>OZ020304.1:4275075-4905075 GCA_963971305.1 Arcuatula senhousia
ATATTTGACATGTGGATGTATCACCATGATACAAAGTGCCCTGTACCAAAATGACCTTGACATTTTACCTGAAGATCAACTCGATGCTAATTTTATATCCAAAGTATGTCAGAGCCATAACTTTTTTGTTCTTTGACATTGGGCTTTGATATTTGACATGTAGATGTCTCATCATGAGAAGATCTTTTGTATACCAGAATGACCTTCATATGACCTGACCTTTGACCTCAATGTCAAATTAATGCTAATTTTACATGCAAAGTAAGTCAGGGTCATAACTTTTTTGTTCTTTGACATAGGGCTATAATATTTGACATGTTGATGTATCATCATGAGACAATGTGTCATGTACCAGAATGACCTTCATATGACCTTGACCTTTGACCTCAAGATCAAATTTAAAATGCTAATTAGGGACGCCCTATAGTTTTCACTTTGTCCGTCTGTCCGTCCGTCAACAATTCTTGTGAACACTAAAACTCAAAAACTATGAACACCACAGTTCTGAAATTTTGTACAGTTTCTAAGTAGCATGTCATGATTTGCATATTTAAATTTCATGCAAATCGGTGAAATATTTTTGGAAAAAACTTCATTTTTTATCGAAAATCACAGATTTTGAGAATTGGACTTTGTGAACACTAAAACTCAAAAACTGTTAACAACACAGTTCTGAAACTTTGTACAGCTGCTAAGTAGCATATCATGATTTGCATATTAAAATTTCGTGCAAATCGATTAAATGTTTTTGGAAAAAACTTCATTTTTTATCGAAAATCACAGATTTTGAGAATTGGACTGTGTGAACACTAAAACTCAAAAACTGTTAAAAATACATTTCTAAAACTTTGTACAGCTGCTAAGTAGCATGTCATGATTTGCATATTAAATTTTTGTGCAAATCTGTTAAATATTTTGGAAAAACTTCATTTTTTATCTAAAATCACAGATTTTGAGAATTGGTCTTTGTGAACATTAAAACTCAACAGCTGCTAAGTAGCATGTCATGATTTGCATATTAAAATTTCGTTCAAATCGGTTAAATATTTTTGGAAAAAACTTCATTTTTTATCGAAAATCACAGAATTTGAGAATTGGACTTTGTGAACACTAAAACTCAACAACTGTTAACAGTACAGTTCTGAAACTTTGCACAGCTGCTAAGTAGCATGTCATGATTTGCATATTAAGATTTCGTTCAAATCAGTAAAATATTTTTGGAAAAAAACTTCATTTTTTTATCGAAAATCACAGATTTTGAGAATTGGACTTTGTGAACACTAAAACTCAACAACTGTTATTAGTACAGTTCTGAAACTTTGCACAGCTGCTAAGTAGCATGTCATGATTTGCATACTAAAATTTCGTTCAAATCAGTTAAATATTTTAGGAAAAAAATCACAGATTTTGAGAATTGGAATTTTTGATCAATAAAACTCAAAGGCTATTAACAATACAGCTCTGAAGTTTCATACACATTCCATGGATCATGCCTTAGTGGTAATAAGCACAGTAAATATAATTTTGAAAACACTTAGATTTTTTGCCGCAGGGCCCTTTCTGACTTTGTCAGTAATCTAGTTTTACATGTAAACATGTCTGGGCCATAACTTTTTTGTTCTTTGACATGGGCTTTAATATTTGACATGTAGATGTATTACCCTGAGAAAATGTGTTGTGTGGCGGAATGACCTTCATATGACCTTTATCTTTTACCTCAAGGTCAAATTAATGATAATTTTACGTACAAAGTGGGTCCTGGTCATAACATTTTATCCTTTGATATATGGCTTTGATATTTGGCATGTGGATGTTTCACCATGAGACGATGTGTTGCGGACCAGAATGGTCTTCATGCTAATTTACTATTTCATTTGGTGTGTCATCATATTAACAATGTTTCGCCAACCTTAATGACCTCAACCTGTGACTTCAAGGTCAAATACATGCTAATTTTACATGCAAACCTTCCAGACCATTACTTATTTATCCTTTGACATAGGGCTTTAAAATGTAGATCCATCATTATTAAGCAATTTTTTGTACAATGTATGTCTGAATATGACTTCTGACCTCAAAATGTTATTTTGACACATTTAGGAAGGGGGGACATCAGTTTTAGTGCCCTAAAACAGGTTTTCCTAGTTTTTATTTGAACAGGCAAGCCATAACTCTGTTTTAACAGTCTGTTGGGAATAGGAACGCATTCATGTTTAATATAATCCATGTCAAAATTTTTAATCTTTAAGTATCAAGCCAAATCTTGAACAAGTTGTTCTCCCCTCAAGATAGGAACTTTTTTGCTTAGTGGCTTTTGATAACAGAACCATAAAAAAGTTAGAATTTAAAACAAATATAAAACATTCTGAAGCATGTATTTTAAAGTTCTGTTAGTATTTAGAAATATCAGAATCATAGGTTTCAGCACTTAAAGTGTCTATTAGATAAAAATAAAATAAGGCAAAAACACATTGAGAAATTGAAGACTGTAATGGTATGAGCATTTCTAAAGAATTGTGGGTTGAACCAGGTTTTATGGGCCTTACCTTCCTCCTTATTGAAAAAGTCAGTAGTTAGATACTATTGGATAGTGAGGTGATCATATAGCCAAAAACTAATAAAAACTGTCTGTAGTACGTCTGTCCATCACAAAGTTTGTCAGTTCAACTCCTCTGAATCTACAGAACCAAATTCAAAGAAACTTAGTATACAGGAAGAACACCATATGTAGTTGTGCATATTACCAGGAGATTTTGGTCCTCAAATTTTAGTGGGAGTTATGACCCTTTGAACTTAGAAATTTGCTGAAAATCATCATTGTCATCTTCTTAGAGCGACTCCTTTGAAATTACTGAGGCGAATTCAACAAAACTTGGTATATAGGAAGTACACCATTTGTAGCTGTGCGGAGTTATGGCCTTATGAACTTAGAACTTTGGGGGGGGGAGAGACATCGTTTTTGCTGGCAAAAACAAACTTTAATTTTGATTATTTCTACCTGTTTCCTAAGATTTTTTCACCATGTCACTGATGTTATTGTTTAGGCACAGGATATGGTTACAGCAAATTTGGGCAAAACCGTAACAATAAGAAATTCTAATTGTTGTGGGAAAGACCAATATTGGGAACAGATGACGGCATGGAGACCAAACTATTTACAACTGTTACAATAAGAATTTTCTTATTATTACTGCAAATCGATATTGTGAGGATATGAAATAAAAAGTGCCATTACATTTATTAATTCACGTAATACAAGCAGACAAAAATTCTAATCATCTAAATTTAACTCAAAGTTATTTTATATAACATATGGCACATGCAACACAACCAATAAGTGGTTTTCGGGTTTTATTTTATCTTGCGCATTTCTGGTGAAATTACCATTCAAGCCATCCATCTAAGACTATGGATGCTGCAGTGTGGGCATCAGAGTGGAATGAACATTCTGCATTTTGTTCTTTGGATCAACACACATTTTGAATTCCTTCCAATTTAAAAAACTGCTTTACTTCACAAATGTTAATGTTTTCATCTAAAATTTGTGTCGGCAAGTCAGTTGCCTCAGTTATGTTTTAGTAACAATTTTAAGGCCATCAATTAGAACAAGCTGTACTTCTATTTTTGTTTTAAGTATCCTATTCAGCATAAAATACCGTATAGCGGGTTATTTTTGCGGAGGTAAATGTTCGCGGTTTGAGGAGCAGAAAGTACCTAAAATACTTTGGCTGGTTAAATTTTTGTGATTTGTTCATGTAGTTTTCACTATATAATAGATTGGTCTTATTTCTTTTGAAAAATAAAGCGTAAATTGTTATTAATTTACAATTATTGGTGTGTTAACTCTAATAAACAAAATTAAAGTAATTCCTTTCTATTGTCAATTTAAATTGTCCATTATTGTTTACAAATTGATTGAAATTATGGCTTGGGTATATGTTCAAGCTACTTACTCCTTTGAAGTTTGATAATTGTGGATTGCGTGTATTGATATTACTATAAAAGATTGGTTGAACATGCCCTTATTTGAAAAATTGCATGTAAATTAGCTATAAAGAATTTTCTAATAGAAAGAATAGTGATCTATAAAGCTTATAAAAGAACAGGAATCACACCAAAGAAAACGTCTGTATGTAGCTTTAAAATTTTGCTGGTTTTTTTTTCGTGATTGTCCTTGATCCACGAAAATAAGCAAAAATTAAACCACCACCAAAATTTCCCGCTATACGGTAACAAAAAAGGTTGTTGAAGGAGTTTACTATAAAATATCTTATGTTTGGTAAATCTCTAACATGAGATTCGCTTTAATAATAAGTGCCATAAACATAGAAAATTCTTATTATTACAGTCCTAAATGTTTCAGTTTCTGTCACCTCATCCATTTCTAATTTTCGTCTTTGTAGTAACAATAAGAATTTCTTATTGTTACGGTGTTGCTGTAATAGTATCCTGTGCCTATTGTTTATTGTTGGAACTTCTATCTAGCTGTTACTTTATGTGGTACAAGGCAATACTCATTCACTTTATTATGTCACCTGCAACGTGTTGCAGAAGCGACATATAAGGGTTACTTTAGCACCATCTTTCATCTTGCATTGTTGTCCTGTGGCTTCATAAAAATTTCCGTTGCTGTTTTAGGGGAAACTACAAGTCACAACCTCTTTATATTTGGTATGTGGCTTCCTCCTATGGTACTATATGGTGTAAAGCGATTTTATGCCCGTATCTCATCTCCTTCCTGTTTACTGAATATTTTAAGATGCAGGCGACATATGTCTTCCATGAAGACCGCCATTCTAGTTTAATAACCAAATTAGAAACAATTTTATGACATTATAATGAAATAATAATTAAGAATTATTTAAATGTATGGAACAATTGAATAATTACAAATATAAGAATTTAAAATACATGTATTTATTATACCATACCCTATGTTAGTACCTAGATAGTTATCTAACTGTTGTAGTTCCAAATATTGAGTGTCTTTTGCCTAAAAGCTGTGTGAATGTAATGTTTTGGTTTTTGCTTTGATTAAATTTGCTTTAAATCCCTAAGAAATTCTTTTTATAAAGTTTAGCATCCTTGGTTTCTTCAGTGATACGTATACATTCTATCACCCATAAAAGCCAGTGACAATGGATGTAAATGATTCCCTTGTCTTTGTCACCAATTGTCCTTGATGAGTATTTATTGTATCACTTTCATTTTAAATGTAAATCATATTTAAACACCTTTAATTGTCACTTTGTGAAGTTTAGCATCCTTGATTCCTTTAGTGCTACATCATATTAGTACATGTCTGTCATCTATGAAAGCCAGACATTCTGGAAATAAGATTTATGGTATTTGTATAAAGTTCAAGAGTTCAATTTTTTTTTTAACAAAGAATGTTGTTTTTATTAATTTTGTTTTATCTATACATCATTTATTTTCACTTTATGAAGTTTAGTAGTTCCACGTATAGAATTTTCTTTGCATTAAAACAGAATTATATAAATGGTTTTTGCTTCTGATAATAATTGCTTTAAATCCCAGAAAATTTCATGATATGAAGTTTGGCATTCTTGATTCCACTAGTGGTACATCCTATCAGTAGATATCCATCATCCATGAAGGCCAGTGAGCAAGGAAATAAGATTTCATTGTCATTAGTGTTAATGAATGTCACTAATTGTCCTGTATTGTCTAATACGTGTAGTGCATCACTTGGGTAATCTGCTACAATGACTCTGTCTGCTGGAGTTGTCACTATATAACTAGGACGGAATGGGAATTCTCTGTTGATATTAGGATGTCCTGTGTTCCTGGTAATTACTCCATCACTATCAAGGACAATAACTCTACCTTCACCATCATCAGTATCATAGTCAACCACATGTATGTATCCATTAGAAGTACTGGTTAGACTCCTTGGATAGGTGAAGATTGGTTGGTTGTGTTTATCATGTTCATAGACAGCCAGTCTGGTTCCTTTGTTGTCTAATACCATCACCACCACTCCCCTGGTACTATCATAACCTCCTATAATGACTTGGTTGTTGCTTGTGATGTGGACAGCTGCAGATTTATAGGGACTCACATCATAGACTGAATAAGTGACTTCACCTGTCTCTGTGTCTAGAAGTTTGAGTCTAGATTTACAGATAGATAGTAGGATTTTGTTCTGAGACAGTCTTGCCATGTGTGATACCTCAATGTTGATCCGGTTTATTATTGTCAAGTCCTTGTCCTGTAGCTGTATGTGGTACAGTACACCATATTTATAACTCCCAATCCATAACTTATCTCCCTTGTCTGGGAGTACACATTCTATAATTCCAAGGTCAGTAGTATATGTTTTTACACTAAATATCTCAAACTTCATCCCAATATCCTTTATATACATTACACTGTGGCCAGACTTATCCTTCAGATGTTGTTGTCTACAGTTTTCACACAGGAGAAGGTTACACTGTAAACATTTACTTGTTATTGTCACTCCAGTCTTACATCGTCCACATCCCACCCAAGACTGTTGTGGATTACTTACAGCAACTTGTGCTGTTTGTTTAGATGGGGAAGATCCCATATTAGAAATAAGTTTACATTCTTGTCTTTATACCATATACTAAAATGAATTGGTATATGGATTTTTGGCACATCTCTAAGCTAGTTATAGATAAATTGTAGATTAATCTACTGAACTTTAAAAGAATAGGTTCAGTGATAATGCTTTGTTATTATTTGAAATGTTTTAATATTATTAATGCCTATCATGTACATATCTGTGCCATAAGCTTGACCTGCAGGGATGAAATGTTCCAAATCAAAATTTTTGAATGAAGGTTTTCTTGAAGTTTCTGATATGTTTGAAAATTTGTTATTTTTTTTTCAAATTTAAGTGACAATAATATCTTTTATCTTTAATGTAATCAAATGACTCAATTGTTTTAACTCCTTGAAGCTTAAGTTTTATATGGTTCTTTTTACAACAAATTACTTCTTATCACATATCATTATAATTGGCAAGCTTCATTTACCTAATAGTCCATTTGCCAATAAGCTTCAGATTTTTATTACAGAATCAGTTAAATTTTTAGCTCACCTGGACCCATCATTTAACGTCTGTCGTTGTCGTCTGTCGTCGTCTCTGTCGTCTGTCGTCGTCGTCGTCTGTTAACAATTTTTAAAAAATCTTCTGCTCTGAAACTACTGAACAGAATTTAATGAAACTTGGTATGAATGATCCTTAGGGTGTCCTGCACCAAACTTGTGTTTTGATCCGTCAAAAAACATGGCCACCGTTACTAAAAATAGACCAGGGGGTCAGACTACTGTTTTTGGCTTGTAAATCAAAAAGTATAAGAGATAGATGAAATCTGATGCCACCCTTCTGCTTCAGCATCAAAAGTTCTACGAAAGTTTCCATTTGGTCGAAGTTTTCAGATGATCCTTAATAGGGGTTACAGCCCTTTAAAGGTGAAAAAAAAAAAACGTTTTTTCATGATTTTGGCTTATAGAAGGAAAACTATTGCAGATAGAGAAAAGCTGTTGCTTGCTTAAATGTTCAGCTCATTTAGCTCTACAAAAGTCTCCATAGGGTCAAAGTTGTCAGATGACCCCTTATAGGGGTTACAGCCCCTTAAAGGTGAAAAATAGTTTTTTTGGCCTATAGAATGAAAACTATTGCAGATAGAGAAAAGCTGTTGCTTGCATAATTGTTAAGCTCATTAAGCTCTACAAAAGTCTTCATAGGGTCGAAGATGTCAGATGACCTCTTATAGGGGTTTCAGCTCCTTAAAGGCAAAAAATAGTGTTTTTGGCCTATGGAATGAAAACTATTGCAGATAGAGAAAAGCTGTTGCTTGCTTAAATGTTCAGCTCATTTAGCTCTACAAAAGTCTTCATAGGGTTGAAATTGTCAGATGACCCCTTATAGGGGTACCTGCCCCTTAATTTACGTGTTTTCATGTGTTTGGCTTATGTAATGAAAACTATAGCAGATAAAGAAAAGTGGATTGCCTGCTTAAATATTCAGTTCATTAAGCTCTTAACAAAAGTCTCTATAGAGTCAAAGTGTTCAGATGGCCCTTAATATAAATAACATTTTGCACATTTTTGGCCTACAGAATGAAAACTATCGCTGAAAGAGAAAAGCTGTTGATTGCTTAAATGTTCAGCTTATTTAGCTCTACAAAGTTCATTATAGGGTTGACATCAAGACCAGGTGAGCGATTCAGGCTCCTGGGAGCCTCTTGTTTCTTAATATTAGCGCTATGAAAAATGCAGTAGTTACCGAATGGCATACAGACTGGATAAGTCTCTGACTTTTTCCTTTATGACTATAATAATCTACCATAAAAATCTGAAAAAACTTACTGGCATTAAAATGTTTTTGTCACCATATTTTAAAAATTTACGCCTAAATCTGAAAAACTTACTGGTATTAAAATGTTTTTGTCACCGTATGCTAAAAATTACGCCTAACTGTTCAACACGACCTGAGTAAAAAAAGTTAAAAGGGTTCTTATAATTCTATCAATCCTGTAGATTATCGTAGTCATTAATGATAAAGTCCGAGACTTGTCCTGTCTGTATGCCATTCGATAACCACGGCATTTTCCATAGCGCTAATACAAAGAAAATTAAATCGATTCTGGAATAAAAATCCGAAGCTAATTGGCAAATACACTATTATGGCCAGGTAATCTAACTTCATTGTAGGAAGTTGTAACAGAGTAAAATAACAATTAAAACATACATGTTCAGGTATATGATTGAATGAATTTTTTAGTATTTTTTAATGAGCCAGATAAAGTATGATAGTAATAATTTAGTTCATTGAGGTTTTTATCACAAACAGCTGAAACATTTTTTCTAGTCTGTCCGTCAGTTTGTGATCACATAAATGCAACTCCTCTTAAGCTCCTGAATAGAATATTGTGAAACTTGGTATGCAAGAAGTACACTATATGTGGTTTTATGTTTAAAGGATGAAGGGCATTAAGACCCATCATTGACCAAAAAAATGTAGTTGCTTGAAATATCATGATATTTATTAGAAATAGCAACTTATATGTGGTCATAAAAAAAAAAAACACATCAAATAAGTCATATTTCATTCTTTGTAATGTATTAATGACATCTAGAAACAATTGTATTGACATAAAAAGTGACAATATAATGAAATAATAATTAAAAATTATTTAAATGTATGGAACAATTGAATAAATACAAAGCCGACACATACATGTATTTATTATGCAATACCATACCCTATGTTAGTACCTAAATAGATATCTTACTGCTGTAGTTCCAAATATTGAATTGACCTTTGCATAAAAAAGAATTGTATAAATGTTTTTTGTTTATGATAATAATTGCTTTAAATTCCTGAAAATTTGACTTGATGAAGTTTAGCATCCTTCCCTCCTACATGAGTGCCACATCCTATCAGTAGATGTCCATCATCCATGTAGGCTAGTGAGCATGGAAATAAGATTTCATTGTCTTCAGTGTTAATGATTGTCAGTAATTCTCCTGTAATGTTTAAAATGTGAAGAGCATTACTGTGTATATCTGCTACAATGACTCTGTCTGCTGGGGTGGTCCCTATTCCATAAGGACGAAATGGGTAATATCTGTTGATATTAGGATATCCTGTGTACCTGGTGATTACACTTCCATCTCTATCCAGGACAATCACTCTACTCTCACCATAATCAGGATCATAGTCTGCCACATGTATGTATCCATTAGAGGTGCTGGTTATACTCTTTGGCCAGGTAAAGATTGGAACATGTAGATAGAGTTTATCATGTTCATAGACAGCCAGTCTGGTTCCTTTGTTGTCTAATACAATCACCATTTTCCTCTCACCATGCCCAGCTCCTATAATGACTTGGTTATTTGTTGTGTGGACAGCAACAGAACAAAATGGACTTACAATGTAGACTGAATCAGTTATTTCACTTGTCTCTGTGTTTAGAAGTTTCAGTCTAGATTTTCCAGTAGCTAATAGGATTTTGTTCTGAGACAGTCTTGCCATGTCCAATACCTCCATGTTGATCCTGTTTATTATTGTCAAGTCTTTTTCCTGTAGCTGTATGTGGTACAGTACACCATCATAATAACACCCTATCCATACCTTGTCTCCCTGATCTGGGAGAACACAGTCTATAAAACTAAGGTCAGTGGTAAATGCTTTTGCACTAAATATTTCAAACTTTTTCCCAATATCCTTGATATACATTACACTGTGGTCAGACTTTTCCTTTAGATGTTGGTGTCTACAGTTTTCACACAGGAGAATATCACACTGTAAACATTTACTTGTTATTGTCACTCCGGTCTTACACTTTCCACATCCGACCCAAGACTGCTGTGGATTACTTACAGCAACTTGTGCTGTTTGTTTAGATGGTGAAGATCCCATGGTGAAATTGAATGTTTAACTAAGTTTTTACAAGTCTCACAGCTATAAATGGCAACATTATTTCTCATGTTAAAACTGTTGTTTTCTTGTAGAACATAGCTTTAACATAATAAATCTACATCCAGTTAATAAGATAAGAAACAACCTCCATTGAAATATTTCACATACTACTACATATCTTTCTAAAAAAAAATCGTTCTGCATCATTTAATAAAGTGAATTCAATTCAAAGTAAGTTTTTCAATATCCTTTAAATCCTATATAAGAAAACATGCAGTTAACATTCTAGTCTTTATACCATATATTTAAATGAATTGGTATAATGATTTTTTGACACATCGCTAAGCAAATTGTAGATAAATTGTAGATAAAAAAGTTTCTGAATTTAAAAAGAACACTCAGTTTTACTTAAAAATGTTTTAATATTTAATAATGCCTATTATGTACATATCATTTCCATAGGCTTGACCTGCATGAAGCAGCAAAGAGGCACCAATGGGGCATTTGAGTGTCAAAAGTCCAAAAGGGGGATGACAAAACCAGTAAACACAAACAAGAACAGCACGAGAAAACACAGAACACAAAATCAATAGAACAGAAATTAACAACGATTTAACAGATTTTAGCTCAGGATAGCTATTGTTATCACTTGGCCTCCGTTGTCCGTCCGTCCGTCATCCATAAACTTTTAAAAACGTTAACTCCTCAGTGAGTGCCACTATAAGTCCAATTGCAGGGATTTTTCAGGGTTCATTGGGAAATGCCATCTTTAGTTGATTGGGAAAAATTATCGACATGTAATCATCGTCATATTAGAAATATTTCACAGATTTTCATGAAAAATTTGAAGTACATGTATATAAATGTTACATGAGTTTTATAAACACAAAATTTTAATATGTGTCCAAGTTTTTAATACCATTATGGTCATGTTTATAATGCCTTTTATCTAGCTTGGGAATATTATAAAGACAATTTGGGAAAAATAATGGTCTGCTTTTCATTGAGAATGGGGCCTATAATCGGCCCCTGAGAGTACCCTGAAAAATCCCTGAATTGTAACCAAACGTGGTATGGTTGTTCATTAGCATTCGGTGCTTAGAACTGATGTGGGGATTTTTGATTTTTCATAAAACATGGCCGCTGTGGCTAAAAATTGAACATAAGGGTAAAATGCATTTTTAAATGCTACAGATATCAAAATTCTGGCTGGGTACCTTCCCTGAAATAGAGAAGAAAATCCCAAAACCCATGTAGGAGTTACTGCCCTTTTTGTGGATTTTTTTGCAAATTTTGCACCTGATAAGCTCAATATCTTGAAAATTATACAAGATATTTTATAAATTTAAATTGCATATTGTTAAGCACATCAAGATCTACAAAATATGTAATAGGGTCAACGTTGTGGGACCTATCCTTTAAGGAATTATTGCCCTTAGAACGCAAAAAATTGAGCATTTTCACAGCATTTTATGATTACATTGAAAACATTAACTCCTCTGATACTTTAAGTCCAATGGAACCAAACTTGGTATAAGTGTTTATTAGCATTGGGTGTATAGAACTGGTGTGGGGATTCTTGATTGGTCGTAAAACATGGCGGCTGTGGCTTAAAATAGAACATAGCGGAAAATTGCAGTTTTTTGCAAATAACTCAAAAACGGCGACAAATTTTTAAATTTTGATTCGCATAAAAGTGATCAGCACCATAAGATCTACAATCTGAAATTTTGAAGAAAATCCAATAACGCATGTAGGAGTTATTGCCTTTTTTTGTGAATTTTCTGCTAATTTTGCACCTATTAAGCTTAATATCTTAAAACCTGTATAAGATATTTGAGAAATTTAAATTGCATATTGTTATACACATCAAGATCTATAAAATATGTAATAGGGTCAACGTTGTAGGACCTTTCCTTTTAGGGTTTATTGCCCTTTGAACGTCAAAATTGAGCATTTTCAAAGCATTTCCTCATTACATTGAAAATGATTACTCCTCTGACACTTTAGGTCCAATTGGAACCAAACTTGGTATAGTTGTTTATTAGCATTAGGTGTATAGATATTCTTATTGTTATGTTAAAGATCAAAATATGGAGCAGATGATGGGACGGAGATCGAATCATTGATGACTGTAACAATAAGAATTTTATTACTATTGTTACAGTCATCAATATTGTGACGATATGAAATAAAAAGTGCCATAACATTTATTAATTCATGTAATACAAGCGGACAGAAATTCTAATATTCTAATGGACAAGATAGAATAAGAGCAAAATGGCCCCCTGAATTGGGCAAATTTTCCTAATTTAAAATTGGAATATTGAATTAAAACGTATTCTGTGATTCAGAAGGTACTGTTTTTGGGAACATTATTATGTATGTGCACAGAATGATAAAACTATGAAATGTAGCAAAATTGGCTTTAACTGTTACAATAATAAAGGTTTTTGTGAGATTTGAGTATGAGTGGACCTGCGGCCCACAAAGATAATTACTGGAAACAATTTAGTTCTTGTTTGCCAAATCCACAGTTCAAATATTTTTTGTGGGCCTCCTGTCTGCTCATACTTATTTTAGCCAAAAACATGCAAAAATATATCAAATTTTGTGTAATTTGAGAAAAAGCCACCTTTTCATAAGTTTGATCAAAGGCTAATGAGATTTGAAGTATTCTTTGTTTAAAACATTTAAATTTATTACCTTTCATTACTTAATATCAAATAGATCAATATTTCAGCATATAATTTGACCTCTTAAAAAAGGGCCAAATATAGCCCTTATCATACCTTGTCCTTTTACTCTAAGTAATTTTGATAACTTATGGCACATGCAACACAACCAATAAGTGGTTTTTCGGTTTTATTTTATTCCCGCCCATTTCTGGTGAAAACCATTCAAGCCATCCATCTCAGACTATGGTTGCCCCAGTATGGGGATCAGAGTGGAACAAACATTCTGCATTTTGTTCTTTGTATCAACACACATTTTGAATTGCTTCAATCCTTCAGAGGTATACAAAAACTGCTTTACTTCACAAATGTTAATGTTTTCGTCTTAAATTTGTGTTGGCAAGTCAGTTGCCTCAGTTATGTTTTGGTAAAGATTTTAAGGCCATCAATTAGAACAAACTGTACTTCTCTTTTTGTTTTAAGCATCCTATTTAGCATGAAATAACAAAAAAGGGTTGGCGAAGAAGTTTACTATAAAATATCTTATGTTTGGTAAATCTCTAACACAAGATTCACTTTAATAATAAATGCCATAAAATTAAGAAAGTTCTTATTGTTACGGTCCTAAATGTTACGATTTCTATCCCCTCATCCATTTTGGATTTTCATCTTTGTCATAACAATAAAAATTTATTATTGTTAGAGTTTTACTGTAATCGTATCCTGTGCTCATTGTTTATTTTTGTTACTTCTTATTTAGCTGTTACTCTATGTGTAACAAGGCAATATTTATTCACTTTATTTTATAACCAATCTAAAAACAATTGTATTGACAAACAAATGACATTATACGAAAATGATAAGAAAAATGTATGGAACAATTGAATAATTACAAATATAAGAATCTGAGATACATCACTATTCATTGTATCATACCCTTAATAGTTATCTTTCTGTGTAGTTCCAAGTATTGAATTTTCTTTGCATAAAAACAGAATTATATAAGTGGTTTTTGCTTCTGATAATAATTGCTTTAAATCCCTGAAAATTTCACTTTATGAAGTTTAACATCCTCCCCTCCTACATGAGTGGAACATCCTATCAATAGATGTCCATCATCCACGAAGGCTAGTGAGGATGGAAATAAGATTCCCTTGTCTGCAGTGTTAATGAATGACAGTAATTGTCCAGTATTGTCTAAAATATGTAGTGCATTAACGAATAAATCTGCTACAATGACTGTCTGCTGGAGTGGTCTCTATTCCTTCAGGACGGAATGGGTAATCTTTGTTGATATCAGGATGCCCTGTGTACATGGTAATTACTCCATCACTATCTAGGACAATAACTCTACCTTCACCGTCATAAACATCAAAGTCCACCACATGTATGTACCCATTAGAGGTGCTGGTTATACTAGTTGGACAGAAGAAGATTGGTTGGTTGGTTGTGTTGATCATGTTCATAGACAGCCTGTTTGGTCCATTTGTTATCAAATACTATCACCATTCTCCTGGTACTATCATGAGCTCCTATAATGACTTGGTTGTTGCTGGTGAAGTTGACACCTATGGATATATAGGGACTTACATCATAGACTGAATTAGTGACTTCACCTGTCTCTGTATCTAGAAGTTTGAGTCTAGATCCATCAGTAGTAAGTAGAATTTTGTTCAGAGACAGTCTTGCCATGTCCCATACCTCCATGTTGATCCTGTTTATTATTGTGAAGTCCTGGTCCTGGAGCTGAATGTAGTACAGTACACCATCTTTATAACACCCAATCCATAACTTATCTCCTTGGTCTTGGAGTACACAGCCTATAATACTTAGGTCAGTGGTAAATGCTTTTACACTAAATATCTCAAACTTCTTTCCAATATCCTTTATATACATAACACTGTGGTCAGAGTTTTCTTTTAGATGTTGTTGTCTACAGTTTTCACACAGGAGAAGATTACACTGTAAACATTTACTTGTTATTGTCATTCTCGTCTTACAAAGTCCAGTGCGACATCCTATAGGAATCTGTTCTGGATTACTTATAGCAACTTGTGCCTTTTGTTTAGATGGTGAAGATCCCATGACAGAAAACTGTTTCTGTTCTACATGTTTATATACAATATACCAATATAAATTGCTATAAGGATTTTTTTGGCACACTGCATAGCAAGTTATGAACATAGAAAGTAGATATACGACATTTTCTCAAGCTACTGAATTTAAAAAGAATGGGTTCAGTGGTTATTATTTGTTTATACTCTGAAATGTTTTAATTTATTAGTGTCAATTATTTACATATCAATGCCATAGGGTGTTATATTGCAAATCAAGTTTTCATATGAAACGTTCTTAATAGATATTTGAAAATGTGTTCAGCCATTTATTAATAAGTGACAATTTGAAAAATATCTTTTATCTTGAACAAAACAATACTTTGTTTTAACTCAACTAATCATAACTTTTTAATGGTAATCTTTTTACAACAATTAAAAATGAATTTTTTAATCTCTTAGGGTGTATATACATAGGGTAATACATGTAATGTTTTTGACTGGTCTGTTTGTCGGTCAGAATGGAAAGCATTAAATGAAACTTGGCATGCAAGACGTGAACTATATTTAGTTGTGCATATATTACCATGATGTTTCCATTCACAAAATTTTGTTGAAGTTTTTAATTAGCATGTAAACATTTGGTATGCAAGAATGCAAGAATTACACCATATGTAGATGTTTATGTTATTGAGTATATTATTCTATAATAATTCCTCAAGGTCATTAATGGAACACATGTAGTATGTCAACATGCTCACTCTGACCTTGTTATAATATCATAGTAAAAAATTTAACAGAAAAATGAGAAATTAAAAAAATCATACCTTGAATTTTAAGCAGCAATAAGAGAGCAAAATAAAGCTCTTGACAGTATTAAGTTTTCAAAATTGCACATGATTTAAAATTTCACGGAAACAAAACCTTTCCTGGAACTGTCTTATTTTCTGAATTAGTCTTCAGAAAAAGTCCAATTTCATGACAGCAAAGTAAAGTAGTTTTTTTTATCTCAAACATTATACATTTTATGAGCTATTTACAATCCATATCTATCAACTACATTAAGATTAATAAATTAAAAATAATACATATCCAAAGATTGTAAATACCAAACACTTTATGAATATGAGGAGCAGAACAATAAACCCCAAAAAGGTAGAAACTGAAAACCAAATTATGACCAAGATCAACCTTTGTCCTAGGTAGGATGGACCTTGGGGTTTTGATAATTTTGAAATCTGAACCTGATAATTTAAAGATTTGATGTGTTATTCAACACAAAAGTGTTGATGCCTGAGTGGGCTTACCTCAAAAACACATTGATAATTGAAGACTGTAATGGTACAGGTACTTCTAAAGAATTGTGGGTTTCCTTATTAAAAAGGTCAGTAGTGAGATACAATTGGATAGTGAGGTCATCATATAGCTATAAAAGCAGTAACAAATCATATCCGCTGGTGAAGATGAATGGTTTAGATACTGGCTATGACCTTTTTTTCTGCATGGATGAGCACTTCAAATTTTGAAAAGGTCAAGTCAATTCCCTCTTAGTGACAATAATGCGTAAGGAGGTGAGCTTTGTAATCGATACATTACCTATGTTTCTTAGATCTGTTTAACATGAAGCAGTTATGGTACACCATTTATATGGTATGCAGTTCATTAGCATCAGTACAGATCAGTTTAAGAGCTTGAGTTGTTTCATCTATATGTTACTGCAGTCATGGTCTACTGACTTTGAAATTTTATACTGATTTGGCCAATGTTATTTAACATTTTTTTTTCTTGCATCGTTTTTATTTGAACAGGCAAGACATATCTCTGTTTTAACAGTTTGTTGGGAATTTTAAGGAACACATTCATGTTTAATATAATCCATGTCAAAATTTTTAATCTTTAAGTATCAAACCAAATGTTGAACAAGTTGTTCTCTCCTCAAGATAGGATTTTTTTTGCTTAGTGGCTTTTAATAACAGAACCATTTTAAAGTAAAAATTTGAAACAAATATAGAACATTCTGAAGCAATTGATTTAAATTTCTGTTAGAACTCATAGGTGTCAGCACTTTAAGTTTGTCTTTTGGATAAAATTGTCTTTTAGATAAAAATAAAATATGGCAAAAACACATTGATAAATTGAAGACTGTAATGGTACAGGCATTTCTAAAGAGTTGTGGGTTGAACCAGGTTTCATAGGCCTTACTGTCCTCCTTATTAAAAAAAGTCAGTAGTGAGATACAATTGGATAGTGAGGTGATCATATAGCCAAAAACTAATAAAAACTGTCTGTCTGTCCGTCCTTCACAAAGTTTGTCAGTGCAACTCCTCTGAAACTACTGAACCAAATTCAAGAAAACTTGGTATATAGGATGAACATCATATGTAGCTGTGCATATTACCAGGAAATTTTGATCCTTAAATTTTGTGGGAGTTATAGCCCTTTGAGCTAAGACATTTGTTGAAAATCATCTTTCTTATCTTGTCAGCGCAACTCCTCTGAAACTGAAGTGAATTCAAAGACACATGGCATATAGGAAGGACACAATATGTTGTCGTGCATATTACCAGGAAATTTTGATCCTCAAATTTTTGTGGGAGTTTAGCCTTTTTAACTTAGAAATTTGCTGAAAATCCTCATTTATCATCTTGTCAGCGCAACTCCTCTGAAACTACCGAGGCGAATTCAACGAAACTTGGTATATAGGAACTACACCATTTGTAGCTGTGCATGTTCCCAGAAAATTTTGATTTCCAAAGTTTTGTGGGAGTAATGGCCTTTTGAACTTAGAACTTTTGGGGGGAAACGGGCAAGACATTGTTTTTGCAGGCAAAAACAAAAAACAAACTTTTAATTTTAATTATTTCTACCTGTTCCCTAAGATTTTTTCACCATGTCATTGATGTTATTGTTTAGGCACAGTATACGGTTACAGCAAATTTGGGCAAAACCGTAACAATAAGAAATTCTAATTGTTATGGCAAAGACTAAAATCGGGAACGGATGATGGGACAGAGACCTAATCATTTTTGACTGTACAATAAGAATTTTCTTATTTATACAGTAAATTGATATTGTGAGGATATGAAATAAAAAGTGCTGTTACATTTATTAGTTCATGTAATACAAGCAGACAAAAATTCTAATAATCTATATAAAACTCAAAGTAATTTTGATAACGTATGGCACATGCAACACAGCCAAGAAGTAGTTATTGGGTTTTATTTTATCCTGCGCATTTCTGGTGAAATTATCATTGAAGCCATCCATCTCAGAACATGGATGCTGCAGTGTGGGCATCAGAGTGGAACAAACATTCGGCATTTTGTTCTTTGTATCAACACACATTTTGAATTCCTTCCATCCTTCAGGGGTATAAAAAACTGCTTTACTTCACAAATGTTAATGTTTTGGTCTAAAATTTGTGTTTGCAAGTCAGTTGCCTCAGTTTTAATTTGGTAACAATTTTAAGGCCATCAATTAGAACAAGCTGAACTTTTATTTTTGTTTTAAGTATTATTCAGCATAAAATAACATAAAAGGTTGCGGAAGAAGTTTACTATAAAATATCTTATATTTGGTAAATCTCTAAGATGAGATTCACTTTAATGATAATAATAATAATAAGAAAATTCTTATTGTTATGGTCCTAAATGTTTCGGTTTCTATTCCCTCATCCATTTTGGATATTCATCTTCGTCATAACAATAAGAATTTATTATTGTTAGAGTTTTGCTGTTATCATATCCTGTGCTCATTGTTTATTTTTGTTACTTCTTATCTAGCTGTTACTCTATGTGTTACAAGGCAATACTCATTCACTTTATTTTATAACCAATCTAAAAACAATTGTATAGACCAACAAATGACATTATAAGAAAATAATTAGAAAAATGTATGGAAAAATTGAATAATTACAAATATAAGAATCTGAGATACATGTATTTATTGTATCATACCCTCTGTTAGTACCTAAATAGTTATCTTACTGTGTAGATCCAAGTATTGAATTTTCTTTGCATAAAAACAGAATTATATAAATGGTTTTTGCTTCTGATAATAATTGCTTTAAATCCCTGAAAATTTCACGATATGAAGTTTAGCATCTTTGGTTCCATAAGTGGTACATCCTATCAGTAGATGTTCATCATCCATGAAGGCCAGTGACTGTGGATATAAGATTCCCTTGTCTTTAGTTTTAATGAATGTCACTAATTGTCCTGTATTGTCTAATATGTGTAGTGCATTACTGTCAAAATCTGCTACAATGACTCTGTCTGTTGGAGTAGTCACTATATAACTAGGACGGAATGGGTCATCTCTGTTGATGTCAGGATGTCCTGTGTACCTAGTGATTACACATCCATCTCTATCCAGGACAATTATTCTACTCTCACCATCATCAGGAACATAGTCCACCACATGTATGTACCCATTAGAGGTGCTGGTTATACTAATTGGCCAGGTAAAGATTGGTTGGTTGTGTTTATCATGTCTATAAACAGCCAGTCTGGTTCCTTTGTTATCAAATACCACCACCATAACCCTGGTACCATCCCCAGCTCCTATAATGACTTGGTTGGTTGTGTTGATCATGTTCATAGACAGCCAGTCTGGTTCCTTTGTTGTCTAGTACCATCACCATTCTCCTGGTACCATCCCTTGCTCCTATAACGACTTGGTTGGTGCTGGGGATGTGGACACCTATGGATGTATAGCGACTTACATCATAGACTGAATCAGTTATTTCATCTGTCTCTGTGTCTAGAAGTTTGAGTCTAGATTCTTCAACAGATAGTAGGATTTTGTTCTGAGAAAGTCTTACCATGTCCCATATATCCATGTTGATCCTATTTATTATTGTAAAGTCCTGGTCCTGTAGCTGTATGTGGTACAGTACACCATCATTATAACAACATATCCATAACTTATCTCCCTGGTCTGGCAGTACACAGTTTATATAGCTTAAGTCAGTGGTAAATGTTTTTACACTCAATATCTCAAACTTTTTCCCAATATCCTTGATATACATTACACTGTGATCAAAGTTTTCTCTTAGATGTTGTTGTCTACAGTTTTCACACAGGAGAAGATCACACTGTAAACATTTACTTGTTACTGTCATTCCGGTCTTACATTGTTCACATCCCACTCGAGTCTGTTGTGGATTACTTATAGCAACTTGTGCTGTTTGTTTAGATGGGGAAGATCCCATGGCGAAATTGAATGTTTAACTAAGTTTTTTCAAGTCTCACAGTTATAAGTGGCAACATTATTTCTCAAATGTCAAAACTGTTGTTTTCTTGTAGAACATAGCTTTAACATAATAAATCTACATTCAGTTTATAAGCTAAGAAACAACCTCCATTGAAAATATTTCACATATTTAATGGTTACTGCTACCTATCTTTCTAAAAAAAATCGTTCTGCATCATTTAATAAAATGAATTTAATTCAAAGTATGTTTTTCAATATCCTTTAAATCCTGTATTAGAAAACATGCAGTTAACATTCTAGTCTTTATACCATATATTTAAATGAATTGGTATAAGGATTTTTTGACACATCGCTAAGCAAGTTGTAGATAAATTGTAGATAAAGTTTCTGAATTTTAAAAGAACACTCAGTTTTACTTTAAAATGTTTTAATATTTAATAATGCCTATCATGTACATACCATAGGCTTGACCTGCATGAAGCAGCAAAGAGGCACCAATGGGGCATTTGAGTGTCAAAAGTCCAAAAGGGGGATGACAAAACCAGTAAACAAGAACAGCACGAGAAAACACAGAACACAAAATCAATCGAACAGAAATTAACAACGATTTATAATAACAGATTTCTTGTTTTTAGCTCAGGATAGCTATTGTCATCACTTGGCGTTCATTGTCCGTCCGTCCGTCGTCCATAAACTTTTTAAAACATTAACGCCCCTGCCACCATAAATCCAATTGCAGGGATTTTTCAGGGTTCATTGGGAAATGCCATCTTTAGTTGATTGGGAAAAATTATCGACATGTAATCACCGTCATATAAGAAATATTTCACAGATTTTCATGAAAAATTGGAAGTAGATGTATATGTTACAATTTCAATTTCAATTTTATTTATTGCTCGAACTCAATTACAATAATTGGTTTAGGCACAATGGATAATAGAAGTATATATATAATAAAGTATAATAAACACAATGATGATGAAATTTAGACAATTTACAATGTAAATATATATTGGTTTTATATTAATTTGTGGTTTCTTATTTCTAGACAGTTTGATATAAAGTTGGAAGACATCTTCAATACAAATGAAAACTTGTTATTGAGTAGAAGTTTTACTTTTTCATAGTTGCTCATAAATTTGTATTGTTTGTATATGGAAATTATTTTGTTACTAAAATCATCTCTCTGTGTCTTATAAAAATTGAAATAAAAAAGAAAATGAAATTCATCTTCAACAGAGATATTACATATTGGACATATTCTTTGTTCCAAAGGCATTTGAGGATGTCTCCCTTTTTCAATCATTTACTGATGAGAGCTTGTCCTAAGTCTGCAAATCATGGCCCTATCCAATACATTGGTCAGTTTATCAACATAAGCTGGTCTCTCCCCACTTTCGTAGACTCCCATAAAGAAATTTAGTTTGGCATTATTCTTTAAATTTGAATTTTGTGTTTGTTGGCACGTATCTTTAATTCTTTCCTTGACTTGATTTAAATTTGCTTTGAGCATAAATAATGGTCTGCTTTTAATTTGGAATGGGGCCTATAATCGGCCCCTGAGAGTACCCTGAAAATTCCCTGAATTGTAACCAAACTTGGTATGTTTGTTCATTAGCATTCGGTGCTTAGAACTGGGGATTTTTGATTGGTCATAAAACATGGCGGCTGTGGCTAAAAATAGAACATAGCGGAAAATTGCAGTTTTTTGCAAATAACTCAAAAACGGCGACAGATTTTTAAATTTTGGTTATAAGAAAAGTGATCAGCACCTCAAGATCCACCATCTGTGAAATTTTGAAGAAGATCCAATAACCCATGTAGGAGTTATTGGCCTTTTTGTGATTTTTTCTGCTAATTTTGCACCTATTAAGCTTAATATCTTAAAACCTGTATAAGATATTTGAGAAATTAAAATTGCATATTGTTATGCACATCAAGATCTATAAAATTTGCAACAGGGTCAATGTTGTAGGACCTTTTCTTTAAGGGGTTATTGCCCTTAGAACTTCAAAATTGCGCATTTTCAAAGCATTTCCTCATTACATTGAAAATGATTACTCCTCTGACACTTTAAGTCCAATTGGAACCAAACTTGGTATAGTTGTTTATTAGCATAAGGTGTATACAGATATTCTTATTGTAATGTTAAAGACCAAAATATGGAGGCAATGACAGGACAGAGACCGAATCATTTATGGCCGTAACAATAACAATTTTATTATCAATACGCAAATCAATATTGTGAGGATATGAAATAAAAAGTGCCATAACATTTATTAGTTCATGTAATACAAGCGGACAAAAATTCTAATAATCTAATGGACAAGATAGAATAAGAGCAAAATGGCACCCTGAATTGGGCAAATTTTCCAAAATTGGAATATTGAATTAAAACGTATTTTGTGATTCAGAAGGTACTTTTTAGCTCACCTGAAGGGTCAATTGAGCTATTGGCATCGTTAAGCGTCCGTTGTCCGTCGTCCGTCCCTGCGTCCGTTAATTTTTCTTCAATCATCTTCTTCTCTGAAACCACCAATGGGATTGCTTTGAAACTTTGTACAATTGATCTTTAGGATGTCCTCTACCAAGTTTGTGAAATTTGTGAACATCGACCAACCAACATGGCCGCCGTTACTAAAAGTAGAACAGGGGGGGTCAGACCATAGTTTTTCGCTTATAGCTCAAAAAGTATAAGAGATAGAGAAAATCCGAAGCAACCTTCCTTCTTCAGCATCAAAAGCTCTACAAAACTCTCCATTGAGACAAAGTTGTGGGACTACTCCTTATAGGAGTTATTTCCCCTTAATCGTCAAAATTGACCATTTTCACAGTTTTTGGACCTTATCTGAAAAGCTATAAGAGTTAGAGGAATAGTTATCATTGCAAAATTGTTCAGCTCATTAAGATCTACAAAAATGATTTCAGGGGCAAAAATGTCAGATCACCCTTTTAAGTGTTTTCAATCAATTTTAACTTAATATGTTTGTTTTTGATTTTTTTTCAAATGGAAAGCTTTGTGACTGTATTCTTGGTCTTAAAAGGGTTTTCTATCCTAACTAGTTTCTTTAATATTACTTACCAAGTACATGTAGACCATGTTGCACACTAGGTAAGAGGCTTTATCATAAGAGATCAGGTGAGTGATTCAGGCTCCTGGGAGCCTCTAGTTTTGGGAACATTATTATGCATGTGCACAGAATGATAAAACTATGAAATGTAGCAAAATTGGCTTTAACTGTTACAATAAAAAAGGTTTTTGTGAGATTTGAGTATGAGTGGACCTGTGGCCCACAAAGATAATTACTGGAAACAATTTAGTTCTTGTTTGCCAAATCCATGGTTCAAATATTTTTGTGGGCCTCCTGTCTGCTCATACTTATTTTAGCCAAAAACATACAAAATATATCAAATTTTGTGTAATTTGAGAAAAAGCCACCTTTTCATAAGTTTGATCAAAGGCTAATGAGATTTGAAGTATTCTTTGTTTAAAACATTTAAATTTATTAACTTTCATTACTTAATATCAAATAGATCAATATTTCAGCATAAAATTTGACCTCTTAAAAAGGGGCCAAATATAGCCCTTATCATACCTTGTCCTTTTACTTTAAGTAATTTTGATAACTTATGGCACATGCAACACAACCAATAAGTGGTTTTTATACGACCGCAAAAAATTTGCGGACGTATTATGGTATGATGCTGTCGTCGTTGTCGTCGTTGTCGTCGTTGTCGTCGTTGTCTGTTAACTTTTTAGTGTTTCCACAATAACTTTAGTTCCAGTTATCCGATTGCTATGAAACTTTACAATGATGTTCCTTACCATAAAAGGATGCATGGGATTGATTTTGGGGGTCCCCCCATTTTTCGTTTAGAAATTAGGGGCAAAAAAAGGGCCAAAAATACTACTTTTTTGTTTGTTTCCACAATAACTTTAGTTCTAGTTATCCAATTGCTATGAAATTTGACAGTGATGTTCCTTACCATACAAGGATGAATGGGATTGATTTTGGGGGTCCCCCCTTTTTTTGTTTCGAAATTAGGGGCCCAAAAGGGGAGAAAAATTCAAATATTTTACTTGTTTCCACCATAACTTTGGTCCTAGTTGGCCTATTGCTGTGAAATTTGTCAAGAATGTTTCTTACAATAAAAGAATGAACCTGATGAATTTTTGCGCCCCCCCTTTTTCTCCGTTGTGTAATTAGGGGCCAAAAGGGGCCATAATAAAAACTTTTTTATTTGTGGTCCGATTTTGAAAATTTTTTTTGCATGTTTGTTCTTGTCAAATAGCGGATACAAAATTAAGAATTAATTTTTGCGACCCCCCCTTTTTCCCCCTATTACGTAATTAGGGGCCAAATGGGGCCAAAATCGAAACTTTTTTATTTGTGGTCCGATTTTTAAATTTTTTTTTGCAAGTTTATTTTTGTCAAGTAGCGAATCCAAATTTGAGATTTTATTTTTGCAACCCCCACCCCTTTTTCATCTGTTACGTAATAAGGGGCCAAAAGGGGCCGAAATTGAACCGGTCCGATTTTGAAAATTTTTTTTGCATGTTTGTTCTTGTCAAATAGCGGATACAAAATTAAGAATTAATTTTTGCGACCCCCCCTTTTTCCCCTTATTACGTAATTAGGGGCCAAATGGGGCCGAAATTGAAACTTTTTTATTTCTGGTCCGATTTTGAAAATTTTTTTTGCATGTTTGTTCTTGTCAAATAGCGAATACAAAATTAAGAATTAATTTTTGCGACCCCCCCCCTTTTTCCCCCTATTACGTAATTAGGGGCCAAATGGGGCTTTTTTTATTTGTGGTCCGATTTTGAAAATTTTTTTTCAAATTTATTCTTGTCAGGTAGAGATTCTAAATTTAAGAATAATTTTTTTGGGCTGTAATCATAATTTTAAAAAAAATTCTGGTTCTGGTTTTCCCCAAACATTATTCTTTTAAAGAGTAGAATACAACATTCAAAATTTATATTTTTAGCCCCTGGGTTGAAAGTCCATCAGAGAAGCATGTGTCAAAAACCTTTGTCAGTCCACCATGGGCTGCATGTGTCCAGAACAATAGACTATCCATATTAGGCCTAAAACGTACAGGGTTCAACATGTTGCGGTCGTATCATGCTGCGCTCGGCGAAGCTTTTTATTGGGTTTTATTTTATTCCCGCCCATTTCTGGTGAAAACCATTCAAGCCATCCATCTCAGACTATGGTTGCCCCAGTATGGGGATCAGAGTGGAACAAACATTCTGCATTTTGTTCTTTGTATCAACACACATTTTGAATTGCTTCAATCCTTCAGGGGTATACAAAAACTGCTTTACTTCACAAATGTTAATGTTTTCGTCTTAAATTTGTGTTGGCAAGTCAGTTGCCTCAGTTATGTTTTGGTAAAGATTTTAAGGCCATCAATTAGAACAAGCTGTACTTCTCTTTTTGTTTTAAGCATCCTATTTAGCATGAAATAACAAAAAAGGGTTGCAGAAGAAGTTAACTATAAAATATCTTATGTTTGGTAAATCTCTAACACAAGATTCACTTTAATAATAAATGCCATAAAAATAAGAAAGTTCTTATTGTTACGGTCCTAAATGTTACGATTTCTATCCCCTCATCCATTTTGGATTTTCATCTTTGTCATAACAATAAAAAATTATTATTGTTAGAGTTTTGCTGTAATTGTATCCTGTGCTCATTGTTTATTTTTGTTACTTCTTATCTAGCTGTTACTCTATGTGTTACAAGGCAATACTCATTCACTTTATTTTATAACCAATCTAAAAACAATTGTATTGACAAACAAATGACATTATAAGAAAATGATAAGAAAAATGTATGGAACAATTGAATAATTACAAATATAAGAATCTGAGATACATCACTATTCATTGTATCATACCCTTAATAGTTATTTTTCTGTGTAGTTCCAAGTATTGAATTCCTTTACATAAAAAACAATTATATAAATGTTTTGGTTTTTGCATTCGATAATATTTTATTTAAATCCCTGAAAATTTCATGATATGAAGTTTAGCATCTTTGGTTCCATAAGTGTCACATCCTATCAGTAGATGTCCATCATGAGTAAGGAAATAAGATTCTCTTGTCTGTTGTGTTAATGAATGTCACTAATTGTCCTGTATTGTCTAAGATATGTAGTGCATTACTGTCAGGATCTGCTACAATGACCCTGTCTGCTGGAGTGGTCGCTATATATATAGGTCCGAATTGGAAATCTCTGTTGATATCAGGATGTCCTGTGTACCTGGTAATTACATGTCCATCTCTATCCAGGACAATATCACTACCATCATCATCAGGATCTAAGTCCACCACATGTATGTATCCATTAGATGTGCTGGTTATGCTCCTTGGATAGGTGAAGATTGGTTGGGTGTATTGATCATGTTTATAGATATCAACCCTGGTCCCTTTGTTGTCTAATACCATCACCATAACCCTGGTACCATCCCAACATCTTAAAATGACTTGGTTTTTGCTGTTGATGTGGACAGCTTTGGATGTATATGGACTTACATCAAAGTCTGAATCAGTGACTTCATATGTCTCTGTGTCTAGAAGTCTGAGTCTAGATTCATCAATAGATAGAAATATTTTGTTCTGAGACAGTCTTGCCATGTCAAACACCTTCATGTTGATCCTGTTTATTATTGTCAAGTCCTGATCCTGTAGCTGTATGTGGTACAGGACACCATCATTATAACACCCAATCCATAACTTATCTCCTTGGTCTTGGAGTACATGTTATGTTTTTACACTAAATATCTCAAACTTTTTCCCAATATCCTTGATATACATTACACTGTGGTCAGACTTTTCTTTTAGATGTTGATGTCTACAGTTTTCACACAGGAGAAGATCACACTGTAAACATTTACTTGTTATTGTCATTCCCGTCTTACAAAGTCCAGTACGACATCCTATAGGAAACTGTTCTTGATTACTTATAGCAACTTGTGCTGTTTGTTTAGATGGTGAAGATCCCATGATAGAAAACCGTTTTATTCTACATGTTTATATACAATATACCAATATAAATTGCTATAAGGATTTTTTTGGCACACTGCATAGCAAGTTATGAACATAGAAAGTAGATATAAGACATTTTCTCAAGCTACTGAATTTAAAAAGAATGGGTTCAGTGGTTATTATTTGTTTATACTCTGAAAAGTTTTAATTTATTAGTGTCAATTATTTACATATCAATGCCATATGGTGTTATATTGCAAATCAAGTTTTCATATGAAAAGTTTGTAATAGATATTTGAAAATGTGTTCAGCCATTTATTAAAAAGTGACAATTTGAAAAATATCTTTTATCTTGAACAAAACAATACTTTGTTTTAACTCAACTAATCATAACTTTTTTATGGTAATCTTTTTACAACAATTAAAAATGAATTTTTTAATCTCTTAGGTTGTATATACATAGGGTAATGTTTTTGACTGGTCTGTTTGTCCGACAGAATGGAAAGCATTAGATGAAACTTGGCATGCAAGACGTGAACTATATTTAATTAGGCATATATATTACCATGATGTTTCCATTCACAAAATTTTGTTGAAGTTTTTAGTTAGAATGTAAACTTGAAATTTTTAGGATTAAAATTTATATTAATTAAATAAATACTTACCATCATAAATTTTGATATCTATCGATCTGGATCTAGCGGCTAACCGGAAACCATGTAAAAAACACCCCTCTGGATCCTCATCACTTCCCACCTTGCGCATGCGCAACTGTGATACTTCCTTCTTTTGACGTGGTAAAAAGCCATAGAAGGGAGATGAAGGGGAGGCCAAAAAAGGGGTGGGACCTCTAATTTATGAAGGTAAGTATTTATTTAATTAATATTAATTTTAATCCTAAAAATTACAAATTAATAGCAATAAATACATTCCCTTCATAAATTTTGATAAACAGAATTTATCTTAAGGCTGAATCCCCCGAAGGAGGAAAAATTACTTTCTGTGAAGTAACCAGAGGACCCAAAGAATATAAAGTATCCGCATGCAATGGCATCATAAATTGTCAGATTGGAATCTGGTGGGTCTAGAGATAAACCTGTTCGAAGGTTTTCCCTCTGTAACCACCATTGAAGATGTGGCAACAGACGTGGTAGCACAGGAACTTGAGCTTCCCACAACTGAGACCTTGGGTGCCAAAACTCGAGAAGATACCATTGAAGGGGACGAATATGAAGACGTCCCAATGGTACTACATCCATCAAGGAAATAAGAAAGCCTATCAGTTGAAGAAACTGACGAGCTGGAACTGAGGATGCTCGACACAGATTGGACACAAGAAGGGTCAATTTGTCTAATTTCTCTAGTGGAGGACAGACAAGACCCAGATCTGTCCGAAAGTGTTCCCCAAGGAAAATGAAATCTTGGGAAGGAATTCGGATTTTTCCCATGAAATCAGAAAGCCCAGACTCAGAAGAAGTTTGATAACTGAAACAGTCTGGTGCTGAAGAAGGGAGCAAGAATAATTCTTGATAAGAGAGTCGTCTAGGTAAGTGTGGATGAAAACTGACTGGACATGAAGATGGGATACCACAGTCTGAAAAACCTTGGTGAACACCAGAGGTGGAGTTGACAGGCCAAAGGGCATCGCCTTGAAGGCATAAACTTTGCTGTTCCACACTAGACGAAGATATTTCCGGAAACCCACTGAAATTGGGATGTGAAAGTAGGCGTCCGTGAGGTCCAGAGAAGTCGTCCACATGTTCGTATGGAGGGAGGACCTGATTGACCGATTTGTCTCCATCTTGAAATGAGGGATAACAAGAAAGCGATTTAGGACTGAAAGATCCAACACGGGTCTCATCGTCTTGTTCTTTTTGGGAACAAGGAACAGACGGGAATAAAACCCTAGACCGTAAGGTTGACTGACTTCTTCCAACACACCTTTCTGGAGCAGAGAAAGAACTTCTTGTTGTAAGAGAAGATTTTTCTGAATATCTCGAGTCGTGGAAAGATCTATTGGAACAGAAGAGAGAGGAGGGTGTTCTGAGAACTGAAGCTGAAGACCCCTCCGAAGTACCGAAAGAACCCACTTGTCTGAAGTGACTTCCTCCCACTGAGGAATGAAGTGGGAAAGTCTGCCCCCGACTGGAAGAAGAGGACAAGGAAGAGGAAACTCCTGTGGACTCGGTACAAATGGAGGGGGAAGCAAGTCAAAAACCCTGTTTCTTTCCCTTCCCAAATTTGGATTTCCTATAATTAACAGGTTGGGAAGAAGAGGAAGAAACAGACTTGGGTTCAAAAGGTCTCTTGCGCTGAGCAGACTGTGCGTGAGAAGCAGGAGGAGCCTTAGCTTGAGCAGGTTGATAAGGCTGGGGAGTTGTAGTAACTTTCCTCCTCCCCTCAGAGACCTGGACATCAACCTTAACAGTAGGTGGTTCCTTGAGTAACTCTTCTCGGAGAGTTTTCAAGGACATACCAAAGAGAGAACCCTGATCCAAAGGAGAAAACAACAGGGATTCTTTCAAAGACTCAGAGACAGAGGACTTGTCTAAAATGTCTTGTCTCTTAGCAAGAGCAAAATTACAAAGAGTACCCAAAACCATAGGTTGGGCAGCACCTAAACATTTGTCCACTTGCAAAAGGAGTGATTTTATCTCAGTAAAATCTTCTCCCTTATCCTTAAGTAGAGAACCAACTGCTGCAAGAAAATGCTCAGCTGTCTGCAGAGAACGAGAAGCAATCCTAAGATTGTTTTCGGACTTATAGTAAGATGACTGAGAAAGTCTCAGGCCATCAACCAACCTAGAATGTAAGAGAGAAGTAAAAGATCTCTCGCAAGTAGGAGGGTGAGAAGCCAAGGGAGCATCATGAATATCATACTCTTTGGCGCGAATCATACCACCAGGAAAGCTCAAAGGTCCAAAGGAAAATTTTACACCAGGACCAGAAGCTGAAAACTTGGAAGATTTGTTCTCTTCCAAAGAAGCATTGATAACCGACAAAGAGTTCTTGAAATGGCTAGAAGCCGGGAAAGAAGAATAACCTTTCACCTCTGGTTTAACCATACCAGAACAAGACTGGAAATCAGAAGGGTTTGCGGAGCGTTTGGTGGGGGAGGCCATAGGAATGTCAGAATTCCTCCTGACCTCGTAAACCCTACTCCGCAAGCCAGCAAAGGAGACAGGAGGCGTTTCTTCTCGAGAAACCAACTCCTGCTCCTCAGCTTCTACAACCTCATCTGGAGCATCAGGCGCAGTATCAGATTCATCTTCTAAAAACTGGGCCTCTTGAATCCTAGGAGCCAAGGAAACAGAGTCATCAAAGTCAGGCAATTGCAAGGGCTGAGAGCCAGAACAAGGTGGCCGAGATGACTGAGGTTGGGGAGAGAGAGGAGACTGAAAACTACCTACCTGTCTCTTCTCTAAGTTGTCAAGTCTACTGCCCACTTCTAAAAAATTAGCATTGACAGTAGCACTTAAGGTATGAATACTGGTCGTAAGTTTCTTTATTTCCTCGCTAAAGGAGGGCTCTAAAGAAGACCTACTATTGGATCCTTGATGAGACCACACTGACTGGGTGGCATATGGATCAAAAGGGGGTCCATGAAAAGGCATAGGGTAAGCAAAAGGGGCAGGCCATCTAGACCTGTGAAAAGCATCACTCCTAGGCCCAAAGGGAAACGACTCATGAACACTGGTGGATACTGTAGATGGAACTGAATCCACTGGTCTAGATAAAGTGTGCGTAACCCTAGGTAAAGACACTCTTAAAGTAGCGGAGCTTGAAGTCCTGACAGGGGAAGACACCTGAACAGGAGGGACACTACTAGAAGGGGTGTTCAAAAAATGTTCAGGAAGCACATGGAGAGGATTGCCCCAGAAATCATCTGGACCTGTGGCTGGTTGCCAGGGCCAAAAACCACTCATATTATCTTGATCAAATGGTGGTAGTTGATTGTTATCCATGACAATACCTGATGAACTCACAATAATCAAAGTAACACTAAATAACGCAAAGAAATTTTTCCTCGATGCAAAAAAGCCGCTGTTTTCCACAAAACCCGAAAAAAGAAGTATCACAGTTGCGCATGCGCAAGGTGGGAAGTGATGAGGATCCAGAGGGGTATGTTTTTTACATGGTTTCCGGTTAGCCGCTAGATCCAGATCGATAGATATCAAAATTTATGAAGGGAATGTATTTATTGCTATTAATATTTGGTATGCAAGAATGCAAGAATTACACCATATGTAGATGTTTATGTTATTGAGTATATTATTCTATAATAATTCCTCAAGGCAATTAATGGAACACATGTAGTATGTCAGCATGCTCACTCTGACCTTGTTATAATATCATAGTAAAAAATTTAACAGAAAAATGAAAAATTAAAAAAAATCATTCCTTGAATTTTAAACAGCAATAAGAGAGCAAAATAAAGCTCTTGACAGTATTAAGTTTTCAAAATTGCACATGATTTAAAATATTAGGGAAACAAAACCTTTCCTGGAACTGTCATATTTTCTGAATTAGTCTTCAGAAAAAGTCCAGTTTCATGACAGCAAGTAAAGTAGTTTTTTTATCTCAAACATTATACATTTTATGAGCTATTTACAATCCATATCTATGGACTACATTAAGATTAATAAATTAAATATAATACATATCCAAAGATAGTAAATGCCAAACACTTTATGAATATGAGGAGCAGAACAATAAACCCCAAAAGGCAGAAACTGAAAACCAAATAATGAACAAGATCAACATATGTCCTATAGGGGTAGGATGGACCTTGGGGTTTTGATAGTTATGGCCCGACCACGTATGTGGATCGGACATATAGTTTTACCCTTGTCCGTCCGTCCGTCCGTACCTCCGTACATCCGTACGTCCGTACGTACATCCGTCCGTAACACTCTGGTTAAGTTCTTGGTTAAGGTCCATTACTCGGATACTAGATGTTGGGGGTCAACGATATTTCACCACCAGATGGGTCTTGGGTAGGGCTACACCACCCACAAGAAATTAGGTCACTGTGACCTATATTTTATGCATGAACGACTTCGGTTAAGTTCTTGGTTAAGGTCCATAACTTGGATACTAGATGTTGGGGGTCAATGATATTTCACTACTAGATGTGTCTTAGGTAAGGTGACACCACCCACTAGAAATGAGGTCACTGTGACCTATATTTTACACATGAATGACTTCGGTTAAGTTCTTGGTTAAGGTCCATAACTTGGATACTAGATGTTGGGGGTCAATGATATTTCACTACTAGATGTGTCTTAGGTAAGGTGACACCACCCACTAGAAATAAGGTCACTGTGACCTATATTTTACGCATGAATGAACTTGGTTTAGTTCTTGGTTAAGGTCCATATCTCAGATACTACATGTTGATGGTCAATGGTATTTCACCACTAGATGTGTCTTGGGTAACATGACACCACCCAATAAAAATTAGGTCACTGTGATCTATATTTTATGCATGAACGACTTCGGTTAAGTTCTTGGTTAAGGTCCATAACTTGGATACTAGATGTTGGGGGTCAATGATATTTCACCACTAGATGTGTCTTGGGTAAAGTGACACCATCCACTAGAAATGAGGTCACTGTGACCTATATTTTACGCATGAATGACTTTGGTTAAGGTCCATATCTTGAATACTACATGTTAGGGGGCAATAATATTTCACTTCTCGATGAGTCTTGGTACATGGCACCACCCATCAGAAATAAGGTCACAGCGACCTATATTTTACACATGAACACTTTTGATCAATTTCTTGGTAAAGGTCCATATCCCAGGTTGAGGGTCAATGATATTTCAAGAACGGGAGGGCCATCCTGTGGCTCATAGACACATTATCTAGTTTTGAAATCTGAACCTGATAATTTAAAGCTTTGATGTGTTATTCAACACAAAAGTGTTGATGCTTGAGTGGGCTTACCTCAAAAACACATTGATAATTGAAGACTGTAATGATACAGGCACTTCTAAATAATTGTGGGTTGAACCAGGTTTTATGGGCCTTACCTTCCTCCTTATTGAAAAAGTCTGTAGTTAGATACAATTGGATAGTGAGGTCACCATATAGCCAGAAACTAATAAAAGCAGTAACAAATCATATCCTCTGGTGAAGATGAATGGTTCAGATACTGGCTATGAAACTTGTTTCTGCATGGATAAGCACTTCAAATTTTGAAAAAGTCAAGTCAATTCCCTCTTTATGACAATAATGTGTAAGGAGGTGAGCTTCTTAATCGATACATTACCTATGTTTCTTAGAAGCAGTTATGGTACACCATTTATATGGTATGCAGTTCATTAGCATCAGTACAGATTAATTTAAAAAGCTTGAGTTGTTTCATCTATATGCTACCGCAGTCATGGTCTACTGACTTTGAGATTTTATACTGATTTGGCCAATGTTATTTAACTTTTTTTTTCTTGCATCGTTTTTATTTGAACAGGCAAGACATATCTCTGTTTTAACAGTTTGTTGTGAATTTTAAGGAACACATTCATGTTTAATATAATCCATGTCAAAATTTTTAATCTTTAAGTATCAAACCAAATGTTGAACAAGTTGTTCTCTCCTCAAGATAGGAACTTTTTTGCTTTGTGGTTTTTGATAACAGAACCATAAAAAAATTAGAATTTAAAACAAACATAAAACATTCTGAAGCATGTGATTTAGTATTAAGAAATATCAGAACTCATAGGTTTCAGCACTTAAAGTTTGCTTTTACAATTGTCTATTAGATAAAAATAAAATAAGGCAAAAACACATTGATAATTGAAGACTATAATGGTATGAGCATTTCTAAAGAATTGTGGTTTGAACCAGGTTGTATGGGCCTTACCTTCCTCCTTATTGAAAAAGTCAGTAGTTAGATACTATTGGATAGTGAGGTGATCATATAGCCAAAAACTAATAAAAACTGTCTGTATGTCCGTCCGTCCATCACAAAGTTTGTCAGTTCAACTCCTCTGAATCTACAGAACCAAATTCAAAGAAACTTAGTATACAGGAAGAACACCATATGTAGTAGTGCATATTACCAGGAGATTTTGGTCCTCAAATTTTAGTGGGAGTTATGACCCTTTGAACTTAGAAATTTGCTGAAAATCATCATTGTCATCTTCTTAGAGCGACTCCTTTGAAATTACTGAGGCAAATTCAACGAAACTTGGTATATAGGAAGTACACCATTTGTAGCTGTGCAGAGAATTTTGATTTCAAAAGTTTTGTGGGAGTTATGGCCTTTTTAACTTAGAACTTTTGGGGGGAAACAGGGGGGGGCATCGTTTTTGCAGGCAAAAACAAACTTTAATTTTGATTATTTCTACCTGTTTCCTAAGATCTTTTCACCATGTCACTGATGTTATTGTTTAGGCACAGGATATGGTTACAGCAAATTTGGGCAAAACCGTAACAATAAGAAATTCTAATTGTTACCGCAAAGATCAAAATTGGGAACGGATGACAGGACGGAGACCAAATCATTTACAATTTTTACAATAAGAATTTTCTTATAAGTACTGCAAATAGATATTGTGACGATATGAAATAAAAGTGCCATTACATTATCAATTCACGTAATACAAGCAGACAAAAATTCTAATAATCAAAATTTAACTCAAAGTAATTTTGATAACTTATGGCACATGCCATCAATAAGAACAAGCTGTACTTCTCTTTTTGTTTTAAGTATCCTATTCAGCATAAAATAACAAAAAAGGGTGGGGGAAGAAGTTTACTATAAAATATCTTATGTTTGGTAAATCTCTAACACGAGATTCACTTTAATAATAAGTGCCATAATAATAAGAAATAATAAGAAAGATATTGTTTACTGTTTGGACTTCTATCAAGCTGTTACTCTATGTGCTACAAGGCAATACTCATTCACTTTATTTTATAACCAATCTAGAAACAATGGTATTGGCAAAAAAAATGACATTATAAGAAAATAATAAGAAAAATGTATGGAACAATTGAATAGTTACAAATAAAAAAAAAAGATACATGTATTCATTATATCATACCCTCTGTTAGTACCTAAATAGTTATCTTACTGTGTAGTTCCAAGGATTGAATTGTCTTTGCATAAAAACAGAAGTATATAAATGGTTTTTGCTTCTGATAATAATTGCTTTAAATCCCTGAAAATTTCACTTTATGAAGTTTAGCATCCTTGGTGTTATAAGTGGAACATCCTGTCAATAGATGTTCATCATCCATGAAGGCCAGTGAGCAAGGAAGTAAGATTCCCTTGTCTTTAGTGTTAATGAATGCCACTAGTTGTCCTTTGTTGGTTAGAATATGTAGTGTATTACTGTGGGGATCTGCTACAATGACTCTGTCTGCTGGAGTAGTCACTATATAATTAGGATGGAATGGGTATTCTCTGTTGATGTCAGGATGTCCTGTGTACCTGGTGGTTACTTCACTATCCAGGACAATAACTCTTCCTTCACCATCCAATCGATCATAGTCCACCACATGTATGCACCCATTAGAAGTACTGGTTAGTTTCCGTGGCCTAGTGAAGATTGGTTGGTTGTGTTGATCATGTTCATAGACAGCCAGTCTGGTTCCTTTGTTGTCTAGTACCATCACCATTCCCCTGGTATCATCCCAAGCTCCTATAATGACTTGGTTGTTGCTAGTGATGTGGACAGCTGAGGATATATAGGGACTTACATCGTAGACTGAATCAGTTATTTTATCTGTCTTTGTATCTAGAAGTTTCAGTCTACATTCAAGTATAGATAGCAGTATTTTGTTCTGAGACAGTCTTTCCATGTCAAACACCTCCATGTTGATCCTGTTTATTATTGTCAAGTCTTTCTCCTGTAGCTGTATGTGGTACAGTACACCATCACTATAACTCCCAATCCATAACTTATCTCCCTGGTCTGGGAGTACACAGCCTATATAGGTCAAGTCAGTAGTGAATGTTTTTACACTAAATATTTCAAACTTCTTTCCAACATCCTTGATATACATTACATTGTGTTCAGACTTATCTTTAAGATGTTGTTTTCTACAATTTTCACACAGGAGAAGATCACACTGTAAACATTTACTTGTTACTGTCATTCCCGTCTTACAAAGTCCAGTACGACATCCTACAGGAAACTGTTCTTGATTACTTATAGCAACTTGTGCTGTTTGTTTAGATGGTGAAGATCCCATGATAGAAAACCGTTTTATTCTACATGTTTATATACAATATACCAATATAAATTGCTATAAGGATTTTTTTGGCACACTGCATAGCAAGTTATGAACATAGAAAGTAGATATAAGACATTTTCTCAAGCTACTGAATTTAAAAAGAATGTGTTCAGTAGTTATGCTTTGTTTAATGTTTTAACTTATTAGTGTCAATTATGTACATATCATTGCCATAGGGTGTTATATTGCAAATTTTAAATATAAAAAATTCTTGATAGATATTTGAAAATGTTTCAGCCATTATTTTAATATAGACCACGCCCACCAACGAAGGAAACCATGACGACAAGCTGTGTGTAAATTTCCAATTAACACCGGGTCAATGTCATAGTTACTTTAATGTGAAAACCAGCAACGTCATAATATATATTGTGCACAAAATCGTCAAAAATGGCAGACATTTTGTCTTGCACTACAGGTCTATGGAAAACACAAAAATGGCATATTAGAATAGAAAAAATCCATGGCCGCCCGTGGTTTATTGTCAATTTTAACATGGGTATCCATTGTTTTCGTTTATTTTACCTCACGCTCCGCTGCGCTCCACTTCGGGTAAAATATTAATGAAAACAATGGCGGCCCATGTTTAGATCTCCAATAAACCATGGGCTGCCATGGATAGTTTCTTAATTGTTTTATTTTTGATAACAAATTAAAGTGACAATTTGAAAAATATCTTTTATCTTGAGAAAAACAATACTATGTTTTAACTTAACCAAGCATACCTTTTTAATGGTTCTTTTTACAACAATTAAAAATGATTTTTTAAATCTCTTAGGGTGTATATACATAGGTCAATACATGTAATGTTTTTGACTGGTCTGTTTGTCTGTCAGTACTGGAAGGCATTAAATGAAACATGGCATGCAAGAAGTGCACCATATTTAGTTGTGCATATTACCATGAAGTTTCCATCCACCAAATTTTGTTGAAGTTTTTAACTTGCATGTGAACATTTGGTATGCAAGAATTACACCATATGTAGATGTGTATATTAGTGAGTATATTATTCTATATTCTTATATGGGTCCCCGGAAAGAACAATAGAAACCATGGGGACATTAGTCATGTTTAAATTCGAATAAAACACAGGTCGACGTCACAGTTCATTTTGTGCTAGAAATAGCGACATCATTATATCATTTTACGCTGAAATTGCCGATTTCATAAAGGATCATTTGCACATAAACGTAGCAAGAAACAACAAAATGGCTTCTGTAGCATTTTACACTAAAGGTCTTTGAAAACACAAAATTGTCATATGTGAATAGAAATAATTCATGTCTGGCCGTGGTTTATTTTCGATTAAACCATGGGTGCCCATTATTTTCGTGTGTTTTACTTTGCTACGCTCTGGGTAAAATATCCACGAAAATAATGGGCACCCATGGTTAAATCTCGCATAAACCATGGGCGGCCATGAATTAATTCTTAAATAATTCCTCAAGGCCATTAATGGAACACATGTGGTATTTCAACATGCTCACTCCGACCTTTTTATAATATCATAGTAAAAAAATTAACAGAATAATGAAAAATAAAAAAAAATCATACCTTTAATTTTAAACAGCAATAAGAGAGCAAAATAAAGCTCTTGACAGTATTAAGTTTTCAAAATTGCACATAATTCAAAAAATCAGGGAAACAAAACCTTTCCTGGAACTGTCTTATTTTCTGAATTAGTCTTCAGAAAAAGTCCAGTTTCATGACAGCAAGTAAAGTAGTTTTTTTTTTATCTCAAACATTACAAAGAGCTATTTACAATCCATATATAAAGGTAATAACAAAACTACCGAACTTGAATGATCAATCTCATAGTCCAGAGAAAATGACAAAAACGAATCAGTCATACCGGAGAACTGGTGGATCGCAATGGTCCTGACTTGGTACAGGCATTTCAAACGAAATGGTTGGTTAAACCAGGTTTTATGGCGCCAAACCTCCCTCTTCCATTGCGATCTTAGGATCCGGTAATGACCATAGAACACAACATAGTTGTGAGACACAATAGGGATATTGAGGTGATCATCTCAGTACAGCAGACCAGTCAAACACTAATTAAAACAATTAACTATCATATCTTTTAACTTAATTTTGAACTTTTCTACTAGTGGCTGATAACGAAGAAAGAATTTTTTTAGTGATCGTATGAGACGTATTTTCTTATAGCCCTGCTTCAAAAGTCGGTCACGAAGAAACCGGTGTCTGATCAAAAAATCTGTGAAATGTGTGCAAGCTCTGGCATATCGAATAAGTTGAGAAATATAAACACCGTATGCAGGAGAAGTAGGTATATTGCTCTGTAGATAAGGAAAATTAATAATTTGAAAATTAATAATTTGAAAATTAAAATCGTCTCGTTTATCGTTTATCTATGGACTGCATTAAGATTAATAAATTAAAAATAATACATATCCAAAGATTGTTAATGCCAAACACTTTATGAATATGAGGAGCAGAACAATAAACCCCAAATTCTAAGGCCGAAACTGAAAACCAAATTATGACCAAGATCAACCTATGTCCTAGGTAGGATGGACCTTGGGGTTTTGATAATTTTGAAATCTGAACCTGATAATTTAAAGCTTTGATGTGTTATTCAACACAAAAGTGTTGATGCCTGAGTGGGCTTACCTCAAAAACACATTGATAATTGAAGACTGTAATGATACAGGCACTTCTAAAGAATTGTGGGTTGAACCAGATTTTATGGGCCTTACCTTTTAAAAAAGTCAGTAGTTAGATACAATTGGATAGTGAGGTCATCATATAGCCAAAAACTAATAAAAACAGTAACAAATCATATCTTCTGGTGAAGATGAATGGTTAATATTATATACTCATATAGAAATCTTTATTGTGATTCGCTAAGACGCGGTCACGTCTCGCATGTGATATTTCGCTGGGTCAACCGGTAATCGTTGGGTAGCATGGTAAGGTCACCCTCTCGTGAGATTTTGCACGTGAGGTCCATGTTTGTTTTTCAACGTTGTACGGGCTGGAGTTTGTCTAATAGAAAAGGGTTATAATATTCCGAAATATGTTTCAAAATGTAACATTGAATAGTTTCATTAAAATATTCGATATAATATAACAGTTATCACCCTAGATGATATGTGACCCTGCATTTCCTTCCCCTCGAAAAGTAAGGTCACCCTCGGGTGACCTTACTTCCTCGGGGAAAGAAACCACCGGGTCACACACCAACTAGGGTGATAATTGTATAAGATACTGGCTATGACCTTTATTATATGACCGCGAAAAATTTGCTGTCTGTTGTATTATGGTATGATGCTGTCGTATTCGTCGTCGTCGTTGTCTGTTAACTTTTTAGTGTTTCCACAATAACTTTATTTCCAGTTATCTGATTGCTATGAAACTTGTTTCTGCATGGATAAGCGCTTCAAATTTTGAAAAGTTCAAGTCAATTCCCTCTTAGTGACAATAATGCGTAAGGAGGTGAGCTTCGTAATCGAAACATTACCTATGTTTCTTAGATCTGTTTATATGGTATGTGGTTAAGAGCTTGAGTTGTTTCATCTATATGCTACTGAAGTCATAGTCTACTGAATTTGAGATTTTATACTGATTTGGCCAATGTTATTTAACTTTTTAGCTCACCTTGCTGAAGGCAATGTGAGCTTTTGCCATCACTTGTCCTCCGTCGTCCGTCGTCTGTCGTCCGTCATTCAACTTTTCAAAAATGTTCTTCTCTTAAACCGCTTAGTCAAATGTAATGAAACTTGGTAGGGTTGTTTTGTAGTATGTCCTCTACAAAATTATCGTTCGAATTTTTGATTCGACAAAAAACATGGCCGCCATGGCTAAAAATAGAACATAGGGGTAAATTGCAGTTTTTTGCAAATTACTCAAAAACCTTACAGATATCAAAATTCTGGCATACAAAACTATTGCCCACATTCTTATACCTATAGATCATTGAGCTCTACAAAAGTCTCCATTGGGTCAGAGTTGTCAGATAACTCCTGATAGGAGTTATGGCCCTTTAAAGGCAAAAATAGTGTTTTTTCCTGTTTTTGTACCCATAGAATGAAAACTATTGCAGATAGAGAAAAAATGTTACATGCTTAAACTGTCAGCTTATTTCAAGCTCTACAAAAGTTTTTATCAGAATGAAATTGTCAGATGACCCAATATAAAAAAGACCCTTATGGCCAATCATATTGACATAAAAAGTGACATTACTGTGTAAGGAAATAATAATTAAGAATTATTAAAATGTATGGAACAATTGAATAATTACAAATATTATAATCTTAGATATGTGACATGTATTTATTATACCATACCCTATGTTAGTACGTAGTTATCTAACTGTTGTAGTTCCAAACATTGAATTCCTTTACATAAAAACAATTATATAAATGTTTTGGTTTTTGCATTTGATAATATTTTATTTAAATCCCTGAAAATTTCACTTTGTGAAGCTTAGCATGATCATTCTCTCCTACATGAGTGGTACATCCTATTATTAGATGTCCATCATCCATGAAGGCCAGTGAGCATGGAAGTAAGATTCCCTTGTCTTTAGTTTTAATGAATGTCACTAATTGTCCTGTATTGTCTAATATGTGTAGTGCATTACTGTCAAAATCTGCTACAATGACTCTGTCTGTTGGAGTAGTCACTATATAACCAGGACGGAATGGGTAATCTTTGTTGATATCAGGATGCCCTGTGTACCTGGTAATTACACATCCATCCCTATCCAGGACAATAACTCTGCCTCCATCATCATCAGGATCATAGTCTGCCACATGTATGTATCCATTAGAGGTGCTGGTTATACTCTCTGGAAAGGTGAAGATTAGTTGGTTGTGTTGATCATGTTCATAGACAGCCAGTCTGGTTCCTTTGTTGTCTAATACCATCACCACCAATCCCCTGGTACCATCCCCAGCTCCTATAATGACTTGGTTGTTGCTGGTGATGTGGACAGCTGTGGATTTATAGGGAATTACATTATAGACTGAATCAGTGACTTCACCTGTCTCTGTGTCTAGAAGTTTGAGTCTATATTCTTCAACAGAAAGTAGGATTTTGTTCTGAGAAAGTCTTGCCATGTCCCATACCTTCATGTTGATTCTGTTTATTATTGAGAAGTCTTGATCCTGTATCTGTATGTGGTACAGTACACTATCATTAAAACAACTTATCCATAACTTATCTCCCTGGTCTGGGAGTACATAGCCTATATAGTGTAAGTCAGTAGTGAATGTTTTCACACTAAATATTTCAAACTTCTTTCCAATATCCTTTATATACATAACACCGTGGTCAGAGTTATCTTTTAGATGTTGTTGTCTACAGTTTTTACACAGGAGAAGATCACACTGTAAACATTTACTTGTTATTGTCACTCCAGTCTTACATTGTCCACATCCCACCCAAGACTGTTGTGGATTACTTACAGCAACTTGTGCTGTTTGTTTAGATGGGGAAGACCCCATGGTGAAATTGAATGTTTAACTAAGTTTTGACAAGTCTCACAAGTGGCAACATTATTTCTCATATGTCAAAACTGTTGTTAGCTTTAACATAATAAATCTACATTCAGTTTATAAGATAAGAAACAACCTCTATTGAAATATTTCACATATTTAATAATTACTACTACCTATCTTTCTAAAAAAAAAATTCGTTCTGCATCATTTGATAAAATGAATTCAATTCAAAGTATGTTTTTCAATATCCTTTAAATCCTGTATTAGAAAACATGCAGTTAACACCATATATTTAAATGAATTGGTATAATGATTTTTGACATATCGCTAAGCAAATTGTAGATAAATAAATTATTGTAGATAAAGTTTCTGAATTTTAAAAGAACACTAAGTTTTACTTGAAAAAAAATTAATATATAATAATGCCTATTATGTACATATCATTGCCATAGGCTTGACCTGCATAAAGCAGCAAAGAGGCACCAATGGGGCATTTGAGTGTCAAAAGTTCAAAAGGGGGATGACAAAACCAGTAAACATGAACAAGAACAGCACGAGAAAACACAGAACACAAAATCAATCGAACAGAAATTAACAACGATTTAACAGATTTCTTGTTTTTAGCTCAGGAAAGCTATTGTCATCACTTGGCATCCGTTGTCTGTCCGTCCGTCGTCCATAAACTTTTTAAAACGTTAACTCCTCTGCCACCATAAGTCCAATTGCAGGGATTTTTCAGGGTACATTATGGGAAATGCCATCTTTAGTTGATTGGGAAAAATTATCGACATGTAATCACCATCATATAAGAAATATTTCACAGGTTTTCATGAAAAATTGGAAGTACATGTATATGTTACATGAGTTTTATAAACACAAAATTTTAATATGTGTCCAAGTTTTTTAATACCATTATGGTCATGTTTATAATGCCTTTTATCTGGCTTGGGAATTTTAAAGACAATTTGGGAAAAATAATGGTCTGCTTTTAATTGGGAATGGGGCCTTAATCGGCCCCTGAGAGTACCCTGAAAAATCCCTGAATTGTAACCAAACTTGGTATGGTTGTTCATTAGCATTCGGTGCTTAGAACTGATGTGGGGATTTTTGATTTTTCATAAAACATGGCCGCTGTGGCTAAAAATTGAACATAAGTGTAAAATGCAGTTTTTATACGACCGCAAAAAATTTGCGGACATATTATGGTATGATGCTGTCGTCGTCGCTGCTAACTTTTTTGTGTTTCCACAATAACTTTAGTTCCAGTTATCCGATTGCTATGAAACTTGACAATGATGTTCCTTACCATAAAAGGATGAATGGGATTGATTTTGGGGGTCCCCCCATTTTTCATTTAGAAATTAGGGGCCAAAAAAGGGCAAAAAATACAAATATTTTACTTGTTTCCACCTTAACGTTGGTCCTAGTTGGCCTTTTGCTGTGAAATTTGTCAAGAATGTTTCTTACAATAAAAGAATGAACCTGATGAATTTTTGTGCCCATTTTTCCCTGTTGTGTAATAAGGGGCCAAAAGGGGCCAAAATAAATTCTTTTTTATTTGTGGTCCGATTTTGAAATTTTTTTTGCATGTTCTTGTCAAATAGCGGATATTAAAATAAGAATTAATTTTTGTGACCCCCCCTTTTTCCCCCTATTACATAATTTGGGGCCAAATGGGGCCAAAATCGAAACTTTTTTATTTGTGGTCCGATTTGGAATTATTTTTTTTTGCAAGTTTAGTCTTGTCAGGTAGCAAATCCAAATTTGAAAATTAATTTTTGCGACCATCTCTTTTTTCACTTGTTTTGTAATTAGGGGCCAAAAGGGCCCATAATCAAAACATTTTTATTTCTGGTTTGTTTTTGAAATTTTTTTTTTATCAAGTAGTGAATCCAAATTTGAGAATTTATTTTTGCAACCTTACCCATTTTTCATTTGTTACCGATAAAATAAGGGGCCAAAAGGGGCCGAAATCGAAACTTTTTTAATTCTTGTCTGATTTTGACAATTTTTTTGCAAGTTTATTCTTGTCAAGTAGCAGATATATTTTTGTGTCCCCTTTCTTTACTGTTATGTAATTAGGGACCAAAAGGGGCCAAAATTGTAACGTTTTTATTTCTGGTTCGATTAAAAAAAAATTTTTACAAGTTCATCCTTGCCAAGTAGCAATTCTAATTTTAACAAGAAAAGATATGGGTATAAACCCATATCCAAAGATACTCGGTTAAACATATGTTCATTTGTGTTTGATTTAAAAAGCAAAGAATTACCAGACAGAAATAGCCGGATTTCGTTAAACAGGATGTAGATGAGCGACAGATCTTAAATCAAATCCCACGGTATAAGACTCCATCCTGATGCTGTACACTAAATATCAAGTGGCTGGGATCAGTAGTTTCTGAGAAACCTGTTACAAAAATTTCTTTAGCCACCCCAGGGGCGGATCCAGAAATTTTTGAAAGGGGGGGGTCCCACATACTGGGTTCTGTGGGCCAAAAAAGGGGGGTCCAGACCAATTTTGCTGAAAATCTACACAAAAATTAAAAAATTTCGGAGGAAGGGGGGGTTCCGACCACCGGAACCCCCCCCCCCTTCTAGATCCGACACTGCACATGACATTTACCATGAATTACCGTACAAAATACTAAATATTAATTAGCATTTTGAAGTCAGTGTTCCCTATAAAGGATTATCAGTTCCTGCTTTTTAGCTCACCTGACCCGAAGGGTCATGTGAGCTATTGTCATCGTTAAGCGTCCTTCGTCCGTCGTCCGTCCGTTAACTTTTCTTCAAAGATCTTCTTCTCTAAACCACTGAAGGGATTGCATTGAAACTTGGTATACTTGATCTTTAGGATGTCCTCTACCAAGTTTGTGAATTATATACATGTCGACAAACCAACATGGCCGCCGTTGCTAAAAATAGAACAGGGGGGTCAGACCATTGTTTTTGGCTTATAACTCGAAAAGTATAAAAGATAGAGAAAATCCGAAGCAACCTTCCTTGTTCAGCATCAAAAGCTCTACAAATCTCTCCGTTGAGTCAAAGTTGTGAAACAACTCCTTATAGGAGTTATTGCTCTTTAATCATCAAAATTGACCATTTTTTCAGTTTTTGGACTATATCTTGACAACCGTTAGAGCTAGAGGAAAAGTTAGCATCGCAGAATTGTTAAGCTCATTGAGATCTAAGAAAATGATTTCAGGGTCAAAATTGTCAGATCAACCGTTTAAGAGTTATTCCCCTTTAACTGTTTTTTTCCATTAATTTACACTGATTTTCAAAAATCTTCTTCTCTGAAACCACTGAAGGGATTGCATTGAAACTTGGTATACTTGATCTTTAGGATGTCCTCTACCAAGTTTGTGAATTATATACATGTTGACAAACCAACATGGCCGCCATTGCTAAAAATAGAACAGGGTGGTCAGACCATTGTTTTTGGCTTATAACTCGAAAAGTATAAGAGATAGAGAAAATCCGAAGCAATCTCTCTTGTTCAGCATCAAAAGCTCTACAAAACTCTCCATTGAGTCGAAGTTGTGAAACGACTCCTTATAGGAGTTATTACCCTTTAATCATCAAAATTGACCATTTTTTCAGTTTTTGGACTATATCTTGAAAACCGTTAGACCTAGAGGAAGAGTTAGCATTGCAGAATTGTTAAGCTCATTGAGATCTTCGAAAATGATTTCAGGGTCAAAATTGTCAGATCAACCGTTTAAGAGTTACATGTATTCCCCTTTAACTGTTTTTTTCTATTTATTTAAACTTATTTCAAAAAATCTTCTTTGAAACTACTGAAAGGATTGTTTTGCAACTTTGTATTCTTGAAAGGTTGTGTAATTAATTCAAACTTTGGCGTAAGAGATCAGGTGAGCGATTCAGGCTCCTGGGAGCCTCTAGTTTATAAACATTATTATATCTTTTTAATATTAAACATTAGTATACATGTGTTTGTTTGTTTTAAAGTAGTTATATGTGCCGAATATTTTACTCGTGCGGGTCCTGGGCAGCGATTAGGCCCGCAGCAACGCTAAGCTTGCCGGAAATAGCACCGAGCAGCGCTTAAAACCCTGACATCAGGTCAGGCAGCTTTACCAAGAAATCGACTGGGATGTGTGCCCTAGGTGGTTGAATGGGGGCAGCAATGTCATAATGAATGCCGTGGTCGTTAGGCTATAATACGGAAAACCTGACGCAAACTATTTTAGTGCACCCTGTTGGGAAAATTGTCACGTTCCTTGCACGTTTAACAACCTTGTAACAGATGTCCGTGAGAGCGTATATAGGACCCGTAGGATCCTCCTGTAGTAGGCAAAATTGCGAGTCCCTGCCCATCACTCTTTTTTTCCAGTGATACAAAACTCTCCTTGCCCATTGGCCTTTTGTCTCTACTTCCTCCACTTCATCATCATTTCATGTTTATTGTATCGCCCCTTACATGATAATCTCCCGGATATCTATATAGAGAAAAGCAATAACTATAGCTAACCAAATTACGAATATATTTTGTGTAAAGACTTAAGTACTACAAACGGTCGAATATAGTTTTAAGTGACATAATGACATTTTTTAATAGACGAGCTGTTTATGAAGCAAAGAAGTACCAGTGGGTCGTTCGAAAATCGGAAAATTTATTATATAAAATGACACGACAAAATCACGATTCAGTAGACGTAAAAAGACAAGAAGAAAAGTAAACACCTTAAAGTCAGGGTACCAGTTCTTGCTTTAATATGTGTTTTTTTAGTTTTTTAACATTCATTTATGTGCCGAATATAACGTCGCTTTGAATTCTTAACAACACACGGTCGGACATATAGTTTAATGGGATTTTGAATGAAGTTCAAGCATGTTAAAGAGTTTTTGTTACTTTGGAGGCTTTCTCAAAAATAAATGTCACAAATTAATAAATAAAACTTAACAGTTGCACTGAATATTATACAAGTAAAAACTTCCAAATTTTCGATTTAAAAACATAGCATTGACCAATAACAAATTAAGCCGTCAGGGACAGACCATTTAAGTTGAAAACGGGGGGCTTGATTTTTCGTTTTGGCAAGAAAAAAATATATATTTATCGAAGGTGATGCGACTGAATATTGTTTCATTAAGGGACCGACCATTTAACTTGAAAGGAGGGGGGGCTTGGTTTTTCCAAAAAAATTTAAAAAAATTCTGAAAATTATTTTTGATGAAACAAATATTTTAGCAGCTGAGGGTAAAAAAAATTCTGAAGAAGGATTTCTGCTATAAAAAATAATGCTGCTAATGAAAAAAGATATTCTGTTGCGACGCCTTTGAAAAATAAGTATTTTGTCCGCGCTCTGTGAAAAAAAAAATTCTGATAAAAAAACAAGCCCCCCCCTAATTAAGTTAAATGGTCCGTCTTTAATAGCATTATTTTATATGGTAAAAATCCTTCTTCAGAATATTTTTACCTACCCTCTGCTTCAAAAATTTTTTTTTCAAACAAAATAATTAAGGAAAAAAACAAGTATTGTTAAATGGTCAGTCCCTAATGATGATATCTGTCCACCTATTTTAATTCTGAATGTACAAACTACATTCTAATAATCATCCAGAAAACTGAAAAAAATCGCCGCATTCACACAAGTGCAAATCAATCAACGATCAATGAAATCTTCAAAGTAGATGTTTTATAATTGTCTCGTATGTGTGCACACCAAATGTATTTATAGATCAATATCAATTGAGAAAGATGTATATACAAAGTTATTTATAGATCGATGAATAGTAACTGTTTATTTCTAACACATTTGTTTACGTCTTGAATCTCGTATGCTGCATGTATGTACAATCTTTGATTTGATTAGGTAATGAATTTAGTACATATCTATGCATTGATAAAAGTTATTATTATAAAAATTGATCCCGGCTTTTGAGAATACACAAAAAAGGCAAAAAGGGGGATGGGCAGTTGTCGAAATTTTGTCAAATAAGTGACCAGTTAATGTATAATACCTAAACTCTATATCAAAAATAGATAGTATAACTATTTTGTGAAAAAAAATCTCTAGATGAAAACAGCAAAGCATGGGATTTATTGGTGTATAACTGTTCATAAAATTCGAATGGAGAAAGTGTCATCCAGCTAGGAAAAATGAACTGGCTGACAAAATTGAAACTAACCATTCAATTTCATATCATCAACCTCAACAAGATATTCCAGTGTTATCTCTTGCTGCGCACGCAGCCTGGCTAGCCAATCCCAAAGATAATGCATGTTCCACGTGCATTTCCTCATTCTCTTACTGGCTAGCGTCGAGTAAAGATCTCACAGTAAACAGTTTGTTTTTCTTTATCTTGAATAGCTTGGCGCGTCATTTGGAAGATTTCCTTAGTGTCGGATTTAATAATTTTTTACTTTGGGATATAATATTTATTATGACACTATGACAGACATAGAAGAGCAAGTGTCCCTTCATGAAGAAGGTGCCACTTTATCGGCCAAACGCATTGACGAAGCACGTGGCCACAAGTCTGACGATCAGTCTGTCCAAAGAGACAATAACGAGACTGATCAAGGACAAAAGAAGGTTTATCGGAAAAGGCCAAAGTATGCCACTGACTCCGAATCTTCATCTTCAACGGACAGTTCCTCTTCCTCCAGTGATTCGGACAGTGACCGCCGGAAAAGGGGGAAAAAGAGGAAGAGATCCAAAGCCACAAAGCATGGCAAGAGACATAGACACGGATCTTCTTCTGATTCTAGTATCGGTAGTGATACGGACAAGCGGGACGTACAGCCGTCAGAAGTCCGCTCGGTTGTCAGCGAAACCGTGTCCAATGTAACGACTAGTGGTTATAGTCGTTTCAATCCCCATAAAAAGGAGAAAAAGGGGATATGTTTCTCCAAGGATATGGAAGATTTCCTTGATGATAATTTTAACCGCTTTATCCCTCACCATAAAATACAAGACTTAATCTTAAACACATTACCGGTGCCAGATTATAAAGGCTTTGAAATCCGCAAAATTGATCCGTAGTAATTCTATCATGGACGAATGCGATGGTAGACAATCTGATAGATTTGATAAAGCCTTAATCAGTGTACAAGGTAAACTTATGGAAACTATGGGACCATTAGGTCATCTCTGGCATATGTTCGAGACCATAAGGTCTAAAGTGAACTCGCCGAATGATGAGGCACGTGGTCAGGTGGATGCAGTGGATTTCCATCACATATTGGATCTTACCGAAAAAACAATTTGTTTATTGGGCCAGACTAATGTCTCCATAAATTATCAAAGACGCCTTGCAATTTTGGAAAAAATTAATAAACAAGACCCGAAAAAAGCAAGATCATTGCTAAGAGACAAACAGGAATGTTAGGCTAAGAATGACAAACATTTGTTTGGTGAAGAGTTCAAAGTTGAACTGAAAGAATTTAGCAAGACTAAGAAAGAGGCTTCTGAAATATCATCCGCTCTAGGGATTAAACACCACAAAAAGCGGAAGAAAATAAAACATGATTCCTCGAAGCGTAGTCATGCATATGTAGAGGACAGAGACAAATACCCAGACATTGTGCATCCGCCCTTTCACTTCAAGCCTTCGGGTCGTACGGGAGATAGATACCCAGGAGGCAAGAACAAAGGAAAATACCCCCGAGGTGGTTCCAATAGTAAGCCAAGAGGAGGATCAAGGTATGTACAATTATGCTTTAAATCCTTCTTGTCAAGAAAACATGATTCTAGAATTGAAAGATCTAGAAAAGGACATTCTGACAGGCATAAAAAGTCTGAATCTTTTAACCTTATCTCAGAATCTCCCGATATCGGGAAGGTTACATCACTTCATAAAGAATTGGTTAAAAATCACAACAGACAAAACGATATTAAAAAATGTAGAAGGGATAGAAATAAATTTCATGTCATATCCAGAGCAATATCAAAAACCAAGAATAGCGGTATTAAATCAGACAGAAAAAGAATTAATGACAAACGAAGTTCAAGAAATGTTGTCAAAAGAGGTCATTCACCTAGTAACACCTTGCATAAATCAATATCTAAGCAACTGGTTTTTGGTTCCGAAGAAAGACGGGGGTCAGAGGCCAGTATTAAATCTCAAACACCTGAACAAACACATTATGTATCAGCACTTCAAAATGGAGGGTCTGTTCATGATCAAAGATCTCCTAAGGTGCAAAGATTACATGATAAAAATAGATCTAAAAGAAGCATACTCAGTTCTGCCAATTTGTCAAAAGCACAGAAAATTTCTAAGATTCGAATGGGAAGGGAAGTTGTACGAACACACGGCACTTCCATTCGGACTAGCAGAGGGTCCAAGATTATTCACAAAAACATTAAAACCGGTAGTGGGTCTGTTAAGACGAATGGGAATACGCCTTATAATATACTTGGACGACATTCTTCTCATGGCGGAAAATCCTCAAAAGTTAGAAATTCACAGAAATTCAACGCTGTTCCTTCTTCAAAACCTGGGGTTTTTGGTAAATTGGAAAAAATCAAAACTACTTCCGACCCAAAGGTTGGATTTTCTGGGGTTTCAAATAGACAGTGTAAAAATGATGTTTTACCTTCCGGGGGACAAAGTAGCCCAAATAAAAGGGAAATGTGTAGAAATATTAAATGCAAAGAAAGTGACAGTCAGACAGGTAGCGCAATTAACGGGAAAACTGTCGTCCTCAATGCAAGCAATTTTTCCGGCAGGCTTACAAAGTCGATTTCTCCAAATGGAGCAAATCAAAGGTCTTCTAATGAAAAAATCTTACGAACAAGAAATAGAACTCTCACAAAAAGCAAGGGAAGAATTAATTTGGTGGATAACCAAAATAGAAGAATTCAACGGAAAAGCAATTATTTCCCCTTGTCCAGATTATGTTATGACCTCCGACGCCTCAAATCTAGGGTGGGGGGCTTCTTTTCAAAACGAAAGTACAGGTGGCATGTGGGGGGATCACGAAATAGACTTGCATATAAACGCAAAAGAATTATTAGCGGCATTTTTAGCCTTGCAAACGTTCGCAAAAGACAAAAGGCATGTAGCAATTCATCTCAAAGTAGACAACATATCAGCCAAGTCTTACATCAATCGGTTAGGGGGTACCAAATCATTAGACCTAAATGTAATAATGAAAAAAATTTGGGATTGGTGCCAGATAAGGGGGATAACCCTCACCGCCGAACACTTGCCCGGGGACCAGAACTTTGTAGCGGACTGGCACTCGAGGAATGTCCAAGATTCCAGCGATTGGAGTCTCAATCAGAGTGTCTTCGATCAAATTCAGACAATAACGGGTCCCTTAGAGATAGACCTGTTTGCATCCAGACTAAACTTCAAAATAAAGAAGTATGTGAGCTGGAGACCGGATCCGTTGAGTTATGCGACGGACGCTTTTCTGATGTCCTGGACATCACAAACGGGTTATGCATTCCCTCCCTTTGCACTGATAGGTCGTTGTTTGGCCAAGGCCAGAAAAGACAATGCGACAATTCTACTGATAGCTCCTGCTTGGCAGGCTCAGCCATGGTACCCGATGATACTGGAAATGTTGATTCAGGATCCAATAAAAATCCCAAATTTTCCCGATCTACTATTGTCACCCAGGGGGGAACAGCATCCCTTAATATTAACAGGAGCGATGAATCTAGTCGCCTGGAAAATTTCGGGGGTGACGGCTTTACAGCAAACTTATCAAAAGCAGCTTCTACCCTTCATGAAAAAGCCTGGAGACCAGGTACATTACGATCTTACAAAAGCTCCTGGGGAAAATGGGTCAGCTGGTGTAGTGAACAATCGATTAATCCAGTTCAGGCCACTTTGGCAGATACCATAGAATTCCTCACTAAATTGTTCAAAGACGGGTTAAAATATAGAACTATTAATACATATAGGTCTGCATTGTCTAAGTATCATCCATTAATTGAGGGGACACAGGTTGGGAAACATCCCTTTGTTGTACGACATATGAGAGCAATATTTAATGAAAGAACGCCCACGTCAAAATATGGTTTTACGTGGGATGTTGACATAGTTTTAAATGAAATTTTGTCATGGGGAAATAATGATGATATGGATTTAAAATTATTATCTTGGAAATTAGTCATGCTTTTGGCGTTGACCTCTGCAGGTAGATCTTCAGAACTAGGCATGTTAAATTGTAACTATATGAAACAACAAGGTACTAAGATGTTTTTTGATCTAACAAAACATACCAAAACTTGTCGCCCGGGATCAAAACCAAAATCATTGTCTTTTGATTCGTTTCCTGAAGATAAGAACTTATGTGTTGTAACTTGCATTAATAATTACATTTTACGTACAAAATCTTGGAGAAATATTAATGATAAAACTGATCGTTCTTGGCTTCTTCTCAGTTATGTTAAGCCCCACAATCCTATTGTATCTTCTTCAATTGCGAGATGGTTGAAAGAAACCATCAAAAAAGCAGGAATTTCAGGAATATTCACAGGTCACTCAACTCGATCTGCTTCTACCAGCAAAGCTAAAAGAGTTGGGTTATCGTCACAGGATGTGATCAATCAAGCCAATTGGACTAACCAGTCCACTTTCATGCGTTTTTATTGCAAACCTGTAATTCAGAATAACTATCAACAAGCTGTACTTACGAGGTAAGCTTTAAACTAACACTGGAATATCTTGTTGAGGTTTATGATATGAAATTCTGAATTTCATAAGCACACGAAGTGTGTGAAATGGAATTCTAATTTTATAAATAAACCGAAACAAGATATGAAAGTGTTCCCTCCCACCCCCGCCGTCTTTCATATTGATGTATTCGGTTAATATTAATTTTCACACACTAGAATATATGTACTATTCTGAATTTTAAAGGTTTACTTTTATTTTTCAGATATCAGAAGTAGACGAATGATGGGACCATATGATGATATGACGAAGGAGCTCATGCTTTAATAAATGTCGTTTTCACAATTCGTTTGTTTTTACTAGTTCCAGACAATAAATTTTATTTTGTCAATTAAGACTCATCAGAAGCGCTCTAGCAATAATTCCACTAATAATGGAGAATATGGTTCAGGAGAGATAACTCTATTTCAATTGCTTTAGGCTAGGTTTGAACATAAATTATGAAATGTCAATGACCTTCTCAAAAATCCAAATCAACAAATAGGATAAATGATTTGTTTATATGTTGCCGGCACTTATCAGATAAGATGTATGCCAGATGGTGCAAAAATGTCTTGTTATCCACATGAATGGATTTTCTCACCATAATCATATTGGTCAGATTACTAATTATCAAGGGAGTAGGCTAATAAGTAATTTGCTGGTGTATGTACGTACAGTCCATCAAGTTTTTAAATTAAAAGATCGTCTCAGGTTTTTTTTTTTATAATGGTATCTTATTGAGGTTTTTCTCTTTTTATCTAGATGGACCTTGCGACCTCAGGCCCCTTTTTAAAGCGACCTTGCGACCTGAGGGGGGTACCCTGCTGGAGCCCCATGTGTATATAATTGTAATTGTATTGGTAACAATCCTGTATTTGGATTTTAGACCAAATAAAAATTCTGTTCTGTTCTGTTCTGTTGTCAGATTCCATGGTACATGTGTAGTATGCAAAAAACTGTTTCCTTGTTTTCTCTTTACTGGACGCTTTTCAGTAAGAGAATGAGGAAATGCACGTGGAACATGCATTATCTTTGGGATTGGCTAGCCAGGCTGCGTGCGCAGCAAGAGATAACACTTTCATATCTTGTTTCGGTTTATTTATAAAATTAGAATTCCATTTCACACACTTCGTGTGCTTATGAAATTCAGAATTATCATTATAATGGTATGGAACAACGCTATTTTGAAAAGTTTCAATTCAGACCAACAGTAGATGTACCTAGTGAATAAAAAGCGTTCAATATTTGAACATTCATCACGCACTATATCTTTCAGCGCACGCAGAACCTTATCACAAACTCAAACCAAATCCAATAATACTCTATAAGAACTGTTAGTATGAACAGTTCCGAGTATTGAAAATAAATTTTGTTTATTAGCATTAGGTGTATAGATATTCTTATTGTTATGTTAAAGACCAAAATATGGAACAGATGACGGGACGGAGACGGAATCATTTATGACCGTAACAATAAGAATTATATTATTATTACCGGTACGCAAATCAATATTGTGACAATATGAAATAAAAAGTGCCATAACATTTATTAATTCATGTAATACAAGCGGACAAAAATTCTAATAATCTAATGGACAAGATAGAATAAGAGCAAAATGGCCCCCTGAATATTTTTATGACAAATTTTCCTAAATTGGAATATTGAATTAAAACGTATTTTGTGATTCAGAAGGTACTTTTTTGGGAACATTATTATGCATGTGCACAGAAGGATAAAACTATGAAATGTAGCAAAATTGGCTTTAACTGTTACAATAATAAAGGTTTTTGTGAGATTTGAATATGAGTGGACCACGAAACAATTTAGTTCTTGTTTGCCAACACAACCAATAAGTGGTTTTCGGGTTTTATTTTATCCTGCACATTTCTGGTGAAAACCATTCAAGCCAACCATCTCAGACTATGGATGCTGCAGTGTGGGCATTAGAGTGGAACGAACATTCTGCATTTTTTTCTTTGGTTCAACACACATTTTAAGTTCCTTCCATCCTTCAGGGGTATAAAAAACTGGTTTACTTGACAAATGTTAATGTTTTCTCTTAAATTTGTATTGGCAAGTCAGTTGCGTCAGTTTTAATTTGGTAACAATTTTAAGGCCATTAATTAGAACAAGCTGAACTTTTAGCGAGCATAGCTCGCAAGCGGGCACGAAGTGCCCGCTCGAGCGGAGAGCTCTACGGTATTTGTTTCCGCGAGAAGTTTGCTAATGCTGATTTAGATTTTTTATGGTCCGGAAAGGGTTATTATTTTTACAGGTCCGGAGTGAATTCTAAAATAATTCATAAGAAAAGAAATAATGCTTAAAAAAATAATAAAATGCGCTTTTTACAAGAAAATAATATTCTTGAAATAATAAATACACATAAGCTGCTCGTTTCGTCTTTGTTATATGCACGTACGAAACTAACGTGTCTCGAAGCTTAATCGCCCCTTACCATCTCGCCCCAAAATAAGCAAATGGAAATATTGGAAATAAAATGATAGCGATAGCCCTGAATGTCGACATTTAGAACAAATTAATATGAATAAAAAATATATATGAAAAAGATTGTTAGAAATGGAAAAACTTGTTTACCAAATAAACTTATGAATTTTGTCATTTTACACATTTTTATTTTTTCACATATTTTCAGGCTATGCTCGCATTTAGGCAATGCCTACTCCATATTATTCTTTATCATATATTCGCCTTCGGTTCTTCGAAGTAATCACATAGCTTTTCCCTCTATAAACGGTGAAATGCACTATAGAATATCTCAGTTTAAAGTAAAAAGAAATAGACTATATTTTACCTTGACATAGGTTTCTTAAAGTACAATAACCTGTCCTACCACTCTATATATAGATACCTGGTATATAAGGCACCTGGATAACCTGTTTGTCATTCTTTCCTTTTGAGCGGTGAAGTGTACACTTTGGCTTTAGTACACATTTAAATTGTTAAGAAAATTTAATGCTTTGCTTTTGGATTTATTCTAACACTTTTTAGTAAGTTATTTCTTGAACTATAAAGACTTCATATCAACCTGTTTTTGTTGATTGAATTGCCTTTTAATTGGCAAGATATGTTTCTATGTCATTTTTATTTTGCTGGACATGCTTTTGCATTTTGTCCTTGTTTGACCTTCACTATTTTAGGCCAAGCTGAATTAGCTTACTAAATTTCTGAGATGTATTTTTATTACTAGAGTAACAAATATTTAACTGAAGGTCAGTTTTCTGAACAGATTTAGGCTTTTATTGCCGTAAACAACAGATATTTCATATTATGTCAAAAGTATATAATCAAAATTTTAGACCATAAGTTCTTTTTGCAATATTTAATATCTTGGCCTAATGTCTGCTTTGTGCAGTGTTTAATTTAGTGTTGCCTTGTGCAATAGTATATTTTATGGCTAGATGCCTGCCTTGTGCAATAGTATATTTTATGGCTAGATGCCTGCCTTGTGCAATAGTATATTTTATGGCTAGATGCCTGCCTTGTGCAATAGTATATTTTATGGCTAGATGCCTGCCTTGTGCAATAGTATATTTTATGGTTAGATGCCCGCCTTGTGCAATAGTAAATTTTATGGCTAGATGCCTGCCTTGTGCAATAGTATATTTTATGGGTAGATGCCCGCCTTGTGCAATAGTATATATTATGGCTAGATGCCTGTCTTGTGCATAAAGTGTATTTTATTGCTTGGTGCCTTCCTTGTGCAGTAGTAACATTTTATGGCTAAATGCCTGCTTTCTGCAAGAATTCAATAGGCTTAATGATTTCTTACTACCTTGTTTTCCATTTGACTTTATGCCTTATTTATGCATCAATATTAAAAGGCTCAATGCCTGATTCCTGCAGTTTAATGCTAATTTAGCTTTAGTTGAGTTTATTGCAATGAAGTATTATTTTGGCTATGCCTGCTTCTTGGTGTAAATTCATTAAAATTTGGCTTTATGTCTTACTGTGCATTTTAACTTGGGCTAGCTTTACAGCTCAGTGTCTGGTTTTATATACAGTTTAAACATTTTACAGGCTAGCAATAATGTGTTTGCAGTTTACTGTCCGTTTTTTTTTTGAATATTCAGATATGATCAAATAATTATTTCAAGTATTTATTTTTGCCTCCTTACATATTTTGTATCTGGCAAACTTAAATGAAACAATGTCATTTCATTTGATTGATGCCCTATTTATACTGATAATTCTATGACATAAGGCCATTTATGTAGGTATTGTTGAGTTTTGCTCCAAAGACAGGAATTTTGTTGAAGGTTACATTGAACTAAACTACTTCTATATTCTGAGTTCAAGTACTATGATGTAATCTTCCTTGTCATTGTGTTTAAACATAATACTATCTCACAAAAAGAGTCTACATTTTCTGTCTTTAGCTAATGCATATGTTTTGTACATATTTCATATGGTGAATTTAGACTGATATCAACCAGTAATACTAGTACTGGAGTAAAATACCTGAATTATTCTACAAGTTATTTTTCATAACTTTTACATGTATCTATTGGTGAACTTCTAGCTAGGCATTATAAGTTGATTATACACTGTCGTTTCTTATTTTTTGTGTTGAAGTTGAATACAACTTTTTTATTGCTGTAGGTTGTTCAATTCATATAAAAGATCAGTATATAAGATAGGAAAAATGGCTATTCATACTCCATATTTTAGCATAAAAATGTACTTTAGTAAGTTGAACAATTATTTTTGCCATGGATGTAGACCATGTTTTCGATCTTTTAGTTCATTATGAACTAATTTACAGGACAAGAAATCTTGTTACAGTTGAACTAAATAAATATTGCATGTTCAATTGACCATATGATACACAAACTATGCAGTTGGATGTAGGACAATACAAATAACTCTGTGTTTAAGGTTTATTAGGACAGATTAAACTGTTTTGAAGAAAATGTTAGTGTATGTACAGCTCATAACACACATTATTAGGATAAATTTAGTATAGAAGGACCTATAAATGAACACATCTTAATATATTGACACACTTATTTAGTTGAATACTGCACGGTCTTTTCTGTACAATTTGTTGTGTTTAAAATGTATCAAGGTTACGAAAAAAATCCTTATTGCATTGCTCTCAACTGACTTGTTTGTGAACACTTTTAGTTCAATTATAATTAAATGTTGCATTTCATTTGAGGTCATGTGTAAGTTTGTTAGTGATATTGACCTAAAATCAACTGTGCTTAAAAAACGGAAAATAAAAAGAGCAGAACTTTAAAGTAATACAGTTTACCATATATATACATGTATCATCAAAGATAAATAAGAAATACGGTTTATTTTTGAATTTGACATTCAGTCTTTGCTGTACACATACTGAAAAAAAACGATCTTATTAAGCCTTTTTAAGGAAATCATATAAATGAACCTTAATACAGATATGTTCTGGACATTTTAGACATTTAGTGTACTTTTTGCTTCACATTAGTTATACTGAGAGTTTCTATTAATTTTGTTATAAAAATATTTAGAGATACTTGTTAAAGTAAGATATTGTTAGTTGCATAAATTCTAATTTTATTGCAATTTATTTAAAAAGGTGATGGACATTCAGGCTCAGGATTCTTTAATTATCCTTTATTTAATATATATAATTTTTTGCATTAACACCCTATAGATTTACTATATCTCGGGTATACACTCATATTTTATTGAAGAATACTTTAATAATAAAAGTATCTGTCATGATAAATAATCCCTATTTGATTAATAATTATAAAAGTATTTTGGGGATAAATGTCATAACATACATGTACATGTTTGAGGTTTTAAGTCCAGAAAATAGAACATGAAACACTTGTTATGTGATATACACAATTAGATGAATCTATTTTGAGAATCGAGCCCATACATGCCATTAGATGATGTTGTATACCCAGTTCTAAATGTTTATTATTTCTTTTGCAAATTTAGTGTTATTTATAAAACTAACAAAATTTAGCTTACATACATTCTTGTCCTCTCAGGGCCCTAATGGACTCATAAGGCTGTAAACTTTAGCTTGATAATTAATAAGTTTTATTTTACAATTTATTTTACAGTAAATTGTCTGTTACCTTACAGGTATTCCAATTGGAATTGCCTATTTAAATTGTCAAATAGGTATTTCAATAGGTCCATTTAAATTGAGGAATTGATTTACAAAAAGGTAGCTCTATAGATGACCACTCATGCATTCAGATTTAACACCTGGCCAGGTAAATTACAGATGGCTAGATTTACCTGTTGTATAAACATTGTACTCTTATAAATACCTTCTGGGTTAGCTATTCTAATAACGTCGCTGCAGACCTATATATAGGTATAATCACGACGTTAAACTCCCCAGTCAGTCTATTCTAATAATCAAATAGGTATTTCAATAGGTCCATTTAATTGAACAATTGCTATAGAACCAGAAAACTAGCTCCATAAAGTTAACACCTGTCCAGGTTATAATCACACAGAAATTTTGTATATATTCATGTATTTTGTTGCAATTTCTATATATTGTCTCTGCTGGAACATAAATCATATAAAAAAAGTTTAAAAAGACTATTAAATTCCCAACATAATGTGAAAATGCACAAAACGTAAGAGTAAATCCCAAAGAAATTGTGAAAAACAAAGTATTAACACATATATCCCAAACAAAAAATGCATTACACATGTATCCAAAATAATTGTGAAAAATATACTGATCATGAGAATTTGAAGTAACAATAATTTTCAAGGAACCTTTGTAAAGAACCAAATATATTCCAAATCAAATATAAATCCAAGAAAAATGTATAAAATATAATGCAGTTATACATACATCCAAATCAAATATAGATCCAAGAAAAAATGTATGAACACATGTATGAATTATGATGAAGTATAACATGTATATCCCAAATCAAATATAGACCCAAGAAAGTATGTATGAATTATAATGAAGTAACACATATATCCCAAATCAAATATAGACCAACGAAAATATGTATGTATTGCTTTGAAGTAACACATGTATTCCAAATCATATTTGTAAAGAAAACAATGATCCAATAATGTTGTGCAGCTTAGATTAAAGATAAAAAAAATTCCATACACATAAAGAAACAAGTTTAAAGCTAATACCTATTCTTATATAAAAAGCATAGAGAAACCGGTCCTTAATATTACTTTAAATGAGACATTCTATTATCCTAGGGGAGGTCAGGATAGTTTATATAGAGAAACAATTGTGGATTAAAACATTATATTCATAACATGCTCATGTGTTGTAATTCTGTCACTTCTTTTAACTAAATCTTGCTGTTATTAACTATAAAAGTGAAAGATCACTAAAACAAGATAAGAATAAAAATCCTTGCTAACCTTTCATAAAATTGGAATGATATAATCCATTGCAATAGAATAGAATAAAAGTACAAAACAGGTAAATCAGGTTTACCTGGCCAGGTGTAAAATCTTAATACATGACTGGTCATCTATAGAGCTACTTTCTGGAAAAGCAATTCATCAATTTGAATGGACCTATTGAAATACCTATTTGACAATCTAAATAGGTAATACCAATTTGAATACCTGTAAGGTAACAGACAATTTACTGTAAGAGGAAGTAACTTTAAAAGGAAGAAGTCACTGTTACAGTGTATTTTATTTTCAAAAACTTACCTGTTAGCAAAAAGAGTTTAACAAAAGACTTCATTCATCAGTTATCTAGCATATAGGCTGTTAGTAAAACAAGTAGATCAACTAGTAAATAATGTAACCAAAAATAAAGTATTTCACTTCCTTATGATAAAGATTTGTAGTTGCCATTTATATGGAGCCAATGTCTTATTTATTTGGTATTGTTATTGTACAAGATTTTTAAGAATACATGTAATTTTATTTTACTTTACTTGAGGCATATTCTCTGCTTAAGTTCATCTACATATCCGAGTCTTCACAGTAAATTAGACTCAGCATGTGAATCTATGTTAATATGTTGTAAGAATTTTTAAAATTAGAATATATAAAAAAAATCAAATATTATTTTCATGTTAAAGTTGTCAGAACCTCATTTCATTGATAAACTATTTGCCCATTATTAAAACATATAGTAATATAATTTTATGTTGAAACATTTTGATTTAATTTTATCATTAATTTTGTAAAATTCAATAATTGCTTGGAGAAATAGCAAAGAACATCGCACGTTTTTAAAAAAGTTTGATGTTTGAAATCTGAATTTTGACATAAATTTTAATGCTAAGATTTACATTTGGATTTCTATATATCTACATATAAAATCTTAACTTTTCCAAGCAGGCATGTCGAAGAGATTTGCAACTGTCTCCTGTAAAAAAAAATCATTTCTGTACTATTCTGTACTATTAATTTCTTATTCACTGATACTTTTAGTTTTATTTATAATCCATTGTCAACCAGGAAACATTGAATGCCTTTTAATGATCCGTTACTGAGACCCTAAATTTTCGTAAGGCATCTACAGTCTGTGTCAATTTAAGAAGCTGTTTTAGGTTCAAGTACAGAATTGCTTATTTATGTTTGTATGTGACATAAAACAAATTGAAATAAATAAAATGAGAAATAATTTAAACAATAATGTTTCAATTATAATAGATACCACGATTGGTTAATGTTAATAATTCATTACTTAAACTATCACATTAATTTTAGTTTATCAAACTAGGAAACCCTTTTTCTTGGAGCAAATCTCTAATGCATCTGCAGAAAATAAATGAATCTTTTATTCAATATCTTTTGTATTTTGTATAAGAACTTAAGAAAATTAAATTTGATCATAATATTTTCATTTTTCTTTTATTTATTAAGTAAACGCAATATATATATATTTTGAAACTTTAATAGTTTTGCTTAGCATTTGCGTATATTTTAGCAATACAATCACTGAGATTTCCTCATAGCAATACTTTCTTTTACAACAATTTTATTATATTTGTGAATATATGTTCTGCAGCATATTGTTTTAATATATAGATGAATCAAAAGTTAACAAAAAAAAAAAAAAAAAAAAAAAAAAAAAAAAAAAAAAAAAAAAAATGTAAATACCTTAAATAGGATATTAATTTCAACTGAGTACATAGATAAAAAGAGAAACAAAATATAAACAAACAAGTTAATGTGAAAGACTGGGTTGGTTTGATCACTGATGTAGTTTGTTTCAACGCTTTGAACAAGCTATGTGATTACTTCGAAGAACCGAAGGCGAATATATGATAAAGAATGAACCTTTATCCAAGCATACCACAAGGATGTGCAGGATAAAGGACATTCTTTGAATAATGAGCCTGAGGCTGAGAAGTAATCACATCCCAACCCAATTTTTGTTTTAACCCAGCCCAAATAATTGTTGTTGAAACAAACAGGCTTTAAAGTATGACAAACAGGTTATCCAGGTGCCTTATATACCAGGTATCTATATATAGAGTGGTAGGACAGGTTATTGTACTTTAAGAAACCTATGTCAAGGTAAAATATAGTCTATTTCTTTTTACTTTAAACTGAGATATTCTATAGTGCATTTCACCGTTTATAGAGGGAAAAGCTATGTGATTACTTCTCAGCCTCAGGCTCATTATTCAAAGAATGTCCTTTATCCTGCACATCCTTGTGGTATGCTTGGATAAAGGTTCATTTTTGTTTTAAGTATTATTCAGCATAAAATAACATAAAAGGTTGCGGAAGAAGTTTACAATAAAATATTTAATGTTTGGTAAGTCTCTAACACGAGATTCACACTAATAATAAGTGCCATAATAATAAGAAAGATATTGTTTATTTTTGTTACTTCTTATTTAGCTGTTACTCTATGTGCTACATGGCAATACTCATTCACTTTATTTTGAAACCAATCTAAAAACAATTGTATTGACCAAAAAATGACATTATACGAAAATAATAAGAAAAATGTATGGAATAATTGAATAGTTACAAATATAAAAAAAAGATACATGTATTCATTATATCATACCCTCTGTTAGTATAGTCAGTTTGACAGCGGTTTACCAAGGGAAAATAAATCGCGAAAAATCAGAATTTCAATTTATACATAAAACAATTGCATAAACAAATATTAGATATGTATACATATCTTGTCCAACTTTCCCGATTTTAAAATCTAACAAATAAAAAAGTTTTACATTACCCTTAATGGTAATTTTTGTCATTTCTATGTCGGTGAGAAAATCAATTCATTAAATAGCCTTCTTTGAAACCCACTTCTACTGTTATTTAAATTATGAACTTGTATACCTGTTGTCTTATTTGCATAATAAACTCATTATCTTACCTGCAAAACAGGTTCCAAAAAGTTACCAAAGAACCTAAAAGGTGAATGCATATTTATTTGATACCTTAGCTCAAAAACAATCTTTCATTAATAAAAATAAAAACGTCTTGTCTATTTTTATTCTTTATTCAAGTTAAAATTTTTCGCTAGAAAAGAAAATAGCTACAAAAAAGTTTAGCGCTGGTTTGCTCCATAATTTTAGTGTTCTGGTATTTATATTTGTTTACATTTGGAAAATGCCGGCTAAACTAACAGACGAAAAGAAAGCTCTAATTTTAAAGATTTACAAGTATTTTGAATTTGAGAAAAACAGAAAAGCGCCGTTTTATTCATGGAATAAAGTATCGGACAGAGTGATTCACGCAACTGGAATATCTCGAAAAACACTGCACAACATTATAAAAAATCCAATTGAATGTGATCAAGACCCCCCTCCAAAACAACGGCCTATTAAAAAGGACACGTTAGACGATTTTGACAAAGAACTTATTCGTCGTGTTGTTATGCAATTTTTTGAGAAAAATGAATTCATTTCGATTAAAAAGCTCTGTTCCTTTCTAGAAAAAGAGCATGCTCTTAAACTAAGTAAATATAGGACGTGGAAAACACTACATGAACTTGGCTTTAAGTACTCTAAAATTGACGGAAATAAAAAAGTTTTGGTAGAAAGAAAAGACTTGGTAGAAAAACGTATTAACTTTCTTCGACAAATCAAGAAAAAACGAGAGGCTGGGTACAACATTATATATTTGGACGAGACGTGGGTCGATACTAACCACACTTCTTCACATCAGTGGTGTCCACCAGATCCTATAGATGGAAGGAAAATCCCTATCGGAAAGGGGCAACGTTTTGTCGTTCTTCATGCAGGCTCAAAGTCAGGATTTCTACCAGGTTGCGAACTTGTTTTCAAATCCCTTCACGCTGACGGTCGAGATTATCATTCAGAAATGAATGGTTTAATTTTTATACGACCGCAAAATTTTTGCGATCGTATTATGTTATGGCGATGTCGTCGTTGGCGTTGGCGTTGTCGTTGTCGTCGTCGTCTGTAGACACTTTGGTTTCCGTGCGATAACTTTAGTTTTAGTTAACCAATTGGTATAAAATTTTGATATGATGTTTATAACCACTAAAGGAAGATTGGTATTGCATTTGGGGTTTCTGGCCCCTACCGTTTAAGAAAAAAGGGCCAAAAGGGGCAAAAATGGGTATATTGACAAAACGTCTGTAGAATGTTTAATTTTCATCCGATTTTGATCATTCTTTTTTATTGTATTCCTCAATAAATTCTGTCAACAAAATGTATCAACGGCTTTGATGTTTCTTGTACCCTTACATTGCTACTGGGGGTCAAAAATGGGCCACACCCAAAAAAATGACTTTTTTATTTGTGGTCCGATTTTCAAAATCTTTTTTCATTGGAATCCTTGTGAAAATCCCTGCCTGCGTTTTTCAATCAGATTTGCAATATCTCTTACCGTTTTTGAGAAATTAGGGGTCAAAGGGGCCAAAAACACCGTTTTTAAAAGTTTGTCAAGGCAAATAGTTTTAAACCAAAAATTAAGTTGTAGTGGGCCTGCCAATTGTTATGAAGTTTTAATATGATGATTATATCCACTAAAGGAATGTTGGTTTTGTATTTGGGGTATGTGGTCCCTTCTGTTTTAGAAAAAAGGGCCAAAAGGGGCTAAAACGGGTGTTTTGACAAAACTGTTGTAGAATGTTTATCATTCATTCGATTTTGAAAATTCTTTTTTTATTGAATTCATCATTAAATTCTATCTACTAAATGTGTCAATGATTTTGATATGTATTTCACCATTACATTGCCACAAGGGGGGCTAAAGATAGGCCACGCCCATTAAATCAACTTTTTTTATTTGTGGTCCGATTTTCAAATTTTTTTTCATTGGTTTCCTTGTGAATATTTCTGCCTTATTTTTTGATCGGATTTGCAATATTTTTACCGTTTTTGAGAAATAAGGGATCAAAGGGCCAAAATTGTTAATTGATACATGTATATAAATAAGGCTTTTTGTATTAGATGTTGATGTAAATATAAATGTGTCAAAAATGCATTTTAAAGTCCACCACAGGATGCATGTGTCAAAAAGCTTTGTAAGTCCACCATGGGCTTCATGTGACCAAAGCAATGGACTATCCAAACTGGGCCTCCAACGTACAGGGATCAACTTGTTGCGGTCGTATCATGCTGCGCTCGGCGTAGCTTTTTATTAATAAGTGGGTAAAAGAACAACTTCTCCCTGCATTGCCACCTAAAAGTTTGATAGTTATGGACAATGCATCATACCATAGTGTTATTAAAGAAGGAACTAAAGCCCCAACGACTGCCACTAAAAAGGGCGATATGCAGCAGTGGCTAAGAGATAACCACATAAATTTTGATCCAAAATTAAAAAAGCCCGAACTTTATGAAATAATCAAAATGCACAAGCCAGGACCAGTTTACAAAACGGACGAATTTCTTAGAGAAAACGGACATGACGTGTTGCGCCTACCCCCATACCATTGCGAATTCAACCCCATTGAGATGGTGTGGGGTACTGTAAAAGGATATGTTGGAAGGGAAAATAGTACATTCAAAACTTGTGACGTAAAAGAATTAGTTTTAAAAGGGTTTGAGACAATTACTCCGGAGAAGTGGGCAAATTTTTGTCGACACGTTGAGGAAAAAACTGAACCAAAGTATTGGAAATTGGATAATATTAAAGAACCTGTTCCTAAAATTGTTATTAATTTAGACAGTGACTCCGAAAGCAGTGATAGCGATTATGATACTGACAATTGATCAATAAAAGTATAATATGAAATTTACTATATTTTTGCATTTAAATTTACAATGGACTTAAATTGTTTTCATACAGGTTCTTAACACAATATTATTGTTATTAATACTATGCAAATCAAATGGTCAGGTGTCTTTATATTTATAAATAAAAAAGCACATGTTATGTTTCTATTATGTAAATTAAATGGTCAGATGACTCTATATTTATAAACAAATAGCATATGTTAGGCTGTTTGTTTACTCCCGCTAAAATAGTGTCTCAAATTGGAAAAATCTTATCATTAAGGTACATGAGAAACTTTTTTGTTCTAAACGCAATTCTCTCGGAAAATTGAAACTTATTATGTATACATATAAAATTTTGATAGACATACCAAAGGCATGCTTTAGTTAAATACTTTTCTTTTAATTTTGAATAATCCCTTGGTAAACCGTCGTCAAATGGACTATACCTAAATAGTTATCTAACTGTTGTAGTTCCAAACATTGAATTTTCTTTGCATAAACACAGAATTATATAAATGATTTTTGCTTGTGATAATAATTGCTTTAAATCCCTGAAAATTTTACGATATGAAGTTTAGCATCCTTGGTTGTTCCATCAGTGGCACATCCCACTACCAGCAGATGTTCATCATCCATGAAGACCAATGAGTATGGAAGTAAGATTCCCTTGTCTTCAGTGTTAATGAATGTCACTAGTTGTCCTGTATTGTCTAATATGTGAAGAGTATTACTGACAAAATCTGCTACAATGACTCTGTCTGTTGGAGTAGTCACTATATAACTAGGACGGAATGGGTCATCTCTGTTGATGTCAGGATGTCCTGTGTACCTGGTGATTACATGTCCATCTCTATCCAGGACAATAACTCTGCCTCCATCATCATCAGGATCATAGTCCACCACATGTATGTATCCATTAGGAGTACTGGTTATACTCACTAGAAAGGTGAAGATTGGTTGGTTGTGTTGATCATGTTCATAGACAGCCAGTCTGGTTCCTTTGTTGTCTAATACCAACACCATAACCCTGGTACCATCCCAACATCTTAAAATGACTTGGTTTTTGCTGTTGATGTGGACAGCTTTGGATGTATATGGACTTACATCAAAGTCTGAATCAGTGACTTCATATGTCTCTGTGTCTAGAAGTTTCAGTTTAGATTCACCAATAGATAGAAGTATTTTGTTCTGAGACAGTCTTGCCATGTCCCACACCTTCATGTTGATCCTGTTTATTATTGTCAAGTCCTGGTCCTGTAGCTGTATGTGATACAGTACACCATCGCCGTAACTCCCAATCCATAACTTATCTCCCTTGTCTGGGAGTACACAGTCTATAATGGTCAAGTCAGTAGTGTATGTTTTTACACTAGATATCTCAAACTTCTTCCCAATATCCTTGATATACATAACACTGTGGTCAGAGTTTTCTCTAAGATGGTGTTGTCTACAGTTTTCACACAAGAGAAGATCACACTGTAAACATTTACTTGTTACTGTCATTCCCGTCTTACAAAGTCCAGTACGACATCCTATAGGAATCTGTTCTTGATTACTTATAGCAACTTGTGCCTTTTGTTTAGATGGTGAAGATCCCATGATAGAAAACCGTTTTATTCTACATGTTTATATACAATATACCAATATAAATTGCTATAAGGATTTTTTTGGCACACTGCATAGCAAGTTATGAACATAGAAAGTAGATATAAGACATTTTCTCAAGCTACTGAATTTAAAAAGAATGGGTTCAGTGGTTATTATTTGTTTATACTCTGAAATGTTTTAATTTATTAGAGTCAATTATTTACATATCAATGCCATAGGGTGTTATATTGCAAATCAAGTTTTCATATGAAAAGTTCGTAATAGATATTTGAAAATGTGTTCAGCCATTTATTAAAAAGTGACAATTTGAAAAATATCTTTTATCTTGAACAAAACAATACTTTGTTTTAACTCAACTAATCATAACTTTTTAATGGTAATCTTTTTACAACAATTAAAAATGATTTTTTAAATCTCTTAAGGTGTATATACATAGGGTAATACATGTAATGTTTTTGACTGGTCTATTTGTCCGTTAGAATGGAAAGCATTAAATGAAACTTGGCATGCAAGACGTGAACTATATTTAGTTGTGCATATATTACCATGATGTTTCCATTCACAAAATTTTGTTGAAGTTTTTCATTTGGTATGCAACAATGCAAGAATTACACCATATGTAGATGTTTATGTTATTGAGTATATTATTCTATAATAATTCCTCAAGGCCATTAATGGAACACATGAAGTATGTCAACATGCTCACTCTGACCTTGTTATAGTATCATAGAAAAAAAAACAAACAGAAAAATGAAAAATTAAAAAAAATCATTCCTTGAATTTTAAACAGCAATAAGAGAGCAAAATAAAGCTCTTGACAGTATTAAGTTTTCAAAATTGCACATGATTTAAAATATCAGGGAAACAAAACCTTTCCTGGAACTGTCTTATTTTCTGAATTCTTTAGTCTTCAGAAAAAGTTCAGTTACATGACAGCAACTTCCGGGCCCAAGTAAAGTAGTTTTTTTTTTATCTCAAACATTACAAAGAGCTTTTACAATCCATATCTATCGACTACATTGATATTAATAAATTAAATATAATACATATCCAAAGATTGTAAATGCCAAACACTTAATGAATATGAAGAGCATATAGAACAATAAACCCCAAATTCTAAGACCCAAACCGGAGAGCAAATTATGATCAACCTATGTCTGGGGTAGGATGGACCAAGAGGTTTTGATAATATTGAACTCTTAACTGATAATTTAAAGCTTTGATGTGTTCTTCAACACTAAAATGTTGATGCCTGAGTGGGCTTACCTCAAAAACACATTGATAATTGAAGACTGTAATGGTACAGGCACTTCTAAAGAATTGTGGGTTGAACCAGGTTTTATGGGCCTTACCTTCCTCCTTATTAAAAAAGTCAGTAGTTAGATACAATTGGATAGTGAGGTTATCATATAGCCAAAAACTAATAAAAGCAGTAAAAAATCATATCTTCTGGTGAAGATGAATGGTTCAGATACTGGCTATGACCTTTTTTTTCTGCATGGATAAGCACTTAAAATTTTGAAAAGGTCAAGTCAATTCCCTCTTAGTGACAATAATGCGTAATGAGGTGAGCTTTGTAATCGATACATTAATTATGTTTCTTAGATCTGTTTAACATGAAGCAGTTATGGTACACCATTTATATGGTATGCAGTTCATTAGCATGAGTACAGATCAGTTTTAAGAGCTTAAGTTGTTTCATCTATATGCTACTGCAGTCATGGTCTACTGACTTTGAGATTTTATACTGATTTGGCCAATGTTATTTAACATTTTTTTTTCTTGCATCATTTTTATTTGAACAGGCAAGACATAACTCTGTTTTAACAGTCTGTTGGGAATTATAAGGAAATAATTCTTATACGACATGCGTTCATGCGTTTACTCATTTCTGATTGGTCGAAACGTCATTGCCAGATCCGTTCATACTTTCATGAACGCCTCTGCCTCGTTTCCAATGTAAACAAATATGGTGGCGATGACGTCGTTCTAGATAACGAATTGTTTCCGAATTTATTTATTTTTCTTTTAAAAAAAAGGTATAAATTTGAAGAATTATAAGGATTGAACACCTATTTTCGGTCGTTCATGCATGTATGAACGGATCTCTTCACTCACAAACTGTATCATGAACGGCCTTCGGCCATTCATTCAGTTTGTGAGCTCCAAGATCCGTTCATACATGCATGAACGACCGAAAATAGGTGTTCAATCCTATACACATTCATGTTTAATATAATCCACGTCAATTTTTTTAATTTCAAACTTTTAACCTTTAAGTACATGTGTATCAAACAAAATGTTGAACAAGTTGTTCTCTCCTCAAGATAGGATTTGTTTTGCTTAGTGACTTTTACTAACGGAACCATTTTAAAGTAAAAATTTGAAACAAATATAGAACATTCTGAAGCATGTGATTTAAAGTTCTGTTAGAACTCATAGGTGTCAGCACTTTAAGTTTGCTTTAACAATTGTCTTTTAGATAAAAATAAAAAATGGCAAAAACACATTGATAAATTGAAGACTGTAATGGTACAGGCATTTCTAAAGAGTTGTGGGTTGAACTGTCCTCCTTATTAAAAAAAGTCAGTAGTGAGAAACAATTGGATAGTGAGGTGATCATATAGCCAAAAACTAATAAAAACTGTCTGTCTGTCCGTCCTTCTCAAAGTTTGTCAGTGCAACTCCTCTGAAACTACTGAACCAAATTCAAGAAAACTTGGTATATAGGATGAACATCGTATGTAGCTGTGCATATTACCAGGAAATTTTGATCCTTAAATATTGTGGGAGTTATAGCCCTTTGAGCTTTGAAATTTGCTGAAAATCATCATTGTCATCTTGTCAGAGCAACTCCTCTGATACTACCGAGGCGAATTCAATGAAACTTGGTATATAGGAAGTACACCATTTGTAGCTGTGCATGTTCCCAGAAAATTTTGATTTCCAAAGTTTTGTGGGAGTAATGGCCTTTTGAACTTAGATCTTTTGGGGGAAAATGGGCGAGACATTGTTTTTGCAGGCAAAAACAAACAACAAACTTTTAATTTTAATTATTTCTGTTCCCTAAGATTTTTTCACCATGTCATTGATGTTATTGTTTAGGCACAGGATATGGTAACAGCAAATTTGGGCAAAACCGTAACAATAAGAAATTCTAATTGTTATGGCAAAGACCAAAATCGGGAACGGATGACGGAACAGAGACCAAATCTTTTTCGACTGTACAATAAGAATTTTCTTATTATTATGGCAAATTGATATTGTGACGATATGAAATAAAAAGTGCCATTACATTTATTAATTCATGTAATTCAAGCAGACAAAAATTCTAATAATCTAAATTTAACTCAAAGTAATTTTGATAACTTATGGCACATGCAACACAACCAATAAGTGGTTTTGGGGCTTTATTTTATTCCTACGCATTTCTGGTGAAATTACCATTCAAGCCATCCATCTCAGACTATTGATGATGCAGTGTGGGCATGAGTGGAACAAACATTCTGCATTTTGTTCTTTGCATCAACACACATTTTAAGTTCCTTCCATCCTTCAGGGGTATAAAAAACTGCCTTACTTCACAAATGTTAATGTTTTCGTCTTAAATTTGTATTGGCAAGTCAGTTGCCTCAGGTATGTTTTGGTAACAATTTAAGGCCATCAACTAGAACAAGCTGTACTTCTATTTTTGTTTTAAGTATCCTATTAAGCATAAAATAACAAAAAAAGGTTGCAGAAGAAGTTTACTGTAAAATATCTTATGTTTGGTAAATCTCTAACACGAGATTCACTTTAATAATAAATGCCATAATAATAAGAAATAACAAGTATTAACTGTGATTGCAAGCAAGTCACAAAGTCCCCCAAACGACCCGTATTTGCCACTATTCTCTACAGCATGTCAAAAAACCCCTAAATATCAATTTTCATGTAAATCGGAGCACTTTGAAAATTTTGACCTGATTATCTCCCCTGAAATCACATTTTTATTTATATCTCGAAAACCGTAAATATCGCTTCAAATTTTTTTTCCATATTATTAAAGAGAATGTTTTGCTCTATCAACCTACAAAATTTAAGAACCCTGCGCACCTAGGTTACCGAGATATTGCAATGTCCAATATTTAGTCCATTTTCCTGTTTCCATGGAAACGGCGGCCATTTTGAAAATTCCCATTATCGACAAGGCTTCCTTTCATGCCAATCTTTCATCCTGCCAAGTTTTATTATTGTCTAATATGTGTAATGCATTACTGTCAGTATCTGCTACAATGACCCGCATGTCTGCTGGTGTGGTCACTATATAACTAGGACGGAATGGGTCATCTCTGTTGATATCAGGATGTCCAATGTACCTGGTGATTACATGTCCATCTCTATCCAGAACAATAACTCTACCTCCATCATCATCAGGATCATAGTCCACCACATGTATGTATCCATTAGAGGTGCTGGTTATACTCCTTGGCCAGGTGAAGATTGGTTGGTTGTGTTGATCATGTTCATAAACAGCCAGTCTGGTTCCTTCCATGTCTAATACAATCACCACACTCCTTTCCTTGTTTACATCGTAATTTTCATCTTCAGCCTTTTCCTTGTCCTCTTCATCATTATCAATGTAAGCTCCTATAATGAGTTGGTTGTTGCTGGTGATGTGGACAGCTGAAGGATCAAAAGGATTAACATCATAGACTGAATCTGTTATTTCATCTGTCTCTGTGTCTGTGTTTGAGTGTAGATTTATCAGTAGTAAGTAGTATTTTGTTCAGAGACAGTCTTGCCATGTCCCATACTCTCATGTTGATCCTGTTAATTATTGTCAAGTCCTGGTCATGTAGCTGTATGTAGTACAGTACACCACCTTTATTAGCTCACCTGGACCGAAGGTCCATGTGAGCTATTGCCATCACTAGGCGTCCGTCGTCGTCCGCGTCGTCGTCGTTGTCGTCGTCGTCCGTTAACAATTTTTAAAAAATCTTCTTCTCTGAAACTGCTGAACAGAATTTCTTCAAACTTGATATGATTGATCCTTAGGGTGTCCTTCAAAAAAATTGTGTTAGGTATTTTGATCCGTCAAAAAACATGGCCGCCGTTGCTAAAAATAGACTAGGGGGGTCAGACTACTGTTTTTGGCTTATAAATCAAAAAGTATAAGAGATAGAGGAAATCTGAGGCACGCTACTGATTCAGCATCAAAAGCTCTACAAAAGTCTCCATTTGGTCAAAGTTGTCAGATGACCCCTTATAGGGGTTACAGCCCCTTAAAGGTGAAAAATAGCCATTTTTCATGTTTTTGGCCTACAGAATGAAAACTATTGCAGATAGAGATTAGCTGTTGCTTGCTTAAAGGTTTAGCTAATTTAGCTCTACGAAAGTCTCCATAGGGTTGAAGTTGTCAGATGACTCCTTATAGGGGTTACGGCCCCTTAAAGGCGAAAAATAGCCATTTTTCATGTTTTTGGCCTTCAGAATGAAAACTATTGCAGATAGCGATTTATCATGTTTTTGGCCTACATAATGGAAACTATTGCAGACAGAGATTAGATGTTGCTTGCTTAAATGTTCAGCTCATTTGGCTCTACAAAATTCTCCATAGGGTCGAAGTTGTCAGATGACCCCTTATAGGGGTTAGGGCCCCTGAAAAAAGTGATTTTTCATGTTTTTGGCCTACAGAATGATAACTATTGCAGATAGAGATTAGCTGTTGATTGCTTAAATGTTCAGCTCATTTAGCTCTACAAAAGTCTCCATAGGGTTGAAGTTGTCAGATGACTCCTTATAGGGGTTATGGCCCCTTATAGGTAAAAAATTGTGTTTTTGGCCTATAGAATGAAAACTATTGCAGGTAGAGAAAAGCTGTTGCTTGCTTAAATGTTGAGCTCATTTAGCTCTACAAAAGTATAGGGTCAACATCAAGACCAGGTGAGCGATTCAGGCTCCTGGGAGCCTCTTGTTATAACCCCCAATCCATAACTTATCTCCCTGGTCTGGGAGTACACTGTCTATATAGCGTAAGTCAGTAGTGAATGTTTTTACACTAGATATCTCAAACTTTTTCCCTATATCCTTGATATACATTACACTGTGGTCAGAGTTTTCTCTAAGATGGTGTTGTCTACAGTTTTCACACAAGAGAAGATCACACTGTAAACATTTACTTGTTACTGTCACTCCAGTCTTACAAAGTCCAGTTCGACATCCTATAGGAAACTGTTCTGGATTACTTATAGCAACTTGTGCTGTTTGTTTAGATGGTGAAGATCCCATGATAGAAAACCGTTTTATTCAACATGTTTATATACAATATACCAATATAAATTGCTATAAGGATTTTTTTGGCACACTGCATAGCAAGTTATGAACATAGAAAGTAGAAATAAGACATTTTCTCAAGCTACTGAATTTCAAAAGAATTGGTTCAGTGGTTATGCTTTGTTTAATGTTTTAATTTATTAGTGTCAATTATGTACATATCATTGCCATAGGGTGTTATATTGCAAATTTTAAATATAAAAAATTCTTGATACATATTTGAAAATGTTTCAGCCATTATTTTAATATAGACCACGCCCACCAACAAAGGAAACCATGACGACAAGCTGTGTGTAAATTTCCAATTAACACCGGGTCGATGTCATAGTTACTTTAACGCGAAATCCAGCAATGTCATAATATATATTGTGCACAAAATCGTCAAAAATGGCAGACATTTTGTCCTGCACTATAGGTCTATTGAAAACACAAAAATGGCATATTAGAATAGAAATAATCCATGGCCGCCCGTGGTTTATTGTCAATTTTAACATGGGTATCCATTGTTTTCGTTTATTTTACCTCACACTCCGCTGCGCTCCACTCCGGGTAAAATATTAATGAAAACAATGGCGGCCCATGTTTAAATCTCCAATAAACCATGGGCCGCCATGGATAGTTTCTTAATTGTTTTATTTTTGATAACAAATTAAAGTGACAATTTGAAAAATCTTTTATCTTGAGCAAAACAATACTATGTTTTAACTTAACCAAGCATATCTTTTTAATGGTTCTTTTTACAACAATTAAAAATGATTTTTTAAATCTCTTAGGGTGTATATACATAGGTCAATACATGTAATGTTTTTGACTGGTCTGTTTGTCTGTCAGTACTGGAAGGCATTAAATGAAGCATGGCATGCAAGAAGTGCACCATATTTAGTTGTGCATATTACCATGAAGTTTCCATCCACCAAATTTTGTTGAAGTTTTTAACTTGCATGTAAACATTTGGTATGCAAGAATTACACCATATGTAGATGTGTATATTAGTGAGTATATTATTCTATATTCTTATATGGGTCCCCGGAAAGAACAATAGAAACCATTAAGGGACATAAGCCATGTTTAAATTCAAATAAAACACAGGTCGACGTCACAGTTCATTTTGTGCTAGAAATGGCGACATCATTATATCATTTTACGCTGAAATTGCCGATGTCATAAAGGATCATTTGCACATAAACGTAGCAAGAAACAACAAAATGGCTTCTGTAGCATTTTACACTAAAGGTCTTTGTAAACACAAAATTGTCATATTTGAATAGAAATAATTCATGTCTGGCCGTGGTTTATTTTCGATTAAACCATGGGTGCCCATTATTTTCGTGTATTTTACCCCTCGCTACGCTCTGGGTAAAATATCCACGAAAATAATGGGCACCCATGGTTAAATCTCCAATAAACCATGGGCGGCCATGAATTATTTCTTAAATAATTCCTCAAGGCCATTAATGGAACACATGTGGTATTTCAACATGCTCACTCCGACCTTGTTATAATATCATAGTAAAAAATTTAACAGAATAATGAAAAATAAAAAAAAATCATACCTTTAATTTTAAACAGCAATAAGAGAGCAAAATAAAGCTCTTGACAGTATTAAGTTTTCAAAATTGCACATGATTTAAAATATCACGGAAACAAAACCTTTCCTGGAACTGTCTTATTTTCTGAATTAGTCTTCAGAAAAAGTCCAGTTTCATGACAGCAAGTAAAGTAGTTTTCTTTTTATCTCAAACATTATACTTACAATCCATATCTATGGACTACATTAAGATTAATAAATTAAATATAATACATATCCAAAGATAGTAAATGCCAAACACTTTATGAATATGAGGAGCAGAACAATAAACCCCAAAAAGGCAGAAACTGAAAACCAAATTATGACCAAGATCAACCTATGTCCTAGGTAGGATGGACCTTGGGGTTTTGATAGTTTTGAAATCTGAACCTGATAATTTAAAGCTTTGATGTGTTATTCAACACAAAAGTGTTGATGCCTGAGTGGGCTTACCTCAAAAACACATTGATAATTGAAGACTGTAATGGTACAGGCACTTCTAAAGAATTGTGGGTTGAACCAGGTTTTATTGGCCTTACCTTCCTCCTTATTAAAAGAGTCAGTAGTTAGATACAATTGGATAGTGAGGTCATCATATAGCCAAAAACTAATAAAAGCAGTAACAAATCATATCCTTTGGTGAAGATGAATGGTTCAGATACTGGCTATGACCTTTTTTTCTGCATGGATAAGCACTTCAAATTTTGAAAAGGTCAAGTCAATTCCCTCTTAGTGACAATAGTGCATAAGGAGGTGAGCTTCCTAATCGATACATTACCTATGTTTCTTAGATCAGTTTAACATGAAGCAGTTACGGTACACCATTTATATGGTATGCAGTTCATTAGCATCAGTACAGATCAGTTTTAAGAGCTTGAGTTGTTTCATCTATATGCTACTGCAGTCATGGTCTACTGACTTTGAGATTTTATACTGATTTGGCCAATGTTATTTAACTTTTTTTTTCTTGCATCGTTCTTATTTGAACAGGCAAGACATATCTCTGTTTTAACAGTTTGTTGTGAATTTTAAGGAACACATTCATGTTTAATATAATCCATGTCAAAATTTTTAACCTTTAAGTATCAAACCAAATGTTGAACAAGTTGTTCTCTCCTCAAGATAGGAACTTTTTTGCTTAGTGGCTTTTGATAACGGAACCATAAAAAAATTAGAATTTAAAACAAATATAAAACATTCTGAAGCATGTGATTTAGTATTAAGAAATATCAGAACTCATAAGTGTTTGCTTTAACAATTGTCTATTAGATAAAAATAAAATATGGCAAAAACACATTGATAAATTGAAGACTGTAATGGTACAGGCATTTCTAAAGAGTTGTGGGTTGAACCAGGTTTCATGGGCCTTACTGTCCTCCTTATTAAAAAAAGTCAGTAGTGAGATACAATTGGATAGTGAGGTGATCATATAGCCAAAAACTAATAAAAACTGTCTGTCTGTCTGTCCGTCCGTCACAAAGTTTGTCAGTGCAACTCCTCTGAAACTACTGAACCGAATTCAACGAAACTTGGTATATAGGATGAACATCATATGTAGCTGTGCATATTACCAGGAAATTTTTATCCTTAAATTTTGTGGGAGTTATAGCCCTTTGAGCTTAGACATTTGCTGAAAATCATCTTTGTTATCTCGTCAGAGCAACTCCTCTGAAACTGAAGTGAATTCAAAGACACATGGCATATAGGAAGGACACAATATGTAGTTGTGCATATTACAAGGAAATTTTTATCCTCAAATTTCTGTGGGAGTGTAGCCCTTTCAACTTGGAAATTTGCTGAAAATCATCATTGTCATCTTGTCAGAGCAACTCCTCTAATACTACCGAGGCGAATTCAACGAAACTTGGTATATAGAAAGTACACCATTTGTAGCTGTGCATGTTCCCAGAAAAGGACTTGACCCCATAAGGGCCGAAAATGGCCCATTAAGTAAAATCTTTTTTTTGGGTATATTTAGTAGCCATACTATAGAGGGTTTCATAACTCATAATAAATTTGTCCTTATGCATTAGTAAAAAAATCTAGAAAGCGTCGAATTTAATGTTCGAAAATACTGATTTTCACCTTTTTTCTTGGTAAAATCCTTTAAAAATGAATGAAAATGATTTTGTTTTGTTAGTGCTTAGTGTAATTAAATGACAAAGTATAACTTTAATTGAGAAAGATTTCTTTAACAACACACTAAAGACATAATTTTTTGTCATATCATTTGGTGCTCTCTTCAGTTTTCACCCTGGCGAGATCAGATTTACCGCAAAAAATCAGCGGCAGACCCTTGAGATTTAAGTAATACTTATTTGTATTTTGTTTAACCTGGTTGTTTTGTTCTTTTAAATTGCAAATTATAATAAAAAAACAATATCACATCTGGTAAGCCTCACCTGGAGGAGTTCATGAGAGATTAACAAAATTTACCAAGGTTCACGTAAAATTGGTTTTAGTATAGGGCATTTTAATGGATAATATTTTGTCCGGTTAAGACAAAAGTACACAAGATTGGACCCTGTTTTGTATAGGTTTTCCAATTTGTAATTTAAATTATTATATGTTCAGATAACATCATTCATTTGAAGATTTCTTTGGCAAGTCATGTGATAGATAATTTTACTGTGTTGAAGTTTGAGGTATGAAACTAGTAAGAATTTGTCTGCAAAATAAATATCTGTAGGTACAAACTTGTCAATGTGCATTGTTTTGTTACTTTGTATAGAATTAAAAATAATAAATACTTGTGTTAATTTTGTTTTTATTTGCCGGACTTTACTAAGAGACAATCTGGTTATAAAATTTTGAATGTCTGGTGGTTGGGTGCTGTGCGGTTGGTAAAATATTTGTATATTTTCGTAACAGTTTTCACAGCAACTACTTATCGTCAGCAAGGTGTCCCGTATTGTGGGATTTATTTCAGGTATTTCACTCACCTACCTCCTGTTAAACGAAATACGACCATAATTTCACATAGAACCAAATTTTTAACCCATATTTTGACACAGAATAAGAATGAAAGCCTTAATGTACAAAATGAACTCTCGATTATTACATTCCATGCAAATATTTTAATAACTAATGTAAATATCAAATGACATAAGTGTCAATTTCGATAAACTGTTTATGGATCATCTTATCAGCAGTATTTGACCTTTTCTTTCATTTCACAATTGTTTATTTGGAAGGTAAAAACTATATAGTATTTATAGATTTAAATCTACGGAGTCTTGAGAAATGGACCTCATTAATCAACTTTGGTTACCAAACTGAAAGTGACAGACTGGACAAGGGTATCTTTATACAACCCGTCCACAAACATTTCCGTGGTTTGTTCATAAGCGTCAGCACAGACATTTTAAAGACTAAGCGATAAAAATACATTGTATTGTGTTTAACTTATGAGAACATCGTACATCGACTATTCTTCAATGCATAACATGGGTATTAAGGTACACGTTAATCAGCGTCATCACTATTGTCTTCCTCTGAGGCATCAATTACTTCTTCGGGTGGTAGTTCAGAAGCATCAGAAACATGTTCCAACCATGATTGTTTCTTTGGTAAATCAGAGTGCCGACCACAACTTAAGTACCATATTACCGAAGCAATATGAGAACACATACCGACTACCCGAGCACCTGCCTTGCACTTGCAATACCATCCTTTTATGCATGCTGCATCATACTCAATCCACAAATCATACTTTTTTGCACTGGTATGCCTACTTTGAAGTTTAATCTGTATCAGATTATCCAAAATACGACTAGTCAGTATTTGATAGTCACCCTTGCTGTCAAAATGTTCCGTTGTGTAACTTTTGGCTTGCTTTATCTGGTAAACTCCAAGTGTAATGTTGCGAAGTTCTTCATCAGACAACACGGGAAAATCGTCCAATTCACTAGCTTCAAGAGACGTCCAATTTCCCGAACACCGGCGATCTAAATTCATTTCACTAATCTTTTCTTGGAGACTGTTGTTTTGTCTTGAAAGATATAACATCTTTGCAGCAAGCAATTCGTCCTTTTCTTTATCTCCAGTAGCTAAAGGTGGTAAATATTTATTGGATATTGAGCTTATTATTCTTGTGTATTCTCCAATAAATGGAATCTGGCTGTTGGGCAATACATTGTCCAAATATCTGAACTGCTTGATTCGACCATTTGCAGATTCGACAATCCACCGTACTTTTGTCACTAATCGCGACGCATTCGCTTCCGACGTAGTATGCTGCTTTTGACCCTTATTTAAAAAGGTTGGCATTTCTGCATCTATACCTAGATCACCGAGAAATTCTATGGCATCTCTAAATCCGCGGTCAACTATCATGATGTCGCCGTCTTGAAGCCATGACTTGATTTCTTCTGTATTAGTTTTGATAGCGTGTGTCAAGATGTTAGCATCATTGTTTTTTCGGTCCGACAAGTAAGGCCCAAAGACACTAACGATGTAACCAGTTGTTGATACTACTAGCATCGGCTTTACCAACGGACGTTGCTTGTGCATGCTAAAGGATCGTCTCTGGAAATTGAAATCAGAGCTCTTTTGTATGTATACATACGTTCCATCTACCACAAGTATTGCCTCGTTATGCATTAGGGTTCCAAACAAAGATCTCGCTAATGGAGTTGTGTGTTGCTCAATTACTTTTTCTCTAGAGATGTGCTGAAACCCGAGGTTTAAAGGAACAAAATTCTTTATTAAATCATTTCTGGCGGAAGCTACGGCTTTCTGTACGGAAGATTTTCCTATGTTGAAAATGGTTGACAACAGTTTATTTGACATCCCAGTTCTTAACTTTGTCAAAAAGAGACCAACACAGGTACGGATGCAGTTTGTGTGCCACTGAGAAAGACCCATGCTCAGTGACATGGACCGGACAGCATCGGGTACCAGCAGGTATTATAATGAAGTGTTGAAGAAAAATATCATATCGAGCTTTTACTGGAACGTTGACGAGCTTTGGACCATGACGTTTGCACACGAAACATGTTGAATGTGTTTTTCCCGTTGATCGTAAAGGCAGTGTTATATTAAGCGGACTGCAGTCGGATAAACGGTTACTTTTTGAAGACGGCAAATATTCATCCTCGTCATCAGATAGCGATTGCTCTTGTACCAGTTTGAGTTTTGTTGATGTTGATGTAGATGGTGTTTTATAATACTTTTGTCTACATTTATTGCACACTACATCTCCTTGACATATATTGATAAAAAATGTCCGTCGTAGGAATTTCCGAAGATGTTTGTTTGAGTCTCCGTCTAAGCACTGACGTTCTTTTGGTTTTGGACGCTTGGAGCAAACCACACACTCATAACTTTTTGGCATCTATAAGAATAAAAAGGATAAATATTATCTTGATAAAATTAAGTAGGCAGTTATTGAAGAGTCTCGCATTTTATATAAAAGTTTAATTCTAATGGACTACTGGCCTCGTTGAAGGCTGCTCAGTGGCTGTTTTTCAAGTTGGTTTAACCCCCTCTTGAATCGCCACTGCCCTTAGCTCTCGTCCTTTGCACAAAAGGTTTGGTGTGTCTTAGTTTAATGTAACTGTAAGCACATATTTCTGACCAACGTGATAGCGAATTTCACTGACATTCGGTTTATTATAAAATCTCTGGATTTTAATTAGTTTAAGATAGGCCTAGTTGTAATTACATTTTTAATTCAAAATCATAAAAGCAACAATTCTTAAACAACTGAACAAAAATATATTTTGTCCTTTCGAGATTCGAACTCATTGCACTATTATAAAAAGTTAGCGTGTCCAGCGCCTTAGCTATCACGGCTACGGCAATCACTAAACAAATCAAAGAATTAGCTATATTTAAAGCTTTTTGCATTTACAACAAAATTATTTTTCTTAATGTTCGACCTTCCTATTGACTGTGTTATAGTCTTTCTCTAAATATTTCTTCCAATTTGTTTGACAAAAATATTCCGCTTTAAAGCAACGGCATTAACCATTTACTGAGTTTGTGACTTTTTCGATATTTGCCCTATTTTTGGTTAATAAATAATTCCCAGAATGTATGATTTGACTACAGTTTGCTTTATTGAAAATCATAAAACAAAATAGCTCAAAAACTTCACAAAAATGTATATTGCCTGAGCGAGATTCGAACTCGTTGCAAAAGCTTAAAAACGTCACTGAGCGCAACACCCTAACGACCGCGGCTACGATAATATTTATGATGGTCGTGTAAAAAATATACTTAGAGTTTCAATCGACTATCACAAATCTTCATTTTTTCTCGTTATTAGCTCACCTGGACCAAAGGTCCATGTGAGCTATTGCCATCACTTGGCGTCCGTCGTCGTCGTCGTCGTCCGTTAACAATTTTTCAAAAATCTTCTCCTCTGAAACTACTGAACAGAATTGAATGAAACTTTGTATGATTGATCCTTAGGGTGTCCTGCACCAAACTTGTGTTTCGATTTCTGATCTGTCAAAAAACATGGCCGCCGTTACTAAAAATAGACTAGGGGGGTCAGACTACTGCTTTTGGCTTATAAATCAAAAAGTATAAAAGATACAGGAAATCTAAGGCCACGTTACTGATTCAGCATCAAAAGCTCTACAAAAGTCTCCATTTGGTCAAAGTTGTCAGATGACCCCTTATAGGGGTTACGGCCCCTTAAAGGTGAAAAATAGCATTTTTTCATGTTTTTGGCCTACAGAATGAAAACTATTGCAGATAGAGATTAGCTGTTGCTTGCTTAAATGTTTAGCTCATTGAGCTCTACGAAAGTCTCCATAGGGTGGAAGTTGTCAGATAACCCCTTATAGGGGTTATGGCCCCTTAAAGGTGAAAAATAGCGTTTTTTCATGTTTTTGTCCTACAGACTGGAAACTATTGCACATAGAGATTAGCTGTTGCTTGCTTAAATGTTCAGCTCATTTAGCTCTACAAAATTCTCCATAGGGTCGAAGTTGTCAGATGACTCCTTATAGGGGTTATGGCCCCTTATAGGTGAAAAATGGTGTTTTTGGCCTATAGAATGAAAACTATTGCAGGTAGAGAAAAGCTGTTGCTTGCTTAATTGTTCAGCTCATTTAGCTCTACAAAAGTATAGGGTCAACATCAAGACCAGGTGAGCGATTCAGGCTCCTGGGAGCCTCTTGTTTTCAATTTCTAAACACTTTGGTCATGTTTATGAATATAATTGTAAAGAATTGCCCATTTTTTAAAATATTTCCTCCAGTTTGTTTTCAGAAACTACGTCGTAAACAAGTTAACATGATTTTTTTATTCAGCATCTGTCGGCTGAAATCTGGTTAAAAAGTATGGTTTTATTCATGTAGACCCATGTAGGATAGTGACCGGTAGCTCTGACTCTCATACAAAAAATAACTCAACGTTCTGAACAGTAGTAAACATCGTACGTTTTATTTTTCTAATAATAGCAAAGGATGACAGCAACACTCCATTGGTCTGCATTATATTTTATTTGTATACCGTGGTCGACATGTTTCGCCCAAAGAAGGGCGTCATCAGGACAAAAAATACAAAATAAATCTTACTGAAGTACTAAAGTTGGTTCTTTACAAGTCACATGATTATGATTATGACGTTACTGTAAAATTGAACAATGAAAATTTCAGGACGTTACTGTAAACTTAAACGTTTTTATAAACAAGTAGTCTTTGTAAATCACTCCAATGGGCATACCACCAAAGCTGCTCCCTACCACTTCTATCGGCTTCGCTCCTGGACCAACAGAGTTACTACTTCCGACAGCGTCGGCAATAGATTTAGCAGTAGATTGCCGCAATCAGGAAGTAAATCGGCAATGCTGGTTCGCGTTGGTATCGTGTTGGTATTCATTATAAATCCTTATTTCTGTATCAAATCCGGCCGGTTAAATTAAGTTCTAACATGGTAACATCTTTTAGTTGGTGCAACGATTTTCCATTTTTTTACGGTTATATATCTTGTGTCTTACTCTTGGTGCTCTTCTTGAATATCGCTCTTTTTCATCTTTATGCCGTGGCTGTATTAGGGCAGCGCGTTTTGCGAGAGGGATTCCTAAGAATGCAGGGGTTCACTATAGTAAATAAATAATAAAGATAGGTGAACCAACGTCGTGAATGTCTCGTTTCGGAAGAGGCCAGTGTAGTGGATACCTTATGGTTCATCTGTACCTTTCTTTAAAACATGGCTTTATTTTTAATCTATTTTCAGCATATGCACAGCCGAAACTGCACATAAAATTGAAATATAAAGTGTAGCTGGACCTAGATATTAAAATTTCTTACCTTTTCTCAATGAATTCTTCCCGAAAAAATCCTTTATTTTAGAGATCTCTTTTTTCTCCGCTTTTAAAAACACCCGATTTGAGGCTAATATCACTTTCACCCTTTCTTGTGGCCTCAAATTTCATGCAACTTTCAATAAGGAATTTAACTAAAAGTGTTCACGTCGTTTCATGTAAGAGGCACATTAGGGATAGTTTGTCCTTTTTCAATTTAAAATCTGACCAGGAAAAAAAAGAGATCTTTATTTTTATGGAACTTAAAATGAAACATTGATAAACATTGAATCAGAAATTACCATATCTAGGTCCAGCTATGCTTTATTTTATTATTTTATTTGTAGTTTTTGTTCTGCATATACTAAAAAATAGGTAGAAAATTTCGCTATTTTTAACGAAAGGTACAGATGAACCTTATGGTATGCAGGGCGTCATCATAGAAAAATAAATAATAGCAAAGGATGACAGCAACACTCCATTGGTCTGCATTATATTTTATTTGTATACCGTGGTCGACATGTTTCGCCCAAAGAAGGGCGTCATCAGGACAAAAAATACAAAATAAATCTTACTGAAGTATAAAGATGAAAAAGAGCGATATTCAAGAAGAGCACCAAGAGTAAGACACAATATATATAACCGTAAAAAAATGGAAAATCGTTGCACCAACTAAAAGATGTTACCATGTTAGAACTTAATTTAACCGGCCGGATTTGATACAGAAATAAGGATTTATAATGAATACCAACACGATACCAACGCGAACCAGCATTGCCGATTTACTTCCTGATTGCGGCAATCTACTGCTAAATCTATTGCCGACGCTGTCGGAAGTAGTAACTCTGTTGGTCCAGGAGCGAAGCCGATAGAAGTGGTAGGGAGCAGCTTTGGTGGTATGCCCATTGGAGTGATTTACAAAGACTACTTGTTTATAAAAACGTTTAAGTTTACAGTAACGTCCTGAAATTTTCATTGTTCAATTTTACAGTAACGTCATAATCATAATCATGTGACTTGTAAAGAACCAACTTTAGTACTTCAGTAAAATTTATTTTGTATTTTTTGTCCTGATGACGCCCTTCTTTGGGCGAAACATGTCGACCACGGTATACAAATAAAATATAATGCAGACCAATGGAGTGTTGCTGTCATCCTTTGCTATTATTTATTTTTCTATGATGACGCCCTGCATACCATAAGGTATCCACTACACTGGCCTCTTCCGAAACGAGACATTCACGACGTTGGTTCACCTATCTTTATTAGTTTTATTTTTCTGTTCGTGCCTAAATACATTTTGATACCGGCCAAAATGAATCATGTATTAGTTCTACGAACCTCAATATTGTAAGTGGACTGTGAAAATCGTCATTTCTATCCAGCAACTACTTTGGCTAAATCTAAAGTTGATCAATGTTTCATGGTATGGGTAGCGAAAACTTTTCCCCACTGCTTTTTCCCGGCAGGACGTCGTTCGAACATTTTCGACATATTTGGATCTAACCCGGGATACTACTAATTTATTTTGCTTGTACCGATTCCATGTCCAAACAACGGGACATAAATATTTTGTCTCAACGGAGAAAAAATCCATATTTTTACACAAAAACAAGTAAAAAAATGCTTTTTAAAATATACGTTTTCTTTAAAAGAAGGATAGAGCGCATACAAGAACCAAAAAGATATTTTACACAAGGCAAGTTCTATACTATCTAAATAACTATGTTCAATATTTTTTTGGTTCTTGCATGCGCTCTATAAAAAAGAATATGTAAACTACAGGTTTTTTGGCAAAAAATGGAAAATCTGACGGAAACGCCCACTTTTGAGCTAACATTGTGACGTCATTGCACGTTAATTTTTGTAAAAAACGTCATTTTTTTAAAGTAACATAAACATCAATAAAAATCAACACAAAATCAGTTGTGAACGTTTTTAATAGTTTTTCAAGGAAATTTGGGCCAAATACAGCCCTTATGGGGTCTTGTCCTTTTGATTTCCAAAGTTTTGTGGGAGTCATGGCCTTTTGAACTTAATTAGAACTTTTGGGGGGAAACGGGCGAGACATTGTTTTTGCAGGCAAAAACAAAAAACAAACTTTTAATTTTAATTATTTCTACCTGTTCCCTAAGATTTTTCCACCATGTCATTGATGTTATTGTTTAGGCACAGTATACGGTTACAGCAAATTTGGGCAAAACCGTAACAATAAGAAATTCTAATTGTTATGGCAAAGACTAAAATCGGGAACAGATAACAGGACAGAGACCAAATCATTTTTGACTGTACAATAAGAATTTTCTTATTAATACCGCAAATTGATATTGTGACGATATGAAATAAAAAGTGCTGTTACATTTATTTATTCATGTATACAAGCAGACAAAAATTCTAATAATCTAAATTTAACTCAAAGTAATTTTGATAACTTATGGCACATGCAACACAGCCAACAAGTAGTTATTGGGTTTTATTTTATCCTGCGCATTTCTGGTGAAATTACCATTGAAGCCATCCATCTCAGACTATGGATGCTGCAGTGTGGGCATCAGAGTGGAATAAACATTCTGTATTTTGTTCTTTGTATCAACACACATTTTGAATTCCTTCCATCCTTCAGGGGTATAAAAAACTGCTTTACTTCATAAATGTTAATGTTTTGGTCTAAAATTTGTGTTTGCAAGTCAGTTGCCTCACTTTTAATTTGGTAACAATTTTAAGGCCATCAATTAGAACAAGCTGAACTTTTATTTTTGTTTTAAGTATTATTCAGCATAAAATAACATAAAAGGTTGCGGAAGAAGTTTACTATAAGATATCTTATATTTGGTAAATCTCTTAGATGAGATTCACTTTAATGATAAGTGCCATAGTAATAAGAAAATTCTTATTGTTATGGTCCTAAATGTTTTGGTTTCTATTCCCTCATCCATTTTGGATTTTCATCTTTGTCATAACAATAAAAATTTATTATTGTTAGAGTTTTGCTGTAATCGTATCCTGTGCTCATTGTTTATTTTTGTTACTTCTTATCTAGCTGTTACAAGGCAATACTCATTCACTTTATTTTATAACCAATCTAGAAACAATTGTATTGACAAACAAATGACATTATAAGAAAATAATAAGAAAAATGTATGGAACAATTGAATAATTACAAATATAAGAATCTGAGATACTTCAGTATTCATTGTATCATACCCTAAATAGTTATCTTACTGTATAGTTCCAAGAATTGAATTTTCTTTGCATAAAAGCAGACTTATAAATTAATGTTTTGGTTTTTGCTTGTGATAATAATTGCTTTAAATCCCTGAAAATTTCACTTTATGAAGTTTAGCATCCTTCTTTCCTACATAAGTGGTACATCCTATTAATAGATGTCCATCATCCATGAAGGCCAGTGAGCATGGAAGTAAGATTCCCTTGTCTGTTGTGTTAATGAATGTCACTAATTGTCCTGTATTTTCTAATATGTTTAGTGTACTACTGTAAGGATCTGCTACAATGACTCTGTCTGCTGGAGTTGTCACTATTCCATTAGGACGGAATGGATAATCTCTGTTGATATCAGGATGCGCTGTGTACCTGGTGATTACATGTCCATCTCTATCCAGGACAATAACTCTACCTCCATCATCATCAAGATGATAGTCTGCCACATGTATGTACCCATTAGAGGTGCTGGTTATTCTCAATGGAAAGATGAAGATTGGTTGGTTTTGTTTATCATGTTCATAAACAGCCAGTCTAGTTCCTTTGTTATCAAATACCACCACCATTGCCCTGGCACCATCCCCAGCTCCTATAATGACTTGGTTGTTGCTGGTGATGTGGACAGCTACGGATAAATAGGGACTTACATCATAGAATGAATCAGTGACTTCACCTGTCTCTGTGTCTAGAAGTTTCAGTCTAGGTCTCCAAATAGATAGTAGTATTTTGTTCTGAGACAGTCTTGCCATGTCATATACCTTCATGTTGATCCTGTTTATTATTGTAAAGTCCTGGTCCTGTAGCTGTATGTGGTACAGTACACCACCTCTATAACTCCCAATCCATAACTTATCTCGCTGATCTGGGAGTACACTGCCTATAAAGCCCAAATCAGTAGTGAATGTTTTTACACTAAATATTTCAAACTTCTTCCCAATATCCTTGATATACATTACACTGTGGTCAGACTTTTCTTTAAGATGTTGTTGTATACAGTTTTCACACAAGAGAAGATCACACTGTAAACATTTACTTGTTATTGTCACTCCAGTCTTACATTGTCCACAACCCACTCTAGTCTGTTGTGGATTACTTACAGCAACTTGTGCTGTTTGTTTTGATGGGGAAGACCCCATATTAGAAATAAGTTTACATTCTAGTCTTTATACCATATATATTAAAATGAACTGGTATATGGATTTTTTGGCACACCAATAAGCTAGTTATAGATAAATAGTAGATTAATCTACTGAATTTTAAAAGAATAGGTTCAGTGGTAATGGTTTGTTATTATTTGAAATATTTTAATATTATTAATGCCAATTATGTACATATCTGTGCCATAGGCTTGACCTGCAGGGATGAAATGTTCCAAATTAAAATTTTTGAATGAAGGTTTTCTTGAAGTTTCTGATATGTTTGAAAATTTGTTATTACTATTTTTTTTATCAAATTTAAGTGACAATAAAAAAATAGCTTTTATCTTTTATCTAAAAATGTAATCAAATGACTAAATTGTTTTAAGTCCTTGAAGCTGAAGTTTTTAATAGTTCTTTTTACAAGAAAAACTAATTATTGAATTTGTATATCATAGACAAGCTTCATTTACCTAATTATGGCCACATAATATAACTTCATTGTAGGAAGTTGTAACAGAATAAAATGACAATTAAAACATGCATGTATGTATGTGGTTAAATCTTTAATTAAGCCAGATAAAGCGTAGTTTATTGTACCTGTTTATTACAAACGGCTTCCATATTTCTTATCCATGCCTATCTATTATGATAAATTAAAACAGATTATACGCCACAGCACAAAGTTGGGAGGGTAAAATGTTTTTGCTAGTCCGTCTGTCAGTCTGTGATCACATGAAAGCAACTCCTCTTAAACTAATAACAGAATATAACAAAACTTTGTATGCAAGAAGCACCACATATGTAGTTGTGCATGTAACCAGGAATTTTTTATGTGTAAATTTTTGAGGAAGTTATGGCCCTTTGGAGCTTCAACCCTGAAATAATGGCAGTTAATACATTTATGTCATTGACCTTATAAACTTATCCCATAAGTTCCAAATCCTGTATAATCTTATGGATAACTAATGACATCCTCTGTAAACTTGATCATCTACTTATAGAGCATTTATTAGCTCTTGGAATTTCTACTCATAGTTTTAGTTGTCAGAAATGGCTCTTTCATACTTTCACCATCATTTAAACTTAATTATGATTTTTAATTCATGAAGGAAAAACGATAGAAGAGAGGTTTGGCACCATAAAACCTGGTTTAAGCCACAATTTCTTTTTAAATGCTTGAACCTAGTCAGGACCATTGTCATCTTCAATTTCCAGTATGTCTTCTTTGTTTTGTCGTTTTTCTTGGACATTTGAGATTGATCCTTCAAGGTTGATAGTATTTCAGTACTGTAATTTACCTTTATTGAACTGAAAAACATAATTCAAGCAAGTACAAATTTTTATGTTGCATTAAACTAATGTAAAAGATAAAACTTTTATACAACAAATGAATGTTTTTTTTTATCTATTTTTAGCCTTACACTGTGCTGCATCTCGTGGCCATGCTGAATGTGTTGAAAAGTTAAAGAAACTTGGTGCCGATGTCAACATAGCTGATACCAATGGCTGTACAGCTTTGTTCTACGCCATCACCCTAGGGAACAAAGAATGTACTCGACTTCTACTGAAGTATGGAACAGACCCAAATCATAAGGACTCCAGGGGAAGAACGTAAGATTGTAATGTGTATATCTGATTTTTTATCTAGAAGTTACATGAATGTTATAAATTACCAGGGCTTGAAATTTTTAACAGAAACACTAACATTTGAGTAATAGCAAAGAAGTTTAACAAGCCTAATTTAATGTTTAAAGAAAAGACAGTAGGTAAAGGTATAAAATAATCAAAAATTTTGATAGGTTTCAAAATAGTTTACATTAAAATTTTAGCGGGAAAAGGTTTTCTTTGGGTTTTTCATAGGTTAAGCATCAGCACTCTTTAGGTCTTTAAACTCATGACAGAATAAATAGGATTTAATTAAGGATGATCGCTGGTCAGTTTAAAAATAACAAGGTCTCTAAATTGATATATTTAATGAATAGCCCATAGGTAAAAGTACAAAATCAGCTTAAAAATTTCATAGGTCACCGAACTCGTTTTTGAGATATTAAGGGGGTATTCTTCTGAGGTTTCAGTCTCGTTGAAATCTCGTTTGTAAATAATTTTTCAACCTTGCCTTATAATTGAAAACTTTTGGTGAATGTATATCAAATGATGATCCATCTAAATTTTGTCAAAAAATTATGAAGATATGATAAGTAGTTTTTGAGATATGCAACATTTTAATTTTTTACCAAATTTGACCATCGATCTCAGTCTGAATTTAGCCAATTTCAGGGTAGGGGTAGTAAAATTAATTTTTTCAACAAAATATCCATGCAATTCATATAATTTCTTTTCTAAATTCAAAAAGATATATTTGTCCAATTATTTCAAACGAAAATGGAGAGTTTTGAGGTTTTGGTATGATAGAAAATTTGAAAAATCTTGATTTTTACCGGTTTTATGGTGTCTTGAAAATGACCTAAAAAAGCACATTTTCGGGACTAAACTTTCTTATATCATCACGGACATATACTTTTTATAAGTTAAATTTGTTCAGAATCATGGCATCTATCAATATGGAAACTTTGAGAGAAAACTTGATTTTGATACTTGATATTTTAAAGAAAATTACCTCAAAATAGGCCAAAAATGATGAAATTTTGGGAAAATTGTCAAAATAGGCCCTTTTTAAATGACTGTAGCGAACTAAAATACACACGGACATATTGTTTTCTGAGTAAATTTGATTTTCTCAGGGTCTTAGCATTTCAAAAATGTAGGTTTGGGAAAAAACTTGATTAAGGAAAATTTTGACCCCTCAGAAGAATACATCCTTAAGCGTTCAAAATTTGGCGGGAAAAAGATTTCTCTGACTTTTTCATAGGTTTAACATTAGACTTGTTTAAGTGTAAAAACCTATGAAAAAATAACAAGAAATTTATAAAGCTTTGTTAGTTAGCCCTTTGTGCTCTAATAAATAATAATTTAAAAAGAAAATAGGGGGTTTGTGGGCAAACAAAATATCACCATTTTAATAGTAAAAGCCAGAGGATTCCAAAAATCTGACAGAAATCTCAAATGCTGACCAGCAATCATCCTTAAACTTTGTTTTCACTTCTGTATGATATACTTAAGATATTTATTAAAAGAAATAGGGTGTTGGTGGGGAAATTTTTAACTCATTTTTGATAATTAAAACCTTAGGATTTGAAATGAAAGAAATCCTAAAACTAGAACAGCTATAGCAGTTTTGATTGTCCAGTTTTCTCACAAGCAAAGCCAGGAAACGTTTGTTGCAATATAAAAGAAACAACAACACGGAAAAGAGTTTGAAACTCTCAATTGGTTGATATGAGTGAGTTTTAATTTTAATGGCTTATGAAATTTTACATTCTTGGAATGTTTTTTTTTTACTTTTCATCAAACCATTATTTGACTTTATTATTTTATGTATTGCCCCAAATTATTACATATTAAGTGCCACTAGTTTAATGTAATTTTAAATTTCTGATTTGTCTTTTTCAGTCCTACTCATTGTGCTGCAATTAAAGGCTGTTTAGAAACTGTCAAAATGTTAGACAAAAGTAAGGCTGATCTTTGGTTTCCTAGTTTCCGTGGCGACTGTCCGATACACGAGGCTGCCCAAGGAGGACATTGTGGTATGTGTGAACCTTCTATTTACATTTGATCCCAGATGTATAGAATTTATAAATGTTCAATACAACAAATTTTAGGTATTTTGTAGATACTGTAATACTAATTTAAATGCATATATACATTGCAATGTATTTAAGGCCTAACATTGAGATGAGATTTGAGTTTTCTTTAATAAAATGATTTCTTATGCAAGGGGAGATAACTGCAAGTATTTTTAAAATCTCACATTAGTGTATGTGTTTTGAGAAGATTATGATTAGGATGATAGTTCATATAATGTAAAATTAACAATATTTATATATTATAAACATTTTTAGATGTGGTGAAGTACCTATTGAAATGGAAGAACGACCCTGAGGCAGTGAACATTGCTAACGATGCTGGAAGGACCTGTCTACATATAGCTGCCATTGTCAATAACCTTCCTCTGTGTAAACTCTTACTAGATAGTAATGCTGAGAGGAACGCATTGATGAAAAACAAGGTACACCATTCTTCTTTGTTATCCTATTGAAGGATACTGGATCAGGATATTGGTCTTTGGATCAGTTTGTTGGTTGTTGCATACACTTAGTGTTTCTTTTGTATTAATAGAAGAAAATGAGATGTGGAATAAGTGTACGCGACACAACCTACATTATAAACGTATATTTTAAATATCCACACTGGAAAACAGCCAGCAGCCTTCAATGTGACCAGCGGTCGCTGCTCGCTGTTTTTCAATTGGCCCCTGGATTGAAAATAAAATACATATGATTCAAGCCCAATCCCAAAGTGCAATGAAAGACCCTCTTCTTGACAAAAAACAATTAACATAAATTTGACTAAAAGACTTAAACTAAACATGATTTCCAGCTTCGAAATTCCTCAGTTGTATCTTTATCAACTTAGTCAATTACCTGCCCTTGGTAGAAGGTTTTCTTTGGTGGCATCGAAGTTTCCCTTCTTTGAAAACTGTCCATCAAATATGTCAGAGAAAAAAATGTAAAAACAAAAGATATTTTATAAAAAAAATTATAAGAATTTTTGAATTATCAGAAAACATGGATGCAAAATTTAGTAACTAAAGGGAGATAATCCAAAAAATAATTTTAATAACTAATTGTGACACTCTTGGTGAGTGAACTGATTCAGAAACATTGTGGCAAATGTGAGAAATAAAATGTGGTGTCCTTGTAGTTTTATGACACATTTTGATGATGATGTTTTATTTTTTTCACAAAAGAATGAAAACAAATTTTATTGTTTGAAAACCATAAATGTCTTATAATGAATCATTTTACCAGAACGAGCGAGCAACATTTGCAAAGACATGGAATAAATCACACATTTTTTAGTTTGAGAAAAGGACATAAATGTAAATGAACCTCCCACAGTGCACAAGTGAGGGTGTATTTATCCCTCCCGCAGCAATAGGGAAAAGAGTGAAAATGTACAACACTATTAATTATCAAATGAAAAAAAAGTGTGATGGAATAAATGGTTACATGAAACAACATTCAGAAAAAGCAATTTGTTAACATCATCAAAGATGAAAAACATATTACATCCTTAATCTTATTCAACTCTAAGGAAAAGATACTTAATATTTTGATTGTTAAGAAATCAGATGAACTTTGTTACTGATACTTTCCCTTTGAGATTGATTTTAGCATTTAGCATTGTAAATACCGCGTGTGATTATTGTACATTTCCAGAGATTTTTATCTCAGCATGTTAATTCACCACAATAAAAATAATAAAAGTAAAAGAAGTTTATTTTAACCATTTTAATTAATTCTACACAGTCAAGCAGCACCAAAGATGAACAAAAAGAGGTTTGTATGCATGGTAGGAATAAATGGTTGTTGTGGTCTTTAACCTTTCTGCATCTTATTTTGTAGCTGTCGACATAAGTAGGAAAGAATATAAAATAACTTTTTTGTATTGTTTATTTCTTATAAATTAACAGAGGCTTACTTGATAAGTACAAATAATATTTGCCAGACATTCCTTTGCAGTAGATAAACCAATAAAAGCATAGGTTTAAAATTTCTTTGCAATTCATAAACCCATTAAAAGTTTGCTTAAGTTATGTCTCCCCCCACTTTGATGGGGAGACATATTGTTTTTGTTATGTCCATCATTCTGTCAACAAAGTTTGTCAGCTCTGAATCTACTGAACCAAATTCAATGAAGTTTTGTACATGTATGTAGGAAGGAAACCATATGTAGTTGTGCAAATTACCAGCAAATTTTTCTCTTCAAATTTTGTGGGAGTTATGGCCCTTTGAACTTAGAAATGTGCTGAAAATCCTCATTTATCATCTTGGTGATGCATCTCCTCTGAAACTACTGACCAGAATTAAATGAACTTAGTTTATAGCTAACACATGGTGTGTATTTATGCATATTACCAGGAAATTAGGATCCTCAAATTTTTATAGACATTGTGAATGTTAGAACTTAGAATTAAGTGGGAAACAGGGGTTAACATTGTTTTTGCAGGCAAACAAACTTCTGAAAAAACAAACTTTCATTATTATTGTAAGATGTTTTGTTTTAGTAATGTCTCGTAAAATTTTTTAGTTTAACTATTTATTTACTCTGGGTTGGAAAACAAGCTGAATGCTTATGTGAATCTCTCCACAGCTAGCAGTTTGCAAGTGTGGCCTTTGTAGCGGCCCCCGATTGAGCCTACTCTTATCAAACTCTACAAAGGAGTCTTTAATGTGCTTGGGGTATTGCTCTCCATATATACAGGACAACCTTTTTTTGTCCCTTCGGAAGGACTAGCATCGTTCTTAGATTTTAGTTCTACAGAGAAGTTAACCAGTACTTGTAGACATAGCTTTATTTTCTACCTTGGTCTTATGATTAGTTTTTTTTATTAGTTGACTTTCAAATTTGGTTTCCAAGATATCTTGACTACAGCTTCTTTCTTTTTTTATGAAGTATACTAAACACCCCATTCCATAACAAAAAAAACTTCATTGTGGTAAAAAAAATGGTCTCATTCCTTTAAAAAGTCACTTGTAATACTGGAAACCATCATTGATTTCTTTCTACACCCACACCACCCAATGCTGGACAAATTTATTTAAAATTTTTGTAGGATTGAACTGTATAATATCAAACTGACATTTAGTGTTAGAGTTATGGGACTTGGACTGTATAAAACTTTTGATAGTAGTATTAAGGAAATTGATGAACCAGGCATGGATACCTTTTAAGGCAAATCACAGGGCTTCCTCCTTACAAAAACAAAAAATAAATTCTCTATTGGTTAGAATCATTGTATTTTAATGAAATATAATTGGTTTAAATAAAGAAAAAACAAAACAAAAACTAATGAGATAATAAATGATACATAAGTCATATTTTTATTGTAAATTTCACATTTTGAATGATTCACTTCTTTTCCACTTTAAAGATGTTGTTTTGTCATTCATTGATTAAGAATTCTCACTTTTTCTCACAATGATCTCACTCTTTGATTTCTCACTTGTAAGTTTGAATTTCTCACTTATGATGTGTTATTGTTGTTGACTTTTAAAGCCTGCCACATGAAGTGGTGAGGTAATATTTTAGATTTTATTACCTGCTTCAGATGACACTTGAAAATATTTTAACAGATTGAAATAAAAATTTTCTCCAGCTGTTAGGTACAAAAAATGAGCCAAGAAAACTTGAATAAGATTAGCTCACTTTTATCATTTTAATGCCCAGGTGGCATTCCATTTCAGTTATAGAAGTATGTTCTGATATAAATTTCAAGTCCAGGGTTCCACAAGTTTTTTTTCAAAAACCATGTACCAATGGGCTCCTGCTACAGTAATTTCAGTTCCATTATGTTGGTTGGTTAAGAATGACAAAAGGAATGTCCTAAGTGTTTTCAGACCTGTCAGCTAGAGTTCTACTTTCTGTTTGGTGCTTAGATGTAGCAGCATTTGTGTTCCATGGACACAACATGACACATAACATTATATTGATGTGTCATACTTTGATCCTTTCAGGAGAGTTTTCGCCAAGAGTTCAGACAGATTTTTATACCCCGGCTTCGAAGAATAGGGAGGTATACTGTTTTACCCTTGTCCGTCTGTTTGTTTGTTTGTTCGTTGGTCTGTCCGTCCGTAACAAAACTTCCGTCGCAGTTTTCTAAGCAACTACAAGAGATAGAGTTCTGATATTTTGTATACAGCGTTATCATTTAGTACCATATGATGTATACTGATTTTATGCTCCTAGGTAGTCTACTTCCTGTTTACCGAATACTTAGGTTCTTACACATAATGGACATAAATGCAAAAGTTTCCCAAGCAACTCACACATGAGATGGAGGTCTGATATTTTGTATACAGCTTTATCATATAGTACTATGTGGTGTATACTGATTTAATGCTCCTAGGTATTCTATTTCCTGTTTACCGAATACTTAGCTTTTTACACATAATGGACATGAATGCTAAATTTCCTTCACAATTTCTCAAGCAACTACACGAGATAGTGGTCTGATATTTTGTATACAGCTTTATCCTATAGTACCATATGTTGATACCAATTTTATGCTCCTAGGTAGTCTACTTCCTGTTTACTGAATACTTATGTTTTTACGCATAATAGAAATAAATGCTAAATTTCCGTCACAGTTTCCCAAGCAACTACATGAGATAGAGGTCTGATATTTTGTAAACAGCTTTATCATATAGTCCCATATGGTCTACTAGTTCCTAGGTCTACTACTTCCTGTTTACTGAGTATTTTAACTTGTATGCATGCCTTAGTTTGGGGAGCAGGGGTATCACTAGTGAGCATTAGCTCACAGATTTACTTGTTTGTCCTTCCTATAATATTATGTTTTAAAGCTGTTAGGTGTTTTGGAGATAATTAATAATAAAGTTTACTTCACATAAGTGAATAGCTGATTGGTTTCATCAACATCACTTTTCATTGTCATAAAGTTTTGAAGAATGTTACTTTTATTATTTAAAACTTTAAATTACAGGCCAGGATTCTAAAGAAATGAAACTAAACCTTTTAAAATTTAAACTCCTTAATAGTTCTTACAATAACTCTTTAAAATATTGATATAAAAGATAAGTAAAATGTTCTATCTATTGAAAAAACCCACTCTTTACCACTACCTGATAGAAAAATTAGTCGTATTCTTGTAGGGAAAACTTGAAAAATAATTTTATGATTGTATATTACACCAATTATAACTTGAATGTCCCAATAGGTTGGCACTAAAAACTAAAGTTTTGATAAAATGTAGGTTATTTTTAGAAAATTACTTTTTTGTATGTAGGTTTAGGACATTATAAAAAGATATTTGCCTGTATTTGAGATTTTATTAAATAATGCCTGACAAAAAGAAATAAACAGTTAAAGCTCTTCAAAATGACCAATTGATTTATTATGTAGTACTGTACCTTATAGGAGTTAATGCTCTTTAGCTGATGATAATTGATAATTTAGCATTTTTTTCCCTAAATGTCTTATATTGTTTATCAGAGTTAACAAGTATGTGTAATCCTGTGATGCAAATTTATTTAGCACACTTCAATAAGAGAAGGTAGAATGGTAGGATGACAATTTTTGAAATGATTCTTAAAAAATCAATGCTTTGGTAGAAATAAAATTATTGTTTTTTTCACATCTTCATCCCCTGGGTTTGGACATGTTAAGATACAGAAAACCCAACTTAAATTTATAATTTCCTATTCTATTTCATGTCTGATGTCATGAGAGCCTGAAACTTTTAATTTTCAATAATAGAACTTTGTGAGACTGTAAGAGACAAGTCGTTTTAATAAACTTAATACAGTCTACTTTAAGATATTTATTTACTATATTTCTTCACTGACAATAGTCCTCATTGTGACTTCAGATTTCATTTGCTATTATCCTAGTCTGTTTAAAAGCACTTACATGGTGTTGATTTGAATTCAATCAGACAAAACCAAATAAAATTATACTTATTAAAAAAATTATAGAAAATAAACATTGAATTGATTGTGTGTCTGTAATGATGTTTATTGGTAATCATTCCTCGAACTAGTACGTCTAGTTACCATCTCACAATAATTCCGTCAATTGATATTTGTCATGCCCATTTAAAGATATGACCTCGTTGGGTACCCCATAGATAGATAATCTTAACAACACTTTAAAACATTGTTGTCGATTAAGCTCAGTAATTGGTCCCCATACTGTGAAGTTCTATGTTAAAATTTTGACGAGTGTTTTTGGCAAGTTTTGGAATATATTTGCAAGGTATGTCCAAATACTCGATTGATAAGCTTCAGTAGATTGAAAGACAAAAGATTTAACTTGATGAATTTAATTGATAAATTTATGATTTGATATTAAATTTTTCATTATATTTTAACACCAAATGTAATGCAAATGAAAGGAAATTGTTAAAATTTTATGCATGTAATTGGAACTACTGTAAACATACTTATTTTCGCAAGGTATTCATTTTCACGGATTTTGCAGTCCGTTTTTTTTTCTTGAAAATAAATACCTGTTGAAATGAAACAATATGTATGGCATGAATAGAACAAGGAGTAGATAAAGCAAAATTAAGTACCCGTGAACCTAAGTTGAAATCGTGAATTCGTGGAAATAAGTACCCGCGAAAATAAGTATACAGTATATCAAATCTTCAGAATTTATTGAGGCCCACATGAATATGTTTTAAAATTAGAAAATATTTTGGTCATTTTCTTCCATTATGTAAATTGGTTTATGCAAGAAACATTTTCATAAGAAAGTTTTACATGCAAATTAATAAATGGAAGACTTTGATGATTATGAAATTAACATGTATTGTCGCAACATTAAAAAAAAGGTTCTTTTGTTAAGTTTTGATTTCATTGATTACTGACATCAAGACTGTTAATTTCCATAGACTTTAAGATTTATTAATTTAAAAAAAAGACCAAATAGATCTTAACATTTGCTCAGTTTTCCCCAAAAGATGAAGATTATCAAAAGGCAACTGGTCGTTTATTTCCCTCCTCTGTCTCTCTTGGCAGACCTTACTAGAATTAGTTCAAAGAAAGAATGAAGCAAAGGTGTACCAAAGTGTTACTCAAACATCATTACACCGAAAAGACAAAGACAAAATCAGAAGACATAAAAATCATCACAACGATACAAACCAAACAGCAAACAAAAAAACACACATAACAACTAAACCTCATTTAGCAACGTGAAATCAAGTCGAAACGAGAGTAAACTCGGGTGCTTCGGAAAAATAAACAGTTCCTGCTTTCTCATATATTCATAATTATAAAATGAGGTTAAATTCAGCTTTGATTACAAATGCAGACTAACATTAGTTTTTTTCTCTCTAAAATTTCAAATGGAGACATATAAGTTGTAGTTTAACATTTAGAAATGAAAGCAAGGACTATTTAGTTTAAAGTCCTTTCAAAACATTTAAAGTGTCTTATTTTAAAGGCTTTAAGAATATACTATTAATTCTCAATTTTATTTTATTGTGATATTTTAATTTCATAAACCTGTCTTGGCAAGAACTTTAATTGAAATCAAAATATTGAAATGGGAATGTTGGATTTTCATTACATATAAAGTTTTAGGATAATCAAATTTACTTGGGAAAAAATACTGGTTCATGTATATGATATATATAAATATTCTTTATGAGAATTTATAACAGTTAAAGGTACTTTAGCAATTATGTGACTGCTAGCATGTTGGTCAAGGGCTGGTAATAACTTGTCATGCGAGCTTTTATAGTTTTACTTATGTCTGGCGATAAGTTTGTAAAAAAAAATCATCCATTATCTTATTTCAAAAACTGTAAGGCGTTGGTAAAGTATGTCAAACTGTATGTCCATTATACCATTCCCAGACCTGTTAAACTCCTTACTTCTTGTTTGTGATGCAGGGACAGACACAATCCTAATTATGTTTTTCTAATTATTTTTTCTTTTTTTTATTTGAAGGACAAAGTCTACACACCCTACGATGCTGCCATCATCAAAGGAAACAATGAAATCGCTGAGTATATAAAATCTAAGGGAGGTAATACTGGTGGTGACATAGACAATATCCTGATAGCCAAGGGCAAAAAGCCAGACCGAGGCAAATCAGGTAGATCACGGAAGAGTGAGTTAGAGAGCACACCAGAGGAGACGGAGGAACCAGAGGATAATAAAAAGGCAGAGGAGGACACAGAAAAGGAAAAACTAGAGGAGGAAAAGAAAAAGAAAGAAGCAGAAAAACTGAAAAAGAAAGAAAAAGAGGAAAAAGAAAGAGAGAAGGAAAAGTTTGTTATTATACCAAAATCTGCTCAGAAAAAGGAAAAAGGAGAAGCAGATCAGAAAGAGAGTGAAAAGGAGAAAGGAAAAGACGGCAAGGGAGAAAAGAAAGATCTTACTGACGAGGAGTTGAAAGAACTGCAGAATAAAATCAAAGAAGGTCAGGGTGGCGCAGACGAGCGCGATATAAACCGTAAACCAATTCCAGTTGTAGAAACAAAAGACGGAAAGCAGAAAAAGGAGAAGAAAACCAGTAAAGCTGATAGTGACGAGTTAGAGGAAGCCAAAAGAAAGATCAAAGAAGCTGAGGGTGAAGCAGACGACAGAGACAAAAAACAAAAAGAGAAAAATCAGAAAGAGGCTGCTCCTGATAAGGAAATTGATAGGGAGAAATCTGAGGGGAAATCTACTAAACAGACAGACCAGACAGATGAGGAATTAAAGGCTCTCCAGGCAAAGATAAAAGACGGCCAGGGAGGTGCAGACGACAGAGACAAAAAGCAGAAACAAAAAACTACAGATAAAAAGGCAGAAAAAGATAAGAAAACTGTAGAAAAAGAAAGAAAGAGTGCAGAAAAATCTAAACCAGAACTAACAGATAAAGAATTGGCCATAACAGCTGCCGTTATTATTGCTGCTGAAAGTGAAGAAAAAGAGAAAAAAACTAAAGAGAAAGCAGATAAAGAAGTAAAGAAGAAAGAAAAGGACCAAGAAGGAATTGATATTCCCGCTCCCTCTGGTTCACCTGATCTACGAGATCCTAAGGCTAAACAGAAGGACAAAGCAGGCAAATCAAAGGAAGGGGATAAACAGAAGGAAAAGGACAAAGCAGGCAAATCAAAGGAAGGGGATAAACAGAAGGTCAAATCTAAAGACATAGACGACAAAAAATTAAAAGAAGACAATAAAAAGGTTAGATCTAATGACGAGGACAAGAAATTAAGAGAGGACAAAAAGGTCAAATCTCAGACCGAACAAGATCAGAAGTCAAGGTCAAAAGAGGAAGAGGGTAAAACAGATAAAACAGATGAATTAGATAGTAAGTCAAGGTCAAAAGAGGAAGAGGGTAAAACAGATAAATCAACAGATGAATTAGATAGTAAGGATAAGACTAAAACTATCACTGAAGTCCCTAAAGATAGAGACACTGAAACCCCTCAGTCTAGTGCACCCTTGTCTGTTCTACGAGAGTCACCTTATAAAGAGAAGCGATTACGAGATCGATCCAACTCTTCTGATAGGGGAGAATTTGAATTTCCAGAAGGAGCACCAGAAAATGAGGAAGCTGCTCTGAAAAGGGCTGAGCAACATAGAAAAACTTCAGTTAGGTCAAGGTCAAATAGCTCTGATCGTGAATCAGAAGACAGGCTTGTTGAAAGAAAGTTCTCTAAAGTTGCAAACGACGGAGTTATTCAGCCTGGTCTTCTTGCTGAAAATAGAAAGGGTCGTAGGTTAGACGAGAGGGATAGTCCTTCTTTTGATTCTGAAGACGAATTTGTTGATGATCCTTACTTTGGACATAGAATTAAATATGGGTCACATCGAGTAGGCAGAAAACAACCTGACAATAGAGAAAAAGTTTTACGTGAAAAACAATTGAATAAAAAAAGACAAGGAATGTCTCGTTCTTCACAGAGAATGCCATCTCGTCATGGTGGCAGTGTGGCAAAAATGTTGCCACTAGGATACTCACGGCTAGAAACTCCACAGCGACCCATTGTGAGGAAGTCGAATTCTGTGCAAGAAAGTGTTCGTAGGTATCAATCAGAAAGGACATTCGTTCGACAGCTTCATCAACTGAAGAGAGCCCAGATTTATACCGGACCAATGCATGATATTGTCCTCTTTAGTAAAATGATGAATGTTTATAAGAATAGCTCGGGGGACGACAGCCAGTTTGATCTGGAATCTCACGCTCTGGATGACTGGGACTCTTATTTACAAGGTATGTAACTAGCACGACATGTATGTGATATATTGGCTTCAGAAAAGAAATTTCTGTATTATTTTAAAGATTTTCTTCTTTTTTTTTTACATCAATATTTTCTTCATCAAACTTTCTTTTGATTTTTATCTGTTGGTGATAAAGGTACATAGCAAAATCCCTAATAGAGACTTGGTTGATCAGAGCATTGATAAAGTTATTCTATCAAAAGTTTCAATTTTAGATTTAAGAAAAAAAATCAAGGTATTAAACAATTACTTAGATTAAATTCAATTTTGTTTTTTAATGAAATTCTACACCATGTCATGTTAATTTGATGGAATCTAAACTTATTTGTCATTAATGATCATTTGTGATTCATCATAACAGAAACTTCAATATTTTTTTTATCACTTTATTTTTTTCATAGAAAATGAAGCATAAAGTGATATTTTAAAATTGCTATAGGTTTAAAAATAAAAGTTTCAAAGTATACCAATATACTAATGTAATTGATTCGGTTTAAAGCTTTATTGGTTTTTTAATTGAGTTTTAATATGTAAGAAAAATATTTTTCATTTTAAAAGATCTGGTAAAATTGTCAGACAAAACACTTATTAAAATGAGGATTTAAAAAGTTTTAACATTTTGTTAGGTTTCTCGAATGTAAAGGATCTTGAAACATGAAGAATACACCTCAGACCTGTACTTGACCCTTCTTAACCAATATAGGTCTCCTTTTGAACAATATTTCCCTTTAAATCAGGAAAAAATGTATGCAGTTATATTATCTGCAGATCTGAATGCAAATAAGTAACTTTTTAAAAGTTATTTGTAGACATTATTTGATTTTAAAGTTTTGTCTATTACTCTCTGTAATGTTTTGTCATGTTATTTAATGTCCCTATAGGGATTTTGTCTCCAATAAAATTTGATTGATTGATTGATACAATGTATAACATTCATGTCATAATTACTCAAAGTTAATTTTCTAAAATATTAGTTACTTTACTTCAACTCATTGCATTAAAAGAGGAATAAATCGCATTGCTTAAACTTGAGTATATCTAGGCCACTAAAGTCATTGGTGACATGCACCTATTTTGCACTGATTTGTCGTTTCATGATTACAAACTTGCTCCTTTACAGATGACATGAGTACGACCATGACATGCAGGTCATTCAAATCATCAGTCACGGCGTATTCTAATTATGCAAATTATAATTCAAACAGAGGTATAAAAAAAAAACCACAAAAATCCCAATAACCAAGACACTAAAAACAATCCTGGGTGGAATTAATCTATTAGTTTGGTGTGTTTATAATCTGGTTTATTACTTCTAACCAGAAGCACAATCAAACCTATATTCCCTTAAGAGTAAGAAAGAATCATCTTGGAAGTTCATTTTTAGGACCCCATACTCTATACTATTGGTACATTGTTTTATATATAAGTAGCAATTTTATCATGACTAAATGCAAGGGGAGATGTGACTATGTTTCATCATTTATCAGTTTATGCATGACGATCAAAGAAATGAGCGTTTCTTTAATGCTGGTTGTGTCGCGTACACTTATTCCACATCTCTTTATCGTCTATTCAGAACATGTTCTCATCATTGCATTCATATTATCAGGTCAGAAATGGAGAGTTTATGAATTAAGATAGTTGGTCACTCTATAGGCGTAGATGTTGGGTGTGGTTGAACCCTATTTTGGAAAAAATATAATGGAAAACTTTCTAGGAATGCTCAAAAACCTACCAAAATGGGTCCAATTTTAGAGAAATTTCTCCAGCTGGGGTTTCCCCTCTGAGACCCTCCCTTGCACCCCTTTCCCAGGTACCTTGCGTCTGTCCTGCATTTGATTTTTCAATTTTTCATCTACATCTTTTTTTGTCATAATATGTGGATTAAATTTTTTCTCCAACCAAAGATAGTTAGTTTTTGTTGCCTTGTTCAAATACAAGTATAACTATTAAAAGGTGAAGAAATAATTAATCCACAATTTCTTCTGCAGGAGTCCTATGATATTTTATAAAAAAAAAAACATCTAAAATTTAGTGTGAAAATTTAACTTCTTGCCCGTGATTGAATTTGCACTTCAATATGTTTAATTACTCTGATATTTATTATAAACTTAAAACACCTTAAACTGTGTGCTGATAATCCTTTACACCATCTAAATTCAGTTTTTATCCCAGTTCCCCCTTAAAACTAATTTTCCTCAACCTTAACATGGTGAAATAAAGACATTTTTTAAACATTGTTCTTTAATGAATATTGTTCAAGTTGCTTTATGACTTTTTAAAGGAAAATCCTTTTTAATTTTTTTTTTTATTCCCACTCAATTTATGATGAAAGTTCACTATGTACCATGCTTTGGACGAGATCAAACCATGTTTTCTACAAAATCAATATTTGGTCAGTTCTGGGTGTCATTAAAAATTAAGGGGTGTCTTTTAAATGTAAAATTATTGACTGATTTCTGCCTCTTTATTTTACAGACCAGCTTAGATTTGTCTCCTTTTACAGCCATGCTACAAATCATATTTCATTATTTTTTTATGTCAATCTTATTCATATTATGATTTCTGTCACCTTGTTATTTAGACCAACTGAGATTTGTCTCTCATTACTATGAAGATGACAGAACAGGTCTGAGGGATACTGCTAAAGTAAGTTTAACGGAACCTGTTTCATCAGATGCTCTATATTTGGCCAGATTTCTTAGAGTAAAAAAGAGGGGTAATAGAATTATGAATAGTTAGAGGCAAGCTGGCAAAGATAGTTTTCATAACTGTTTTCTTAGCAACTACTTATCACAGCCTCTTGATATTTGGTATGCAGAATCATCATAGGGTCCCATACCATTTTAAATGATTTCAGGTCTGTCACTCACTTACTTCCTGTTTAATGATATCTGGCCATTTTTTACTTCAACAGATTTCTAAAACCATGTAAAAGTACTGTGGATCAGATGATGTATTTAAAAGTCTTGTTATTAAAATGTTAGTCATTGATTGGGTTTGTTACTTAAAAATATTATGTACTTAGTTGATTCTTGTGTTAAAGTAAGAAGATAGTTTCAGTGTTGTCATTTTTATGCCCCATCTACAAAAGTAGGGGGCTCATAGTTTTCTTGTCCATTCATCTGTCTGTCCCAATGTTGAAAGATAGGACATTATTTCTTTTGGACAAATTCTTGTTCTTAGATGTTATGGAAAGGTTAAACCAATGTAATGTTGTGTTTTGTTTTCTACAGGAATATCACCATCAGTTAGAGAAGTCAGCCACTGATGCCAAGAGAACTGTGGACACCAGGATAGACCAGATCATCAAACAGAATGAAAAACAAGAGGTATGAAAGAAAAAAATGTGTAATTTGACCTTCCAATGTTTTGATTCAAATGCTACTAATGAGAGGTTACTCCTTGAAATACTGATATATAACATATCCAAATTAACTGGTTATACCCGCATTTTGGTATTTGTAATGTAAAGGGGGAGCTGGGATAATGGTAAGTATAGACAGAAATAACTGTATGTTGTAGCCCAGTTGCCTGGAATAACTGTAGGTTGTAACATAAGCTGAATCTTTTTAAAAAGTGAAGTTCTGTGGGGTGTCAATTTTTGTGGTTTTGTGGGTGGCGTTTACCCACCAAATTTGATACCCCACGAAAAGGAATTTAACATTGATCTGTATGCTGCAGACTTCAGAACCACAAATATAAGAATCCAGGAACTTATCATTTTTAATCAAACCACGAAAATTGGTACCCATGAAAATAAATGAATCCACAGAAGTTCTTTTTATGAAGTTTTATATTGAAAAAGATAAGGTCACTCCATGAATGGTACTAGATTTTTACTTTAAGGAACTACAGTATTTTATTCAATGTGCAGATTTTGCAGGCATAGACTTCCTGTTTAAATAAGGATCATTTTCTAAAGTTTATCTTAAAATATATTACCTAAAGAAAACTTGAATATTAACCTATATATTTTTGATAAGGAGACATTTAGATAAAGAACTTGATTTGACAGTTTGGTGATTAGTTAATTCCTTGGCAGTCAAGATATATGTTTTATTTTGGAACTCTTTATACAATATGTCTACAGTAAGTTTTTTTTTATTACTACCTATTATAAAGAAAAAGGCAGCGATACTACAATTAGGTCGTTTGTTTCCGTCGTTTCTATATTTACAAAAGTTCTTTGCAATGTACATACTTTCACTTTTCACTCGGGGGCTATATTCGGATTCCCAATCTTCTGATTTCCATCAAGACAATATGGCCGCAACCAGTAGATCATGTGTTCCGCTTCGGATTATATTTTAGTCAGTGTAGCATATCTTGCGTAGCTTTAGCGTAATGGATATTTGATTTTGGATTGCGAAAATTTACTTAATTGAATAAAGTTTAAAGGACAAAAACACTATTCGGACACCAAAAATAAGTTAAATCTTTCAAAAAAGTTGTACACAGCATCTTCGTTTTTCATGCTTTTATGTGGCGGTGTTTTAAAGCAACAATGCGATTCAACTAGATCATGTAGCGTACATGGTGTAGTCACTTTATCAGGTTGTGCACATGTTTAAGCGTACTTTCTTATAAATTTTTGACTGCAAAATGTTAATTCATTGAATAAAGTGTATTATCACAGACAGAAATAATGCTTATGCAAAATAGGTCAATCAGACACACACAATTCAAGCATTTTATTGATTTTTAGAAAATGACAAAATAGCCACATTGGGTCATTCGTCTGTCTTGATCTAGGTCATTTTAATAGGGATAAATAATTTTATCTATTTCTCACAAAGCTATTGCGGGATCAGGAAAAATAAACTTATTTGTCACAAGTTATTGGTTGTTCGAAAATGTTATCAATGCTTGACAATTTTGTCGATTCACCACACAGAGACCAATGTCGCCACAACTACAAACATGTCAGAAAATAATTTTAACTGTGCAGAACCACAGGGGCTTGGATTATAGAGTAGGGGGGGGCGACTTAAAAGTCAATATAAATGACCAGAATCCAAGCCCCTGTGTGCGGAACATGGATTGCAACATTCGTGTATAAGTTTGCTTCAGTCTATATCATAAAGGGAGGGACAATCTTTGAATAGATGACAATCAAAAATATTTGAGCAGTGGCGGATCCGGGGGGGGGGGGGGGGTTCCGAGATTGGAATTTTCCTCCTTTCCGACAAAAATTTCGCAAGTAACGTCTAGAACCACCCCCTTTTCGTCCTTCGTCCACAGCGGAATTTATGTGGACCAACCCCTTTCAAAAATTTCTGGATCTGGCCCTGTTTGAGTTGTAATAAAATTTATTGCTATTAGACGTTAAAAATTTAAAGGCATACATGTACATTGCAAATGTTCATATAGAGATCTACAATTGGGTTTAAACTTATTTCATATAATATTATATACTTCAAAATCATAGGCTGATCTGACAAATGATAACCATTAAAGTAGACGATAATTAGATGTGGAATAATTGTACGCCACACAACCAACATAAAAAAACGTGAATTTTAAAAATCACAATGGAAAACAGCCAACAGTCTTCAGCATGACCATAAGTCGCTGCTTGCCGTCTTGCATTGACCCAAGACTAAAAATACAAAAGAGGAAGAGTCCAGTTTCCTTTTTGGTCACACTTAGAAAAAAAGTCAAAATAACAATGTACAATTTTTTTTACATCTCCGCATGCTTGGAATGCAACTAAATGTTGAAAATAATAATATTATAAAACGAAAATTATAAAAATTTCTAGGCGCAAAATATATGTTTGATTTTCTCCTTCGGTATTCCCAGAATCCCGTTGGTAGCTTTTGTTCTCAGAATAATTTGAAGATTGAAACCTTTTTAAACTTTAACATTAAGCTGATTTAAAAGTATATATGAACAACAGACTGTGACATCTTTGATCTAATGGAGACTTTTGTACAGCTCGATGAGCTGAAGGTTTAAGCAAGCAACAGCTTTTCTCTATCTGCAATAGTTTCCTATTTCCTCCACTAACATAACCAAACTTTGATGCAGTTATTTTAAACTAAATAGGAGATAGTACAATGCTTATACTGGATCTAAAAACAAATAATGTTTAGGATAAACACTTACATGACTTAGATTCATCGACATGGCTTAATTTTAGATCGATTTTATAGTATGTGTACAGCAAAGGCTACATATAGAATTCAACAATAAACTTTAGCAGGACCTAGAAATAATAAAGTCTTTTTTATGTTACTAAAGCAGACCTTTGCTTTTTGTGTCCATAGCCGCTTGTTATAATTATAAAAAACTTGTTTTTTAATAACAAACTTTGTACAGAAGTTGTGATAAGCTCAGGAATAGATCTAATATTGTTTTTCTTTGTTGTTTTATGCTACTGTAAATTACTATAATCAATATTTAAATTTTTGAGAGTGTATAGAAAACATTGAGAATTATGATATAAACAAAAGGGAAAATCTGTGCAAAGATTGTAGATGAAATAAAACTTTCAGGGTTTTGATGTTGTGTTATTTATTATTTTGTTAAATACCATCAATTTTGGGTTCTTTTATATGAAGCATTATAATTTTGTATTGATATAAATTAAATGATGGTTATTGATTGAAAAATTTTACTTTTAACATTATATTTGTTATGATTTGTCCCTTTTGACACCTATTTGATTGTCTTATTGCAAACATAACCTTTCCTTTTATATAGCAATATAAATACAAACAGACCTACATACAATTTGTCCTAGGTGAAGTCAAATGTTAATAAATAGAAATTGAATGAGCAGAATCGTAATATTAGATTGTTAAGTAAGAGAATGGGAACATATTTGGTTTATTTATAAGAGCAAGAACCCAATAGTTGAAAGTTGTATCTTGATAAAAAAGTGATTTTTTTCTTGAATGGATTGTAATGGGATGTATATTAGACAAAAATGTAGGTACATGTAATATTTCACTATTCAACCATTTATTTATACCATCCCTACAAAAGCGGAGAGACAAAGTGTTGAGGTCCATTCCAAATTACATGTACCCAATCTTACATACAAAGTAGAGGGTACATCTTTTCCTTTGGACATATTCTTGTTCAAATTAAGACAATACATGTAAGGTACAGCATTTAAAATGAAAAATAAGGATCTCAAGACTGTTGCTGATTAGCCCTTGTTTTTTTAAAGAATAGTTTTAAAATTAATTCATGAGACCAGAATATTTCTAGTTCAGCAAGGCAATGGAACAGACTATTCTGGCTCCTGGCAAGAGATAAGACAAGATTTAGTGTATTTATACTTAATAAAACGAAGAGATGCATTTGTTCTTTTTTTCAGGAGATAGAAAGAGGAGAACAGGATCAACTGGACAAAAAGATAACAACCCTAGCGGAGAAGACAGACTCAGCGTTAGAAAGTATCAGACAGAAAGCAGATGAGACCATACATAGTGCCAGAAATCTTAACTCAAGCTTAGAGGAAGACTTCAGACGTGAAAGACAGGAACGATTGAGAAACTCTAAATATGTCAGCAAGAAAGAGAAACAATGGCTACTGGAACAAGAGGCGTAAGTTTGTCAACCATGACAATCATTTACTTATAAAATATTTTAAAAAAGGATATGGAGTAAAAGAACATGAGACCACAACACATATGTTAACTCCAACTGCAATTAATTTTGATGAGCAGTGTTTCCATTTCCAAATTTTATTCCTCATCAGCAGCACTAGAACCCAATCATAGGAAATCCACAATTAAAAAAAAGTGTTGAAAATGCATAAAACCAGTAATATCAAATACCGGTATATCTAAGGACAAACTACAATGAACGGAGTTAAACCTTAGGTTTTAGAATTTACATAAAGTATTGCACTACTTGACACTATTAATAGATAGTAGGATCATCTTAGCAAATAGACAACACAACTGAAACATATGTCAGGTGAAGCAAAATTTGCTTGGAACTTTGTTGTAATCTTAATTTCCTTTGGTTGCAGCTGATATCTTTGAATTGGGCTAGGAAGTCCTATTTAAATGTGTTTATTTTTTTCAGAATGGATGACAGACAATCAAAGATGGATGCTCATGACAAAGAAAGGAAGGATAAACACAAGGAATGGATGAGGAAGAAGGATGAAGAAATGAGGAAGAAACTAATGAAAGTCTATGGTCCTACTCCTGTGTTTGATCCAAGTAACTATTGATCTAAACTAAAAATTGGGGGAGGGGGCATTTGTTCATTATAAAAAGAAATCTGTGTTAAATAAAATGATTTACATCACTATTTTAAAGGGCTGTTTAAAACAACCAGCCAAAACTGAGCAATGTGAAAATAGTTTGTTCAAACATCATGCAAGCAAGAATGAGTCTCTACACAAAAGGCTGTTATTTGATATTTTTTAATATTAACATTAAAACTGAGCAAAATCATAAGAAATGTACATCTTTTTGTATTGCCTCATTAGGTTTTAGGTAGATACAGCAAACTTGAATATATATGTTATATAAATGTTAATATCATTTTTGATACAAAGAACCATTTTATATTCAAAAATTCTATTTCAGTTGTCTCCAGAAAAGGTGCATCCCAAAAAACCTCAACACCAAAACCTTTGATGAATTCTTCCCGAGCATCTTCCAGACCAAAGTCCATGATCTCCTCAATATCAGGGTCTAAGTCCAGACCCGTGGACCATGAACTTGAGGTCCACATGACTGAGTTTGGAATGAGAAGGGTAAAAACAGAATACAATGATCACTCATTTGGTATGCATGATTTAGAGCTTAATTTAAACGCATGATTGATCAGAAAGGTCAAAGGGCAAGAATGGATGGAAGTTTGCATACTACATTTGAAGAAAGAATTAAATGGGAATAATTGAAATTGTTTTGAAAAAGTTAAAAGAGGGATGTTTTGAAACAGATTTTCAGAAAATTGATGTGGATAAAGTTTTAATTTTTATCTCCAATTAAATTTAAAAAGACAAGTTCTGATGTTGTCTTCAGAAAGATTTTAGAAAAGTAATGTTCAGAGCATTGGTAATCCAAATAGATTTTTATAAGATAGAAATTCAAATTCTAAATATACCAGTTTCTTTCAATTCTATATATTGTATGCATACTTGGTTCATTTAAGTAGATCTATATTTTAAACATGAGTAAAAAAAAACATAACTGACACATGTAAATTTATACAGAAAAAAAACACATTATTACTTACAATAGTACTCTATTTGCCAAGTAAATTCGGATTTTATTCCAGAATCGATTTAATTTTTCCTTTGTTTTATCGCTATGAAAAATAAATTAGTTATCGAATGGCATACAAGGCAGACAAGCCTTGGACTAAATCGTTTATGAAGGAATGAAATATGAAGCTAATTGGCAAATAGACTATTGTTGCACAAACATATGTAATATTTGGTATACCTACTCAATACTGATTTTCTGTTTTTAATTAAGTCAACTTGAAATAGTTAGTAGTGTGTTACTATTTAAGTATAAAGACAGAAGACCAGTTAAGAATAGCTATACTTTATGGTGCTGTCACAAAGCTTATATCACTAATGTTATTATTATTTACTAAGATTTAGATAAGGACAGAAACTAGCATATCATCACAGTAAATATCGTGTAGAATTAGATGGTTTAGAATAGGCAGTTATATAGTATTGCATGGCATGATGTTTTTATATTTGACTTAAATTTATTTTTTTCTTTTTTATTGGGTACTTAATTTTTGAACTGTTCCTCATTTTTCTTAATACCTTAATCTTGTATCTCTTGTGTACTTGAAATTAGGGTTTCTTATAATAATGATAATATTTTTCTTGTTAATTTTTAAGATTAAAATTGAAAGATGGGTATTTGTCTGTATGTTAGTGGAACACATTTTCAGTAAAGAATTTTTATTTTAGAAATCAATTGGAAATTTTATTTTTAGCATTTAACAAATATTTCAATAAAGTCAATTTTGAAAAAGTTGAGACAAAAATTATCAAAAGCATCTTTATTTTCAAATCTCCAAAGTTTTCAAAGATATACATGGATACTATTTATTTTTATCTTTAGTTTATGTTGACCGAGGTTATTCCTAGTGATCGAGCAATATTTGCCTCTGCCTTCAATTATTATTAGGTAACCACTGATATTTACTGTAGATGATATGCTTGTGTATGCATGATCAATGCATTATAGTTTGTTTAAAGTCAGTAATGTCATGTAGTGCAATAGAAAAAAATGCCTATAAAACTTAAATCATAACCACTAAATAAAGAAAGAAGCTGAGAGTTGTAGATATATAGGCTTTTTTGTGGTCTCTTCATCTGTTCACTAGTTTATCTTTGCATTTTCCTGTAAGCTGATTTTTCAAAAATTATAAGTTGGATCTTCATGAAATTTTGTATACATATTGACCATAAAAAGGGCAATGCATTGCAGCACAACTGTGAATTTCAACAAATATTTGCCAGGCAGGCAATTAATGTCTTTGGAGGTACAATTGCTTGTTCACCTTCTTCCAGAGTTTTGCAACTAATTGAATTGCCAAAAAAATATATTAAAAAAATCTGAATTGCTGTTTAGTATACTGCTGTTAAATGCTCTTCAAAGAAATAGAATACAATGCTTACTTTAAGCCACTTTCTCCTCAATCTCCTGACACTTCTCATTTAACCTTCCAATTTTATTTCTCTCTTACAGTATAAATCTTGGCTAGCTTTCTTCCACATTATTCCCTTGACACCTATAACTAACACTGTCCTAACATAAATGTTACAATATATACAATATTCCAATCTAACATAATCCAACTACTAACTACAATACCTTTTGATATTTACAGCTAAAATGAGCACGCCTCCTCCCCACTCAGCACGATCTCATATACGACCGTCCAAAGTCTTACCAGGTATAACTAGCACTGCTCACCTCTAACTCTCGCTTCTGTGTATTAGTTTAGTTTTGTTGGTTTGTGCCAATGATGTCTTCTACATTTCATTGATTCTTATTTTATTTCATATGAAACAGAATCAGCTCCTTTAACTTTGAGTGAATATGGTTTTCAGCTTACTGCAAAATAATATTAGGTTAATTATATCATTAAATTGAATGTGATTCTGTCAAGCTTCTACAATATGAGCACTAATATTTGAAGAATTGACAGTGTCCTTATTGGTGGTTGATCATTCAAGTTTTTATGTGTTATTTTTGTAACTATTAATATTAATGAATTTAATTTACAAAAAATTAATTATAAGCAGATAGAAATTCAAATGCTTTCTGGACAATCAATCTCTCGTCAGGAGGATTAATTAGAAATTATTGTAATTGCCCATGGTACTTTCAATAAAAATGACTGTGATTCCTTGAACTGTGCAGAAATAAGAAAAATACTTTTGGCATGGAACTATTTTCCCCAAGTATTGCCTGTATCATGTGTATATCATTTCACATATTATATAATTTATCCCATAGTCATCCGAACATAATGGTATGTGCTAAAATCTTAGTTTTGTGTAGGTTTTGATTGCTAGAATATTTTAATGAAAATAGATATTTCAAAATTTTAAAAAGCCATTTTCATTCCACTAATAAAATTTGGGAGAAAGGGGAGATAACTCTTGATTTTATATAAATCTAATTTCTTTCCAAAAACATGAAATAACACAAGTTGAAATGTAACAAATGACCACGATTTCATGCAACACTGTATATACTCTATGAAAAAAATCCATATTTATGAGACAAAACATGATTAATGTGTTGAAGATGGCTTCATAATTATCTACAGTATTTGGTAAGCAGTAGTATGGTTGATGGCTGAAGCCTCCATAGATTTTTTAGTTGATTGGTCAAGCCAGAATAGAGGCATGGAAGTAGTAATATATTATTTTTAGTTCTCAGCAGTACCATGGAATAGACTTAGACGCAAACAGTATTTTAATAGAGTAAATTTGTACAGCTACATAGCTCTAGAATCAAACATTATGTTTTTGTTTATTTTTGATAGATCATAATAAAGGTTAGTAGATGCATAGTGGTAAGAAGGATAATACACACCCTATAGTTTTAATTATATATAGTAAATAGCAGTAGTAGTAGTACATGTAGTGGCATAAAAGGTTTGGAATCCTGAATCAGTCTCAGTGTTCTTTAATATAAGTTTAGATTAGCTGTCTTTTTCCTTCTTCTTTTCTTTAAGGGGGGTTGGAATTTATTGTATACAAAACTACTTCAGTAGCAAAAATCCAACACTTTGACATTGTTAATTGGTTCTAACTCAGTTTTATAAAAGTTTCAACAATAAAAAATTATTTAAAGAGAATTTGATTTTGTTTAGAAAATTATGCAATAAAACCTATTTCAAGTTCCTGTAAAAACTTGTCACTTAATGATGCCTTGTTTTAAAGAACAGAACTGATTCAAGACTGCACATTAGCTAAAAGAATATCCACACAATATATATCCGAACTGCTGACACTAGCTGGACATAAGTGGTTGTCACTATCCTTCAGAGGCTAAACTTACTATTGTTCTTGGTTAGACCATATATAAAATATCCTACATTCTCATCCCTCCCACCCCAATTTTTGCAGCCACCAGAAAAAAAAATATTTTGATTTTTGTCCCCCGCCGCAACGCGTCGGAGGGACTTAGTAATGGTCTCCGTCCGTCCGTCCGTCTTTCCGTCCGTCTGTCCGTCCGTCACGTTTTTTGTGGGTGCAACTCCTCGGACACTACTGAACCGATGTTGCTGAAACTTTACACACTGATAGGGTACAATTAGTAGATGATCATCCCATATTTGAAATTTTCAATCTTGTTTGGCTAATTATGTTAATTTTTGGTCAATTTACTTTTGAATGACAGAAATTTTATCAAAACGGTTAAAAGATTTTAAAAAATAAACTTTGCCTGTCTGCTCCATATTTTCAAGAAATTTGTATGAGAATCTAAGAATTATTCAATTTTGGCCTTATCATACATTATCATATTTTATCATAATACATAGCTGTGAAGTTAGTATTGCTTATTTGCACAAAGCTTTTAGCATTTTGTCTGGTTAACATCAATTCTTTTATTGTATTTTTTGTTCTCCATTTTTAGAATTGAGCTGTGAGATTTTGCCTCATACGAAATTTCATAATGAGATTTTTTACAAATTAACTTTTGTTGTTTGGTTTTGCAAAATGCAATATACTTCCACATCATGAAGATTTTCTTTCTTTAATACCGAAATTAAGATATTTAAAAGCTAAATACCTACCAAACATTAAGTCTTTTTATTTTTTTGAAAAGCAAAATAAAATTAATTATGAAAGGAGTAAATATCTACTATGATTGTAGATGAGAAATACTCTTTACTGAAGAAATTTATCCGGTTATGAGTAAGTCTTTTTCACAAAATATAAAATGTTTTTGGCTGTTGTCACAGTTAGTCTATTTAATAGTGTCCACAAAATATTAAATATTCTTGTTGTTAATTGGTGTAGGGCATTTAATATCTTGACACACTATCATTAAATTGCTTTAACTAAAGAATTTTTTTTTTAATTGTCAATCCATTATTACATTTGTTTAATGGTGATGTTAAGGCATCCAAACATGAAAGTGTACAATCTACTATTACATATTATATATCATTGTGGTTAATTCTTCAAGTAGCTATTTGTGGGGAGGGGTAAAACTGTGCATCTTGTTATTTGCATTTTGCAACATTTAAGCCTGTATTTCATTACACAAAAGATGTAAAATATTATTCTTTATTTATTTTATTAATGAAATAAATACAAGATGAACATTTAAAAAAGATTAAACTTTTTCTTAGAAAAATCTATTTTAGGGGAGATAATTGGCAGGAAATTGTGTGATTACTTTTCATATATAAAAGTTTTTCTTACATATTTAAAAAAAAGAGTTTGGTATTAAAAAAAAAAAACAGTCTATATGACTTGTCTTTTGTAAAATAAAACCCAAATCTGATGAGATTTAGCTAACAGCGTAAGTTAAAAGATGCTTAATGACATGTTTTCCCTTTAAAATCTATTGACAAAAAGTCATCAACTTTGCAAAGTCATAAATCTGATGAAATGTCAGTGACCCCCATTTCTTATTAATCAAAGATCAAAGTTTATGTTTAAGAAAAATGGAATAGATTCTGTTTATACCCCTTAACAACCTTTTAAAAAGTACCATCAAGTTTTTTTTCTCATTTTTTTTTAAATGATCAAAAAATGAATGAATCCATTTAAGATAAAATATCAGTACTCTTTTTATGCACACTGATGCAGGGTTTGAGTGGTATGGTTGCTATGTTTTTTAATTTATACTTTGTAAACTTTTTTCATCAGTACCAATTGTACAAATACTACATTGTCAGAGGAAATCGTGTATACAATTACATGTTATCTCAATTTCATGTGTCTGACATCATATGGAGTTTATTTTCAATCCAGGGCAGATTAAAGACTGTGAGCAGCGACCACTGGTCACATTGATGCACGCCTGGGAAACTCAAAAGTCATAACCAAAATTCCGGGACCCCAAATTTTGTGATTTACTTTTAATGAAATAAATTTGAGAAATCGAAGAATGTCAGTCCATGTATATTTGTTGAATAATTGTAAATAAAGCAAAAACAGTTTATTTTGTTCAATTAATAATGTTAAGTTACATTTTTTTCTTAAATCCGGACTTGTCCTGGTTAATAGAATCGCATTGACACTATAAAACTATTTCTGGTCTAAAATACAGGCTAACTATTTCTTTGGTATATTTAAGATCTGTGACAAATTTCACATGGAGTGACTTTCTCTGATTCTTGCAAAAAGTGCTCTTTCATTTAGTATCGATAAACTTCCGGGTAACAATATTTGGTTGCAACTTGCGAGTTTCCCAGGCGTGTGAAGGCTGCTGGCTGTTTTCCATTGTGAATTTTTTAATTGCATGGCCGTAGCTACCACTGAGGCAAGTGAGGCAGTTGCCTCACTAAAAATTTTGACAATTTTTTTTTTTTTTTTTTTGAAAAAAGGTATACAGGTACTCAAAAACATTCATACGTTTATATAGTTAGTTTCATATATCTTTGATTTACAAGCTACAATTAATTCAATAACTTTTTAATTTGCAGTAATAAATGTGATAAATAAGTTTAACCTAAAACCAGATTTGCCGATTAAAAAAAAATAGAAAATGGAAAATGGAATAATGATATTAAAACCAAAGTTTGCCGGTAAGCATGCTTGGCCAATGCCATTTTAGCAACTTTGGTAGATACTGCACTTGAAGATTAATTGTTATCCAAATATGAGATTAGATCTTCCTCATGTGTTAATATTTCCAGTCCTGAATGTATTTTGTGATGCCTCTCGTAGATGATTGAACTCTGGGAATGTCATTTATGAGTGGTAACATAATTTTGCTGCCTTGCACTACCTCGTGTTTAAAATATTGTATTAGCAGACTTTTGTTGGGATAACTTTTTGTTTGTGTCAACTGTTGACTACATTAATATCATTTTGTGCTCCGTCTGGCTTTTACAGGACATAGTTGTCTTTTGTCTTGATACTATTGAAGTGCCATCGGATAATTTCTTGAGTATTTCAGAATTTTTGGTTTATATACTTTAAGCAGATATTTAAATGGTATCACCAAATGATAAAAAAAAATATACCAATCAAAATGGTTGGTGACTGTTTCAATTTGTTTGTGGCAGGTTTTTTTGTACTCTTTACCCCTGTTATGTCTCACAACCGTTTTGTTTTGTGTTGCTCGACCTTAAGACCGCGATTGAAGACAAAAGTTAGGCGCCATAAAATCTTGTGTAACCCATTCTTTTGAGAGTCCATTGCTTTATTATGACTTTGTCTTGTTTTGTCTTTTCTCCTTGGATATGTGAGATTAATTTTTCCAGCTCAGTACTGTTTTTTATTACCTTTTTTAAAGAAAAAGATATATTAAATATATTTTAAACAAAATCGAAAAAGAATATGAATAACGAATAGAAAAAGTTTCTGCAATACAATCCTGATACTGAATAAAATAATCTTTTAATTTTTAAGGTAGGCATATGTATGTGAACGATGTGAACGGCAAGCAAATATATCTTCATTTTTGGGTCAACAGTACATTTTTTTCCATATATAGTTTGCACAAGGAATTATAAAATCATATAACTGATAGAAAAAAAATGCAATAGGCGACCCATATTTTTCCTTTTTCAATTTATATTTTTAAGGAGGTATAAGCTATGTTGCGAACAAAAGTGTTCATGAAAGTATGCCTTATATCATATTTTTGATTAGATTGTCAAAAAAAACCAACATATTATAACCAGGGAAATGGTGAACTTTCGACTTAAAGATGATATTTGGGACTTTCAGAGTAATTATATAAAATTGTGTTTAAAATTGAAGGACATTGGGTATTAAATGGACTTTTAATCTGTCAACTTTCTAATATGTAATCTTGCTATAAAACATGTGTTTTATCTTTTTGATATTCTATTTGATCTTTTATTTATCATTCATTTAATTATGTTCTATTGTTAAGTAAGTAATTGTTCCGTCTCAGGTTGGATTAATTGACACTTTGGGCACTCATCTGTTTCTATGTAATTATGTTTTAATTCTCTATATATTTTGTAATGTTATTGTTTTGTACAGTAATAGTTTAGACCTTGGATCTGGACACATCCAGGTTCGACAAATAAAGATATTAATTCGGAACTCCATTTTGTAATTCATATAGCCGGACCATAATTCTGCCGGTTATAATATCATAAAGCTTGCTTTGGAGTCAATAATCATTCTGGAAACGCCCAGAATGCAGGATTTCGCACCATTTACCCCAGAGCTTCTGGGGGCCCCCAGACCCCCTGCCGAAAAAATTATCGCCAAGCGAAGCGAAGGTTCGACAAATAAAGATATTAATTCGGAACTCCGTTTTGTAATTCATATAGCCGGACCATAATTCTGCCGGTTATAATATCATAAAGCTTGCTTTGGAGTCAATAATCATTCTGGAAACGCCCAGAATGCAGGATTTCGCACCATTTACCCCAGAGCTTCTGGGGGCCCCCAGACCCCCTGCCGAAAAAATTATAGCCAAGCGAAGCGAAGGTTCGACAAATAAAGATATTAATTCGGATTATTGGAGTCAATAATCATTCTGGAAACGCCCAGAATGCAGGATTTCGCACCATTTACCCCCAGAGCTTCTGGGGGCCTTAAGCGGCCCCCAGACCCCCTGCCGAAAAAATTATAGCCAAGCGAAGCGAAGGTTCGACAAATAAAGATATTAATTCGGATTATTGGAGTCAATAATCATTCTGGAAACGCCCAGAATGCAGGATTTCGCACCATTTACCCCCAGAGCTTCTGGGGGCCTTAAGCGGCCCCCAGACCCCCTGCCGAAAAAATTATAGCCAAGCGAAGCGAAGGTTCGACAAATAAAGATATTAATTCGGATTATTGGAGTCAATAATCATTCTGGAAACGCCCAGAATGCAGGATTTCGCACCATTTACCCCCAGAGCTTCTGGGGGCCTTAAGCGGCCCCCAGACCCCCTGCCGAAAAAATTTTCGCCTCGCTTCGCTCGGCGATAAGCTTTGCCTCACTATTTTTGGGACCCTAGCTACGGCCATGTAATTGTCTTTTATTTTGTAGGTAGTGTCACGTTTACTTATTCCACATCTCATTATCTTCTATATTTTACAAATTTATAATAATTACATACAAATACAAAAAGAATGACAAGTATCTTCCAGTTCATAATTATATTTGGTGAAAAAAATTATTACCAATCATTATAAATGGAACATTTTAGATAAGTCTGGTTTCTTTTTACTAGATATTTTATGTGACAAAAGGAAAAAAGAAAGTCATGATAACCAACATTTAATAGTCATAACAATTACCAAACTTCTTATTTAAATTTTATTTCTTTATTTTTTACAGCCAATTGGACTCCAAAGTATGATGGTGTAAATTTACGGCCGAGAGCAGGATTAGTTTTTGTAGAACCAGCAATATATGACCAAGTTCTACAGGAAGAGAAAATGATTCGTAACGGATCAACAAGAAACTCAACGCGAAATTTGACTTTAGAAACTGATAGAAATCTATTAGAAACTGTAGAATCCTGACACAGGATTATGTAGCTTTAACTAATTAGACGATCACTTGAAAATAACCAATCATATCAAATCATCACTTGAAAATAACCAATCACATCAATTCATCACTTACAACTGACCAACCACACCAGTCCATCATTCACCATGTACAATAGTCATTATTTATGTTACAAGAAAATGTTTGAGTGAGTATCATGGCAATTCTCGTCAGGAGTACAAAATATTCACACTTTTTGATCCATTTTCCATTCTCTTTTGTAATCTGCTTTTCAAAACTTGACAAAATTTATTTTATTGTCATTTCAATTGTTCTGTCTTAAAACATTTCTTTTGTTTCTAAAGTTTGTCAATTAGTCCAAAGTTTATTTCACATGTAAAAGTGTTAATCAAAGTTTTATTTCAAAAAATTTCCAGGTGATTGTATTAACAGTTTTGGGATTAAACAGTAAAGCCAGGTATTTTGGCACATGTGAATCCTTCAAATAACATTTAAATTCAAATCTCCCCCTTTTTTGTCCAATCTCCAGCCAAAAAATCTAAACCTCCAGCTTTTTCACTACAAATCGTCACATGTATATATTAAATGTTGAAACATCAAAATGTCTCTTTGCAGAATTTTGAAGAAAAAAACTTTCAATATTTGGTTGAGCATTTCAAACACTTATGATTTTAAAAGTCATGCATGATAATCAATTAAAAGTGTTTAATACACTTCATCAAATGTATAAATCACAAAACTTACACATTCTGGTCCATAATGTTAACCTAAGCATAACTGTGATAATTCGATGTACAAATGTATATGATATGTTATATTATTTTACAATTTTAAAACCAGTTAGTGCTTATTGTATGTATGAAACAATGTTTTTGTAAGCAATTTTGCTTTCTGTTTTAAATTTTTTTTTCTTCTTTGCACCACTTTATGTTGCCATATAATTATCCGTATTGAGTAGTCTCCCTCCTCCTTTTGTTTCAAGTACTAATTACACTCAATTTTTAGGCGTGTTGAGAACTAAAACAATTTCCAAGTTTAATTTAGAAAATCTTAACATTGTCAGCAAGGGTCGATTTAGAAATCGCTTACACTGTTGCTAAGTCAGATAAATAAATACCCTCATAAAATAACATTATTATCTGAGCCTTAACATTATGATAAACCAGTTGTAGGTGCATTTATGTTTTTGACCGTCCATACAAAATCTGTGATTTAATGTTTTTTTTTATGTTCATACAAGTCTGTGATATGTTTGTTTTGTGTGTATTTATTTACTGCAAAGCAGAGTTATTTACTTATATTATTTTTGTTTTATGCTTGTTTTGTTAGCAGCAAAAACCTTGCTAATATAAACCTCTATTGAATAATCTGTTTACAATATTCCAAGTTAATGATTTTTTTTTTAAATCAGGTTTCATTTTTTACCTCCTAGGCTAACTTATTTGTATTAACTGTGATATGTTATATATATTTTTTTTTACATTTTGTTTTTGAAGTCAATGAGTTTGTTTTTAATTTTTAAAAGAAAATTCATATTATAAATTTAACTTTTTTCTTTTGAAAAAAAAAATGGATGCAGTAATATATCGTTACATGTAACAAAATTTGTTATGAATTGCCACTTAAGAAATGTACATTTAATGCCTTGATAATGACCATGAAAATATCCAAAATATTCAGCAATAGCTTTGTTTGTTATAATGGTTCATTGTTTTGTTTGTATGTTTCATATCTTTGTTCACAATAATTTATAGATGACACTTTCTTCTTATAGAATAAGTTTCATACATGATATTCAAATGAAAATTACTCTTTACCACAACTAATACCATATAATAATTCTGCTTTTAACAATTGTATCAAAGCGTTAAGGTAGTTCAAATTAATATTTGATTATTGAATCCATAAAAAAATCAAAAAAATCTGATACCAGTTTACTTTGACTATTACAATTTTGTATTAAGTTGTTTCTGGGTACCTTTTAGACATTTTGGATGATTTTAAACTTCATTTTAAAGAAGATGTTATCTTTTGAAGTTTGGGAAATTAAAGAAAAAATCAAAGTGAGAAACAAATAGACACAATCAATTTTTTCAAATTATATGTATATTACATAGTACGTTGCCTCCTACTTGTTATTATATCTTGTTTTCACTGTCAATGCTTCTCACCAAACACTTAGTTATTGAGTATTCAATTATGCCAAACAAATTTAATGAATAAAACATTTTTCTACATTGGATTTTTTAATCATGTACAATGCTTTTACAAAACACAAATTTTGACCTTGATAAAACTTACGAAAAACTTATAACATGTGTTAGATTATTATGAACTTATAACATGTGTTAGATTATTATGAAGGTAGACTAAAATTATGCAGCCAGTTTTACATTTACTGTCTGACCATAAGAAGAATCGAGGGACTTTAAACATACTTCATGAATTCCTGTTCAGCTATTGAGTTCTCTTGTTCCTAACTTATTTAGTAAATATTTGTTGTTTTCTTCAACATTTTGGCTGGAGTGCCACTGAAGAGTCTTTGGTTGATTATTGTATGTGTCAGAGACGTGGAGTCGTTTTACCCACAACTTTGATATAGTGTTTTTGTTGTGTGAAGTACATTTTCCAATAAGACTGTTGACATTCTTAGTACAAACATGTCCATCAATGTCTGTAGAAAAAGTTTAATTTCTTATTTATTAATCAAACAAATTTCTTTAACTTCAGTTGGCTCTAGGTTCTCAAAAATAGGATTCCATTGATGGACCAATTTTTCTGAAAAAAAAAAATAATAACAATTTTGAAGATTTTTAGATTACAGTGTACCAGTCAAAACATTTTAATAACTCTGTACAGACCTATATTACAAAACAACCTAACTAAATATACTTCAAGAGAAAAAATACAAATTCCAAAGCAGGTATAAAAGGGTCCAATCCGGAATTGGTTATGCTGTATTTCGACATTTCTAGGAGTAACCTCTCATCAGCAGCATTGAAAGGTCAAAAACTATACTTGAAGAGAAAGCAATGTTTTTAGACTGATTGATTGAACTTATATCAAAAGAGGGACCGCCACACTACTTTTATTAAATTTTTGAACCAGTATGCAAAGGTTGCGGGTTTATAGTATTGTATTGATATTGAAAATCAAAATTACAAAGTTCAAGGTGTATAATTTTATAGCCATATATATGATGTATTAGATAATGAATATGGTAGGGTACAGCCTACAATAGGGTGTACCCTACCATATTCATTATCTATTTCATATGTTTTCCAAGCTGCATGCCATTCTATTATTGTATATGATGTATTCCTAGCAAGAGAAATCAATTTAGTTACTTACCATGCCAAGACCTGATGTTTAGTTGTTGCTACATATATAACCTTCCTACTGAGATTTCTATCATCATAGAGTTCAACCATACCTACAAAGAAAAATCCAGGCTAAGAGATATGAAATAAATATATGCAAAACGGAACATCCATAGCACCTTTTTGCTTCATCCAAATTAAACACCAAAATCTTAAAAGCTAACAGTTTTCAAGCCAATAACTTTCAACATTTATCAGTAGCTTTGCTGTGGCCGAGAAATGAGCTTTTATGACAAACATTTACAAACATCAAACCTGAATCCAGATTTTTTTACTTGGATACTAAAAAATATCACATGACTTTAGGGCCCAACCGCTACGCTGTTTTAGGAATATATAGCAAAGCACAAATGTTTAGAAGCATACTCTGACCCATGCAAAATAATTTTAAGGGATTCTAATCACGACGTAAAGAAACAGGACTATTTTTGTTTTGTTATATTAGAGGTTAAAGACTAAAGGCTAAGCCCATTTTTCTTCTTTGATATTTATCACACGACATCCATGTTCAGTAATCCGCAAGTCCATAAAAGTTGTTAAGAATGAGTTTCAAACCAACAACTGTACATGTATATAGATTTTAAATCTGCTCTAACTCTTCTTACTATTGCTTACCATGATTGTACATGTATTTCCTCCTTATAAATGACCATAAACTCATCAAACAGATAAACACAATGATCAGTACCAACAAAACAAAGAGCATTCTCTGAAATGAAAACATTAATGAAGATTATCCCACAGACACAGAAGCTGAAATCAGCATTTTAAACGATATTCTCTACTTTTTGAGGAATGACAACTGCCATATGTCTACAGATCTACAGATTTTTACTCCAGTCGATGAATATTTCTAAGCTTAATGCCAGTAAAAGCATTGTTATCAAGAGAGTTTATGAAACACTATCTTTCGTTTGCTTGAGGTCCTTTCTGTTTTTTTTTTAATAAATAATGTTTAATGTAAAAGTTGTATTTTGTTCAAGATGCATCGTCCATCAGTTCTGAAACCAATTAAAGGACAGAGACCACTGTTAGAAGGTTACTGGCTATGCCCATTTCAAGTTCAAAATAATCGTTTGGGTTTTTTTCATTGATTTAATGTCATATGTACTTTAACTCCGCACCGTCTTCATGCACGCCAATGCTTAAGCTATGCTGTCATTCATATATTAATATTCATTGATAGAGCGTCACATTTGACATGCAAATTGCAAACACAGGGTCATGTTGGTCCTGAGACCTCGATTGTTGTCTTCGCTTAAAAATTTTATGGAAGACATCATGCGCGTACCGACTCCAGAGGCGGATCCAGAGATTCTGAAAAGAGGGGTCCCACTGACTGGCCTAAGAGGGGGTCCGCTTTAGTCACGCTTCAATGATTTCCTATATAATCAACCAAATTTTTCCGCCAAAAGGGGGGGCCGGGACCCCCAGGCCCCCCCTGGATCCGCCTATGGACTCGCTCAATTGACCGTTATAGCAACGCAACGGTTGTGTTGCACCAAGCAAGAAATGCTTACCATTCCGGAGCACCTGCGTTCACTCTTTTTATGAGTTAAGATCGTGTTGTTGACTGTTATATGTAGTTTATTTTCAATCCAGGGCCAATTGAAAAACAGCGAGCAGCGACCACTGGTTACACTGAAGGCTGCTGGCTGTTTTCCATTGTGGATTTTTTAAATTGTCGTTTATATTGTAGGTTATGTCGCTTACACATAATCCGCATCTCATTATCTTCCATGTTGATGTTATTCAGTTGGTTTTTGTATGTACTTCATGTTATCTGTTTCTTCGTGCTGTTCTTGTTTGTGTTTACTGGTTTTGTCTTTGACATTGACTTGACATTCCAATGCCCCATTGGCACCTAGGCTTCATTTTATAAAACAAACATAATGATGTTCGAGTCCCGTTTGTATTTAACAAAAAAATGACTTCCCCAAGTGTATGTGATAAGGTTTGTCAGTTACCTCATTTTTTTTTAATTTTAGAGGATCCTTTCAGATGGTAAAAACGACAAAATCGACAAAAATGTATTTTTTAAATTCCTAAATGGCCTCCGCCTACATGACCAAGGGATATCATAAATGTCCCAAATTTGTTCCTTTTCAGCAAAGTTGACAGGAATGTTGTATATTTAGTTTGTTTCGACCTTAAGTTTTTATTATTATTATTTATAACATGTAATACCAAATGATTTTCTTAGCATGTTTATGATTCATCTGGTCATCTAAATAACATAGGAAATCTTTACTACACCAATTTTGTAACTTTCAATAATAGACGGGAAAGGGGCGGTAAATATTGGTCTTAATGTACCATGTCCTTTGGAATTACTTCATGTACGGGCTGTGAGAAAAGCTTGACTGAAATTTGGGACGGGCGGAAATGAAAAAACTTAATGCCCCCTTACAAGTCTTCGCATAAGGCATAAAAATGAACACTTAATCGCAATATAATCAGGGAATATTTCTTATATCTTACAGACAAAACATCACCGAGTGTCGGACAACTTGAAGATGGTATTCCCAATAGCCAGTTTGTAATGGTCCACTTTACTTCTTGGCTGAAAAAATAAAGAGAAATTTTCAAATACTGTATTTCAACCAGGAAAGTCAAAATTCAGTGACAGAGGAGAGCTACAAATGTAGAGACACAAATTCAAAACGAGTTTCAAATCTTTATATATCAGACATGTTCTCATAAAAATAAAATCATGGAGCAAAAGTAACAATAAAAGAAAAAAAGGATGTTTATAGAACCAAGAGTAAACGGCTTTGAAATTTTAGTCATACGCATCCCTTTTGAATACTTACCAAAACAGATATTCGTATAATATATCTTTAGATAAGAAGATAGCAGTACATAGTATCATGACCTCTCAACGGAACTCTACGGAACGTTACCATAGGCTTCACAACGTCACAGCAGTACTCAATGCTGAGGACACAGATCTGTTTACACGTTCGAGTTCTCGATGTGAACACACTACATGTATATTAAAGTACAACATTTTAGTTTCCATCCTAATTGCGTTTTTTTTTTCTTTTTGGTTTATTTTTAATTTAGCTGGAGACACTTATGTCTGCGGTAAAAGGAATATTATTTTACAACAGCAAAGATGGTATAGTCCGAGTACTCCAGCAATACTATTAAAAGGCCAAAGTTTTAAATCTTATTTTCAATTTCGAATATAACTAAACATGAGTAAAACCCACACGTATAGACTGCTCAGTATATATTTTTTCGAACGTTTTTAAATTACTTATACGAACGTTTTTAAATTACTTATAACGATATATAGACCAAAATCTCACTATGGATTATTGGATATATATAAATGTAACTTCAGATCGCGAGTCTTTACTATACCACATGTGTACCTATTCCATTCAATACAGAGATAAATAAACCGATCCCAATCAGCCTTTAATATAGTGGTCTTCCAATCATTTCTGGATTGATATGGGAACTATAATAAACTACCTAATTAGAAAATTAGAAATAGGAATGGTTTGTTATAAAAACAAAGTATGAGACAAGTCTAAGCGTTCATATCATTGTCATATGTCAAATCCAGAGTACATATCATCTACTGTCTATACAATGTATTTAAAACACGTTTGTGCTGTGCAAATGCTCTGTTATGGCCCTGTCACACTGTTAGTTACGTGTGTGAACGAACCCAAAACGTCAGACTAATCTTAATTAAAAATGCACTTATTCATAACCTATCTAAAGCGCGTGACACATTTCCTAAACGTTAAGGTAGAGCGTGGCACTTGGGTCCAAAATTAATTTGTCAATAGATTTTCTTCAAAATTGGCATAAATGTCCAAAATGATGTACTCTTTCATTATTTGATTCAAAATTCGTGGGTTTCTTCCCTACTTTTCGGGTTATATCAAGTGAAAGTATCAATAATTTACTATGAATTATATAGGAAAAGTCATAAAAACACACAACAAAGTTCCGTTACTTTTTTTCCTGTCAATAGATTTCCCTCATTTTTTGATATTTTATAGATCTTGCAACAATTCATCATTTAAAATCAATTAAAAGTGGGGTTTCTTCCCTTGATTTTTATGGACACGCAAAGATAAGAGCCAAAAATGATGATTTTTTATGATTTTTGCCATATTACCTCCCTTGACTATACTTTAGCTAAGAATTTATACTACCTTTAGAAAACAAATTTTAATCATATTGATGAAATGTGCCTAAACTAGGTATAAAGATTCTAAAAACACAAAAATCTCAAAATATTTTTCAAATTTCATTTTAATTTGAGCAAGTCACATGACCACTGTCCTTCTCCACCTTGAATAATGTGTGCATACCCCTAACATGTCTATCAACAGCAATTACGCGTTGTTGGCCTTGTTCAATAGTGATTTGTAAATATACTTTTTTTCTTCATGTTTTATTTTTCTTCTATTTACATGTAAATAGAATCCAGCAAGAGTCACATTAACCTTATTCTCTCTTAAAGGCATATTGTCTACGGCAAACTCATTTTTTTACCCCTCAATTTTTTGGTGTCAATTAGACCGAAATGCAATAAAATGAATATTGAAAAACAAATTTGCTACAAATTTTGCCTCAAAAGTAGTTTATTTTGATCAAAATGGCTCGACAATATTGATTGATATTTTATTTACCTGCACTACGTCACATTGACACAGATTTAGACTGAGTAGTTTTAACACGGACACTAAGCGGAATCTCGAGTTTTGTCCCCGAATACATTGATATGTTGAAAAAATACCGATATTTTTCGTGTTTACCTTTTAAATAACATTCAAAAATTAATACAGGCAATAATTGTCAGTTTTATTCATTAAGTAGCTCTAATATTCGGTTGCCGTTTAAATTTTCTTCCGAGCTAAAACTTCGAGAAACAGATTATGCACCACGTGCAAGAACTATTGAAGTTTTCAATCAAAGAAAGTATAGTGCGCATGCTTACAGCTCATCTACATCTCATGAATATGAATTTTTGTAAAGCTTTACAAATATTATTTATTTTTCAATTTTTGAAGTAATAAAGAACCCTAGTGGTATTTTGAAAGTTTGTATCTTTCTAAATAAACAAAACGAATAGTCTGACGACAATTTTTTGGTTTTACAAAAAAAAAATTTTCGTAGACAATATGCCTTTAAAAACTTCACATTTGCTTATTCAAAGGCAGATTAATAATTCTTTTCTCTTTTTTTGTTATCTGGAGGAGACTTGTCTTTTCATCGGTTCAAAAAACAAAAAAAAAAACAAAAAACAAAAACACAGTTATAAAGAAAAAAAATTAGTATACAGACAATACTAGAAAAAAGGAAAAGACTTTGGTTCTTAGAATTAAATACCGTCACATTACTCAATGCATACCCAGAAATACTTTAGTTTTCCGTTTTTATCGACGCCCACTCTGGTAATTTCACCAAAGGTTTGTTTTTCTTGAAAACTTTATTCTGAAACAATTTCTATCAAGCTTTCAAGTCAACTATATCCTGTTTCAGAGCCACCCTTTCGTAAGTTATCATGATATTGAAATCAGAAATTTATAAATTTAGAGTCTCTCCTGGAAAAAAGCCAATAGATTCCTTTAGGAAAAAAGTCTTAAAAATATACAAAATCCGGTTAAAAGACGATTAGGCCAAGTCCCCTGTTTGGTCTAAGAGCCCCTTCTTAGATGTGTTTGCCGTGACCACTACTGACGGTGCAATAGGCCCTCAGTATAAGACTCAAGTTACAGTGACTCAACAGTTGTCCCACAGAATTCCGACCAGTACCTCCCCGTGGAGGAAGACGGGCCCTGCATCCATCGATAACAAAGGTTACTCTGGAGCAGCTAACACTGGCGGTGGTGTGTCATGGGCTGGACCTTTATAGGTAATAGTCGCTGCAGAGACTCTTTAGCCTATAGTCACGACTATAAAAACCCATCAGTCAGACTCAACAGTTATGGTGCCTATTCAGCACATTCAATATTGACACCTACACTGGTACTTTGTATTAAACCATTTTTTTTGTGCATAATTCAATTCGCAGGAATTGGAAGCTTTATTGTGAAAACATGTTTTATCAAGCTACCGAGTTTACCAAAGAATATATCCTGTTTCAGGCCTACCCCTCCATTTGTATTAATTCAAAGTTTTTGTGCATAATTCAATTCGTAGAAAATGGAAGCTTTATTGTGAAAACATGTTTTATCAAGCTACAGAGTTCTCCAAAGAATATATCCTGTTTCAGGCCTACCCCTCCATTAGTTATCATTAAAATACAATATCTTAAAATTCATGCTATTAATTTTAATACCATTTAATCTTAATTACGTGTAATAAAAATTTAAGATTGAATACTGTCATTGAGAATGTAACGTTTAGAAATTATGTCCACCCATGCATGGTGATATATAAGAGTATTATACAGTTTTGAAAAAGGATTTAGTGTATTAAATACAAAACATTGTATCATCATTGTAAACCAGACCTTGGAGATCGATATTGAAGCCAAGGAAAATAAAAATCTGAAAATTGACATCGATGAACATTGATTCAGTGCAGGTCGGATGTTGATTCCAGTGCTTAGGACTATTGGTTAATCCGTTCTGGTAAGATTTTGATCTATTTGTTAATCTTTGTTCAGCATACAAAGTTAAATTAGGATAACAAATGCAAATTTTATAATTGACAGTAAAGGATCGAGACTTTCTTCTGTGGGTTTGTGTGTTTGTTATACTATTTGCTACCGTGTACAAAGACTGTGTAATGGACATCTTTTTAAGTGTTCCCACGTATCAGGTTATCTCAAACATTTGAGCTGCAGATGCAACAAATATAAACTTGCAGCCAAAAATTCTAAAAGACTGAAGCCCTAATGTTGTTCTACTTCCAAGCATGGGCTAGTTTTTAATTTGACACATTGTTTGATATACATGTATCTTTGTTTGCTTTATACTTTGCTCTTCATATTCTATACAAATAACTTTTGGCCTTAACGTCGGTGATGAGTGTCGAATAGACTCAAGTTATTCGCCAGGAACTTTCCCTCATCGAATATTTTCGCTTGAAGCTCGAGACTTGATGTCGCTTAAAATTATTTTTTCTTCAATAATGAGTGAGTTCATTAAATATTTGTATGGAGAATGCAAATGAATGTCAGAAATAGAACAAAAACTTTAGCCGCTTTGAAAGATTATGGTCTGAAAAATAATTTATTTTATTATAGAACGGGCATTTAGACAGGGTTTAGCTTTAACTGCCTTTACTATTCTAAAAACAATATTCAGAATTCGAAAATCGATTGAATTCTAATTGTAATCTTTCATCTTTGAAAACAATATTTTTCTGTTGAATTACATTGATTTTTACCACCAACTATATAACCTTAAAGGCATATTGTCTACGAAAATTTTTTTTTTTGTAAAACCAAAAAATTGTCGTCAGACTATTCGTTTTGTTTATTTAGAAAGATACAAACTTTCAAAATACCACTAGGGTTCTTTATTACTTCAAAAATTGAAAAATAAATAATATTTGTAAAGCTTTACAAAAATTCATATTCATGAGATGTAGATGAGCTGTAAGCATGCGCACTATACTTTCTTTGATTGAAAACTTCAATAGTTCTTGCACGTGGTGCATAATCTGTTTCTCGAAGTTTTAGCTCGGAAGAAAATTTAAACGGCAACCGAATATTAGAGCTACTTAATGAATAAAACTGACAATTATTGCCTGTATTAATTTTTGAATGTTATTTAAAAGGTAAACACGAAAAATATCGGTATTTTTTCAACATATCAATGTATTCGGGGACAAAACTCGAGATTCCGCTTAGTGTCCGTGTTAAAACTACTCAGTCTAAATCTGTGTCAATGTGACGTAGTGCAGGTAAATAAAATATCAATCAATATTGTCGAGCCATTTTGATCAAAATAAACTACTTTTGAGGCAAAATTTGTAGCAAATTTGTTTTTCAATATTCATTTTATTGCATTTCGGTCTAATTGACACCAAAAAATTGAGGGGTAAAAAAAATGAGTTTGCCGTAGACAATATGCCTTTAATTGAATATAAAACCAATATTCTCGGTGACATTTTAGGTATTTTTATCTGCAGAATTAAATGCTACAACGATATTTCATATAATCATATTTCAATTCAAAAATAGGAATATCAACTATTATGCAATTTAATTTTCGATCTTCACAAATATAGTGCAATATGAAGTCCTTTCCAAACACGAGCTGCCGTCCACAAGAAAGATTGACTACCATACCACCACCTTTATTTTAGAACCGACAAAAGCTTTCAGTCAGTTACACAAATTTACCGAACGGAAGCTGTTATATCTAGCCGGAACTTGTACTCGGTGTAGATAGATAGATAGATAGATACTAAGATTTTGATAAAATGTACGTGTTGGTTTCGTTTGTACATGGCTTTTTGTTCTTGGACTTGTTATTGGATTTTTTAAGTTGCAAACTAATGGAAACTAATGAGTTTTTTTTTCACTTCATTAGAAAACACCCAAATTATCAATAGAAAATAATGAGATTAAAATTAAAAAAAATATTAAGTTTTAAAAGTGCGTGTTTTGATGATTTTATTTACATAAACTATGTTTGATATCTTGAAAAAAAAGTTAAAGAAATTAAACCGCTCATACATGTATATCTATATACTGAAGACACAGAAAGAAGACTGCTTATCAAAATAATAAATCAGAGTCTATAATTCAAGGACTTCATGTCTTTACCGACCAAGTCCAAAGGCCGTCTAACAATTTAAAAACAAAAAAAAAAATCGCAACGAGTTTAATATGCTTGTGTTCATAGACTTTAAAATGGTATCTATAAAGACATCTTAAGTAGCTTATTTGAATAAAATCTCGATCTTTCAATACATTATTTGTAAAAAGCATTGACATAGAATAAATTGTACCTATAATTCAAGTATTTGTTGAGGCTTACAAGGGTTTTCGCATGTTACTTATGTAAATAAAATTTTAAATTGCCGAAACTTTATATTCACAAAGAATTCCGCTGAAGATCAATAAATCGAACTTATTCTTTAAAATTTTTCAAAGCAATTTTTAATAGACTAAAATTCTTGTTTACATCCGAAAACAAACAGTTTTCAATTATTCTTTCTTTCTTGCCCTTTTGAAATCTTTTGGAAACTAACATGAGTTTTTCAATGCCCCATACTTACAACATATACAATTTAAGCCGGTAATTTTCCGATTTAAACCGTGAATGGCCCCTGGTTTAATTAGATACTTTGATAATTTGACGATTATCTGTATTTAAATGGAAGATGATAGGTTTTTGAAGACCCATCGAAGTAACACCTTGTGTTTTTGGATACACTGTTAACTTGCGAGACTATACACCACTGTAATATTCCGAAAGTGAGAAAGTCATTCTAAACATGGGGGTATGTATTTTTACAATATCTTCAAAAAGTTTCATGCTAACAAACTAGAATTCTAGAAGTTCTTGTAGCAATTTTTTATATAGACCCATACAATAATATTCCAAGTATTTATGGGTGGCTTGAGAAGATGCTAAAAATATTTAGAAATGATACTTTACATTGAAGTATTTTGTTGCAGGACATAAAAAATTGTATTGAGACAGCATAACAACAAAGAGACTTAACAAATTTTGTCATGTTCCATCGCAAAAATAACTTTTCCGAGACATTGACAGAACAATTACAAACTTCGAGAGGCATATCTAAAGAAAATCTAGAGAGAAGAAAAATTAAGTTCTCTGGCTTTGAGTACGCTCTGCTTTACAAGTTGATCTGAATTAAAGACAGAAAGATTAAAATCCAGAATCAACATGTTAAAAGTATACGGAAATTTAGAGAAAGTCTATCTTTGGTCAACTTTTATCCACAAAATAATAAGATGTTCACAGTCCTTCCTCATGTTTCTTAAGAAGTCAAAATCAAGGTGACAATCGTGGTCATAAATCTCTTCATAATGCAATATTGTATCGACTTAAAGCCATATAAATATTCAATATTCAAGGATTTCCTTTAAAGTACTGTATTAATGTGTTAAGTTTCGGACTCTTAATAGGTAATATTTCATCTCTATACAAACATGTCTAAAACCTTGATCAAGGGAACACCGTCCTTCATCATGTCTGTGTGGTACAAACAACTTGTCCTATATCAAGGCATGCTTCTAAAACATACAAGGAAATGTTTCAAAGTTGAGCAAGGCTATGAAGTTGAGTCTTTATTATTTTTGCGAAACATGCATCAGTACTCTATGTACTTTCGTTCCATTCTGCCGTTTGTCTGCTTGTACTTCATTTGTCACGTTTTTGTTTTGTCTTATTACATCTCTCAATACTATCTGATTCCTAGTTCTGTATTGGTGTTTTAGATTTAGACAGCATCTTCACTAGTCAATTTAGCCCCAAAAGTCTAAAGTTTTCCTAATGTCTTATATGGTCTTTGCAATTCGATCTTCAGAACAAAATGTATCCTACAATGCCCTTCTTATGATTGGTTTAACGTTTAAAACGAATTCAGTGAGTGAACGAGTTTGTGTTTTACGCCCTAACAACACTGTCATGACTGTATAGGTTATATAAGGACGATGAACATGAAGAGGATGATGAAATAATCAGAAAGGTGGGATGTATGGGAAACAAAGAAACAGTACATTTGGAAGACACCACGGAAAGAGTGGGGGAGGGTAGGGGCGGGAAATAGCCTATGTGGTCATGAAGCGTGGCACTCTCCACACAAGTTGACCAACTATGGTCAGTGGTCAGGCTGTTCGTAATGTATACCTGCGGACGAGGGCTACTCAAAGCGACTTTCCTCAATGGCTGGTTCTAATGTGTCCTAATAAATGTCCAAAACTACCTTTTCTGGTATTCTTTCTTGATATAAGCACTAGTTGTCCTCTAGACACACATGGCCAAGTCGTGCGTGTTATGTCCAGCTCTACTGATATGGTCTGTGGAATTCTATTGATTTGTTTTCAAACCTTGAAAAAGGCACGATTTACTATTTACAATTTAGTAAACATTCCTAACCCAAGTCCTCATAGGTCCATGTACTTTTAAAGTTCAGTCTAGAGCAAATTATTTGTGACCATTGGTATTCTGGTCTTTTTTCTTATATATGCTACTTGTATTTAATTTCATGCTCCAACTTGTATGTTTCAATATCTATGATCCTAGAATTGTAGCATAATTTGTTATATTTTCAATAGATGGCCAAGCTTGTTGCATGATAAAAAAAATATTTAGAACATTGGCATCATTTGTCATCATCGGTTTTAAAAGTTTGGAAAATAAGTTTGAATTCTATTTTTGATAGGAAAAAAAGATAATTTATCTGTTATAATTATGTAGAGATTAATGTAAAATATATGCACGAATTGTATAATTTTTATATCATGTTGTTTGATTCTAAATATTTTTGTTGTATTTGCATTTGGTTGTTCTTCAAGAGAGCAACCATTTGATTATTATGGGGGGTATGGATATTTTCTTTGTCTTGCCTTTTTATTTTCGAAGAAAACCCGACCCGGCCTAGATTTGCGCATTTTTTTTTTATCTCTAAAGTTAATAAAAATTTCTTAGCCAAAAATACCATCCTGCCATTTTTTAATTCAAAGCACTGCCCTGTCTTTAATTTAATTTTTTTAATTTTTGCCGTCCTGCCTTTATTATTTCAAATTTCACAATACCTCCCCCCCCCCGATCAAAATCAAATCGTCGCTCCCCTAACAGCTTTTCGGCCTTGGCATCGAAACTGTTAAATTAAATCTTTGATCTTGGGCCAATTGGATTACAACGAGCAGCGACCACTAGTCACATTGAAGGCTGCTGGCGGTTTTCCATTGTGCATTTTACAGATTGTGTCGAATGCACCTATTCCACAAATCATTAACTTCAATTTTTACCGAAATTTCATTTCTTGGATAAAAAATGCATTGTGGAAAAATGAGGATGCATTTGGTTTAGCGAAATATATGTTTCGTGTGAAGTTTGCTCAATTCGTTACTAGAATTTCAAGGTGGTCTAATAAATTGAAACTTTTTTGAGCAAAAAAAAAACCCATGCAGGTATACCTCCAAATCAGAATTGAAACCTTGACTTTGCCCTTATGTAAGTATCGTACGAGCAAACCCTTTTCTCATTCACACTTCAAAAGACCTTTAGGAACCACTTTTTACCGTATAAACACGGCACCCTATAACCACTAAACCCCATGTCCTTAAGGGTTCACTTTATACTGTATAAACACGGCACCCTATAACCACTAAACCCCATGTCCTTAAGGGTTCACTTTATACTGTATAAACACGGCACCCTATAACCACTAAACCCCATGTCCTTAAGGGTTCACTTTATACTGTATAAACACGGCACCCTATAACCACTAAACCCCATGTCCTTAAGGGTTCACTTTATACTGTATAAACACGGCACCCTATGACCACTAAACCCCATGTCCTTAAGGGTTCACTTTATACTGTATAAACACGGCACCCTATAACCACTAAACCCCATGTCCTTAAGGGTTCACTTTATACTGTATAAACACGGCACCCTATAACCACTAAACCCCATGTCCTTAAGGGTTCACTTTATACTGTATAAACACGGCACCCTATAACCACTAAACCCCATGTCCTTAAGGGTTCACTTTATACTGTATAAACACGGCACCCTATAACCACTAGACCCCATGTCCTTAAGGGTTCACTTTATACTGTATAAACACGGCATCCTATAACCACTAAACCCCGTGTCCTTGAGGGATACCGTATGAACACGGCACCCTATGACCACTAAACCCCGTATCCTTGAAGAACCACTCTATACCGTATAAACATGGCACCCTATGACCACTAAACCCCGTGTCCTTGAGGGTTCACTTTATACTGTATAAACACGGCACCCTATGACCACTAGACCCCTCTATACTGTATAAACACGGCACCCTATAACCACAAAACCCCGTGTCCTCGCAAATGTCATGTCAGTACATTAATTGTTACAACTTTGAAATGAATATATTTGCAAATAAATTGATTTTCCTCCTTAATAAGATAAAATTGATTTGATTGGCTGGTAACTGTTTAAAGATCTTTGGGTTTGATTTTCCGTTGGATAGTTTAGATAAGATAAAAACCCTATATAAATTGATTTGGTAAACGACTATACTTAGATTTAATTCAAGATAGGAAATAAATGTATGTATAAAAGGTAAGTTATTGTTAATTATACACGATGATATTGTTGCATATACCTTCTTACATATTTGAAAATAACTTTATTTTTGTGTTGAAGAATACACGAAAAATTTCAATTGCCCGTTTGAATTTCAAAATTGTCATAGCTTTAAGTTTCTGCCTTCCACAAATGATGTGGATTCCAATTCGGCAGATTCAGTTGGTTTTATTGTACTGTGCTCTTCATATTACATATATGGTGTGGTGTTTGGTATTTTCATCTCTTGGGTGAGTCTTGAATAGACGCATAACAAAATTTTTGCCAAGAATTGTACTTCTCTTACTGTCATGACTATTTTGGCATTTGCTTTGGTCATGCAGTTGTACCGTTTGGATCCGTTCAAAGTGTTTACCTTACACAGAACATAGAAAAGAAGTAAAAATGCAGATGGTACATTAAAATGTGCATTTAGCTTCCAAATCAATGTTTGGTTTTAATCCTCAAAACACGAGCTACCAAACTGGTAATAGAACATGGTTAAATCGTCAGGAAGATTTGTTACTGCTCTGAAAAAGGTGTTCAACACGAATCTGTCAATAAGATTAATGAAATCGAAATCTTAATCGTATTTAAATGTAGGTAATTTGTTAGATTAGGTGTGTTGTATTGGCAGAAAGTGTAAGTATTTAACTGGTCTGTTGTCTTAATGGCATATAAAACTATAATCCGGTACAGCAATATTCTATCAGTTTGGCTAGATCAAACATAAGATAGCATTTAGAGTACTTTTAAGCAAGAATAAGAGCAGAGGGGATAAATAGTGCGGGAAATCATATGTGGACAAAGGTATCCGCTATTGGATTGAAATGTCTAAGACTGTATCAGTAGGTTAACCTTATTTAACAGTCATAAAAACTTAAACCGTTAATTTGTGTACAAGAATAATTTGCAGAGAAGAAAGCTCATTGAACTGATGAGCATTCCCATAGAGTGCCATATAGTGACTAGCTTGCTGGATCAAATCATCAGATCAAATCCTCTGTTCCTAGACTCTGGAAACAAACTGAGGTCTGATTGTATTGTTTGGTATTAAACTTAGCTAGGCATTCCCATGTTTATTTATCCAACGGTTTACTTATGCGTGTGCTAAAAGTTAATATGTTTTTATTTTACTTTCAGGGTAGAATATTCATAAAGAGTTTTAAATCGTCCATCAGACACCATGGGGAAACGTGCGATTCACGAAGACAAGGAAAACGTTTTCATTGAACAGAAATCAGACAGTTCTCAAAAACTCAAAAGACCAAAAGAAACATACTACACGGTTCAAGAATTTGTGCGAGATGACGTTTACCTCTTGAACCGGAAGTCAAAGGTTGATAAAAATTTGTTAGCAAATAGTCTGTCTGCAAAATTGAGACAGAACGTACCGGCTGAAGTAGCAGTCAATGGTGATTTAATGAATAAACTTAGACGTGAAAGTCTGAAAGATTTTGTAGAACTGAATAACTTAAACAAGCAATACAGCAGTGAAATGCAAATGGAGACGAACCGCATTGATACACAAAGCCAACAGCTCATCAGGCGGCAGGAACAGATGCGAAAACAATCCGAATACCTGAAGAAAAACCAGGACAAAATTCGAGCCCAAATTCGAGGAAGATCCGGTCAAACAAGTTCTAAAGTTTCATCATTACCGACACTGAAGACATCACCGACCGTTTATCTGGGAACTACAACAGGGGAGGATTCTGGACAGTCGGGTGCCAGGGACAGTATGTCACGTGGATCCTCTCGGGATTCTGCGAGAAGGAGAAGAGAACTTAAATCAAATTTTCATATGTTTCCTATCGAATATGAAAACGAAGATCCAACGTTTGTAAAACATTTTAAGCACATGGGTCTTTTTCAGCCCCACAATAAATATCCATCGATTAATGACAAACAGAACCCCGAAAAAAGTATTCTCCGTAAATCATATGGCATGCCAGAATACGAGATCCTTACTTTATCAATGAAAGACTCCGACCTTTACAGTGAGGACGGCAGCACGACCAGTAGTAAACAAGAGCAGAAATCTCAAAAGAAGAAGGGACTCCGAGTAACTTGGACAGGACTAGATAGAGAAATAGACGATAAATCTACCACCACATTTTATACCTCGCAGTCTCCTACCGATAGTGTTTCAGTTAAAAGCTTTAAAAGTGACTCAAATGTTCAACCCGTTACATTCACAAAGGTTGGCAAGAAAAAATTGGAAGGGTTTGGTTTGAAATGGAAAATGCCTCCACAGGGCTTGCGAGGGTCACACTCCGCCACCATAAGGAACAAACGAATTTCTCATAACTTGAATCCCTGCGCATCTGCGATGGCTAAATACGGCACATCTGTTACAAAGCAGAAATGGGCAGTGCCTGCAATGACCTCTAGCACTTCAACCTACGAACTGTATAAAAATTGGTTGGAAAAGTTAGAACATTTAAAAAATCCGAGCGATGAGAAAGGTTATCAGCACAGGTCAAGTCAAAGCATGAACTTTGCAGTGTCCGTCACTGACAGACCTCCGATTTCTACCTTTACTGCGTAAAGGAAACTGTACATAAATATAATGACTGTTTTCTGTATAGATTCAAATAAATGTATTTTTATGCAAAGATAAGTAAAAAATGGTTTACAGTTATCAAACTGCGTCAGATAAAGGTGATAACAAAATTAGCCAACAGGGACGACGCCAGAAGAAAAGAAAAATAAAACATTTACATATCGGAGTAATAAAAGAACGAAATGGTCCAAACTTTGTACAGGAATGATGGGTATCTCATTATTCTCTATTAAAGTAGGTTTTATGGCGCCAAAATTCCCCGTCATTGAGATCTTTGTGCACAACAGTAACAGAATAGACGTGGTTGTGCAATACGGTCGGGCGATTGGTGCGATCTCTCAGTACAAAAGATATAGGCAACACAACTGACTATTAAAATGGTGTAGATTGCTTTTTCTTGTGTGAGATCATCAAAACATGCAAAAGAATTCAATATTAATATTCTATGAAATAAATACAATGAAAAGGCTATAGTTCTAGATATGCCAACTAATACAAATTACCAAATGGGTAACATGCAACGGGAACTCAAGTCGTAACGAGAGTGAACTCGGGTGCTCTGGAAGGTTAAGCAGTTCCTGTTTGTTGCAACATCGCTTTGTTTAGTGAAGGTCGAGTCAGCGTGTCGAAATCCGGTAAAGGAGGACAAAACAAAAACCTATAAGAACTAACATAAAACAAGAGTAAGCGCAAGTGCTCCGGAACGGTAAACAGTTCTGGTTTGTTGCAATATACCTCTCAAGTATATCCAATGCATTACAAAACCTCTATGACAAACCAACACCTGTACTTAGCTGAGGTTTACAATTGTATAGGAAGACACGATGTTAATCACAAAGAATTCGAAAGTTATAAAACTTAGAAACAATGAACAACAAATTTTACAAATCAAAAATAAAAATAAGCATGACGTTTCTCTTTACATATAGTAAAAATTTACTCTTCAATATAGACCAAAGAAAAACTTATAAGTACATAAATATTTTAATGCTTCAAATTTTGAACTTTGCGAAGAAGTTGGAAGGTGCTTTTTTTGCTGTTCAGATTGTGTTATCTTTGTGTCGTTGTTAAACTATGAGCTGGCCACAATTTCGTTGTTTACTGAATTAATTTTGGTCTTGAATATTTCTATTGCTTTGATCTACAAGCATTATCGTTCCTGATACACATACAACAAAGGCTTTGTTTATTGGTAAATGGTTTCTAGTGGGTTGTGTAGCCCTATCCAAGACCCATCTAGTGGTGAAGTATTAATGACTTCCAACATCAAGTATCCAAGTTATGGACCTTAACCAAGAACTTATCCAAAGTCATTCATGCGTAAAATATAGGTCACCATGACCTACTTTCTAGTGGGTTGTGTAGCGCTACCCAAGACACATCTAGTGGTATAATATCATTGACCCCCCAGCTTCTAGTATCCAAGTTATGGACCTTAACCAAGAACTAAACCAAAGTCATTCATGCGTAAAAGATATGTCACAGTGACCTACTTATTAGTGGGTTGTGTAGTACTACCCAAGACACATTTAGTGGAGAAATATCATTGACCCCAAACATAAAAAAATATCTTATCTTATCAAGTATCTATAAGCTATGGATCTTAACCAAGAACTTAACCAAAGTGTTATGGACTTACGGACGGGTGTACGGGCGGACAAGGGTAAAAACTATATGGCCGATCCAAATACTTGGTCGGGCAATGAAAATAAATGTATTTGGTATATTACATGAAAATGAAAGCGTTTTTAATTCATGCATCAAAACTTCAGAAATATTGTCATATAAATGTTAGCGGCAATAAGCACAATCAGGCATTAAGCCTATTTCCTAGGCAATAAGCTAATGCATAGTCATTTACTCATTGCCTAATTATTTAAGGCATTAGGCTTATTTCCTGAAATTCAATGGCAAAATTCTATCTATATCCTAGATAATTTAAAAAATCCACTTTTAAGGGTGTTTTTAGATTTTTTTAGTATTATTTAGAAGATTTTGACACAAATTGGTCTCTAACCAAGGTAACTAAAACATTGAGTTTAGAGTGAATAATGTACATGTATCTTTATTATATACTGCTTTAAGGGTATCTGACCAGAGATCATGTGAGGTAAATAATCATTTGCGTCTGTCATCCGTCTGTTCAAATTAAACCAAGAATAAATCCAAAAATATAATACCCCATTTGGGACGGACGAACGCTCTTTTCTATTGAAGATGTTTTATGAAAAAAATATACATTACCATCTTTTTGAAAACAATAAATATATTTAATCTTGAGAAATACGCATTTTGGAAATCTTGATAGCAGCACAAGCACCAAACATAATCTTTAGCAGATTAAAAGTTTTAAGCAAAATCTGATGTTCTCTCTGTGGTTGACATCAAATTAGACAAACTTTGTACCAGAAGCATGTTACAATAGGTGACCAGAACTTCGACAATACACATCATTTAGGTTGAACCTGATCTGACTTACATGTATATATGTGATTGAAAGTAGTTTCATAAAATAAAGTCTTACTGTAAAGCTATGATATTTTGGAATCAAAACATGTTTTGACATAGAGTTTGGTAATGTCATCCTTTCCAGATTTGACCAACACTAAATTGATCTTTTGCAACGTGACGGGTGTGCTATAGCATGCAGGAACTGCTTACTCTCCCGGAGCACCTGAGTTCACTCTCGTTTCGACTTGAGTTCACGTTGCTGAATGCGGTTTTGTTGTTATGTGCGTGTGTTTTTTATGTTGTTGTGTGGTTTGTTTTGTTATGGTGATTTCTTGTCTACCGGTTTTGTCTTTGTTTTTACGGTTTTATGATGTTGATTATCCCCTTGTTATAGCTTTGCTTCTTCTATGTAACTGTTTTATTAGAAATGATCAGTGAGTTGTCATATGGTGTTAGGCAATAAGCCTAATGCCGGTCTCTATTTTTCAGGCATTAAGGCTTATTTCCTAGTCTTTAAGCTTAATGCCTGGTACAATTCAGACAATTACCTTAGTGACTAGGCATTAGCTTATTGTCTAGGCATAAGGTTTAATGCCTGATTTTGCTTATTGCCGCTTACATATACATGTATAACAGCATTGTTTGCAGCTAAATCGATATCAGTATAGGTACGGAATAAAACATACATAGAACCAAGTTAATGCAGCTTTTGCTATTTCTTTTAAGGTTAAAATAATTGGATATAAAATCTTAAAATGAAATTCAAAACGACACACCCATCCGCTATCATTGAGTTTATGTACTACGTATAGCTTTGCCTTTAAGTATTGTTTTTCCTTGACGTCTTAAAGTCAATATTTCTGGAACTTGAATCTGGCAATTAGATTTCAGTTTTCCCGAGCAGCATTTGCATCTATGAATTACATGTATGTTTAAGATGGTATACGAAAATCAAAGCAAACTGAAATTATGCTTTTATGTTATAATGTTTGTTAAGAATTGCACGATCTGAGCTTATACGTTTAATTCTTGATCAATTGTTTGATTGGTTGAAGTTGCCGTGTTAAAGTAAAGATGTCTAAACCAGGAATTTTTGACAAAACTTTATACTTGTCTTTTTTATGTTTTCTGTTCCTTGTTTGAGAAGGGGGTCTATCTCTGACTATGTCAGGACTGAATTTGAAGTATTTGCATTTTATTTAGACCTTGGGCCGATAGCAAAACGGCAAGCAGCTCCTACTGGCCTCGTTGAAGGCTGCTGGCGGTTTTCCATTGTGTTTTTTTTTCTGAATTACTGCTTGTTTTGTGAGCTGTGTCGCGTACACTATTCCAAATCTCATTATTTTCTATATTCACAATATTTGGATGTAAAATTCATTAGTTTAATATGAACTTTTATGCATGTCAAAATTATTCCATGCGATCAGCTGGTCTAATAATGACTGAAGAATTGCAAAGACATTTAAATTTACGTGATTTATAAAAAATAAGTTGTCAAGACCTTTCTGCCTAAAACAAACTTTCCTTTCCATATTTTAATAGCAAGGAAATCGTTTAGAACATACTTATTCGTCAAGTGAATTGATAAAAAAATATTTAATAAAGATGCAATACTTTTTTCTCTTTAAAATTAGTTTACCCCTCATTGAACCTCTTTCAATATAGTCGACAGAGGTCTTCAGTATTGTTCTTGTTTAAAATGATCTAGAAAAAAATGGACGAACAAAAATAAAATGGCATAATACTACTATAAAGAATAATTACAATCGATACATAACATGGCGACGATAGATGAAGAAACGTTGTGGAAACATTGGATGTATCTAAAAAATGAGCTCCATGTCGAGGACCTGGTGGAAGATCTAGTGAAATCTGAAGTATTTACACAGACACAGCAAAATGAAATCCTCCATGTCTCTCCAAATACTCGGCAGATGAAGGCAGAAAAGTTCCTGAAGGTGCTGATCCAGTCGGGAGAGAAAGGGTTTGATAAGTTCTGTGAAATACTGACGAAAAATCGTGACAACAGACATCAAGCTGTTATAGACAAGCTGAACCTGACACAGACCAGACCAGACACAGAGACAGGTAAGGGAATGTTTTCAAAACCAAAGGAGTCATCCTTAACGTAGACATTATATGCAGATAAGAGAAAGAAAAATATAATATGTTTATGTACTGTCGATGATAATGATGGGTGTTTTTATAGTCGTGACTATAGGGTAATGCCCCTCTGCAGCGACTTTTTCTCACGCTATGTGCCATGGGTCGTCCAGCACATGACACAACACCACCAGTGTTAGCTGCTCCAGAGTATCCTTCGTTATCGCTCGAGCAGTGCCCGTCCATCGCCAGGGTGCTCTGGTCGGAATTCTGAAAGACTATGTGCTGTCATTAGAATCTTTGTACTTGTAAACATTACACGCATGTAAGGCAGATTGCCATTATAATGTTGTCATAACTTATGCCAATCCTTTTGCTTTATTTGAGCAAATAAATGCGTTGAAAGCAAAGAGAAAAATGGCATGAAATATATGATTCACACAATGAAAATCGTTTAAGAAAATGGCCGAATTTTATTAAACTGGAAATTGGTGAGCGACAGACCTGAAATCGAATCCACGGTTTATCTTTTGCGATAAGTAGTTGTTGAGAAACTGTCTGTTACATTCTTTCTCCTAGACATAGGAGATCTTATATTTGTCCCTACTAACATGTTATGTACTTTTGTAGGCTCCCCTGGTTTGGAAACTCCTGCCGGTGCCGAGGGTAATACTGCAACAAACTTCAGACCTGAATCATCAGCATCGGCCACTTCATCTACGGTAATTAATTAAAACTTAAATTCATTCAGAGTTCAATAAAAAGTTATGAACTACTGACCCGTTCGGTGCTCTGGACTATTCTCTTTATTGTTTGCAATGGTGATTGCAGTTTAGTTTTTATTCGTGTGTCTGTTATGTTGAGCATGCTATTTATGCTTTTGTCTTTTGCGTCGACTGGCTTTCCCGCCACATTTTAAACACAACTCTCCTAAGCCAGAATATTTTTGAAGAAAAAATGATGTTTATATTCGTCGAATTTATGTTAATTGTTTATTTGTCAAGAAGAGAGTTTTTCATTGACACTTAAGGATTGGGCTTGAATCATATGTAGTTTATTTTCAATCCAGAGCCAATTGCAAAACAGCGAGCGGCGACCGCTGGTCACATTGAAGGCTGCTGACTGTTTTCCATTGTGATTTTTTTAATTTATCGTTAATATTGTGGTTATGTTGCATACACTTATTCCACATCTCATTATTTTTTTATTTTTTATTTATCTATTCGGACTTTTTCAACTGGAATGCCTCATTGGTATTTCTTTGCTTCTTATGAATACATATTTAGAAAAAGATGTTAATGTATCATTTTTTCATAAACATCTTCAATGGAAAACAGCATGAATATCAATTATTTTTTATGTTTCAGAGTTATGCTAGTTTGCCGAGTCATGACGGAGAAACAGGGGAGAAAAATATAAAAACCTCAAAATCAGCAAGACGTGCGTGGCGCTCTGATGCTTCTGTGACTGAATCACTTGCGGCACGACAAAATGACACCCCGTCAATTAACGAAGGACAAAATGAACCAGGCATTTCCCATGAAAACTCTTCAGTGTTTCTTACAAGTCAAAATAACTTAGAACCACAAGGTGCTGCAAGTATTTCGCTTTTGACTGAACGACAAAACAGCAATATCGACATGACAGCCCTGGAACAAGAGCTTCTTCGTTTGGCGCCAACTATAGCAGACGTCTTCCAGCGAATATCTCAATCCACTACGCAAGTTCCGGTCAGCGAGGAAGAAATAAAGAAAGTGAAGGAAGATAATGAAAGGCTAAGAAAAACTAACCGTACGCTGATAGAAAAGCTGAATACGTTCCAACAGAGAATTATAAGACTTCAAGTAGAAAATAAAAATCTACGGGAGGCTGGCGAAGGTGCCAAGGAAACTCGAAAAGATTTGGACAAGAAAGCTGTTGAACTTGAGGCATTTGAAAAGCGTATCGAAGATCAGAAGACGGCATTAGAAGAAAAAGAAAAAGAATTAAAAATTCAATTGCAGAAAATCCAAGAAATTGAAGAAAACATGTCAAAGCAGAGAGACAAAATTCAAGAACTTTCACATCTTTATGATGAAGGTGTTGAAGAAAGTTGCAGACAACAAGAAGAAATCATAAGACTCCAAGAAGAAAGAGAAAACCAGGACGCCCAGATAGGACAGCTGGAATATAAACAGAGGGTTAGTAACGAGAAAATGAAGGACCTTGAGGAAAGACTGGAACAGCTGGAGAAAACCGGAAATAGAGTTCGAGGACTAAGACGGAGTAATCCACGTGGAAAGAGAATTCTGGGAATGATGTCCGACATGAACTAATAAACAATCGTTGTATATATATGTCCTAATAAAAATAATCCACTAAATTCATTTTAATTGTACAAAAATGTAATAAAGTTTTGTAAATATCTTTTCTCTCTCTCTCTCTGACTCTGAGCATAATAACATCTACTTGCATGAAAGAAACTGTTACTAATGCTTGTAACATTCACAAACAGAAAAGATACCAAACACACAATTTTAATTATCAGTGAAACTACGACCATAGACATATTCTAATATACAGGTCTGTGCTTCAATAACAAAAATTCTTAATTGTACTTCAATGTACATAATTTTGAGTATATCTTGCGTTTCTCAATTCATCAGAATTGGTTATGTTGTCCATATTTTGACTGATTTGAAATGCCACTTTTAGATTTAGTTTTTGTTTTAAAACCATTTTTTTTTTCTTTTACAAAATCCGAGTTTGTTTCTTTTCAAAATTCACATAACAAGGTGCAAGAGCACCTACGCCGGATTATACAATATGGATAAAAACCCACTTTATTTATTATATTATTAAACTTTTTCGAAAACATGGAAATCTTAAATCATTTACAGAATAGAATTAGTAAATAGAAGTTATGTTCAGATTTTGAAGCAGAGAAAATATTCAAAACAAGTGTATTTTAGATCTACAATAAACATGATAAAACTATGTAAAATCAGTTGCAAACATATCATGGGTTTTTATTGTTTAAGAATATAACAGTACAAAATGATCATACAAAGATAAATTATTCCTATGTCAAAACTTATTAGATGTTCAGAACCAAAGCATTGTTGAAGGAACAAAACCCTCAATAAAGCTGAGAAGATACTATCTGTATATTGATATATACTTTAGAAGAATTATCCTCCAGTTGGAACGATCTAAAACTTTATCTATTGTTTCAGAACCAAAAACATCAGAACAAAAGAACTAAAATATATACATATTTATTGGGGCTCCTTAAAGGTGGACGTAACATGATCCTATTAGCACGAACACAATTGACCTCTGGTATCACAAGACAAAAGTTCCATCAGATAGATTGGTCATATTATATAGAATTTGTGAGATACATTTTGAGGTTTAAACTAACACACCAGCTTGTGGTATAGAATTAACTTGTAAATATTGTAAATAAATCAAACGTATTTTGGTCACAGCAGAATCAATTTACAAAATGGCGAAGAACATCGACCCGATGAAGGACGACGATGAAAGAAAGCTATGGAGGAACTGGGCTTTTTTAAAACACGAGTTACGTGTAAACGAACTTTGTGATGGTATGGTAAAGACGGGGAGATTCACGGCTGAGATTAAGGACACTATACTGAATGTCCAGCCCAACACCAAGTTTATGAAGGCAGAGAAATTCCTCAGTGCTTTGATAAGATCTGGGAGAAAGGGATACATCTGTTTCTGTAACCTGCTTAGAAACGCCCCAAACAACCGATATGGCGAGGTGATGGAAAAACTGGGGATAACAGACGAAGATGATATACCAGGTATGGTGGTTTACAAGTTTAATATCTAATCTAGCTATTGTAAAATCTATGTGCTCGAAGGAAGGAAAGAAGCAAAGAGGCACCGATGGGACATTCTTGTGTCAAAAGTCCAAGCAAAAGGGCAACGACAAAACCGGTAAACACGAACAAGAACAGCACGAGGAAATACAAAACATAAAAATTCACAAAATAAACCAAACAGAAATCAACAACGCGAACTCAAGTGCTCTGGACGAGAAAGCGGTTCCTGTCTGCTATAGCACACATGTCGCACTGCATTTTTACAATTCAATGTGTTAAATTCGATAAAGAAAGCAAAAGACTGAAAAGGAATTGCACTAAAAAACACCAAAGATCAAAACCAAAAACACAAACGTATCTGTTTATGAAAAATCTAACTTTTAGCATGATGGAAAAAGAGTTTAACAAATGTTTTCCATGAATAGTAATCAAAAACATTTAAAAAGACATAAAACATTGAATTCATCTATTTGTAATTGAAAGAAGGTAAAGTGACTTCTTCGTTAGTGAAAAAGTATGCACAAAAACCTTAAAGATGAAAATTAAATGAAATTCTTCTTAACGAATTCACTAAGCGTGAAAAGTTTGTTTTTATTTTGAACAGATTGCATATCCCAAGCATCTGAAGAATCCCAAAGAATAATGTCTGCAAGATCTTGCATGGTAGGTAAAACCTATTTTTCTTATTTTTAAGCAACCATTTTGATAACGTATTTTTTGGTTTTTCGGAAAGGAAAGTTCAATAAGTAAGGGTTCCTATATCCTTGTAAAACCTGTATCATGGATGTATGATTTATAAATGCAGCCATTCAAACGTTTTTCTTTTTTCAATGCTATTACAAAAGTGTGAGATTAAACTATTATAAATAGTGTTAGTCATACTTTTTTCATTATGGTCTTGATGGCCACTTGTTTATGTGGGTTGTGTCGCATACACTTATTCCACGTTTCATTATCTTCCATTTCTATTATTGTAGAGCAATGGAACAAATATGAGCTCGAAAGATGGGGAGACAGGAGAAAAGAAAAATAAGCCCTCGATACCAGATATTTTACGACAGCTTCCAGGACCAGAAGAAATTTGCCCTCCCACTTCCGCTCGAGGAAATGTCAGCATCATTCGTCAAGCATCAATGACCAGCACAACAAGCCCAGACACGAACGCCATTAATGTGGTCAAAACAGCTCTGAATCCTGAATCAGCAAGGCAAGCTGGTGTTGATCTAACAACGTTGGAACAAGAATTGGTCAAAATAGCACCAACCATAGCCGATCTGTTTCAGAGAATATCGAAATCAAAGGATGACACTTCACAGCCAACGAATGCTGAAGAGTTGCAAAAAATCAAGGAAGAAAATGAAAGATTACGAAAGACGAACCGTAACCTTATTGAAAAACTGAACATGTTTCAACAGCAAATCATCAACTTGCAGCTTGAAAACAAGAAACTGAGAGCTAATGACAAATGTGAAGCGAAATCAAAAGAAGAACTGAACAAGAAAAGTCAGGAACTCGAAACATTGCGACAAAAATTTGAAAAACAAAAACAAGAGCTTGAACAGAAAGAGGTAGAGCTAAATCGCCAACTTAAAAAAATACGAGAAATCGAAGATGAAAATGAAAGGCAGAAAATCCAAATAATGAAGCTTGAAGTTTTGCATCATGAAAGTGTAGATGACAGAAAAGATCAGCAAGACCAGATAGAACAACTGAAAAAAGAGAAGGCCAACCAGCAGGCCCAGATTGATCAGCTAAAGGAGATACAGCTAGCTGATGAAGAACGCCTGCAGAAAATGGAAGCCCGACTTCTGCTTTTAGAGAGTACGAGTGGCGGATCAAGAGCCTCATACTGGAACAATCGAAATCGAGACAAAAACAGACGAAGTACCCGGATCATGTCACCACCCCGCACAATGCCATGGATGAACGGAATTCTTAATCGCTCCCACAACGCAAATGTGAAATTCAACCCACCGACTCAAGCGGACAAATACAACAACAAACCTGTTCAAGAGAAAGGCTGGTCATTCTAAAGAAGTAATTCAAGAACTTTTTGGACATTAGTTGGTACGGCAATAAGGTTATCTGTAAATTTGCACGAGAGAAAAAATCTTTCATTTTAAGAACTGTTCAAGGATTAGACCAGATATGTGCTTTTGATGTTACTCATTATCAAAATGCTTGAAATTTTTTTATCATGGTAAAAGTGATCATGGATTGTTTAGTTCATGGCTAGAAGTATGGCTAAATACTAACGTCACACAAATAAAGCTAACAAGCAAACATTTGTTATATCTATATTACATGTCGACATCACAGTAAAATATAAGACTAAGTAATTTGTGTGAATGTTGAGCAATGAATGCCTTGTGAAATGTATCTCTCTTGGTTTTTTGTTATTTATTGTGTAGTTGAAAACTGAGGTTGTAAGGTCAATTTGTATTGTACTTTTATTGTTTTATTTATCTTATGCTTTTGTTATAGCAATAAACATATGGCAATTGATCTTGTCTTAAATCCCTGCTGTTAGAGAACCTCATATAGTATTTTGACACACAAATGGTACTAACTGAATTCTGGAGTCACATGTGCCACTGATAATCCCAAAAAGCAAAATATTAAAAAGTAACAAAATTTGAAACAAATAGCGTCTGAAAGCACTGGGTCCAATCGTTTGTCTAATCAATTGAGATCTAGTAAAGGGTCTTGATAAAGGGATGTCAACAATAGAATCTGACATGTTGACATAGCCAAATTTCAGACTGGTCTCTAAATGTGTGTACCCATGTGTGTGTGTGTGTGTGTGTGTTGGTGTTTAACGCTCTTTGTCGGCGCACCTGGGCCATGTAAGGCGGTCAGTTTTATTGGTAGACTAAACCGGAGTACCCGGAGAAAACCACCGACCTTGGGCGTGTAACTACCACATACAAGCAGGGTTTCCCGTTTTTGTAAATTTCAAGTGGGACTCGAATACCGTAAGTTCGAAAAAATATATGTAGACTTGTAATATCGGCTCTATCGATCGATGGTATCTTATATGGCAGCAATGTGTAAGTCCCTAGTAACGGTACTAATGACTTTTTGTACAGATACATAGATGCATATAAATCTTTTATACAATATGAAAATCTTTTATGTAGAATCATAATTTAACATCTAACATTTACAAAACATCTAAAAGAACAAAAGAATTGTCCAAGTTTTCAAACAATTATGAATTATATCATTAGATCATGTATATATCACGTCTTTGTAAGCTGATTGTTCTATGTTATCTAAACATCAGATGTATAACATGCCAACTGTATAACCGTATAAGTATGAATTTTCCAAAGCCACACCAGAAAAAAACTTATAAATATAACCATGTTAACCTTATCGTACGAACAGAAAGACAGACATGAGTAAAACTCAATGGTCCTGAGATTTCGCCAAAGGGGCATAAAAACATAATTACAACAAAGTTTCACACAAATTCGGTCGGACAGATGGGCATGTGTTAAACTTTAAAAAGATAAGTAAACAAGAGTTCAAACGTTTTCCTGCTCATAATGTGTTGGTTTTTTTTACTCAACACAAACCCAAACAAAGGAATCGAAGTAAAAAACATCAAATCCATAGATCTCCGACTATAAACAACAGAACAAGAATCATCAAAACTGAAAGACGTTTGACCACAACTTCTTTTGAAATGACTGTAAAAAGTCAAGACCATTGCGATATTCAATTTCTCCGGTATTTCTGCCTTCTTTTGTCTTTTCTTTTGGACATTTGAGATTGATTCTCCAAGTTCGGTTATTTGTTTTTACCTTTATTTGCAACATAAAGAAATTGACAGCCGATCTATAATGATATGAATACATTAAAACTACACTGACACTCGAACAAACAACATATTTCAACTTTCAGAGTAACACATATTTCAGCTTCAATATAAGCAACGTTAACTTGCTCGGAACATTGCTAACATAAAGTTCGTTTACAACAAACGGAAATTTCAGAAAAACAAAATCCTGAACTTTTTAGTTATCTCACTAGTGATGTACCCAGTGTTCTGATTTCTTCATTCTGTTCTCGACAGTCGATGTGCTTACATCTCCTTTTCTTCTAAAGAAGAACTTTATATCCAAATTTTTGGCACCTTTTATTGTTTTATAAATTTTAAACAGTTCTTATTTATTCTTTTAAATTAACGTTATATATGTAGTTATAGCTATCAAACAATTTCTTTTATTTACTAATATATAACCCACAATGCAACTTCTTAGTCCCTAACAATGCAAATTCGGCTATAAACAAGAGTTGACACTAAAGTGTGTCTCGCCTGTCGGCACCATCACAGAACTCATTGAAGGTCTAGCTGGGCCTTAAGAAAAGTTAAGGTCAAGGTCATGTGACAGACAGATGACAGAATTCCTATCCATCACAAAAATGTCTGAAGTTTGTTATAGATACCATAGTTATTGAGAAACTATGAAAAAAAAAACACATTCACTAAGTCATTGAACCATGAAAATCGGGTCAGGGTCACACCACATGGTGTCAGTTGTTTAGACCGAAACCCCAAATGTCTGTATGTCAAATATCAGATGCCTAGCTATTATACTTTTAACTTAATTTATTTTCGACAAAAATTTTAATTGTCAAAAAAATCATCTAAGTCCACAGAGTCACTGAACCATGGAAATTGTGTCAAGGTCACAGGACATTGTGTCAGTTGCATAGACCATAACTCCAGGTGTCTGTATACCAGATATCAGATGCCTAGCTATTATACTTTTCACTTAATTCATTTTCCACAAAAGTCCTACATAGAGGTTTTTTGGCCCCCAAAATCATCCAAGTCCACAGAGTCACTGAACCATAAAAATGGAGTCAAGGTCAAATGGCATGGTGCCAGTTGTGTAGACCATAACCCCGACTGTCCGTATACAAAATATCAGATGCCTAGCTATTATACTTTTCTTGTAATTCATTTTCCACAAAAGTCTTACAAAGGGTTTTTTTTGGCCTGAAAAAACATCTAAGTTCGCAGAGTCACTGAACCATGAAATTTGGGTCAGGGTCAAACGGCATGGTGCCAGTTGCGTAGACCATAACCTGAACTGTCTGCATACCAAATATCAGATGCCTAGCTATTATACTTTTCTTGTAATTCATTTTCCACAAAAGTCTTACAAAGGGGTTTTTTGGCCCGAAAAAACATCTAAGTTCACAGAGTCACTGAACCATGAAATTTGGGTCAAGGTCAAACAGCATGGTGCCAGTTGCGTAGACCATAACCTGAACTGTCTGCATACCAAATATCAGATGCCTAGCTATTAAACTTTTCTTGTAATTCATTTTCCACAAAAGTCTAACAAAGGGTTTTTTTGGCCCGAAAAAACATCTAAGTTCACAGAGTCACTGAACCATGAAATTTGGGTCAGGGTCAAACGGCATGGTGCCAGTTGCGTAGACCATAACCTGAACTGTCTGTATACCAAATATCAGATGCCTAGCTATTATACTTTTCTTGTAAATCATTTTCCACAAAAGTCTTACAAAAAAGTTTACGCCGTCGCCGTCGCCGCCGCCGCCGGAAAGTAATACCTATGTCTCGCCTTCAGCGACTAAAGTCGCAGGCGAGACAAAAACTAAAAAGGAGTGAAAAAAATGAAAATGAAATAATGATGAAGTTAAGGAAAAAGGAACACAAGGCAAATCAAGAAGGCAATTTTAGCCACTGGAAAAAGGAGGGATATGGTTTGATCGGGCAATCAAGCCTCCTGCATGGGGATCCTTCGGGTCATACTCTCAGTATAGAGACCTGCAGCGGGGTTCTTTAACGTGCGAGGAACATGACATTTTTCTTAACACTGTGCCCCACTATGGTCAGCTGTCAGGTGTTCTGCTTTATAGTCTGACGACCCCTTCATGTATAAATTGTCTTTGAATCAACAGAGAACCCCAATTTTCAAAAGGTGCCAAGTTTAGAGGAGTTACCAGATCTCCCGCAGTTCGAACAGCCTTAGATCATGTATATAAATGGTTATTCTAACCATTAAACATAAAAAGAAATCGTCTGTTTGGTAGTTTTCGGGATATGTCTGATCTATGACCCGACCATCTTCGTGTCTGCTGGTAGAGAAGGAAAAAATAAATACCAAATGACACTCAAACTTCAATTAAAGAAAACAAAGAAACACTGAAAAAACAAGAATATGCCTAAAAGACGCAAGGCACCACAAAAGCTCCTATAGGCAAGAAAAGGAATATGAACTGATAAATATGAGCAAAAAGGAAGTTTAACCCTGCAACATTTTAAATGTGCCTGTCCTTAGCATTTATCTTTTACAAAACTTTTTTGTACTTGTCTTTTTCATGATCTCTGTTCCTTTTTTAAAAAGGGGATCTATCTTTGACTATTTCAGGCCTAGATTTGAGTTATATGTGCATTTTATTTAGACCTTGGGCCGATCGCAGAACCGCGAGCAGCACCTACTGGCTTAGTTGAAGGCTGCTGGCGATTTTCCATTGTGGTTTTTTCTAAATTACCGCTTGTTATGTGAGCTGTGTCGCGTACACTTATTCCACATTTCATTATTTTCTATTGTTCACAAACTCTTGCTCCTTGTCATTGTCAAATTTCATTTATGACATTTTTGCAGGAACTTTAACACTATCTACTTGGTAAATACTGTGGCAATGAACAATAAGCGTTCTCCCGACAATGACACAATAACTAAGATGATTTAATTAATATCTGTCGAGACTTTGGTCGAGTTCCATATGTCTATGACAAAGGACTCCTAGCTCTTCGACAGGTAAGTTCTAATTTCCTATTCAAATTAACAGGCTTTTTAGAGGGATACTTTTCACAGAGAAAAATATGTTTTACAGAAGATTTTTGTAACATTTAAATGTAAAAGACCAGACAACATGATGTTGATGAAATCTTAAAGGGTTGAACCTTTTCAAGTGAACTGGCGTAAGACAAAGGGGTAGTTTAAACTTAAGATACCTCCACAATGGTACAAAGTTAGGTGTGGACATGGAAAATGAAGTCAGACCATCTGTCAGGTTTGATTCTGATGTCGAGGAAACTATTTTAACAGGAAAATGGAGTTTCTTAAGGTAATGTTCATAACTGTATAAATTGATACCGACATTTCAGTATAACGTTTAGTTTAAGGTGACTAAAAATGACAAAAAAGGGAGGAAAAAACCCACGAACATGTATTAATACAACTATATTATTTAGTTCTATCAAAATCTTCTTCTAGTAAGATTCTTGAAATAAAACCACAAGTTGTTAGTATTGTATGATGATATAAAGGAGACTTCAAAGCAAGCCATTGGATCGTAATTGTTGTTTTAAAATATAAAAAAAAAGTTTTCAAAGAAAATTTCATTTGCTGTGTACATGTAATTGTATTTTTTTTTTTTACATAAACACGGTTCTTGCCTAAAATTTGTAGGCCTAATTTTGTCACATTAGTCTCAGGATTTATCTAACATCATTTAACGTTTTCTTTGTTTAAAGTGTATATCTTTTATTTTTCTCAAGACATTTAATTAACTACCAAATACCAAACTTATTAATACAAGACAATGCATACTTAGATCATATGATTTGACGTCATATGGCTGTACTAAACATGGCAATCTTTTTACAGGTACCTTCTGACTCTGAATGAAGAAATAAATTTGCAAATCATTGCTGATACATTAGAGGATAGGGGCGCTCTATCACCGGACGAGAAGGACGTTATTCTACAACTATACAACTATAGGGAAAAGATCGAACTATGCCTTGGGACTGTTATGGTTTCCGGACCTAACTCGTACACCACTATATGCGAGGTTCTTAGAGATTGTGGGTACGGACATATTGTCGAATCTTTGAAATCTGACGACGACGAATCCGACAAATGTAAGTATTTGAAATGGTTCTAGAGGGAACAAAAAAAAACCATAAGCTAAGACATAAAGAGCTAACAATGGCCATCATAAAAAGTAGCGGCTCCAGAGGGCAATTTTAGGAATATAAGCTAAAAGTAACTAAAAAAAAAGGGAAAACGAATTTGTTGATATCGAAAATAATCGAATAAGTTGAAGAATCCAATCTGTAATCAATGGTAAAAGAGATAAAAAGTACAATGCATAAGTTTTTTTTTAAGCTTACAATTGAAGTCTCTGAGGGAAAAGGTAGACATCTCCCTCCCATTTAAACTATCAATTGAATAACATCTTTTTGTTTTCTATTTTGTACATTCCAGCTAAGGTAAGCCATTCTTGTTTTCTTAAAGAAACTTAGATTAATTTTAATATATATGAAAGCATGTATCTTTTTAATAAATGACAACCTACTAATGTAATAATCCTACTGTAAAGGGGTACTTAAATAGTGTTTCCACTAACTATAACTAAGCAATTAACAGAGAAAAAAATATATTTTTGTAACAAACAGCAAACTGGTACACTTCTAGAAAGGATAAACGGAAATAAAAGACAACTGGTCACAACACACTTTCTTAGAGTATAAACAACACAAATCTTTAGGTTCATGCACACTCAGTCATACAGAAAAGAAAGGCATGAAATAAATCTAATTGATGAATTTGGTTTATTTTAGATCTACAACTAGTGACACCTAAACGATTTATGCTCCATTCCAAAGTTAGTATCTGAGTAACTAACTCACCAATGAATACCACTGACTCACTCTCGTCTGTAAGCCTTCATTTTGTTTTAACATTAACACAAAATAACCCAAACGTTACAAGTAACATGAGCAGCATAATATTTATGAATTTCATTGAGCATTTGAAACACACCAATTGTCAAAATCATAAGTTCATGTTCAGATAACGTTTATGGGCGTCTGTGCGTAGTATTTCTCGATTTTTAAAAATAGTCTACCAGATACAAGATGGAAATAATTGTTTTTAAGTGAAATGAATTATATATTTTTTTTTAATTTAAAGAATTTACTAACAAATTCATGTACATAAAACGTTTTTTCCTCCCCAGTATATAAAGACTTAAGTGTTTTTCTGACTAAGTAATTTTTCATACTATTATCATCTATTTGCATTTTGTCTGAACAAAAAAAACCCAAACAAAAACCAAAATCATAGAAAAGGTATTTTGAAGTTTGAATAGACAACAAAGCACATAATGATAATGGTACTGCTCCGCAAATTAATTTTAAGACAACAAACAGTTCCTTGTGCCATGCAAGCGGATTTATACATATTATTGAGAGAATGGTAAAAAAGTTAAAGCATTAATTTTAAAAAAGTAAAAGCATTAATTAGAAAATATATTTAATTGCTGGTACAAATAAATATCGTACACTTGAAGAAATAACGACAAAACTTGATCTATCAAAATCCTTCTTTCACTATTTCCAGGAAAGAAGCACCGTTCATAGTAGTCAAGCATCTAAAACTGATCCATTAGCCATACAGGGTGTTAAGATGGCCATCAACACGTTAACAAAAGACGCCAAAAACTCACACAGAGAGTTCAATGCCATCATGTCACGTCAAGAAGAACTAGAAATGCAGCTACAGGAAGTGATGGCGTCCTTGGACACGGCCAGGGAGGCACTGATCAAGGAACGACATGAAAAGGTCAGTCTGCAAGAGAAACTCCGACTTAGAGATGAAGATTTGATCGAAATGACGAAAAAGTACAGAGAACTTCAGAAAGCTATGGTGAAATTAAAGGAGACTAACAATAAATACCATGATAGAATTCAGAAGTTACAAATAGAAAACGAGGAATTGAGACAGGCTAACACAGATAAGCGAGAACTTCAGCTTGAGTTAGAACAGAGGAACGAAGAGATAAAACAACTCAAGGAGACGATCGAAACTCAGAGTAGAAAGATCAACGAACAGGAATCTCTGATCAATGATCGATTGGCAGTTATCGATCAGCTAGCTACCGATCATTCCAGATTAGCAGACGGGCAACTTAAACTTGAAAATCTTCTGTCGGTACAAAATGACCATATCGCACGCCTCGCTGCTACTAAGGAGCACACAGAACGAGTTATAGATACCCAGCAACAACAAATCAACTTCCAACAAGCAACACTGGTCATGATGAAAGAACAACTGGAGAAACTAGAAAGTAGAATGAATCACCAAGATAGCCAACAAAGTGTTCTGTCGTTACAACCGACAGAGCAGCCGAATAGAGCCAGACGGCAAACGTCAAACTCTCCCGCCAAAAATGTATCGGTTCACCAAAAACCGTTCATGGCATCTGGAAAGCAGGACAATTCTAAAAGTACTTATTGGAGAAGTGCTGATAAAAAATAAACAAATATGCATAAATCTAACATAGACAGAAAATTGTTAATCATGGACTTATTTTAAGGGTTTTTGTAATCATTTTACAATCAAAGCATCAATTTTGTAACTGAATATTTTTACAGAGCACTTGGTATATTCCTTTTAAATATACCAACATCGGTATCAACAGCCAAATACTAACAGCAATCAAACAAAATGTATGCAACATTCAATGAATTTCAAACACATGACACAAAAAAAATAAAACAGTGAGTCACAGATCTAAAACAAATCCCTAGCTTTGAAGTATTTGTAAAAGTTTCACGAATATCCATCTAATGGTTTAGGAGGAGTGGCGGAAAAGAAATGGTAACCTGAGATCATGTTAGCTTGAATTCTCTTAGGTACATGTAACACGAGGGTATAAAGGAAACACGAACAGGCACCACTATTGCACCTTTCCAGCCGAGAGGGGGTATAAAATGAGCACCAGTATACACTGTTTCAAAAACTGTAATCTGCCTGTGTACCATATAAAAGTAAGCACTTCCAGTATATTCTAGTTTACAATGATCTACAACTCAATAGGGATACAAGGATTTGTCTGAAAAGAATTTAACAAATAATATATTTCTAAATTTTTCTGATTATCTTAACTCAATTTTTGTTAAACACCAAGTTTCTTTCTTTGTACTCAAAATGGTTGATATCCACGGTGGTGGGTTTGGCTTCGTTCCTAGAACTTTTTGGGTACGAATACTTTTTGATACTCGATGTTTTGATTCTAATGCTGCTGATGAGAGATTACGCCTTGTAAAATGCACACGCAGTATAACTGGCTAAATTAAAGCTTTGATACGTTTTTTATCCTATTAGATTGGTACATAGAATGGAACAAATAAACTAACACGAAATAAGAGTCACAAAAACTTGACTTGCATTTTAATGATCAACAAAATTTTGGAATCGTAAGTTGAGTCTTAAAATATAGGTTCTAATGATATGCCAAGGAAAATTTACTGAACAAGAATATGTCGAAAACACAAAATGCCCCATCTTGCAACATGTATTCTTCCCGCAATCACCAAACCAAGCAGTTGATTCCAAGAGTATAATTCTATTGATAATGATTTATAAAGTTTCATGATACCATACTTCCTTCATAGCGCATGGTAAAGTATATATATCTTTTTTAATTTATGAAAGTAACTTCAACCTCTAGGTAAACCTAAGTATAACATCCCTCTTTTCTGTGATCAATCGACCATGAAGTTGATGAGACAGGTACATGTATAATTCTATAGTGATTTTTGTTTGTCATATCCTGATGTATATGTGAGTAAAGTTTCATGATGGTACCACACTTCCTTCATATAGTAAAGAAACTTCAACCTATAGGTAAACTTAAGTATAACAGCCCCCTTTTTCTGTGATCAATCAACCATGAAGATGATGAGACAGGTACAATTTTATGATGATTTTTGTTTGTTCATATCCTGATGTACATGTTAGTAAAGTTTCATGATGGTACCACACTTCCTTCATATAGTAAAGAAACTTCAACCTATAGGTAAACTTAAGTATAACAGCCCCCTTTTTCTGTGATCAATCAACCATGAAGTTGATGAGACAGGTACAATTTTATGATATTTTTTTGTTTGTTCATATCCTGATGTAAATGTGTACAAAGTTTCGGGATGATACCGAACTTCCTTCATGGTAAACTGACTTCAACTTGTAGGTAAACCTGATTTGGGATGGACAGACGAACAGAACAGAACACTATATGCCCCCACTTTTGTAGATGGGGCATAAAAGTATAAAAGGGAAAAACACAATATTTACTTAGCAATACATTCAATGTCTCTACAAAATGAAGTCTCTAAAGGAGCAGGGGTAACAAGACTTAAGTGCTATTCTCTGTAAGAATCAGGCAATGAGTGAATCATGATTTAAAAAGCACACAAGTTTGATTTCAAAATACTGTTCAAAATGTTTAATAAGTAACAAAAAATGCATTGGCACTACTAAATAAAGAAAGAATGTGTCCATGGGACACGGATGCACCCGCTGGCCCCAAACAGGAAGTTGATGTCCGACAGGTCTCAAAATCATTTAGGACGTAAAGTTTGTCATACTCAACCATCCAACCAAGTTTCAAATTATTCTCATGTATAGTTCCTGAGAAAAGCTTGACGGAAATTTTCATAGTCATGTTCACATATTTTAAAATTGGCCTAAGTCCCAAACAGGGAGTAGATGTCCGACAGGTCTCAAAATCGCTTAGGACGTATAGTTTGACATACTCAACCATCCTACTAAGTTTCAAATCATTCTCATGTATGGTTCCTTAGAAGAGCTTGACGGAAATTTTCATATAAAGTTCAAATACTTTAAAAATGGCCTAAGTCCCAAACAGGAAGTAGATGTCCGACAGGTCTCAAAATCACTTAGGACGTATAGGTTGTCATACTTAACCATCCTACCAAGTTTCAAATCATTCTCATGTACAGTTCCTGAGAAAAGTTTGACGGAAATTTTCATAGTCATGTTCACATATTTTAAAATTGGCCGAAGTCCCAAACAGGAAGTAGATGTCAGACAGGTCTCAAAATCACTTAGGACGTATAGTTTGTCAACCATCCTACCAAGTTTCAAATCATTCTCATGTATGGTTCCTGAGAAAAGCTTGACGGAAATTTGTACGGACGTACGTACGTATGTACGGACGGACATGAGTAAAACTTAATGCCCCCCGACATGTCGTCGCGAGGGCATAAAAATGTCAGAAATTTGGGATATATTTTGGTTGAAATGCATATAAAATTTGGATCTAAGGGAGATAAATCGTGTCAAGTCATACTAAATCTCTATCATTGTAACAGAAATTTTTTTCTATCCTCTGAAAGTGGAGATGACAACTAATGAGTGTTTCTTCATTAGAAGGCTATTTTGAATGACAATGCATTGTCAAAACCGTGTGTTTTTAAAATAATGATTCAAACATTTTCTATTTTGCCTGATTCTTAAAGAGAACTTCACTTAAATAGATGTACTGCATAGCAGAAAAGGCAAGTTCAACATGCCACCAAATAAAAAAATCAAAGCAAGGTGCACATCTTCGATATGTAGAATTTAAATATAGGACAAGTATCCTCAAAGATTTGCTTCTTCCTTTGGCAATGCCTATCATAATATCGTTTTTAGACAGAGCTTTACAGACTTGGTAGTGTTATATGATTCTAACTTGAATTCAAATGCATCTGGTACAAAATGTATACCTTGTTAATTCCCCTATACATTTATTAATTCATAAACTATTTTGTAAAAAGTCAAACTGTAATTCTTATAATTTCTAAAATCGCTTATGAAAATAGTATTGTTACAGTCAAAAGATCAGGATGCATCTTTAACATCTGAATTACCAGGTTACACAGTGTTTGCCACATTTTCAAATGTTATTTCTTCATAGAAAAATATTGTGGTCATTCCATAAAAGTCACTCAACAGGAAAAAAAGGATTGCAACTTTGCTAAGCCCAAACTCAGTGAAACTGGGGCATGTGCATACCAAAATTCACCAACCTAGGATTTATAGCTCTTTAGAAATGGTCATAAAATTTTAACACTAATATTATAAGTTTCAAACTTGTCCAAGTTACATAACCAGAAATCAGGGTCAAGGTCAAAAGATGGGAAGAAATTGTGCTAGTCTTCTTCTGTGGCATACCCACACAAAGTTTCATCAACTTACGACTTTAAAGTGGTTGAAATCTGGTGTTGCTCATAAAAGTAACATTGATATTTGATGTTGATGCAACACCTATATATGTCTTGCTATGCTTAACAGGTGAGAGAAAAATTGTATTGAAGAAAGTGTTTCTGATCTGTGCACCACATATTGGAAGATATGCATTTAAACATTTTATTTGAGTGTTTTAGATGTGTGTATATTCTATACATACATGTAATTCTCAATAAAAATAAAGAAGGAATGTGTCCATGGGACATGGATGCCTCTGCTGGCCTCAAACAGGTAGTAGAAGCCCGACAGGTCTAAAAGTCGCTTAGGACATACAGTTTGTCATACTGAACCATCCTACCAAGTTTCAAAATATTCTCATGTATGGTTTTTGAGAAAAGCTTGACAGAAATTCATACAGACGTAAGGACTTACGGATGGACATGAGTTTAACTAAATGCCCCCTTACATGTTGTCATGGGGGCATAATAATTTTACTTTCAGTACCAGTTTATGTTTCAATACTTTTTCAATGATTCAGAACTGTATTTGACTACTTCAGCTTCATATTAAGACATATATATTTAGGCAGGGTAATTTCATTGTGAAAAATCTTAATACTTTCTTATGAACAAACAGATTTTTTTCTGTCAGACAGACCTTCAGAACCAAAGTGTTTTTGTTTTTTATGTATATTTAGCATATTTGATATTAACATAAATTATGCATTTTCACCATTCACTATTATTTTTTGGGGTTGATTTTGCCAATTTCTAAGCTCTATTCTTTGTTAATGGACACCTAGAAAGTTGATAAATAAGGATGAACTTAATTTTTTTTTTAAAAGAATAGGTCCCAAAAGACATGATGTCTCACTTTTACCCAACTTGTATCTGAAGATTTGTGATGAACAGATGGACAGACAGACAAACAGCCTTGAAAACTATATGCCCATATACTTTCATAGGTAATGCATAAAAACAAAACAAAAGAAGACTAGAAATTTTTAAAACTTTTTATTCATCCATTTTGTAGCTGTTCCTTCAGTTTTTGGTATTTCTGCTGCTCCTGAAATAAAAAGAGAAGTTGATCTTACACTGTTAAATAATCAGTCGGTTATTTGAATACATAAATTTTATTTTGGAAAAGTTTTTTTTAATATTGTTGTTTTAAAATCATCCTTTAATATGGTCATTCATCAAGGAACCTAGATGTTCAGATAGTAAAGACTGTATATGAGCAGTCAACTTGGTGCTGTGCTAAGAACAAGGTCAAATGTTATATACATCTCATTTGGGGTTTGGAATGACTGATTTAGTTAGTTTACTTAAACTTGAAATGAAATACTTGTTGCATAACAGAAGTATTTAATAGGATAAATAAATATGTTGAAACTAATATCAATGATGCATGGCTTTAGGTTTCTCCCCTGTCAAAACTTTTGATCCCAAAATCGATAGGCTTAAGTTTTATTGAATGAAGTTTTAATAAATTCTTTCATGGTGTTCAAAATCTATGCTTTAGAACCAACTCATTCAGTCTAAAATTACAAAGTTTTTTTTTCAAATTTGTGATCTTGACCTTTTGATTACAACATAAATAGGCTTCCTTCATACATCATGAGCTTTAATGTTCCATGAAATTTTCATCAAGACATTCAAATGTTCAGTAAATCATTTTTGAATGGACAGATTGGAAGCCCCATTCTATAGTCAACCTCCCTCACCCTCAAGGCAAGGGCCATATTTTAAATTACCTTTTGTGATACAGATGGTTTGAGTTTTGTGAAGGCTATGTTAAGGTTCATGGTTACACGATGTTAAGGTTCATGGTTACACTTCCAAAAAAATGGTAGTTATTTGACCTCTTTTTCTAGTCTATGTACGACTTAAACGACACATAGAACTATGAAATAAAGTGTAGAAGCATGTAGCTATAAAAATCGCCGATCATTTTCTCTTCTATTTTACAAGATAAATCTTGTTGTTTTCTCTATTCATTTTCTTTCCGTTCAAATTGTACCATAAATAAAGCATGAATTACCCCTTAATAACCTTTCATATAACCGATTGTGAGTTGATTTGATAACATCAATAAAAGAACTACCTTGCACTTGGAGGCCATTTGACAGGTCAAGGTTAATATTTGGCTATATTTGGGTGAACTGAAAAACGCAAAGAAAATGCTCCGGCAAAACGGATCAAGTTTACACCTCCAAAATACTAAAACTGTATGCAAAAATTATTTATCTAGACGCTGCTACGCCTTGTTAAGCAATTGAATGTGTAGTTTAGGCTCCACATAGACTCAAAAAAGACGTGAAATATCAGTCATGTTTTCCAAAGTGTAAAGATGAACCTTAAAGATCTATATTGACTACTGACCTTTTGTGAAACTGAGGGTTAAACTTTTGTGAAGGCTAAGTTGAAGTTGACTATATTTTTTACTGACCTTTTGTGATACAGATGGTTTGACTTTTGTGAAGGCTATGTTTAAGTTGACTATATTTTTTACTGACCTTTTGTGATACAGATGGTTTGACTTTTGTGAAGGCTATGTTTAAGTGGACTATATTTTCTACTGACCTTTTGTGAGACTGAGGGTTTAACTTTTGTGAAGGCTATGTTTAAGTGGACTATATTTTCTACTGACCTTTTGTGAGACTGAGGGTTTAACTTTTGTGAAGGCTATGTTTAAGTGGACTATATTTTCTACTGACCTTTTGTGAGACTGAGGGTTTAACTTTTGTGAAGGCTATGTAAAAGTGTTCTAAGTTGACTTCTATCACAGTAGCATTCGAATGAGTTATCATCTCTTTTAGGGCGGCCATAGATGCCTCACGTACCAAGGCTGCTAAATCTGCACCACTACAACAACAGGTATCAAAGATAAAGTAGGTTGCTTTAACTTTTCATTCTTATATGACAAGAAAATAATTAAGTGAGCAGTTTTTAAACCTCTGTCTCCCATGAATAACATTGTTGCTAGGATTTTTAGCTTAATAGATGAGTTACAATTATAACATGTCTTATCAGGATATATTACTGTAGAAAGAAGCTACTGGTATGCAACTTATCAAGAGACATGTTGTTGCCTGAAACACACCTTATATGATGCAGGATGCAATATTTTGAACAAGGAATATGAATATTACCAAATTAATCCATACATATCAATTCTGCATACAATGACAGCTGCTTGAAAATACTGTATGAGTTGGGTTTTTTTTTTTTGGCTGGAGCAAAATTTTGCGAATTACTTAAAAAATGGGAGATCTTAATTTTCGCAGAATCCAATTTTAAAGTCTGCTTATACATGTTATGTGCGAGCATGTAAGGGCTGTTCCATTTAAACATATATGGTACCCAGGGAAGGTACTTTTGAATTTCACAAATCATGGATAGAAGCAAATTTTTAAAAGCACTACATGTATATGCAAGTGTAGTGAAACAAGAGGCTCCCAGGAGCCTGAATCGCTCACCTGGTCTTGATGTTGACCCTATACTTTTGTAGAGCTAAATGAGCTGAACATTTAAGCAAGCAACAGCTTTTCTCTACCTGCAATAGTTTTCATTCTATAGGCCAAAAACACCCTTTTTCACCTATAAGGGGCCATAACCCCTATAAGGAGTCATCTGACAACTTCGACCCTATGGAGACTTTTGTAGAGCTAAATGAGCTGAACATTTAAGCAAGCAACAGCTAATCTCTATCTGCAATAGTTTTCATTCTGTAGGCCAATAACATGAAAAATCGCTTTTTTCAGGGGCCGAAACCCCTATAAGGGGTCATCTGACAACTTCAACCCTATGGAGAATTTTGTAGAGCTTAATGAGCTGAACATTTAAGCAAGCAACAGCCAATCTCTATCTGCAATAATTTTCATTCTGTAGGCCAAAAACATGAAAAATCTTTATTTTTCAAGGGCCGTAACCCCTATAAGGGGTCATATGACAACTTCGACCCTATGGAGAATTTTGTAGAGCTAAATGAGCTGAACATTTAAGCAAGCAACAGCTAATCTCTATCTGCAATAGTTTTCATTCTGTAGGCCAATAACATGAAAAATCGCTTTTTTCAGGGGCCATAACCCCTATAAGGGGTCATCTGACAACTTTGACCCTTGGAGAATTTTGTAGAGCTAAATGAGCTGAACATTTAAGCAAGCAACAGCCAATCTCTATCTGCAATAGTTTTCATTCTGTAGGCCAAAAACATGAAAAATCTTTATTTTTCAAGGGCCGTAACCCCTATAAGGGGTCATCTGACAACTTTGACCCTATGGAGAATTTTGTAGAGCTAAATGAGCTGAACATTTAAGCAAGCAACAGCTAATCTCTATCTGCAATAGTTTTTATTCTGTAGGCCAAAAACATGAAAAATCTTTATTTTTCAAGGGCCGTAACCCCTATAAGGGGTCATCTGACAACTTCGACCCTATGGAGACTTTTGTAGAGCTAAATGAGCTGAACATTTAAGCAAGCAACAGCTAATCTCTATCTGCAATAGTTTCCATTCTGTAGGCCAAAAACATGAAAAATCTTTATTTTTCAGGGGCCGTAACCCCTATAAGGGTTCATCTGACAACTTCGACCCTATGGAGAATTTTGTAGAGCTAAATGAGCTGAACATTTAAGCAAGCAACAGCTAATCTCTATGTGCAATAGTTTTCATTCTGTAGGACAACTAGAGGCTCCCAGGAGCCTGAATCGCTCACCTGATCTCTTATGCCAAAGTTTGGATAAATTTCACAAACTTTCAAGTATACAAAGTTGCAAAACAATCCCTTCAGTGGTTTCATAGAAGATTTTGGGAAATCAGTTTTAAATAATATAAAACACAGTTAAAGGGCAACAACCTGTAAGGACCTTTGCGGATTTTTCTCTATCTCTTATACTTTTCGAGTTATAAGCCAAAACCAATGGTCTGACCCCCCTGTTCTATTTTTAGCAATGGCAGCCATGTTGGTTGGTCGACGTGTATATAATTCACAAACTTGGTAGAGGACATCCTAAAGATCAAGTGTACCAAGTTTCAAAGTAATCCGTTCAGTGGTTTCAGAGAAGAAGATTTTTGAAAATCAGTTAAAATTAATGGAAAAAAAAACAGTTAAAGGGGAATAACTCTTAAATGGCTGATCTGACAATTTTGACCCTGAAATCATTTTTTGTAGATCTCAATGAGCAAAACAATTCTGCAATGCTAACTTTTCCTGTAGCTCTAACGGTTTTCAAGATATTGTCCAAAAACTGCAAAAATGGTCAATTTTGACGCATAAAGGGCAATAACTCCTAAAAGGAGTGGTTTCACAACTTCGACTCAATGAAAATATTTGTAGAGCTTTTGATGCTGAACAAGGAATGTTGCATCGGATTTTCTCTATCTCTTATACTTTTCGAGTTATAAGCCAAAAACAATGGTCTGACCCCCCTGTTCTATTTTTAGCAACGGCGGCCATGTTGGTTGGTCAAGGTGTATATAATTCACAAACTTGGTAGAGGACATCCTAAAGATCAAGTAAACAAAATATCAATGCAATCCCTTCAGTGGTTTTAGAGAAGAAGATTTTTGAAAATCAGTTAAAATTAATGGAAAAAAACAGTTAAAGGGGAATAACTTTTAAACGGCTGATCTGACAATTTTGACCCTGAATCATTTTTGTAGATCTCAATGAGCTTAACAATTCTGCAATGCTAACTTTTCCTCTAGCTCTAATGATTTTCAAGATATAGTCCAAAAACTGCAAAAATGGTCAATTTTGACGATTAAAGGGCAATAACTCCTATAAGGAGTCGTTTCACAACTTCGACTCAATGGAGAGATTTGTAGAGCTTTTGATGCTGAACAAGGAAGGTTGCTTCCAATTTTCTCTATCTCTTATACTTTTCGAGTTATAAGCCAAAAACAATGGTCTGACCCCCCTGTTCTATTTTTAGCAACGGTGGCCATGTTGGTTGGTCAACGTGTATATAATTCACAAACTTGGTAGAGGACATCCTAAAGATCAAGTATACCAAGTTTCAAAGCAATCCCTTCAGTGGTTTCAGAGAAGAAGATCTTTCCATTAATTTTAACTGATTTTCAAAGATCTTCTTCTCTGAAACCACTGAAGGGATTGCTTTGAAACTTGGTATACTTGATCTTTAGGATGTCCTCATTAGTTTTCATTCTGTAGGCCAATAACATGAAAAATCGCTTTTTTCAGGGGCCGAAACCCCTATAAGGGGTCATCTGACAACTTCAACCCTATGGAGAATTTTGTAGAGCTTAATGAGCTGAACATTTAAGCAAGCAACAGCCAATCTCTATCTGCAATAATTTTCATTCTGTAGGCCAAAAACATGAAAAATCTTTATTTTTCAAGGGCCGTAACCCCTATAAGGGGTCATATGACAACTTCGACCCTATGGAGAATTTTGTAGAGCTAAATGAGCTGAACATTTAAGCAAGCAACAGCTAATCTCTATCTGCAATAGTTTTCATTCTGTAGGCCAATAACATGAAAAATCGCTTTTTTCAGGGGCCATAACCCCTATAAGGGGTCATCTGACAACTTTGACCCTTGGAGAATTTTGTAGAGCTAAATGAGCTGAACATTTAAGCAAGCAACAGCCAATCTCTATCTGCAATAGTTTTCATTCTGTAGGCCAAAAACATGAAAAATCTTTATTTTTCAAGGGCCGTAACCCCTATAAGGGGTCATCTGACAACTTTGACCCTATGGAGAATTTTGTAGAGCTAAATGAGCTGAACATTTAAGCAAGCAACAGCTAATCTCTATCTGCAATAGTTTTTATTCTGTAGGCCAAAAACATGAAAAATCTTTATTTTTCAAGGGCCGTAACCCCTATAAGGGGTCATCTGACAACTTCGACCCTATGGAGACTTTTGTAGAGCTAAATGAGCTGAACATTTAAGCAAGCAACAGCTAATCTCTATCTGCAATAGTTTCCATTCTGTAGGCCAAAAACATGAAAAATCTTTATTTTTCAGGGGCCGTAACCCCTATAAGGGTTCATCTGACAACTTCGACCCTATGGAGAATTTTGTAGAGCTAAATGAGCTGAACATTTAAGCAAGCAACAGCTAATCTCTATGTGCAATAGTTTTCATTCTGTAGGACAACTAGAGGCTCCCAGGAGCCTGAATCGCTCACCTGATCTCTTATACCAAAGTTTGGATAAATTTCACAAACTTTCAAGTATACAAAGTTGCAAAACAATCCCTTCAGTGGTTTCATAGAAGATTTTGGGAAATCAGTTTTAAATAATATAAAACACAGTTAAAGGGCAACAACCTGTAAGGACCTTTGCGGATTTTTCTCTATCTCTTATACTTTTCGAGTTATAAGCCAAAACCAATGGTCTGACCCCCCTGTTCTATTTTTAGCAATGGCAGCCATGTTGGTTGGTCGACGTGTATATAATTCACAAACTTGGTAGAGGACATCCTAAAGATCAAGTGTACCAAGTTTCAAAGCAATCCGTTCAGTGGTTTCAGAGAAGAAGATTTTTGAAAATCAGTTAAAATTAATGGAAAAAAAAACAGTTAAAGGGGAATAACTCTTAAATGGCTGATCTGACAATTTTGACCCTGAAATCATTTTTTGTAGATCTCAATGAGCAAAACAATTCTGCAATGCTAACTTTTCCTGTAGCTCTAACGGTTTTCAAGATATTGTCCAAAAACTGCAAAAATGGTCAATTTTGACGCATAAAGGGCAATAACTCCTAAAAGGAGTGGTTTCACAACTTCGACTCAATGGAGAGATTTGTAGAGCTTTTGATGCTGAACAAGGAAGGTTGCTTCCAATTTTCTCTATCTCTTATACTTTTCGAGTTATAAGCCAAAAACAATGGTCTGACCCCCCTGTTCTATTTTTAGCAACGGTGGCCATGTTGGTTGGTCAACGTGTATATAATTCACAAACTTGGTAGAGGACATCCTAAAGATCAAGTATACCAAGTTTCAAAGCAATCCCTTCAGTGGTTTCAGAGAAGAAGATCTTTGAAGAAAAGTTAACGGACGACGGACGACGGACGCCTAACGATGACAATAGCTCACCTGACCCTTCGGGTCAGGTGAGCTAAAAACATGAAAAAACGCTATATTTAAGGGGCCGTAACCCCTATAAGGGTTCATCTGACAACTTCGACCCTATGGAGAATTTTGTAGAGCTAAATGAGCTGAACATTTAAGCAAGCAACAGCTAATCTCTATCTGCAATAGTTTTCATTCTGTAGGCCAAAAACATGAAAAAATGCTATTTTTCACCTTTAAGGGGCCGTAACCCCTATAAGGGGTCATCTGACAACTTTGACCAAATGGAGACTTTTGTAGAGCTTTTGATGCTGAATCAGCAGCGTGGCCTCAGATTTCCTCTATCTCTTATACTTTTTGATTTATAAGCCGAAAACAATAGTCTGACCCCCCTGGTCTATTTTTAGCAACAGCGGCCATGTTTTTTGACGGATCAAAATACCGAACACAATTTTTGTGCAGGACACCCTAAGGATCAATCATATCAAGTTTAAAGAAATTCTGTTCAGCAGTTTCAGAGAAGAAGATTTTTTAAAAATTGTTAACGGACGACGACGACGACGACGCATACGACGACGGACGCCAAGTGATGGTAATAGCTCACATGGACCTTCGGTCCAGGTGAGCTAAAAAAGGCAACCACGGCACCTATAGGTAATTATAAAAAGTGCCTTCCCTGTTTACCTCATATGTTTTAATGTAACAGCCCTTACATGCTCGCACATAACATGTATAAGCAGACTTTAAAATTGGATTCTGCGAAAAATAAGATCTCCCATTTTTTAATATATTATGTACAAGCTTTTATTTTCACAAGTTGGCAACTACCACAAAATAAAAACAACCTATACAGTCATGACAGTATTAAATAATTAAATTAAATCAAGCCAACATGATATACAATTATATCTGCATTGTGGCTTCTTTGTTTCAGGAGAGCTAAATATTTAGCTTACGTAAAACAATTGCATCTTTCGTCCCTGGCCAATGACTCAAGGCTAACATCTGAAGACAGCTTGGGTTTTGTTCCTTTCTGAAATTAATTATAATTAAGACAATTTCATCAAAGTAATTGGATGCTTATGAACTGAGTTTCCTAGGGCACCACTGAACACAGAAGTACACAGAGAATTATTCAAAGTTTTCTATGCATAATTTACAAAACCATCAGCTAGCCAAATTAGCTGTGAAGGATACTTTATAGGGGTGTAACGATACCACTTCCCTACGATCCGATACAGATCACGATACCTAGCTCACGATCCGATCCGTATCATGATACTTTTACTTCCATTACTTGCAAAAGACCTGCTTGTCATATCTTAATGTTAAAGAAGTATTATTTTCATGTGTTAAATAGACAGTAAACCAAAGTATTTTCAAGCAAATGATTTATTTCAGTCCGGCAGGCAATGATTTGTACCATTGTTGACACAGGAAGCACGTTTTTTTACGGATTTGACATTTTTTTTATCAGATCGGAATCGCGAAGTCAACCGCAGTATCGATTTCCGTTTCGTCGGATAAAATATCGTGATGCACCGGTGAATCGTTACACCCCTAGTTACATATTGTTTCAGCAGTTTTCAACTTTTCCAAACTACAGTCATAACAGTGTGTCTTTTAATTTTTACATACATGAATATTTATTTTAAACCATAAACTACTACAAGTTGCCTTTTTTCTTGCTTGTACTGTTATTTAAAATGTGTATCTTTTAACTTTTGTATTCCTATTCTCATCATCCATTTTGTTACTGCAGAACTCCTTAGATTTTTGTTTTGTTTTTACAGTCATTTTATAACATACCTTTGTGATTGTGTTAAGAATATCCAGTCTATCTTCAGGGGTAGGTAGACCAACAAATAAAGTCTTGTCTAATCTCCCTGGTCTTAATATAGCTGGATCTATTATGTCTGTAATGGTACATAAATGTAGTATTGAGAAAAAATACCTAAAATACCCAACCTACATCTCAAACAGAGGGTTCCCACACTTCCTTAAGTCATTTAAGAAATAAGAAAGTTCAACTTGAAAAGTCTTTTTATGCTCCTGCATGAAATTCTGTGTTTTATTTTTCCAAAATATAACCTAAACATAACCTCAGAATGATATGTAATCTAACATAAGGAATCAAATATAACATGAAAAAATAAATGTTTTGGCCCACCATAAAATTTTAATCAAACTCCAACTTAAAAGGTTGTAAATAAGTTCATGGCACATCATTCAAGTGTAAAAAGTTTTATAAAGAATGCTTTTGCAGATTTTTAAAAAACTACTTAAATGCAGAAACAATCCTAATCCTTGAAAAATTAACAAAAAGACTGATAATCTTGATGGTGCACAACTTGGCAGGTTAAACGGTAAAACAGAATGTTCAAAAGATTTTACTTCTCAAAACATCTATATACTGTTACAGCATAACCATCTATGTCATGTCTTTGCCGATATGATAAATCATTACCTGGTCTGTTAGTAGCACCCATGATGAAGACATTTTTTCTCTCCTCCAGCCCGTCCATCTCTGTAAGTAACTGGTTTACTACTCTCACACTGGAACCACCCTATAAACCAAAGTACATGTATCTTTTATTATAGCTTTATCAAGGTACCCCTTTGTGGCAAAAGACTAAGTTTTAAAATTTAATTTTTAGACAAGAGATTTATCTTGACTGATAAGTATGGTCAAATTTCAAACAATTAATTTCAGTTTGCATTGTTTTACATTGATGTTTGTCTAAATGTTGGTTATTTTCTTTATCACTATTATCACTTAGTGAACAAAAATATGATAGATTCATATTATATTAAGTTCTTTCTTTGCTAAACACATAAACAGTCAAATAATTTCTAGTAAAATGTTATTACCTCCCCTGAATCAGATCTTCTTGGACACAAAGCATCTAATTCATCAAAGAAAATGACACAAGGTGATGAATTCCTGGCTCTCTGGAAAACTTGTCTGACTGCCCGTTCACTTTCACCCACATACTAAAGAAATATTGATTGAAAAAAAAATTACATTGAGAATTTTTCTTAACAAAATAAGCTTTTAAAATTAATACATTTATGATCACAAGGTATTTCAATAACAGAATAAGTGTACTCAAAGTTGATTCATATATTTGTGTTAATCTAAACACATGAATATAATGAACTAAATAAAATTTGTTAAAGTTGATGCACACTTAGAAATTTTTATGAAAACAATAAAATTACAATACTATCAAAGATTAATTTGAATGTTCTAATGCACAATCATGCATTATGTACAAATTTCTGACTTACAGAATACATACCATGTTTAATAGTTCTGGACCTTTCACAGATATAAAGTTAATGCCAGACTCGTTAGCTACAGCCTATTTACAAAATAAAATAGTTATATGTATGAACATGTTTGATAAACCAACATTACTGGTAATCTGCATATTTTTATGGCCTTCATCTTCATCAAAAACTTTATCAAGATTTCCCAAAGTGCATCTCCATTTATGACATATTGCATTATTTATTCAAACAAGCAAATGTGTGAACAGACACAGTGTCCAAACTTCCTGGAAAAGTAATTTAAATCTCACCTGATGTTGGATGGACATAACACAGTCTATTAAAAGCCCCTTGATTCCTTGGGTCTTGATACTCCAAGGCCTCCATAAGAACTTACTTTAGCCAGTAATGTTTTCCCACAACCTGGGGGTCCAGCTAGGAGGATTCCTTGGGTCTTGATACTCCAAGGCCTAGATAAGAACTTACTTTAGCCAGTAATGTTTTCCCACAACCTGGGGGTCCAGCTAGGAGGATTCCTTGGGTCTTTATACTCCAAGGCCTAAATAAGAACTTACTTTAGCCAGTAATGTTTTCCCACAACCTGGGGGTCCAGCTAGGAGGATTCCTTGGGTCTTGATACTCCAAGGCCTAGATAAGAACTTACTTTAGCCAGTAATGTTTTCCCACAACCTGGGGGTCCAGCTAGGAGGATTCCTTGGGTCTTGATACTCCAAGGCCTAGATAAGAACTTACTTTAGCCAGTAATGTTTTCCCACAACCTGGGGGACCAGCTAGGAGGATTCCTTGGGTCTTGATACTCCAAGGCCTAAATAAGAACTTACTTTAGTCCGTAGTGTTTTCCCACACCCTGGGGGACCAGCTAGGAGGATTCCTTGGGTGCTGATACTCCAAGGCCTCCATAAGAACTTACTTTAGCCAGTAATGTTTTCCCACAACCTGGGGGACCAGCTAGGAGGATACCTTGGGCCTTAGATAAACCTAGGTCTTTAAAAGCTTCAGGATGTCTCACTGGTGCCTATAAGGTAATACAAAAGTATGTATTAAAATAACATAATATTGAAAAAAAAATTGTGTTGTCAGTGTTGTTAATCCATCCTTAAAACTATCAGGTGTTTGTTTTTCCTAAATCTTAAGAGAAAGTATGCTTAAGTATTATATTTTGTTCTATAGAGAGTTCCACTATCATTCATTTGTTCTTGTTTCTTTTGTCTAATGTTCTCTCTTCTTAAATTGAACATTTATCAATTTGATTTTTATTGTGTGTTTAATCTTGTGCTTTGTTATGAATTATTAAAAGGGGGAAGGTTGGGCCCAAAAAGCTAGTTTAACACCGTCACATTTCATATGTGCCTGCCCTAAGCCAGGAATCTTTGACAAAACTTTTGTTTAATGTTTTCATTGTATCTTTTTTAATTGCAGCTTGTTTATGTTGGCTGTGTCATGGACACTTATTCCACATCCTATTCTTTTTTTCACAGTAGCATTTACACATTGTAGTTGTAACTAACTTTTACGCAAATTTATTAATGCTTTCTTTTAATGTTATGCTTCAAGAAGAAAATTTCAAATGTACTTTGGACAAAAATTCTGCCATTACTACACCAAATAAAGTTGATAAATCATACCAGTATGGCCAGCTGTAGGTCTTCTCGTACAGCATGGAGAGCCCCTATATCTTCCCAGGTCACATCTGGTATTGTGGCAAACCCTTCCCGCTTGGCTGATGGCTGCACATGCTTCAATGCTTCCTTATATAAAGATAAAATAAGGTCAAAGAGCACTGATTCAATATTATTTTCAGACATGTCATGTCAAGCAATGATAAGCAATGAAACACCAAGTGATGATACTAGTTACACATTTTGGGATAAATTATACTGTGTAAAGTACACTAACTCACATCTCATTTTGATCTTAAACCCTGTTTACTTACTTAAACAGATGCAGGTATCTATCTTAATTCAGTGTGTGTGTGTGTTGGTGTTCAATGCCCTTTAGCGCCGCACCTGGGCCATGTAGGGAGGTCAGTTTTACTGATGGAGGAAACCAGAGTATCCAGAAAAAACCACGACCTTGGGCAGGTAACTGACAAACCTAATCACATATCTTAATTCAGAAATGGTATTATTTATCTAGCAGTAATATATTCATATCTTCTAATAACAGTTGAAAGAGAATCATGCTGCTTTGCCTTAAACACAAATAAACTTTGCTACTGTTACATTTCAGACCTTAGGTGCACATATTAGAGCATGTCCTACCTCAAAATCTGCCTGTGTTATCCTGAGGGCCTGCAACTGTTCATTTGTCAGTGGTGGGAGGTCCTTTAACCAAGATAAAGCTATTTAAAAATAAAACAAAAATCATTAAGCAATGATTATATAAAACAAAAACTTCTATACAAAGACATATGCCACATTTTAAATGGGACCGTCCTAAGCCAGGAATATTTATCAAAGCTGATGTTTGTATTCATCGAATTTATGTTATTTGTTTTTTATCTTTCATTGGCACTTTAGGATTGAGCTTGAATCGTATGTAGTTTATTTTCAATCCAGGGCCTATTGCAAAACAGCCATAAGCAACTGCTGATCACATTGAGGGCTGCTGACTGTTTTAAATTGTCATTTATATTGTAGGTTGTGTTGTGTACACTTATTTCCACATCCCATCATCTTCTATAGTTAGAAAAGAAAGCATACAATGTGGTCCAAATATTTTGATGACAATTTCAATTTCACATTTTATCACATATTTTACAATATATTAAACAACTTGTGCATTGATGGGGTGTATAATGATAATGATCTGGTAAGTCAATAGATGGTCAATCCAGATATCCAATCTAATTTTCCAAACATTTTCATTGAGTCATTCCATTCAAAGCGCTTGAAAAAGGGGAAAACTGGTCTGGGGTGCATGAATGAGATCAATGATACTTGGGAGCATATATAAGTTGGACAATGTGTAACTTTCAAGATAGAACTTAAAAATTACCATATAGCAGGAAATTATTGCAAAGTTCTAACTTTGGCTTTATTTGTGAGGTTTGAGGAAGTGCTAAAATTAAAGATCACTAAATTTTATATACTATATATATGTTGATTACTCTAGATTTTGAAAACGCAAAATATTAAGACCACTGAAATTAAACACCCCTTTTTGGATACAAATTGCAAGTTTGTAAAATTACCCGCCATACAGTATCGAAGACAAAAATTGACAGATTAATTAAACTATGTTGTATATCTACCCTTTGAATAATTAGTTTGTTCTGGTTTAGGTTCAGTGACTAGTTCCTGGTCATTGATGATATCAGTTTCCATACTGATGTCATGTGATTGGTTATCACTGACCAATGAAATTACTTGGCTTTGTGTTGTCTGCTCAACAGTCAGGCTGGGTGGTGTGATCTGTAACTCATTAAACACTCTGAAAAGACACCAGTTGAGTTGTTAGTAAAATGAATGAAGAAATTGGTCTTAAAATGAACATCCTTCATTATACAAACAAATCAATATTTCAGTATACGAGTAAAATCCATTGTAATATTAATCAAATAATTGTGCTTTTGAAAACAGAATGTGAAGTCCATATGGTTCTATACCTATTTACAACCACCATTGCTTGGGTTCCTGTCAGTGAAGACATAACCAACGGTATTCTTGGCCAGATGTTTGAAATGAAGTTTTCCAGCCCATACCCTTATCATGTATCCCTGATAAACTCTACCTAATAACAACAACTATTGCAGCCTCTCTTGTCAATGAAGATAAATCAGCCCCAACATAGTCTGTTTATTCTTGACTGAAGGTCAGCAATCTAAGTCTTTGAACATCCACCCCAACCACCCCCCTTTGCCTAAAATATCCTACCTATTGACAGCCACCATTGCAGCCTCTCTTGTGAGTGAAGATAAATCAGCCCCAACATATCCTGGAGTATTCTTAGCTAGATGCTTGAAATCAAAGTCTTCAGACAGTCTCAAATTTCTACACAAAACCTTTAATATCCTGCAAAATAAATGTATATTTGTCAAACACAAAATCTCAGTTTTGTAAAAAAGCAGTAGAGGCCTAAAATACCTGATAATGGTTTCTGATGTATCATAGGTACATTGTATTACTGTCATGACAATTACTGATATACTTAACCAAGACAACAAAAGCCAAATACTAGTATCGGTCTACAAATCAAATATTTACTTGTGCAAAGCTATAGTTTAACAACATATCAGTAAAATTGATGAATATGTCCATGAACCAAAGATGCCCTTATACTCTTACAGGGAGTAGAAGTCTGACAAGTCTTAGTATTTCTAACATTAGGGCCTATAGTTGTCTTACCAAACCACTCTGCCAAATTTCAAATCAGAAAAGAAAGATGGATCTTTATATGGATGGTTCTTAATATATTCTGTAATTGGTCAAATTATTCACCATTACAAGTTATATTGTGTGATCTACCTTTCTCTTGAGGATTCATCAGGTATCCCCAGACAGATCTCTTTATCAAACCTCCCAGCTCGTCTGAGGGCGGGGTCCAAGGAGTCAGGTCTGTTTGTAGCCCCTATCACCAGGACATGTAAATCTGATTTGGTGCTTAAATCTACAAAAAAGTACATTTATTATAGAAAGTATATTGGTGAATGGTGAGAATCTTCAACACTAGTTTTCTGTTGTTGTTTTTTTGCAGCAGAAAAAAATATCTCATTAGAAAAATAGGAATGACCCCCCCCCCCCCCCAAAAAAAAAAAACAACAAAGGAGTTAAAGCAATGAGGTTCCAAACAACATTTTCATAATTAAAATAACTTCAGAGACAATAACATTATCTACTAGTTACCATCCATGCAGGATAAGAGCTGAGCTACAATTCTCCTCTCCATGTCTTTAGAAGCTGTTTCTCTCTTGGGTGTAATGGCATCTATCTCATCAATGAACACAACACATGGGGCTGCTGTCTAATAAAAAATATCCAAATAATTTATAATTGTGTATAGCTGTACAAAAAAGATTTGAAAATGAAACATGTCTCCTTAGCACTACTGGTTAGAATGTTAATTTGGTATCCACTTTGGAGCAAGAATATCAAAAAACAAAAACATGTCCAGATTTGTTTAACAGGAAGAAAGTAAGCGAAAGACCTGAAATTGAATTTCACAATATCAAACCATATATATACCAAATATCAAGGGGCTGTGATATTAGTAGTTGATGAGAAAACTGTGGGCAGGCATTTAATAATACTTATGCTTATACTTACAGAATTATTTATGATACTGAATTATCCTGCCAAATTTCGAATCATACAATTTATTGCTTCCAAGAAAAGCTTGAAGGAAATTTTCACACAAATCATATTGGCCCAATCCTAAACAGCAAATAGTTTATCAATAGTTCAGAAAATCACTTAGGACATTAATTAATTAATTTGTGATACTGAACCATCTTGCCAAATTTCTTGACAGAAAATCTTACAGACAGACACGAGTAAAACTTAATGTCTCTCAATCTGTCCTTGCAGGGGCTTACATGTAAAAATGGGAATATTTCTGTGAATACCCCCAACTCCTCAAGAAAATTTCAGTGCTTACCACAGCTTTATCAAACAGTTCTCTAATCTTCTCTTCAGAGTCTCCAGACACACCAGAAACTACTTCTGTAGCTGCTATCTTTATAAAGGAGGTACCCAGTTCCTTTAAACAAGTTTACAAAAAAATGTTAAAATCATTTCTTTTCATAACTCAAGTTAAACTGTTTTTTTTTTTGCTTATAACTTTAAAATAGAATGTATCAACGTTCTTTCAAATCACATCATGAGTTTAAAGTGTTTTTAATATAGTCTTACTTTGACTAACAAGTTTATAATTAAATCTGAAGTTTACAAAAGTTTTTTTTGTAAAATGTCTCAGAACTTTTTATTGTGCTGATGCATATATAATTTCTATGGAAATGAGTGAAATCTAAATTTATCATGATGATATTTCAATGAAACATGAAGCTGACTTCACATCGCATTTAAGGCAGAATATGACCCTTTCGTCCCTTTCACCCCTAATATATTTCTTCACTTATTAATATGACACAAATATCTATAACTTTCACATTAATTACTTAATTGATTTTGATGGGTTATATTTCAGTCATATTCTCCCTTAAATGCGCTGTGTTGTGCACAAATAAGAACTCTGTACCAAACATCAAAGCAAAAAGAACTTTGTTTTAAACCTATAAATTAAGTGTAAGTATCAATGTCAGTCATCCTAAATGATACTACATGTATGTACATGTAAACATACCCCTGCTATAGCATGAGCCAATAAAGTTTTGCCACACCCTGGTGGTCCATGAAGTAAAAATCCCCTGGGTGGGGTCACTCCCAGCTGCTGGTAGACCTCAGGGTGCTTCATGTGAACTAATAACTTGCATATCTCCTATAAATATAAAGGCAAAAGTTCACGGTGTCTTGAATTTACTAACTTTTGAATACAACAGCTCTGATTGGTCTTAATAAAGACAAAATGTGCATTGTGAAACAGTTCAGACTGTCTGTCTGTCTGACTACATACTGTTGCAGAGCATGAAAATAAAATCCATAGTTTTTTTTTGTTACACAGTTTCTGATAGATATCACAAAAAATAACAGTTATAAAAATCTATTAGACATTTATATGTGTCCCAAACCTATAAATAGGTGTCTAGACCCATTTATAGGGTTAAGATACCCTATTACCACTATGGGGTGTCTTATAAACTTACTATAAGTTTGTCATCATTTCCTCCAATATCTGCAAAGCTTACTGTAGATTTTTGTACTTCAGGGCCTAGAAATAAAATAAACTACCGGTAACTAAAAAAATAAGATTGAACCTGCCCTGAACAAAAATAGCATTTTTTTTTTTTTCAATTTCTACCAAAAAGTAGCCTTAACCCATCCTTAACTTTACTTTTTTGACAGAACCTTTTAAATGTACCCTTTTAATAGGCATTAAACTTTTCAGTCTGAAAAACCTCTATGACTATTGGTATTTTAGTAAATCTACTTAATCAAAGATATACCGGGGACATGCCCCCTTGCTTTTGTTAAAAGTAAATTGTTGAACATTTAGGAATTCAGCAAAGCAGAAGAAGGCTGGCAGTCTTCGGACAGTGAAAGGGTATCCAGTTAGCAGAATGTCTGAATATGCCCCGTATGATTCTTACCTTTCTTTTCTACTTCTTTGTCATCATTGTCTTGTCTTCTTCTCTTCTTCTTAGGAGAAATGGTTGACTTCTACAAGAGAAAGGGTAATACAGTCTTCTTGAATAATTGATACAATGAATTAAATAAATAGTTAAACTGTTTTAAATCAAACTGTATTCCATATAAATCTTAAAATAGAATTTCTGAAAAAAAAAACTAAAAAAAGAAGTAATTCTTTAAGCTATAACATGTAAAACAAAATTGTTTTCAAGTAGTTTGGTTTGCAAATTGTATGTGTATTCCAGTGGTTTTCTATTATAACTATTGTTTTAGCCAATTGCTCTTTTGCAAATAAGATTTTAAATTTATAGTATATTTCAAATTTAATTCTCTATATTTACCTTGGGTCTCTTCTTCTCTCTTGTCTCACTAGTAACAGAACTAGCCCTGCTCTGTAAATCTTCATCCTTCGTCAGATCAACACTATCCTCACACAATACACAATCCTCCTCTTCAATTGTTTGTGACCTTACACTTACATTCACAGGCAATGTCTCTATACTCTGATTTGATATTGCTTCTGCCCTTGGTTGAATGTTGCCATGGTCACCAGTTCTATCAATAACAAACATGTCACATGGTATGGATTGACCAATGGGGTTACTCTGATTAGATGGCCTTGTGGGTGTGGATGATTGCTTGTATAGACTTGACATCATGTTGTTGATGGAGTTTTTGTCCTGTAATAATAACCATTGAGTTAATATCTAATCAGTTCAGTTTAGAAAAAAAAATTGTGAGCGATCAAACACTTTACAATATTAGTTTATTCAAAATTTGAAAAGTATAGTATAAAAGATTGTAAATGTATTACATGTATATCAATTATTGTTCTGACCTTGACCTTTGTTCTATTGCTCTTGAAATCAATGGGCATCTTCATACACAACAATGTGTCAAAATTTCATGAAATTCTATGAAGGCATTTAAAAGTTTGGTCGCAGAAATCAATTTCATACAGACAGAATGACGGATGGTCTGAAAACCGAATTATATGCTCCTCCCCTCTCATAAAAGGCGGGGGACAAAAGTATGGTTGTTAATGAAATCATTCTTTCATGTTAACCAATTAATACTTGATGGCTTGTTTTAGAGAGATTCGCAAAATGATGAGCAGGGCCAACTGGCTGTTTTTCATTGTGGTCTTTCTGGTTTATCGCTTGTTTATTTGAGCTGTGTAGTGTACACCTATTCCCCATCTAATTATTTTCTATTGTGAGAAGTTTATAAAATATTCTTTTTAGTGAATCACTTATGTCGATATATACTTTAACACATAATTTGCGCATTAATGCCATGAATATATGACAAACAATTTTATGTTTTATTCATCTAACGGAATCTGAATTATGATATACTACCTCATATTGTACATATGAACTATTGTCTGATGAAAAACTCCCACTGTCACTCAAATCAGAATCTTCATCACTGTAAATAAATTAAACGACCATAAGATTAGTCTTAAATTTACAAACAATTCATAATTTGGAAAAGTCTTTTCAAACTTTGAACTTTGAATAGCTTTCTAATTTATGTGAGGTTTTGGTGGTTTGATGAACAATTGCTCCTGTATTACTATGCTGCAGATACATGTATGTAGCATGCGAATTTCAATGATTTCTATCTATGATTTAAACTGAAAACTATCAGGTATATCTTTATAGTCTGTGGTGTGTTTTCACCAGAGGAAACATCTTGTAGAATGATTCAAAGATTTGTCTAATGAAATGTTGAATGAATAGCAAATATTGTTTTTCTTTCTTTTTTTAATATGGAGATGAATATCAACCATTAATTATTGGTCAAATCAAATTCAAGAACTTCTGTTCAATTAGGTAAAATGTGGTATATTTTTTTATCTAAACAAATGCCAATCATTTTCCATAAAATATTATTGACTATGCGTGTATTTTCTTAACTGATGCAATACTTAACAAGTGTGGCCACTAAAAGTATGTCTCGCCTGCCGGCACCATCACTAAAATCAACTACCTAAGCTTTCATTTCTTGATATAAACACAAAAAGTGTCAGTATACCTAATAACAGATGCCTAGTTATTATACTATTCAAGCAATCCATTATCCACACAAGTATTACAAAAAGTTTTCTGTCTGAAAAAAGACCTAAGTTCACAGAGTCACTGGAGCATAAAAATGGGGTCATGGTCACATGGCATGGTGACAGTTGCGTTGTCCTTAACTGCAACTGTCTGTTTACCCAATATCAGATGCCTAGCTATTATACTTTTCAAGCAATTCATCTTCCATAAAAGTCTTACAAAAAAGTTTTTTGGCCTGAAAAACACCTAAGTTCACAGAGTCACTGGAGCGTGAAAATGGGGTCAGGGTCACACAGCATGGTGACAGTTGCATGGACCATAACCTAAACTGTCTGTATACTAAATATCAGATGCCTAGCTATTATACTTTTCAAGCAATTCATCGTCCACAAAAGTCTTACAAAAAAGTTTATGGCCTGAAAAAAGACCTAAGTTCACAGAGTCACTGGAGCGTGAAAATGGGGTCAGGGTCAAACGGCATGGGGACAGTTGCGTAGACCATAACCTGAACTGTCTGTATTCGAAATATCAGATGCCTAGCTATTATACTTTTCAAGCAATTCATCGTCCACAAAAGTCTTACAAAAAAGTTTACGGCCTGAAAAAAGACCTAAGTTCACAGAGTCACTGGAGCGTGAAAATGGGGTCAGGGTCAAACGGCATGGTGACAGTTGCATAGACCATAACCTGAACTGTCTGTATACCAAATATCAGATGCCTAGCTATTATACTTTTCAAGCAATTCATCGTCCACAAAAGTCTTACAAAAAAGTTTACGGCCTGAAAAAAAACCTAAGTTCACAGAGTCACTGGAGCGTGAAAATGGGGTCAGGGTCAAACGGCATGGTGACAGTTGCGTAGACCATAACCTGAACTGTCTGTATACCAAATATCAGATGCCTAGCTATTATACTTTTCAAGCAATTCATTGTCCACAAAAGTCTTACAAAAAAGTTTACGCCGCCGCCGTCGCCGCCGCCGTCGCCGGAAAGTAATACCTATGTCTCGCCTTCCGCGACTATTCGTCGCAGGCGAGACAAAAATGGCATGAGGGAAGGCAAAAGTCAGAAATGTAAATAGACCTCTGAATTATGTTTTATTAGCTTACGTCTGTCTCTTCTTTTGTTTTTTCTTTAAATATCTATCCTCTAAAGTTTCTATGTCATTTCTTCCTTTTTCATTTTGAAGATAAATGTCATATGCTGCAATATAACGGTGACACATATATAGATAATTAAAGATATATGTCAGGCATGTTTCTATTCAATATTATACATGTAAAGATCATAAAACTTAAAATATATCCTTTTTTCTATTTGAAATGCATTTGCAAGGTGTAATTTTAAAATATTAAAATAGCATGGAAATCAATCATAGCCTGGGTTTGTTTTCATTTTCATGAAATTCATAAAAATTAACAATACACGAAAAAATTCCCATTTTGTTAACAGTTATTGAATTAGCAAAAGAATTGTAATTTTTCCTTTCACATAGAAATAGCAAATGAACTCTTTTATTAAGTCTTGATATATATATCTAATGTTTAAAGCAAGAATTGTTATTGTTTATTGGTGTTTCACATACATGTAAAAATTACGGCATGACTCACTATCTGTTACATTACTAACCTTTTCCAACCAACTTAGCAAATGCATTTTTCTTCCTTCTTGCATATTCCCTAAAAAATAGATTATGAAATGTTCAAAGAAAATGAAATGAATATTGCTTTTATTTTTTTGATATTTTTTTTGGAGGGATGTGTGTTTTTGCTTGTATGTAAATGCCAAACTGAGAAAGTTACATAGTAAAGGTCTGATAAGTTTTTCAGTATTCTGAGTGTAATGACTGACCACTGGACACATTGAAGGGGGGTGTCTGTTTTCCTATCATGGATCTTTTAAATTGACAATCATCTATGTAGGGTGTGCTACATACTCTTATTTCACATCTCAATGATCTCATTATCCTTTACACTAAACAACAAATGAATGATTTGGAGGAATTCCGTCCACAGCATAAGCTAAGATGTATGGACTTATTCCGCAAATCTTTCTTAAGCTTATTTCCCATGTGCATTCGTTTCATATCTCATTCATATATTTGTACATGTACTTAGATTTACTGTTTATTTCTTTGGCTTTTTGAAGGGGTGTGGTGTGATGGTAGTGTGAAGGCTTAGCATTCAACTTTAAATGGAAGGTTGATAGATATTAGATAATATAAAACAACTCATTACCAGTCTTTGGTACAGAATAACTTAAAAATTATAGATGTAGAAACAAATGAATACAAATGATCATGATTATTATGATAGTATCAACATTTTAGAAATAAATTCACATTTACCCATGTTTTCTTTGTAATTCATCTGTAAGACTTGACACAGATATGTGGCTTCCTGATCTCTTAGAATTTATACACTGAAAAAAAATGTATGTTGTTATGATTTCTCTTAAGCCCCAGTCACACTGTCACGTTTCGGCATGCCATTTTACTACGTTTCTAAAACGTAGTAAAACGGCTATAAACGTAACGAAACGTACCGACACGTAGTTGAAACCAGGTACATACGTAGAGATACCTGGATGAAAACGTAGGGTGCCCCGTTTGTATCGTTTGCACGACACAAACGTGGCAAAACGTGGCTTAAAAAATAAACGTAGATGATACGTAGTAGAACATAAAACGTCGTTAAAACGTGTTAAAACCTAGTGAAAGCATAACGAAAACCTAGCAAAACGTAGCGGAATGCCAACCAGGACCAGAAAAAATGCGTTTAATTTAGGTGAGACATTGGAAAAGTAGGAGATCCGAGTTCCGCATGTACGAACAAGTTTAGAGGAACTGGGACTTGAGGATATATTTTTACTTCAGAAACTTTTTGCGAGTTGACCCAGCTATGTTTCAGGAGAATGTCGTTAGAATGACACCAGGGCTTAAGAAGAAAGGCACATGGTTCAGAAAGGCACAACCAGTTGCCCTATCACTTGCACTTGTCCTCATCGCAGCGGTTTGTCAGTTTTTCTGTGGCCAATTATTTATGGAATTTAATGACTAAGATAAAATTTAATGGTGATTCTTTTCTCTTAGTAAAGCGGAATGAGGAAAACAATGAAATAGTACTTTGTGAGTGAAAGTCCTCAAGTAACAAGTATTTTGTGAACTAGTTCTCACTTGTGATATCCCGCTTCAAAACTCTAGTATTCGGTTAACAGAAAGTAGATGACCGTGGAGTATAAAATAGCAATACACCCTATTATACCATATGATAAGATTAAAGGCGAACTATCAAACCTCTAAGACATATATTTAGACAACTGTGATAGGAATTTTGCATCCATTTCGAAATGTCTTAAACCAGTTTAGCTAGGAACCTAAAATTATTAAGCACCATTTGGTACTACAGTATACAGTAAATGCAATATATCATATCTTTTGTATTTTAAAAGCAGTTGGGAAACTGTGGCGAAATTTTATTTCACAGACAGACGAACGGACGGACAATGGTAATATATACAATATACCATTAGTGATCATAAGTCTGGAGTGAAGATATAATAAATGGACTAAAATATGAATGAAATCACAATTTACTTTTCTCCTAAAATCAATCACTACCTCTTCCTGGTGAATATATATATTTTTTTTACTTTTGAGAAAATCAAGCGGTTTTCGCAGATAATTCATCACAGCGTAGTAGCACGTGGTAAAACGTAGTACATACCTAGCAAAACGGCATCAATACGTACTAAAATGTACCGTACACTTTGTAAAACGTGACAAACCCTAGTAATACCTGACGAAACATACCACATACGTAGCAAAACGTAGTAAAACCTTACGACTGATCAGATCTTTGCAGAGCTATACAGAAGAAGCAAAAAAATTGCTGAATCACTTGATATCAAATTAACCCCCAAAAGACGAGCTGGACGTCAAGCACACCGCGAAAATGCTGGTGATGTTGCTGATGCTCCCGAGGTACATTGGCGAGTTAACTTATATTTTCCATTCATCGATCATGTAGTTAATGAAATGGAGCGTAGGTTTCCAGCAGAGTTAAAAGATCAAATGATCGCATTTTATCTCATGCCGAAATATATAGATAAGTTGAACCCTGAAACAGTTGATACAATATTTCAAGCATTTCTGGACTTAACCGATGCCAATCCTTTCAGACGTGAAATAGACAGGTGGGAAAAGAAATCTGAAAACTTGAAGGAAACATGTGGTACATTACAAAATTTCAAATACCAAAAACGTGGGTATAAACGGTTAATTTGAATATGCTATAAATCGATATTTCAAAGAGTAACCTCTAATCATTAGCACAAGAAACATTAAAGGTTGCTGATAACGACCTGTATTCCTGTGTTAACTTGGTGCTTAGGCTAATTCTCATACTATCAGTAACTTCAGTTTGCTGTGAAAGATCATTTTCGAGCCTAAGAAGGTTAAAAACGTGGGAGCGTGCAACAATGTCATCAGAAAGGCTATGTGGTCTTGCTTTGTTGCATGTGCATAGAGATACCGTTAATCCAAACAGAGAGAATGTTTTGAAACGGTTTGATAGTTCAGGCCATCGTAGAATTGGACAATTTTGGATTCACAAAGAATAACAATCATAGACATTCAGCTTTAGATTTCAATTATCAATCAACTTCAGTTACTAATTCGTGTTAACTTAAGGACATTATAGTAGATTTATTGTTTAGTATGTAATATTTTAAATTGAATATGACTAATTTTCACCTAAACCAACAATTGTCTTATTGCTATCTTATTTGTACCCATTGTTTATTTATTTCAATTTCAACACCTGTTTTACATCTACCAGCTTCGATGCAGGACATGCATATGGTGGTTCGGTCATTTTGTTCATTCGTTCGTCAGTCCATTATACCTAATGGCATGTACATTTGCTTTTTGTACTTTTCGATTCTTTGGATTGCTGTGGTTTTTTTTGTTTTTTGTTTTTGGTCCCGATTCTAATTTGATTTTCCTGCTCGTAAATAAGTAATGGTCTGCGTCTGTATGGTATCCATTCGACTCTCTAACAGCGTGTTGTTCTGAGTGGTTTTACACCCTTCTGGTTGTAATTTTTCGTTGGACCCCTCTTACAGAAGGGGGGCACATCCCCCCAGACCCCCCTCTGCCTCATTTTATAAAAGGCCGTGCTACGGCCTTGCATTGTCATTCTTATGCTGGGTCATATGGTTAAGACAAGTGGTAGACATATCAATTGGAATATTTAAATTCATTAATTATCTACTGGTCTTTTAATATTATATATTTAAACCGAATATAAACAGAAAAATCCTTTTGTTCATGTCTATATGCATCGTCCCATGGTGTCTTTTCCACCTGACTCACCTTCAATTTATTGACATATATAACCTTATATACATACCAACATTTAACATAAACATGCTATGTAACATGTTCACTTGATTAAGACACAAAAAGACTGATAGCTTTGAAATTTATTTTTCCATTATTTATATTTTTCTATGCATGTATCTTGTGTGTATTACCACAACCACTGCACACAATTATCCTATTATCATTCTACTCAGTCTTAATGCATCGTCCTTGGTGTCTTTCTCATCTGAACATTTTGCATGACACTGTTAACCTGTTTTGGTTTAATATATTATGTCAGCATTTCTTATATATACTTATATGTTTCATGTTCTATCATCAATTAATTGTAATTGTTATGTTTTGTCATCATGCCCTCTTGGGCCCTTAATTGGACTTAATACGCTCCCGAAGGGAGCGATAATGGTAGAAATGTCAATATTTTAGTTGTACTATGAGCTGAATTTTCCTTCAACGTCCGGTTTAGCACGCGCTTGTTTTCCCGAACTTTCGGCGTCTTTTTAACGTTTTTATCTTTGAAAATTTGAGACGTCATTAAACGCTCACGTAACCCACAAGAAAAGCTATTTTGTTTTTATTTTCGAACAAAAAAAAATAATTGAAACTTCGGGAGCGTAACAGGTTTAACCTGCCTCATATTAAATTTATCTTATATTAGAGGGAAAGTTAGAGCCAATGAAGAAAATAATTCAAAGTTTAAGGTTAACATGTATATGTTTATTCTTGAACTTTCTATATCGAATTATCTTCTACTTCTACTGTTTAATTGTCCATCTTCAACATGTTGAATATTTCACCAATGTGAGCACCGTAATAAGTGAGTGCAAGATGAAGGTTAATAAAAACATGATATGACTTTAAAAAATTTTTTTTTTTAGCTATTAAAGATAAAACTATGTACAAGACTTGTGGATTTAGTGTTGAATTACTGAGACAGCTGCCTTGAATGGCTTAACTGAATCACTCAAGACAGTGTCCAGAGTAAGGTTGTTCCAGTTTCGTATTGATTGGGCAAAGTAGGATTGTTGACGGTTTTGAAGACGTGACTGTGGAATTAGGTAGGAGATGTGGTGCATGTGTCTAGTGAGCGGGTTTCGTTAAATAGGCTTATTTTCTGTGGGGACTGCAACTTTTTTGTTTGATATTTTATAAAGCAAGATTAAACGGGAGTCTGTTCTACTGTCTGCTAGGGATCTTCATTTCAGATCATGGATCATGTCACTAACGCTTGATGTATTAAGGAAGCGACTAGTGACATAAATAGCGGCCTGGTGCAGCCCTGTGCAGTACTTTTTCGATTTTTAAAAATATCTTCCTGTGTATATGGGTCCCATACGCAGCAGGCATACATAATTAAGTTCTAACTATTGATTTGTATGTCTGCGTTTTTTTACCTGTAGTGGAACTGTTTATTGACGAATGCGTAACTAAAGTATCAAGGGTTATTACCGCGTTGATTAGTAAAGCAAGAAAAAGTACCACCTGAGAAAATTACTGTCATTAGACTGGAGATTTTTCAAATAAGCTTTATTTATAGTCAATTAGCAATATACAAATAACATAAGCTCTTCAGCCTCAGGTGTGCTTATGATCGACTTTGAGGATTGAGGACAAATAGCCAAAGCAAGAACCTGTGATTTAACATTCAAACAACACTTTACCTCTCTAATTCTTGGTATTAATCTCGGATCTGCCAAATAATTGCTCATTGTTTTACATGTGAAATTTCATTGCACTCATGTGGAATTGGGAAGTGTGTAATCCCGGAACAATGACGGACCAGGTCAAATAATGCAAAATACACGGAGAATAGATACCAATTCATTTCCTGAATATCTACGGCAATTGTTCTAATGTATTAATTTGATGTACAATAAAATATTTTTATAAAATAAATTGATTTTACGATTTGAAAAATTAATTTTAAAAGTGATTGAAAATTTTGTGATCGGGATTAAGAATTTATGTTTTGGCTTTACCTGAACTTGTTCGGAAAATCAATTTGGAACATCTCTTGAGTTGCCATAGTGCTTCCTTAAGATAAGAAATGCAAGCAAATTCTTGTAAAATTATCCTTTCATTAGCCTAACACGAAGAACAGCAGCTTCCCTAGCATAGCCATGAAGTGGAACGGGATAATTTTCACATTTTTACTGATCTACAGCAGTTCGTTTGGTTGCATATTTTTCCTGACCCCTCTAATCCCATTTGTTTACTTTCAGCCAAAGTTGGGTAGAAGATTGATGGATCAGATGATATGGCTTTGGCAATTATATGCAGTAGTATGTGTTTATTTAAAAGTTTTCATATGCTCCCGAAGGGAGCGATAATGGTAGAAATGTCAACACTTTAGTTGTACTATGAGCTGAATTTTCCTTCAACGTCTGGTTTAGCACGCTTGTTTTCCGGAACTTTCGGCGTCTTTTGAAAGCTTTTTACTTTGAAAATTTAAGGTGTCATCAAACGCATGCGTAACCCACAAGAAAAGCTAGTTATTTTTTATTTTCGAACCAAAAAAATGAATAAAATAAATTGAAACTTCGGGAGCGTCACAGATTTAAACTGCCTCATATTACACTGCCGAAGGGAGCGATAATGGTAGATATGTCAATATTTTAGTTGTACTATGGGCTGAATTTTCCTTCAACATCCGGTATAGCATGCTTTTCCCGAACTTTCGGCGTCTTTTTAACAAAAATGTTTAATGCTATTTGCTTAGCAAAATTTGAACAATTCCTGATCTTTAACAAAGACTTGGGTAAAATCCTTTTATTCTATGACATTGTTAAAGGCAAACAAAGCTACAATATAAACTAATTGTTTTACAAAAGCTATAGACAACCCATGAATCAGTGAAGATCATGTATTTTTTGTCTTTTTTCAGTATATTTATGAAAAGATTTGTGGTGTAAAGGCTGTGATTTGTGGTGATGCAGTGTATGATGATGAATGTGAATTGATTGTGATGAATCACCGAACACGTTTTGATTGGCTGTTTATATTCTCCTACCAAATTAGATGTGGATCTCTCAGACATTTTAAGATTAGTTTGAAAGAGATATTGAAAAATGTTCCTGGACCAGGTTAGTTATGAGTATGTTATTGTGAAAGTTATTAATTCCATTTGTTACCAATTTTTAGCTCACCTGGACCAAAGGTCCATGTGAGCTATTGCCATCACTTGGCGTCCGTCGTCGTCGTCGTCTGTCGTCGTTGTCTGTTAACAATTTTTCAAAAATCTTCTCCTCTGAAACTATTGAACAGAATTCAACAAAACTTGGTATGATTCATCCTTAGGGTGTCCTGCACTAAAGTTGTGTTTCGATTTTTGATTCATCAAAAGACATGGCCGCCGTTACTAAAAATAGACCAGGGGGGTCAGACTACTGTTTTTGGCTTGTTATTCAAAAAGTATAAGAGATAGATGAAATCTGATGCCACCCTACTGCTTCAGGATCAAAAGTTCTACAAAAGTCTTCATTTGGTCGAAATTGTCAGATGACCCCTTATAGGGGTTATGGCCCCTTTAAGGTGAAAAATAGCATTTTTTCATGTTTTTGGCTTATAGAATGAAAATTATTGCAGATAGAGAAAAGCTGTTGCTTGCTTAAATGTTCAGCTCATTTAGCTCTACAAAAGTCTCCATAGGGTCGAAGTTGTCAGATGACCCCTTATAGGGGTTACAGCCCTTTAACGGCGAAAAATAGTGTTATTGGCCTATAAAATGAAAACTATTGCAGATAGAGAAAAGCTGTTGCTTGCTTTAATGTTCAGCTCATATAGCTCTACAAAAGTCTCCATCGGGTCCAAGTTGTCAGATGACCCCTTAAAGGGTTGTCATCAAGACCAGGTGAGCGATTCAGGCTCCTGGGAGCCTCTTGTTAAGGTTTTTGTGGGCATGCATGGCGGGTCAGGAAAAAGCACAAAATTCTATTCCCAACAAATGAGAAATTTTGCATCTACATGTATGGCTTAAGTCAAGTATAGCGTAGAATCATATTGATTGTTACAACTTACATTAAAAGTGTGATTGGCAATGAAAGAGAATACATTCTTTGTGTGTATGACACTTGATAAACAACCCTTAGAGAAAGACCTTTCTTTTTAAGTTTTCATTCTGTTATGAATTAAATGTATTCATAAGCATTTGTATTACCTTTATAAAAGTGGTATTTTATATGGAATATTTACAGGTTGGGCTATGCAGTGTGCAGGATACATATTTCTTCACAGAAACTGGGAACATGATAAAAGTACAATATCTAAAAGCTTCATGTACTTCAAGAAATTAAATTACAAACCACAGGTAAGATTACTCAAACATTTACCCAGAACATAATATAGGTCCTTAATTATATTGTAAGAATAAACATGAAATGAAACCTGCCTGAATAGAAGAAATGACATGACTATATGTACAATTATAGCCTTTTGGTGAGGTTGATACTATATATATATTGACTTTGATAGAGATGAATACCCGGTTTTATCAAACCGAAGAAAATTATATTCACTGAGCCAATGGCAAGGTGGATATTATTTTTAGGGTTGATAAAACTGGTATTCACTGATATCAAAGTCTATGAATGTTGTATTATATGACTATCAAAAACAAACGAAAAAACTATTTACAGTTTAATCATGTGACCTATTTTGACTATAGACAGATTCTGAATTATACTGTATCATAATAATCTTAGTTTACCAAATCAAGCAGCTCTTATGGTATTAATATTAACAAGGTTTATATAATCATGCCAAAGATTTTCAAAGTTTGTAAAAAATCTTTGATTATGTGACATCAGAATGAAAATTGAAATTGATTTCTTACTCCTCAATAAAAGTTAATGAAACTTGTACTTACGGTTCACATGAAATAGAACATATTAAATGTCCATTTTAAAATGCATATCAGATTGCAGAAAAAAAAATGAATTTCTGTATAGATTTTCGTGCAAAAACACATTGAAGATTAAGAAGAGAGAAACAAACTATGTTTAACTGATTTTGTGGTCAAATATTCATGGATACAGAGCAATGCTCTTGATAGGGACTTACAATAAAGGCAACATTTAAGATATACATGTACTGGTAAATATATTTTGATAAATTAAACACAATTTTTTTTTCCAGGTTTTATTGTTTCCTGAGGGAACAGACCTGACACCTAGGACTAAAACCAGGAGTGATAAGTTTGCTATAGCTAACGGCTTACAACCATACGACTATGTTCTTCACCCAAGAACCACAGGATTTACTTACTTTGTAGAACAAATGAGAGAAGGTATTTTATGTATAGTTCGTGTATCAATGCATGGGATGAATCTAAGTTGGGAGATTTAATATTTGATACCATACCCATTATCAATTTGCATATAACCTTTGCAAATTCAAGTTATCATTTTCTAAAAGCATTGGTCACCTTAAGTAATTATTTACGTAAATGTAGGTTACCTGTAGCTAGTTTCCTCAGTTAATGAAATTTATCATCCTATTGAAAGAAAAAAATATTTTATTTTGGACGTAATTGAATTTGAAATACAACAAATGTGAGGCATAGTTTTGTATATGTTTTTTTTTATTACATCAAAATACTTGTGAAAAAAAGGGAGAATAAAAACATAAAAATACTGAAAAGTTTTAAGTTTATAATTTTTAACTACCAGTAATAACAATGCATCTAAATGTTTATGGTTTTTTTTCAGTAAACCTGTTTGACTCTATCATAGATGTGACAGTGGGTTACCCTACCAACATACCTCAGAATGAATCAGACATCCTTAAAGGGAATTTCCCTAGGGAAGTCCATTTCTATATAAAGAGACATAAAGCATTGGACATTCCTACGAGTAAAGATAAGGTAGATGACTGGTGTAAAAAGATTTGGAAAGAGAAAGAAGAAAGACTGAAAAACTTTTATTCAGACAAGAAATTCATATGTAAAGAAAATAAAATTAAGCTTAAAGATGAGCGGGAAATAGAATCTTTGTTTACATTCGCTAAGGTATTTTGGGGCATTTTTCAAATAAGTACTTTTATCTTATTAATATATGCACCAATTATAAGGTGGTTTGCTTTATTAAGCATAAGTATTTTTGTCATAATAAGCAAATTTGGAGGTATTCAAATTCTTCTTGACAGTGAACTAGAAAATGCAATGAAACACTACATGTAGATTGGATTAACTTCATTTTTTTAATTTATACTCAAGCTTGTATTTATTAAGATTTCATACAATGGGATTATTACGTACACTTTATTTGGAGATTATGCATAAACTATTTTTTATAAGTCTGTATACATGTATCTTTTCAGAAAAAAGAAAATGGTCAGAATCATTTTGTACAATAATGTGTATTGTAATCTGTTAATTTACATACATTTTAATTCTACGGTAACCTTAAGGATCATCTTTACACTTTGAAAAAATGACTGATATTGAACATCTTTTTTCAGTCTACGTGGAGCCTAAACTATACATTCAGTTGCTGAATAAGGCATAGCAGCATCTAGATAAAAAGAAATGTATAAAGTTTAGTATTTTTTACCTGTACACTTGTTTTGTTTTGCCTCTGCATTTTCTTTGCGTTTTCCTCCCCATCCAAATATAGCCAAATATCAACAGTACCCTGTCATTTGGCCTCCACATGCTACATTATTTCATTATTGGTGTTATCAAATCTATTCACAATCAGTTTTATGGAAGGTTATTTAGGGATGATTCTTGCTTTAATTAAGTTACAATTTGAACGGAAAGAAAATGAATAGAGAAAACAACCAAAGTTATCTTGTAAAATGAAAGGGAAAGAGATTGGTGAATTTTATATCTAGATGCTGCTATACTTTATTTTGTATTTGTATGTGTAGCTTAAGTCGTACATTAGACTAGAAAAATTGATCAAATATCTACCATTTTATTTGAAGTGTAACCATGAACCTTAAGCAAAATCAAACAGGTTAACTTTTGTTTTTGTCTAAATTAACTTGCCATGCATTTATACTTTTTATAAATAAACAAAAATCTTGCATGTCTTATTTGTTATTATATGAGGGAAAATCTGCTGTAATCTGAAGCTTTGGGAATTTTTATCAATCGTGCACTCAATATTTTTGATAAGTTTAAATTAATGCATTAACAAGCTTGTAATTTAGATAGAAAAGATGTTTTATGTTGTTATCAGTAATAGCTATAAATTTCTCTTTAACAAACTTTGACTGAAGTCAGATTTAGTTACATGAAGCTCTTTTTCTCTCGATAAAATTATACCCTCACTTCAAAGAATAGGGGATATACTATTTCACCTTTGTTCATCAGTAGAACTGTATTCTGGATTTTCTTGTTATGAGCATTTACTTACAGATTTATTTGTCACTATGATATTTTAAGACATTTTCTAATTTGATGAATCAGCTTTGAAATAAAAAAATAATGAAAAAGGACATTAAAAAGTCCAGACCTGCATATTTACCAAAGCAGAGGAATAGGGCAAAATAATCAATGTCGTAATATCCATGAAAATGTAATGTCACAATAAATATTGTAATTATTAATAGGGCAAGCTTTTGGGTGTATAAGTATGTTTTTTTTATACCCCTCATGAAACATGAAGGGGGTTTACTATTTTACCTATGTTATACCAAAGAAAAAAACCATTTAAATTTGTTATATAATGATACACTTATACTGGAAATACTGCTTTGTTTTACTTGTAAGGTCTTATATTAATTCTTGGTTTTCTGACCTTCAAAAGCTGGAATTTGTATTCTGCATAAAGTCACTGTAGGCTGATAAAAGATTTATTGTTTATAGCAAAGAATATGGTTGATTTTCAGAAATTCAAGATTGCATTTAAACTTTTGATTTTTTGGTCTAGTTTCTAGTCTGTTTCAGATATTCCAGGTGGTGCTCCGTAAAATTTAAAGAATTCAAATTGTTTTTTGTTTTGTTATTCTCAAAGCAATGATTCCTCTAATTGTTTTTCTACATTTTGATATACATGTACATTTAATATAAAAAAAAATCAGAAAAATGAAAAAAAAAATTGGTAGTGAAGAAAAATCATGTCAAACATTTGAATCGTTTAATCATGTGATTAAATGGGCAAATCATGCGATTCGATGTGAAAATCTTGTGATTCAATGGATAAATCATGTGCTTCAATAGGTAAATCATGTGATTTGATAGGTACATCATGTGATTTGATAGGTAAATCATGTGATTCGATAGGTAAATCATGTGATTCAATGGGTAAATCATGTGATTCGATAGGTAAATCATGTGATTCAATGGGTAAATCATGTGGTTCAATATGTATACAGAACCTGTTTTAATGACCTTGTGATATTTATTACTTATTTCTGTATATATGGACTGTTATTGTTTTTTATGTTTACTTTGTATATTTTTTGTTGTGTTTTTGTTTCTTTGTATTTGTTTTTTTTATGTATATTTATGTTAATTAAAAGAAATTTAGGAAAACAATTAAACTGGTCACATGAACCACTGAGTCAATGTTACTTACATGTAGCTTGTAGTTACATTATTTTAAGAAGCTTCTTACAAAAACTTTTGTTTTTTTTAAGGTTTCTTACTTGATAGCTTGACCAATGACAATTGTATATATATGTTTTTTTTTTATTTGAAAAACTGCCAAAGCATTATTTTGCAATTCATATCTTATTTTTCTCATCGATTATAAATCTCTTGTATTATTTTTATGGACATCAATGTCTGTCTGAGAACATACTTGACAGAAATATAACCCATTCAAAAGTAGTTAAAGGATCAAGCCTTAATTTCTCATGAATATATATTAAACATCAGAATTCAAGTAGACAAAAATGAAAGCTTGATGGGTATTTTTTTTAAAGTTATCAACATCTTTTTCCAATATGTGCTATGAAAGCAAATCATTTGTGCTTCTTATTAAACACATTTACTTCTTCATTGGTTGTGAAACAAAAGCTGCCTTAATATTCATTGTAAGTTCATGTTTACAGCTATATTTCTGTTTTCTTATGTAGTCATTTTTGATGCAATAAAGTCATAATTGTGTTCATTTATAGTAGATGGCCCTTGATTTTAGTTTATTTGTAATTTATATTTAGATGTACATACAATAAGAAATCTGAGTGTACCATAAGATGAAAATTTTATATTTTAAAGTTTAATTTGTAAATGGATCTAAGTGATAATTTTAGTTTACCTAAAATTTTGTATATTTAAATCTTTTAATTTAATGCTGGATAAAAGCTTGATATTATGAACATGTAAGGGTTAACTTGTGATTTGGATATAAAACCATCATAAGTTTTACATCTGTATAAATAATGCATGTATATGTTGCCCTTAATCTTAAGTACATTTTAAACTCAGATGTTAAGATAATTTAATTTGTAAATCAAGTTTAAGTTACAGCCAGTGACATTGGAAGTATTAGCTTAGGATTTGAAAGTATGCAATGATTATTTTCATGTATTAAAGGCTACATTGGTTCCAACATTTGATTTGTCTATGCAAGACACAACGGGTAGTCGAAAGTATGCTAAAAATGAAAGTGGCAGAAAAGTTACTGAACAGGGATGATCAGTATCAAATGTCCTGGAAGTGTAGACAAAATAATGTAATCAAACATATCAAAAAATTAAAAGTTCATAGTTATAAGACCTAAATTTGAACTAACATCTGCCTTGAAGCAGAACTTAAAAAGAAAGATTATGCCAATGAATGTTTTATATTTTGCACACTTTGATATTTCCTTATTTTTTTTTACTGAGTGGGAATTGATCACTTTCTCAATAGATCACCCATAAAAGAATTCATGTATTATTCCTGAAGATATCGTATTATTCTGGAAGATATATTAATTACTGATCATAATAACAAATGTAATTTATGGGGTTTATACATATTAACATATACAGTTATGTTCTACTTAAATGGGAAAGATATATTTGAGAGTTTTCTTTATCATGTTTTACACCATGTTATCACTAAGTCTTGTTTCCCAATCCAGGGTAAATAAATATGTTTAAACTAAGTCTTGGGAATGTTGTTTTTCTATCAATTTTGCACTTGTAATTTTTCTATTCATTAATTTAAAATGAGGTTTAAAATATCACTGCTAATTTGTTATGGTTTTTGAATGAAAAAATAGAATAAATAGATTAAGAATATGCTTGTTGTTTCTTAATAACATTTTGAAGTAGATATTGGGAAATATGTATTTGATTATGAAAAATTTGCCCGATTGAGTTTTAGCATTACATATATGTATTGGTAAAAATTAAAATCAACAACAATTTTTTTGTTAAGGCTAAAACTCCAAACTACAAGGGTAACAGATTTGAAATTGTACATCAAGATAAAGAACCATTTGAGGAATTACATATAAAAATTTCATGATAATTTGTCATAGATTTTTTGATAAACTATGATTTTTTGCTGACGCTGCCCTGTTTTGTGTTACTACAGGACCTTATGATTGCAATTGAAGAGATAGGTTTGGTGTGCCATTAAACCTGGTATAACCCGCCATTTCATTTGAAATGCATGTACCAAGTCAGGACCAGTGTGATCTATAATTTTTAGCTGAAGGTCCATGTGAGCTTTTGCCATCACTTGGGGGTCCATCGTCGTCTGTCGTCGTCATCATCTGTCGTCTGTTAACAATTTTTCAAAAATCTTCTCCTCTGAAACTACTGATCATAATTAAATGAAACTTGGTATGAATGATCCTTAGGGTGTCCTGCACCAAACTTGTGTTTTGATTTTTGATCCGTAACATGACCACCGTTACTAAAAATAGACCAGGGGGGTCAGACTACTGTTTTTGGCTTGTTAATCAAAAAGTATAAGAGATAGCTGAAATCTGATGCCACCCTACTGCTTCAGCATCAAAAGTTCTACAAAAGTCTCCATTTGGTTGAAGTTGTCAGATGATCTCTTATAGGGGTTACAGCCCCTTAAAGGTGAAAAATAGTGTTTTTTCATGTTTTTGGCTTATAGAATGAAAACTATTGCAGATATAGAAAAGCTGTTGCTTGCTTAAATGTTCAGCTCATTTAGCTCTATAAAAGTCTCCATAGGGTCAAAGTTGTCAGATGACCCCTTATAAGGGTTACAAATAGTGTTTTAGAAAACTATTGCTGAAAGAGAAAAGTTGTTGCTTGCTTAAATGTTCAGCTCATTTAGCTCTACTAAAGTCTCCATAGGGTCAAAGTTGTCACCATATTAAATTTAGTAAGATATATTCTTGATGGTTTATGAGTAAGTGCCTATATTTGCCAACTTTTTTTGTCAGATGACCCCTTAAAGGGTTAACGGCCCCTAAAATAACATTTTTTCATGATTTTGGCCTATGGAATGAAAACTATTGCAGGTAGAGAAAAGCTGTTGCTTGCTAAAATGCTCAGCTCATTTTGCTCTACAAAAGTCTTTATAGGGTCGACATTAAGACCAGGTGAGCGATTCAGGCTCCTAGGAGCCTCTTGTTTCCAGACCTTTTTGGCAAAAGTTCTTTCCTTTTGATATTCATTTTTTGAATGATTAAATTTTGACAATTTTTTTTTTAAAATCAAGTCCCCTGGTCTACTTTAGGTTGATATTAATCAATGCTAAGCCAAGTAGTTAAAGGCTGGCACATGTCACACAAAGCCTAAAATTCATACCCTCATATGTCTACATCTTATATTCTTCAGTACTTCTATTGATGTTACCAACAAAGGGACATAAGTCTGACATGATACCTATTACAGTTTTTGATTAAGTTAAGATTTAGTATCAAGATAAAGTGTATTGTGGATAAGTCTATGAAGATCAATTTGAATGATAACATTTTTAATGAATATCAATAACAAACTGACTGAATGAGCCTAAATTTGGTTAGGATGTTACTTGTTTATTATTATTTTCTAATTAACAAAAATTCAATGTTTAATACTGAATAATATTTTTTTGAAACTCAGCTTTTTGATGAATAAGTCAGCTTTGGGTACATCCAGCTTTAAACATATAATTTGATTTGTACAATAATAATCCAACGTAAGAAGAAGGAAGCTTGGTTTGTTGCCTTCTCTGAGACTATGGTATTGATATTAAGCTTTTCTTTATCTTTTGGACAGAGCTTCTCTGATGACTTAACATTTTTCCCCATTGTAACTTTGTCTACGATCTTCATCAGTACATATTGGCAATTTTGTTTTTGCATTTAAAAAAAGTAAAAGAAATAAAAGTAAATATTGCTTTTAATGCTTTCTTCTTCTGTCATGTACATGTGCTTTAATATCAGGCTATTGCTCAATCAACTTTGTAAAAATCACTAATTCTTTTGGCAAGGAGAGTATTTTTAAGTTGAGGTGAAACTAAGTGTCTGTGGAGCATTCTCATTGTGGCTGCAGGACTATGACACCAATTCTCTAAGACATATTTCATTGGATGTTCAAGTTTCCATCTTTTCCACTGGGCTATAGTCTCAGGAGATATCCCAACTCTCTCGGCAAACATTCGCCAATCAGCACCTGTAACAAAAACATATCTACTATTTTTGATTGTACAATTAATAGATTTTATACTGCCCAAAAACTGAATGTTATAGACTTCAAGTAGTTAAATCTACTGTCCCTGTCATAAACGGTTAGTGATTTTATGATATTCAAAATAATATGTTCAATTCTAAATCTCAAACTATTTCTTGTACAACGTATTAGTGAATTAAATGTTGAACCTTTTAAATACTGGGCAAGCTTGCAATACTTATGGTGTCCCTAGTTATGACATTGAATTAAATTTTCAAAGTCCAGTGAACTCCTGCAAAATTTGTCAAATCAAATGTTGATAAAGTTTTGCACATAATGAAAAGTAAAACAATATTCTTCATGAATTATTATATTGTCTTCTTTGTCAACAAAAAAAGATTTAAGAAAAAAAATGTAACCAAGTGGAACTAAAGGCCCAAATAAAAACGTATAGTATAACTACTCAAGACATTGAAGACTAAAGATATAAAATGCAAATACAAATATGATATTAACTTCAGCTTGTCCACAAAAAAGTGAATTATTTGTTATTTTTTGCTTACCATTTGTTCTGCATAGACTAAGTTCATTGATGATATAATTCTCTAGGGTTTTATCCATCTTAGAAATATGGGTCTCCCCAGGCATCTTCTGGGCTGGCTGTAAGTGAAAAATAGAAATCACAATGCAATGAAAACAACCATGTAATACAAAATAACAAACAAATTTGTTTTGAAGACCCAGATGGGTTAATTGGATAAAACTTTAAGGAGAGTGGTAAAGGGGGTATCCAACACAAACACACATGCTTAAACAAGAATATGTCCAACAGACATAATGCCCCATCTCGCAACATTTATTTCTTTTTGCAATCACTAAACCATGAAGTTGTTCCAAGAGTATTATTTTATGGACTTTTACCATTCTTCTATATGTGGTCATTCATGCGGATAATATAGGTCACAGCCAGCATCTGAAGGATACATTCTGCTTAGCATCACTAGGTGCACCTTCCATACCAATATAGTTGATGTGGCACATGTCAGTAAGTGGGAATGGACTTTAACCATTCTTCTGTAAGAGGTCATCCATGCGGAAAATATACTAGGTCAAATCCAGCATCCGATGCATGCATTGTGCTAAGCATCACTATGTACACCTACCATACCAATATGGTTGATGAGGCACTTGTCAGTAAGTGGGAATAGACTTTAATCATTCTTCTGAAAGTGGTCATTCATGTGGAAAATATAAGGTCACATCCAGCATCCGAAGCATGCATAATGCTTAGCATCACTAGGTGCACCTACCATACCAATATGATTTATGTGGCATTTGTCAGTAAGTGGGAATAGACTTTAATCATTCTTCTGAGAGTGGTCATTCATGCAGAAAATATAGGTCACATCCAGCATCCGAAGCATGAATTGTGCTAAGCATCACTAGGTGCACCTACCATACCAATATGATTGATGTGGCATTTGTCATTAAGTGGGAATTTGGAAATATGGGAATTTGGGACGGACAAACGGACGGAAGAACGGACGGACGGACCAACAGACCTGAACTTTATATGCCCCTTTACTTTAGTAGATGGGTCATAAAAATGCTGAAAATGATGCATGAGTTATAAAAATCACCGCTAAAAAATATGTAAATAATTGCAAAACTCAATTAAATAATTTTAATTTTTAAAAGTTTTTGAGAATATAAACAGATTTCAACACATTCCAGTTTTAGAGCAAAAAAGATGATCAGGTACAAGTAATGGGTTGTCAGACAAGAAACACAGGGCTAAAATACAAGCAAAACGGAGCATGTGCAACCATGTCAAGACGAAAAAAAAAGAAATGAAAATCAAATCACGAAAACACAGGAAATAAAAATGTCAAAAACCCTTTACCATCTCCTGTAAGCTATCACAGATATCCCAATTGTGTTGCTGAGAAATTTAGTTGTTCAAGACAAGGTTAAATGTGAATGACCATAGAATTTTAGAAATAATAGCACATATACTGTTGAAAGAAGTTAGTCATGTCATTTTGGAATAAAGAAGAAAGTTCCAAGGGTAAGAAGAATCCCTTTTAAATTCTTTATGTTTTATCTTTATTTTGGGAAACAAAATAGAAACCTTTGAATCCAACAATTTCTGGACACATTCAAGTCATTTGGTCAAATTCAAGGCTGCTGGCTGTTTTTACATATTGCCTGCAGAGTTTCAAATTGAGGCTGGTTTATGGCTATTGTGTCATGAACACTAAGTATTCTACACCTTGGTACAATTGTTTTCTGAGAACTTACTGGTCTGAGGTCGATAGTTCTCAGCTCCTTTATAATACATTCTGTAGGTGTGGTGACATGTTTTATATCAGAGGTAGTAACTGTGGTCGAGGTATTATAGTTATTTGTAATGTTAGCCTCAGTAACATGGAACTGGTCTTTCTCTAAAAATGTGAACAGTCTGCTCCCTCCTGTGAATAAATAAAAACACATAGTTATAAATAATCAGTGTGACTGAAAACGTTAAGTCTGCTCCCTCCTGTGAATAATTAAAACACATAATCAGTGTGACTATTCATAACACAACATATAAAAACTGATGCAGCAATATTGGACATGTATCATCTCTAAATATATTTGAATTTAAAATCATAAAGGGCAATAACTCTAAAATTTTTAGATTTTTTTTAAAGGAGAGTAACTTAACAAAAAGAAATTAATAAGGTGCATTTACATGTGTTTAGGGGTTACTTAGTAACAAAGTACATATTCATTATACATGTAATTTAGTTGTCTTAAAATATTGTTCTGCATTTATATAACTTATTTCAATATCAAACTGAAACTAACTTGCTTCATACATCAAGAACCTGGCTTTATTCTGGGCATCATATAAACTGTTCATATTTTGAATTTCTTCTAAGCCATTTTCTATATTTATTCTCAGTTCAATCATTTTTGATAATTCCATATTCAAATGAGTAATCCTAGTCTCTAATTCTTCTACACGAGTCTCTATAGAAGCCCTATTTCTAGGATCTTTCCCATGGTGTAAAAATTCCAACAGTTCTGACAATTTTCCAACAGGAATATTAAGTAAATCACTATTTTGATCTTCTTCACTAAAGCAATATCCCTTTGATTTACAATGCTCTACAATATCATTTGTTATCCCTTGTAATCTCTCTGTAAGTGAAATATTTTTGGCATTGAGTGTTTTATTTTCATTTTGTAGGTCCACATTTTCTTTCAGGATTTGTTCCTGCTTAGATTTGCTTAGTAAGGCACCATTATTTGATCCTAACAGTTTGGCAGAAGATTCTCGTTTAGTTAATTTTGACGACACTGGTCGAGATTTCTCTGTTTTTTCCCCTGTATCTTTTTTCATGGTTGTCTTTTTAGGTTGACTTGCCATGGAACATGCTAAAATTTCTGCAAATTAAAGAATAGAAAACTTAGAAATCAGTTAAAAATGCATTGTAAGTTTGTTTCAATATTTGAGAAATGTGAGTGTCCTTATTATAATAAGTTTTACATAGAATATGTATGTAACACAACCTACAAAATTCAGAAGCCTTCATTGTGACTAATTTTCAGCTGTCACTGTTGATAAATTGACAGTTCTTAATGGAAAATCTTGAAGTACTACCTACTATGAGTAGACAAATTTGGCTTATGGTCATAAAGTTTTACACACAAAAGTATATGTGACTTACATAAAGACTGCAATTTGATATAAAAATATAATTTTACCATTACCATGAAAAGTAAAACTTATAATATACTTACCTTATTAATGATTAACTGATTTTTTTGGTTATAATATTCCTTAATACATCTTGACTATATATTAAAAACGAAAGAATATCTATCTGTTCCACTTAAGTTCATGTCTGTAATAGAAAAATGGTAATGTAAAACTTAAATAAATTTTTAATGCTTCCATGTAAAACTTAAATCAATACAAACCATTTAACTAACAAATTAAATATATCGTTTGAATGTGAAGTTTAAATTTCATCAATACAAAGTAATAACTAGTTTCAAGCATCATTGATGTTTAAGAATTTAAATACCAGGATTTTAATAATTTACTGTAAGTAAACTTGATATATTCAATTTCTGAGAGGATTTTAAATATGATAATAGATTTATTGTTTATCCTGAATATACATGTACAAGCAACAGATGACTTATTTTACCATTGTGTGTTAAATCGAAAATTAATAATTTTTGTAACATTAAAATAGAAATTGAAAATAAAATAGCTTTAAAATATATATAATAAAAACTATGACATCTTTTCTGGACGTTTCGGCCTCATGGCCTTCCTCAGCAAAAGTTTATAAACTTATGAAACAAGTACATATACATGCAGGCAGTGGAGAATGAATCACAAAATTCATCAGACAGCACTATATTATCAACCAAATTAAGTGGAAGGTTTATCTAGTAAAAACACGAAAACAGTTATAAGGTTATCACCAAAGACAGCTGTCATGACTGTAGTGTTTAAAACATTTAGAGTACTTATTAAGTTGTTTGAAAAGATTTTGATAATATCAAACGAACGTGTAAAAACATTTAAAGTTCAAAAAGGTTTTGTTTACTTTAAATATCAACACTTGACAGTGAAAGCATTTATATAAAGAGGACACTTGAGGCACTTTAAATGGTAAAATGTTATCAAGAAAAGATCTTAATGAATTTTAAAATCTTAGTAATGAAAGCTGAACTTAAGCTATTATATCTGCCTCAAAAGACTTCATATCTTAAAATAAACAAATAATACAATTTAAATTCTTTTGACTCTATTATTATTTGAAACTAGTTAAACGTGTACATATACGATATTGAGATGTGGAATAAGTGTACGCAACACAACAAACATAAACAAACAGCAATTCAAAAAATCACAACGGAAAACAGCAAGCAGTCTTCAACATGACCATAGGTCACTGCTTACCGTCTTGCATTGGCCCAAGACTTATAATACAATACAAAAGTATCAAAACCAATCCCTAAATCATCAATGAAAGACTCAATTCTTGACATGTAGCTCATACCAGGTTGGTAACCTTTTTAATGTTTACAATGTTTATATAAATCACAATTTAATGAAATCAGTAGTTTATTTTTATTTTTAATCAAGCATGTTTCCAATACAGGCCTTTACATATAGAAATAGCTTTAATCCAATCAATGACCCTATAAAAGAGCATACAATTACATACATATGATTGAAATGATTTGTGACATACAATGTATAATAAAAAAAATTACAACACAACCATATAAATATTTAACCAGTATATAAATCATAAACAACAACTTACAAAACGGATTATAGGGGGGGTCCAGTTTGAAGAAGAAAAGTTGTGTTTTAAACATTCAAATCAATTCTTTCGATAAAAAATCAAGTATCTGAAACAAAATTTGGACCTTCATAATTATATTTCTTTTCAAACTGGGTTGCAGACATTTCAACAAAATATGTACCACAAATTTTAGAGACATTTTTATGTGCATTATCTTTCAAAAAGTCGCTATTGTAAATTAAAATAATGAATTTATGTTAGCAGAGAATAATCTTTGTAAATCAAAACATGTGTTAAAGGTAGGTTGATTAATTTTCTTACATTCTGCAAGCTAAATGTGATTACTATGTCACAATTTACCAATTAGTCAATTAATATTCTTTCAACAGGTGCACGTTGGTAAGGAAGCCTGACATGCGCAGACAAACCTCAACCACTTCCGTAAACATTGAAAATGGCGACTATGAGAGGTCAATCGCATCAAACTTGTTTTTGTAGAAAAATGTTTGACTGATAACATCCAGTAGTGTCATAAGATAACCCATTAAAGACCAACTCATCGTAAGCTATAAGACTTGATAAGGTATTTTTGTTATAATTCGTAAAATTATGACATTTTCATTTGCAAGCTTTCCTGTCACAGAACTGTTTTTTTGAGACTGAGAGAATGAATGATGCTGGTTGGGAGGCTGAACAGAGGCTTTTAACCTCAGTCCCTTCTCTGACCTGCATTCCTTTCCATTAATCCACCTTCATTCACTTAGGTCTTATAATTTCCCCTACTTTTTGTGCTGCTGTCCTAATCTCTTTGGGATAAATTAAATCGCTTTTTTTAATCTCTATTACACATGTATAGGGATTAGAAAAAAAAACACTTTTATAAGGGATCTTGTAGGTGGCACAACGAAAAATATTTCTGAATACATGATCCCAAAAGGGATGAAATAAAAATGAAATACGTTCAATCATAAGAAACTATATTAATTATACAACGGCTAACGTTGTCTATGGATTGCACTGTAACCAGTGTAATGACTTTGTTTAAATTCCATTCCTTTCCTTTGAGAATTTCGAGAACTAGCCCGAATTATTGAACAATGTACAACAGTGAACTAGCCCGAACAATGAAAAGTTCAGTAGAAGTCACTAGCCCAAACGAATTTTTAGTAGCCCTGGGCTTCGGGCTATCAGTTAAAGGCGAGCACTGAAATTCAAATATTTTATTGATTTAAAATCCAACTTTGGATTATAATCAGCAACATTCACATGCATACATTGTACATATATATATAACAGACAATGATACAATGCAATTTGTACACGTACATAATCAAACATCATTTTTCTGAAAAGCAGGACTGAGGGGTCTATTTGATTATGTAGGAGAAACAAGTGACACCCTCAGTGTTCTCCCTAGGTCCACATAGCACTGTGGTACCACTGTGGTACCACTGTGCTATATTATTTACCACAGTGCTATCTTGCAATCATTTAATATGAGGCAGGTTTAACCTGTGATGCTCACGTGCACGTAGTTACAATGCAACGTACATGTATCTTTAAATATTTTTCATGCTAAATAATTTTTTAAATGTTTATGAATTGAAACAATTTATATTCCAAAAATAAAAAAAATACTACCTTTTCTTCAGCCAGTTCCATGTCCCTCGTGCGCTTAATGACGTTTGAAATTTTCAAATAGATAAGCGTTAAAAAGACACTGAAAGTTTGGGAAAACAGGCGTGAAATACCGGACTTTGAAGGAAAATTCAGCTCATAGTACAACTAAATTGTTGACATTCCTACCATTATCGCTCCCTTAGGGAGCGATAATAGAATGTGTTAGGGTCGCTGTTATAATTTTCAGAAAACCATGTTTTTACTGATTACCACAGTGCTATTACAAATTTCTGGGGAGAACACTGACCCTGTATCAAAGACATCTTTTATATTTGTCAATGATCAGAACTCGGAAACCGGATCCCGTAGCAATACTATAGCAATAATAACAGCAATCCCGCACCGACACAAAATAGAAAAGTTATGGATGCAGAAACTACATACCATATGGAATTTATACCAAAACGAAACGCTATCTTTCCTGGTATGTCTTTGTTCTTTGTGACGTTATCCTTTGTTTCCAAATTTGTTTGTTCTATGTCGAAATAAAAGTTCCAATGATAAAGGCTGTCGTGTCGAGTCGAAAGCTCTGGTTAAAATCATGAAAATTATTAGAGTTTTTTGTTTATACCTCAATTTGAGATACTATGAATATATACTTATGTATAGCTAGATATGAGATTTCGTTCTTAAACATGTTTTAACTGTTACCAGTATTCACCGTTTTTGTTTATTCATATTTTATGTACTGTGATATTCCCCTTGTGGCCCCAGTCTTATGGACAATAAAATTTTCTTCTCCTTCTCAGTCTAAGAAATAAGGATTTGAAATTCACTTGTTCGAATTCTTGATTTTTAGCTCACCTGACCCGAAGGTGAGCAATTGTTATCGTCAGGTGTCCGTCATCCGTCCGTCGTTAACTTTTCTTCAAAGATCTTCTTCTCTAAAACCACTGAAGGGATTGCATTGAAACTTGGTATACTTGATCTTTAGGATGTCTTCTACCAAGTTTGTGAATTATATACACGTAAACCAATCAACATGGCCGCGGTTGCTAAAAATAGAACAGGGGGGTCAGACCATTGTTTTTGGCTTATAACTCAAAAAGTATAAGAGATAGAGAAAATCCAAGGCAACCTTCCTTGTTGAGCATCAAAAACTCTACAAATCTCTTCATTGAGTCGAAGTTGTGAAACGACTCAATAAAGGAGTTATTGCCCTTTAATCACCAAAATTGACCATTTTTGCAGTTTTTGGACAATATCTTGAAAACCGTTAGAGCTAGAGGAAAAGTTAGCGTTGCAGAATTGTTAAGCTCATTGAGATATACAAAAATGATTTCATGGTCAAAATTGTCAGATCAGCCATTTAAGAAATATTCCCCTTTAACTGTTTTTTTCCATTAATTTTAACTGATTTTCAAAAATCTTCTTCTGACTAAAACCATTGAAGGGATTGCATTGATACTTGGTATACTTGATCTTTAGGATGTCCTCTACCAAGTTTGTGAATTATATACACGTCGACGAACCAACATGGCCACCATTGCTAAAAAAGAACAGGGGGGTCAGACCATTGTTTTTGGCTTATAACTCAAAAAAGTTTAAGAGATAAAGAAAATCTGAAGCACCGTCTTTGTTCAGCATAAAAAGCTCTACAAATCTCTCCATTGAGTCGAAGTTGTGAAACGACTCCTTATAGGAGTTATTGCCCTTTAATCATCAAAATTGACCATTTTTGCAGTTTTTGGACAATATCTTGAAAACCGTTAGAGCTAGAGGAAAAGTTAGCATTGCAGAATTGTTAAGCTTATTGAGATCTTCAAAAATGATTTCAGGGTCAAAATTGTCAGATCAGCCGTTAAAGAGTTATTCCCCTTTAACTGTTTTTTTCCATGAATTTTAACTGATTTTCAAAAATCTTCTCTGAAACCATTGAAGGGATTGCATTGATACTGGGTATGCTTGATCTTTAGGATGTCCTCTACCAAGTTTGTGAATTATATACACGTTGACCAACCAACATGGCCGCCATTGCTAAAAATAGAACAGGGGGTCAGATCATTGTTTTTGGCCTATAACTCGAAAAGTATAAGAGATAGAGAAAATCCGAAGCAACTTTTTTTGTTCAGCATCAAAAGGTCCCTACAGGAGTTATTGCCCTTTAACTGTATTTTTCTATCAATTTAAACTGATTTCCAAAAATCTTCTCTGAAACCACTGAAGGCATTGTTTTGCAACTTTGTATACTTGAAAGTTTGTGAAATTTATTCAAACTTTGGCATAAGAGATCAGGTGAGCGATTCAGGCTCCTAGGTTTCTGTTCTATTTATCAATACAAAATTCCTCTGAATTTCACTTGCAGAAAGGATTTTTACTGGCATGGGGCAAGCGAGCCAGTGCTAATTTCGTAGACTGCCTTCTGTATATTTCTTGGATTGAATAATGATTCCATACCATTGTGTTGTACGAAGGCATTTGGAAGGAATGTGTTGGTTGCAAAAGTTATCGGTGGTGCTGATTTTGACCAGACCAATCACCATAAATGATCTTATACATGTACATGATTGTCAGCCTTGCCCTCTAATCTGCCTCTCTCTCAGTATTGGCCAGTTTAGATGGTTAAGCATATCTGATACAGATGCTGTGTTGTTGCTGTACCTGTTAATCACATATCAAAATGCATGTAAATGCACTATTTCTAGTCAAGTTTTTTGTTTTTCCTTTTAAGCTCACCTGACCCTGGCTGCCAAGGCTGAAAATAGAACATAGGGGGAAATTACAGTTTTTTGCAAATAACTCAAAAACCTTGACAGATATCAAAATTCTGGCATAGGTTAAAGTGTTCAGCATCTCAAGCTTTATCTGCCCTGAAATTTTGAAGAAGATCCAACAACCCCTTTTCTGGATTTATTTTTACAGCTTTTCCTCATTAGCTCACCTGACCCGAAGGGTCAAGTGAGCTATTGTCATCGCCATCCGTCCGTCGTCCGTCCGTCGTCCGTCCGTTACTTTTTCAAAAATCTTCTTCTCTGAAACCACTGAATGGAATTTTTCAAAACTTGGCCCAAGTATTAATCAGGGCATGATGTTTAAAAATTGTGTTCGGCTTTATATATGATTTGATAACAAACATGGCCGCTGTTACTAAAAATAGAACATAGGGTAAAATCATATTCAAAGACTTATAACTTGAAAACTAGAACAGATAGAAAAAATCTGAAGGATTTTAGGCTCTTCAGAATCAAAAGCTCTACAAAAGTCTCCATTGGGTCGAAGTTGTCAGATAACCCCTAATAGGGGTTATGGCCCTTTTAAGGTCAAAAATAGCGTTTTTTCATGTTTTTGCCCTATAGAATGAAAACTATTGCAGATAGAGCAAAGCTGTTGCCTGCTAAAATGTTCAGCTCATTAAGCTCTACAAAAGTCTCCATTGGGTCAAGTTGTCAGATGACCCCTAATAGGGGTTATGGCCCTTTTAAGGTCAAAAATAGCGTTTTTTCATGTTTTTGCCCTATAGAATGAAAACTATTGCAGATAGAGAAAATCTGTTGCCTGCTAAAATGTTCAGCTCATTAAGCTCTACAAAAGTCTCCATTGGGTCGAAGTTGTCAGATGACCCCTAATTGGGGTTATGGCCCTTTTATGGTCAAAAATAGCGTTTTTTCATGTTTTTGCCCTTTAGAATGTAAATTATTGCAGATAGAGAAAAGCTGTTGCCTGCTAAAATGTGCAGCTCATTAAGCTCTACAAAAGTCTCCATTGGGTCAAAGTTGTCAGATGACCCCTTATAGGGGTTATGGTCCATTTTAGGTCCAAAATAGCGTTTTTTCATGTTTTTTGCCCTATAGAATGAATACTATTGCAGATAGAGAAAAGGTGTTGCTTGCTTAAATGTTGAGCTCATTAAGCTCTACAACAGTCTCAATTGGGTCGAAGCTGTCAGATGATCCCTTATAGGGGTTATGGCCCTTTTAAGGTCGAAAATAGCGTTTTTTCATGTTTTTGCCCTATAGAATGAAAACTATTGCAGATAGAGAAAAGGTGTTGCTTGCTTAAATGTTTAGCTCATTAAGCTTTACAAAAGTCTCAATAGGGATGAAGTTGTCAGATAAGCCCTTATAGGAGTAATGGTCCTTTTAAGGTCAAAATTAGCATTTTTTCATGTTTTTTGCCCTGTTGAATAAAAACTATTGCAGATAGAGAAAAGGTGGGGCTTGCTTTAATGTTCAGCTCATTTAGACTCAGGAAAGTCTCTGTTGTGTCTAAGTTGGGACTTGACCCATTAAAGAAGAGACCATTATGCCTTAACGACCAGGTGAGCGATTCAGGCTCCTGGGAGCCTCTAGTCTAAAATGGTTTGGTTAATTCCTCTTACACTGTAGGTTCAATTGCAATCAAAATTGGTATAGCCGTTCATTAGCATGTGTGGTAGAAAACTGGATTTTAGATTTGTCAAAAAAACATGGCTGCTGTTGCTAAAAATAGAATATGGCGTAAGTTGTATTTTTTTTTCAAATAACTCGAAATCAGTGATGGATATCAAATTCTTACTGATGAAAAAGTGATCAGCACCTCAAAATCTACCTGCCCTTAAAATTTGAAGAAGATCTAATCACCCATCTAGGAGTTATTACCCTTTTTCTTGATTTTTTTTTTCTTCAAATTTTGCAGTTATTAAACTCAGTATCTTAAAAACTTGACAAGCTATTTGAGAAATTTAAATTGCATATTATTAAGCGCATTAAGACCTACAAATTATTTAATGGGTCAAAGTTGTAGGACCATTCCTTTTTGGAGTTATTCTTCTTAGAAAGTCAAAATTGAACACTTTCACAATTTTTTACCATTGTACATGTATTTCAAACTGTTAAAACTAGAGAAAAGCTGCCATTTACAATATTTCTTAGTTAGTCATGCCCTACTAAAAACTGAATATAATGGAATTTTTAAATGACCTCTTATATGAGTTATGGTTCCTTAATCCTTATTAAATGTCAAATAACTGTTTATTTATCACATACAAAATGTAGAAAATAATAAACAGCTTTTGATTGCTAAAATTTTCAGCTAGTTGAAGTCTACACTTTAATGCATTACCGTATTTTGCCGTGTATAGTGCGCATTTATGTACAATGCGCACCCCCTTTTCATGATGAAAATCTGGGGAAAAAACGAAGTTTTGTGTAAAATGCACGATCATTTTCTATGACAGAGAACCCTGAAAATTTGTCTCTTTTTTTCAGGTAGAAAGACTACAGATGAAGATTTTTTAATGAAAATAAAATTGTTTTGTAATTATTTGTGAAAATAAAAATAAACTGTTATATTATTTGTGTATTTTATTATGACAGCGAGATCGTAAATCCCGGTAATGGTCCCCCTTTTCAATTAACAAACAATAAGTGCTAACCCAAGCTCACATCTTTTGATGAAAACAATAAAGGTGTCAAAACAGTGATGATCAACAAATTACTATTCAAACAATCCTGAAGTATTACAGCTAAATGGCTTTGTTAATTGTCCAAGCCAGTTTGACAAAATATCGATGTTGTATGCAAATTAGCCTAAGTGTCAAAACAAATAATTACCAGTAAATCTAAATTATCTCCAGCTTGGGATGAGTATTTATTCACAAAACAATAAGAAAATGGTGATCTCTTGCTCAAGTTGCTCAAATAATTACATGAAAGAAAATACACAATCATGTAAACAAACCATTCTATTTTTAGAATTATTTAAATGAGGTTACTGAGGGGACTACACAATATTGATTGAGAAAGGAAACAAGTAAAGGGAGAATAAATAAATAAATAAAAATCATATTTTATTATTCTTATTTTGAATAAAGAAATTGGATAGATGTATTTTTTTAAGAACACAAATATTAGATACCAAACTAAACATATCCAAAATGGCGGACGATATGAAAATGAAATTAATAAACAAACACATGAAGACACTTCAATTAAGTTTTTTATTTGATAAAAGCATGATAAATTTTATTTAGAGATACTAATAATGAACAGGATTCAATAGAAATCATGTGAGTTATGATTCTTGTGTTCAATCATGGATGAATCTTCTGTCCAAAGTCTGACAAACATCGATCTTTTGCCGTTGCCGATGTTCATGAAAATGTATGAAAATCTCATATAGGGATGTACTGTGCGCACCCCTATGTTAAATTCTGGAAATTATTGTAAAAAACTGCGCACTATACACGGCAAAATACGGTAAGTTAATTGACCTTGTCAGATGACCCCTAGTATTGAAGATATGGCCCTTTTAATGTAAATAAAAAAAGGCATTTCAGTCAGGTGAGCGATTCAGGCTCCTGGGAGCCTCTTGTTGTGGGTGTCAGTCTACCATGAAAAATAAGGGTCCAATGAAGTGTTATTTTTACATTGATAGCGTGAAGTACAAAATTGAAAATCCAACAATATCAACTTGTGTCTGATCCTTTTTTGCATTCAAAGAGCAAATAAAATAATTCTAAATCTAAATCTGAATCTATTGGACACATACACAATCCTGACTGTCTATGTTTTCTTCACCAGCAGTCCCTTGTGTCCAAAAAATTCAATATTGAAAATTTATAAATCAGAAATTTTTAGGTGCCAAACAACCCTTACCCAGCCTTCTAATACTGGGCATGATTTTCAGACCTGTGACGAGTGTCCATCTTATACTCCTTCTTTGAGTGCTGGTGACATGTATATCCTGACTACACATACTCCTCAATGTTTTAACTCTAAAGGAATAATGATTAAAATTCAAAGAGTAGTTTTGTTTAATTTGAAACAAAGTGTGTAATACTTATCTTTCTGATAGGTTAAAAATAAATACTGAAAATTATTACATGATATAATTTCATTTTCATAGAAAATTGTACTGAAACCTTTAAAAACTGATATAATGCATTTACTCTCACCATTAGTAATGCATTTTTACTGTTAAAAGTAATCATATTTAAATCCTTTGTGTGTTGAAACATTGATTTTCTCCTTCAGAATTTATGAGGAAGAAGTTGCCGATAGTGTTGGCATTTTGAAATAACTTTTGATTTTTATTTACAGAAAAGATGTAGAGAAGACCAAATGATATTGATTATGGCCTTGGTATCTAAAAGGAACCTTGTATTACACAAACTCCGCAACTGAAGGATGCAAAAAACCTGTTAGCTTCCAATTATTGGAATTGATATTACGCTATGGAATACTTAAACCTGGTATTGGATCCATTCCCTGTAGGTGACTGTATATATTCAAGATAAAAAATGGCAGTACAACAGCAGGCTACCTGAAATCGGTATATCAATTGTTACTAAATATGGAAATTGCTTAAACCAATCAATGAGAAATGCCTGTATTACACAATGCTTTAATTTTGACTAAAAGTGCCAGTTCTTTTGCAACGTTGCTCTTTTATAAAATTAGGATTAAGAATGAGCAGTTCTGATTCAGGTTCTATTGGACAAAGAGAAGGTGGTCGCGCTCCACTAGCTACGTTTGATACTGTAGATTTTGGAGAGGACAGATCCTCAATTAGAACACTGCAAAATGATTCCATAGAGATGAAAAGTGAAATAGATAGTCCTAACTCAGAAATCAGTAGTCCGTTTGATTTCTCTTCTTATTCCGAGGATTGTACAGATTCCGTATCCTCCAGTAGCCAAAAACCTGACAAACAAAACAATGACATTTGGACAAATATAAGTATCAAAACTGGAACTATTGATAGTGAACATAAAAAACTGAGTAAGAGGAACAGCTTTGGGTACCAGAACTTAAAGGAGAAGAGAACCAGTATAAGTTCAGATTCTTCCGATAGTTCAGATTCAGAAAGAGGCTATGTTAGAAGTGGATATGTGACAGTAACCTCAAATTCAGACAAATTTTCCAACTCTCCATTTGGTCACCCGTTTGATTCACCTTATCCACAACGAGCATTTTTAAAACATATTGAAGAAAATAACAGTTCTTGTGAGTCTACACCATTCTCATCTCCAAATTTATCCTACATATCACGAGATCTTCCTTCTCTTATTGAAGAATTAGAAAATGTTACTGAAAAGTCAAAAAGGAAAGCTTTAGAGAAAAAGATTCAACGTTTGCAAGTTACTAATAAACCAGTAGAAAGACCTCGTAGTACAACCCCTATAAATGTTGTCAACTTTGAGGAATACAAATCGCCAACAAGTTCTCCGTCAATTAACAGTGAAAAGTTGTCCATAAAATTACCACATGATGAGTGTAGAAAAAGACACAAAAGTCCATTAAAACTACACGGAGATATATTTACTTTTAACAATGAGGAACTATTATTTACTAGGACGAAAGCTTTAGTAGTAGAGACCCCCAATCAGCCGTGGCAATCACCCAAACGTGTACTTATACCTCCAACTCTTAGTCCTTCATGTTCACCAGTAAAGAGTGAAAATAAATCTTCAGGTTTAGATGCAAAGCCAATGTTTTCAACTTCCCCAGATAACTGGGTAGCATTTCCTAACGATATTTCTAATTTAAGAGAGAATGACAATCAGAGGGATTACCATTTACCGTGTGACAATAACGATGAAGACTTAATAACAGTCAGAATAAGTGAAAGTGATAATGAGAAAACATGTGACATTTCTTTAGAGGCCAAACCTTTGAGTGACAAGGTACAATTAGTTACTGAAATCAATAGTTCCGAGTCAAACAAAAGTCTTAATGAAAATTTACACTCAGAACAAAATGACGAAATGACATTTAAAGAGGCTGATACATCAGATTTACGCAAAGAGATTATATCTATTGTCAATGAAATTTTCGATGGAGAATCTAGCATGCCACAAGTCTTTCAAGAGGGAGAAGAAACTTCCAAGCAAGAGGCCCCCCTCAACAGAATGTTTGCCAAAGACGAGAATACCCAAAATGCACCTGTACTGCTTTCTTGATTCAGTTTGACAGTAAGTACTCGTACATATTATTTCAGCTTTTAGGCAAAAAATACATGTAACTAAATTCATGCATGTTGATGATCATACAAGTTCAAATTGTATTTGAGCCAAAATAGAAAAATAAGTTAGTTTGCCAAAACCCTACCTACTCAAATCACTTCTGCCTGACTCAAATTCTTTTTAATTAAAATTTTACAAACAATTTTATTGGTCTTTTGCTAGATTATTTAATGTATTACATACATTGTATAAAAGGAAAATTGTGGTAAAAATAAGAATTTTCCTTCCTACCTGTCCATATCATAGAGGAATGGGTAGGGTTTGGGCAAATAGAAAGTATTTTAAATGCCTTGTGTAATATACCGTATAGCGGGTTTATTTTCGCGGGGGATAAATGTTTGAGGGTGATTTCACAGCTATCTCTTTTTAGCTCACCTGGACGGAAGGTCCATGTGAGCTATTACCATCACTTGGCGTCCGTCGTCGTCGTCTGTCGTCGTCGTCGTCTGTCGTCTGTTAACAATTTTTCAAAAATCTTCTCCTCTGAAACCACTGAACAGAATTTAATGAAACTTGGTATGAATGATCCTTAGGGTGTCCTGCACCAAACTTGTGTTTCAATTTTTGATCCGTCAAAAAACATGGCCACCGTTACTAAAAATAGACCAGGGGGGTCAGACTACTTTTTTAGCTCACCTATGTGAGCTATTGCCATCACTTGGCGTCCGTCGTCGTCTGTCGTCTGTCGTCGTCTGTTAACAATTTTCAAAAATCTTCTTCTCTGAAACTACTGAACAGAATTTAATGAAACTTAGCATGAATGATCCTTAGGGTGTCCTGCACCAAACTTGTGTTTCGTGTTACTGTTTTTGGCTTGTAAATCAAAAAGTATAAGAAATAGATGAAATCTGATGCCACCCTGCTGCTTCAGCATCAAAAGTTCTACGAAAGTCTCCATTTGGTCGAAGTTGTCAGATGATCCCTTATAGGGGTTACAGCCCTTTAAAGGCGAAAAATAGCGGTTTTTCATGATTTTGGCTTAAGAATGAAAACTATTGCAGATAGAGAAAAGCTGTTGCTTGCTTAAATGTTCAGCTCATTTAGCTCTACAAAAATCTCCATAGGGTCAAAGTTGTCAGATGACCCCTTATAGGGGTTACAGCCCCTTAAAGGCGAAAAATAGTGTTTTTGGCCCATAGAATGAAAACTATTGCAGATAGAGAAAAGCTGTTGCTTGCTTAAATGTTCAGCTCATTTAGCTCTACAAAAGTCTTCATAGGGTCGAAGTTGTCAGATGACCCCTTATAGGGGTTACAGCCCTTTAAAGGCGAAAAATAGTGTTTTTGGCCTATAGAATGAAAACTATTGCAGATAGAGAAAAGCTGTTGCTTGCTTAAATGTTCAGCTCATTAAGCTCTACAAAAGTCTTCATAGGGTCGAAGTTGTCAGATGACCCCTTATAGGGGTTACAGCCCCTTGAAGGCAAAAAATAGTGTTTTTGACCTATAGAATGAAAACTATTGCAGATAGAGAAAAGCTGTTGCTTGCTTAAATGTTCAGCTCATTAAGCTCTACAAAAGTCTTCATAGGGTCGAAGTTGTCAGATGACCCCTTATAGGGGTTACAGCCCCTTAAAGGCAAAAAATAGTGTTTTTGGCCTATAAAATGAAAACTATTGCAGATAGAGAAAAGCTGTTGCTTGCTTAAATGTTCAGCTCATCTAGCTCTACAAAAATCTTCACAGGGTCGAAATTGTCAGATGACCCCTTATAGGGGTTACTGCCCCTAAATTTACGTGTTTTCATGTTTTTGGCTTATATAATGAAAACTATAGCAGATAAAGAAAAGTGGTTGCTTGCTTAAATGTTCAGTTCATTAAGCTCTTAACAAAAGTCTCTATAGAGTCAAAGTGTTCAGATGGCCCTTAATATAAATAACATTTTGCACATTTTTGGCCTACAGAATGAAAACAATCGCTGAAAGAGAAAAGCTGTTGCTTGCTTAAATGTTCAGCTTATTTAGCTCTTCAAAGTTCTTTATAGGGTTGACATCAACACCAGGTGAGCGATTCAGGCTCCTGGGAGCCTCTTGTTTGGCTTGTAAATCAAAAAGTATAAGAGATAGATGAAATCTGATGCCACACTACTGCTTCGGCATCAAAAGTTCTACAAAAGTCTCCATTTGGTCGAAGTTGTCAGATGATCCCTTATAGGAGTTACAGCCCCTTAAAGGTGAAAAATAGCGTTTTTGCATGTTTTTGGCCTATAGAATGAAAAATATTGTAAATAGAGAAAAGCTGTTGCTTGCTTAAATGTTCAGCTCATTTAGCTCTACAAATGTCTCCATAGGGTCGAAGTTGTCAGATGACCCCTTATAGGGGTTACAGCCCCTTAAAGGCAAAAAATTGTGTTTTTGGCCTATAGAATGAAAACTATTGCATATAGAGAAAAGCTGTTGCTTGCTTAAATGTTCAGCTCATTTAGCTCTACAAATGTCTCCATGGGGTTGAGGTTGGCAGATGACCCTTTATAGGGGTTGAAGCCCCTTAAAGGTGAAAAATAGCGTTTTTGCATGTTTTTGGCCTATAGAATGAAAACTATTGTAGATAGAGAAAAGCTGTTGCTTGCTTAAATGTTCAGCTCATTTAGCTCTACAAAAGTCTTAAAAAGGTCAAAGTTGTCAGATGACCCCTTATAGGGGTTACAGCCCCTTAAAGGCGAAAAATAGTGTTTTTGGCCTTAAGAATGAAAACTATTGTAAATAGAGAAGAGCTGTTGCTTGCTTAAATGTTTACTGTAAACGTACTTATTTTCGCGTGGTATTTATTTTCACGGATTTCGCGGTCACTTAATTTCCGCGAAAATAAATACCCGTGAAATTAAATACCATATTTTTAAAGAAAATGTTAACCTTTGTTTTCATGTAATACTGTACTCTCGATGTTGAAAGTAACGGTTCTACATCAAAGGGATTGTTATCAAAACATCTTTACAATCGACACAAGCTAACCTTGATTTAAATTGACATTTTTATTGTACACAATTGCAACCTTTGACCTTTCCAATGAATGACCCAAGCTGACCATAATCCAAATTGACACCTTTTTGTACCTGATCTTTAACCATTCAATTGTGTGATAATCGATAACAGTTATAAATGACAGACGGATTAAAGAATTGTAGCCACAATAAATTTTGATCGTTAATTGGGCTTCTGAGTAATTAGTAAATCAATAATGCACTTCAATTTATAATTGACCAACAAACATATTTACAAATACGACATTTGAAAGAAATTAAATTATTTACAAAAATATATCTCTGACAGTTTTAATTACAAGTTGCAATATCGATCTATGTTAAAGAACTTACAAATTCATAGCCTCAATCAATTAGTCAGTTGTCGTCAGTATTTATTTTTGATCACGAATTATTAAGAAAGGACCGTTATTTTAGGTTTATATTAACTTAAAGTCATTAATCCGCGAAAACTGCGAATGGTCAATGAGAAAAACCGTGAAATTAAGTACCCGCGAACTTGTTTCAAATACGGAAATCGCGAAAATAAGTACCCGCGAAAATAAGTACGTTTACAGTAGCTCATTTAGCTCTACAAAAGTCTCTATAAAGTCAAAGTTGTCAGATGACCCCTTATAGGGGTTACAGCCCCTTAAAGGCGAAAAATAGTGTTTTTGGCCTATAGAATGAAATTATTGCAGATAGAGAAAAGCTGTTGCTTGCTAAAATGTTCAGCTCATAAAGCTCTACAAAAGTCTTCATAGGGTCAAAGTTGTCAGATGACCCCTTATAGGAGTTACAGCCCCTTAAAGGCAAAAATAGTGTTTTTGGCTTAAAGAATGAAAACTATTGCAGATAGAGAAAAGCTGTTGCTTGCTTAAATGTTCAGCTCATTTAGCTCTACAAAAGTCTCCATAGGGTTGAAGCTGTCTGATAACCCCTTATAGGGGTTACAGCCCCTTAGTGTTTTTTGATTATTTAGAATGAAAGCAATTGCAAATAGAGAAAAGATTTTTCATGCTTATAAACATTCAGCTCATTTCGCTATACAAAAGTCTTCATAGGGTTGACATCAAGACCAGGTGAGCGATTCAGGCTCCTGGGAGCCTCTTGTTTACAATTCTTCTTTACATGTTCACAACAATTTTGTATTACTATGAAAATAAATTACTTGCAATGATTTATTTTTCACAAATAAATGTTAGTTGGTTTACAGTATCTGAAAATGTCAAAAGGAACAGACATATACAATGTAAGAACAAGTTAATGTTACATGTACACAATGTATGTGGAGCAACAATGTGTACATTTTCATGGGATCACTAGCCGATCGCCTCTCAGCTGGTATTCGAGTCCCGTTTGTATTTAACAAAAAAAGGGACTTCCCCAACTGAATGTGATTAGGTTTGTCAGTTACCTGTCCAAGGTCAGTGGTTTCCTCTGGGTATTCCGGTTTCCTCCACCATTAAAACTGACCGCCCTACATGGCCCAGGTGTGTCAATAAAGGGCATTAAACACCAACACACACACACACACACACACACACACATTTTCATGGTATCAGTTGGAAGTTTTAAGTTATCCTTATTATAAACTGCTGAATAGAATTTCTAGAAAGTAAACAATTGGACCTTTTTTTTCTTGCAATCTAATTTCAACACCTTTCATACAAGTTACACAAAAAAAGTAAATTTTAAGCAGATATATGCTGCATGAAGAAATTTCATTGCTCCAAAAAATTATGCAAGGGAGATAATTTGACTTTACTTTCCCGATATAATTAGTAAATGTAAGCAAGGGATATCCTCAAAGCTCACCTTAGATGCATATGCCTTATTAGCTCACCTGGACCAAAGGTCCATGTGAGCTATTGCAATCACTTGGCGTCCGTCGTCGTCTGTCGTCTGTTGTCTGTCCTCTGTTTACAAATTTTCAAAAATCTTCTCCTCTGAAACTACTGAACAGAATTTAATGAAACTTGGTATGATTGATCCTTAGCATGTCCTTTACAAAAGTTGTGTTTCGATTTTTGATCCGTCAAAAAACATGGCCGCCATGGCTAAAAATAGACCAGGGGGGTCAGACTGCTGTTTTTGGCTTGTAAATCAAAAAGTATAAGAGATAGATGAAATCTGATGCCACCCTACTGCTTCAGCATCAAAAGCTCTACAAAAGTCTCCATTTGGTCGAAGTTGTCAGATGATCCCTTAAAGGGGTTACAGCCCCTTAATGGTGAAAAATTAAGATTTTTCATGTTTTTGGCTTATAGAATGAAAACTATTGCAGATAGAGAAAAGCTGTTGCTTGCTTAAATGTTCAGCTCATTTAGCTCTACAAAAGTCTCCATTTGGTCGAAGTTGTCAGATGACCCCTTATAGGGGTTACAGCCCCTTAAAGGCGAAAAATAGTGTTTTTGGCTTATAGAATGAAAACTATTGCAGATAGGGAAAAGCTGTTGCTTGCTTAAATGTTCAGCTTATTTAGCTCTACAAAAGTCTCCATAGGGTCAAAGTTGTAAGATGACCCCTTATAGGGGTTACAGCCCCTTTAAGGCGAAAAATAGTGTTTTTTGCTTATAGAATGAAAACTATTGCAGATAGAGAAAAGCTGTTGCTTGCTTAAATGTTCAGCTCATTTAGCTCTACAAAAGTCTCCATTTGGTCGAAGTTGTCAGATGACCCCTTATAGGGGTTACAGCCCCTTAAAGGCGAAAAATAGTGTTTTTGGCTTATAGAATGAAAATTTTTGCAGATAGGGAAAAGCTGTTGCTTGCTTAAATGTTCAGCCCATTTAACTTTACAAAAGTTTCCTTAGGGTCAAAGTTGTCAGATGACCCCTGATAGGGGGTACAGTCCCTTAAAGGTGAAAAATAGTGTTTTTGGCCTATAGAATGAAAACTATTGCAGATAGGGATAAGCTGTTGCTTGCTTAAATGTTCAGCTCATTTAGCTCTACAAAAGCATTCATCATGTTCATAGGGTTGAAGTTGTCAGATGACCCCTTATAGGGATTACAGCCTCTAAATTAAAGTGTTTTCATGTTTTTGGCTTATATAATGAAAGAAAAGTTGTTGCTTGCTTAAATGTCAGTAACAAAAGTCTCTTTAGAGTCAAAGTGTTCAGATGGCCTTTTAAATAACATTTTGCACGTTTTTGGCCTACAGAATGAAAACTATTGCTGAAAGAGAAAAGCTGTTGCCTGCTTAAATGTTCAGCTTATTTAGCTCTACAAAGTTCTTTATAGGGTTGACATCAAGACCAGGTGAGCGATTAAGGCTCCTGGGAGCCTCTTGTATTGAACAGTACATACATGTTATTCATTTTTATACGACCACCAAAAAAAATTGGACGTATAATGGTATGATGCTGTCGTCGTCATCATCGTTGTCTGTTAACTTTAGTATATACACCATAACTTTAGTTCTAGTTATCCAAATGCAATGAAATTTGATAATAATATTTCTTACCATGAAAGGATGGACGGGATTGATTTTGGGAGTCCCCCCTTTTTAGCTCACCTGGACCGAAGGTCCATGTGAGCTATTGCCATCACTTGGCGTCCGTCGTCGTCTGTCGTCGTCTGTTAACAATTTTCAAAAATCTTCTCCTCTGAAACAACTGAACAGAATTTAATGAAACTTGATATGAATGATCCTTAGGGTGTCCTGCACCAAACTTGTGTTTCAATTTTTGATGCGTCAAAAAACATGGCCGCCATTACTAAAAATAGACCAGGGGGTCAGACTACTATTTTTGGCTTATAAATCAAAAAGTATAAGAGATAGATGAAATCTGATGGCACGCTACTGAATCAGCATCAAAAGCTCTACAAAAGTCTCCGATTGGTCTAAGTTGTCAGATGACCCCTTATAGGGGTTACGGCCCTTAAAGGTGAAAAATAGCCATTTTTCATGTTTTTAGCTCACCTGACCCGAAGGGTCATGTGAGCTATTGTCATCACTTGGCGTCCGTCGTCCGTCCGTCGTCCGTCGTCCGTAAACTTTTTAGCTCACCTGACCCGAAGGGTCATGTGAGCTATTGTCATCACTTGGCGTCCGTCGTCCGTCCGTCGTCCGTCGTCCGTCGTCCGTCCGTAAACTTTTTCAAACGTTAACTCCTCTGACACCATAAGTCCAATTGCAACTTAACTTGGTATGGTTGTTTATTAGCATTCGGTGCTTAGAACTGATGTGGGGATTTTTGATTCGTCGTAAAACATGGCCGCCGTGGCTAAAAATAGAACATAGGGGTAAAATGCAGTTTTTTGCAAATAACTCAAAAACGGCTACAGATATCAAAATTCTGGCATAGGGTAAAAGTGATCAGCACCTCAAGATCTACCTACCCTGAAATTTTGAAGAAAATCCAACAACCCATGTAGGAGTTATTGCCCTTTTTGTGGATTTTTTGCAAATTTTGCACCTGTTTAGCTCAATATTTTGAAAACTATACTAGATATTTTAGAAATTTAAATTGCATATTGTTAAGCACATCAAGATCTACAAAATATGTAACAGGGTCAACGTTGTAGGACCATTCCTTTTAGGAGTTATTGCCCTTAGAACGTCAAAATTTAGCATTTTAACAGCATTTCCTCATTACATTGAAAACGTTAACTCCTCTGACACATTAAGTTCAAATGGAACCAAACTTGGTATAGTTGTTTATTAGCATGAGGTGTATAGAACTGATGTGGGGATTTTTGATTGGTCGTAAAAAATGGCTGCTGTGGCTAAAAATAGAACATAGGGGTAAATGGCAGTTTTTTGCAAATAACTCTAAAACGGTGACAGATTTCAAAATTTTGATTGGGAACAAAAGTGATCAGCACCTCAAGATCTACCAGCTCTGAAATTTTTAAGAAAATCCAACATTCCATGTAGGAGTTATTGCCCTTTTTGTGGATTTTTTGCAAATTTTGCACCTGTTTAGCTCAATATCTTGAAAACTATACAAGATATTTTAGAAATTTAAATTGCATATTGTTAAGCACATCAAGATCTACAAAATATGTAACAGGGTAAACGTTGTAGGACCTTTCCTTTGAGGAGTTATTGCCCTTGGAACTTCAAAATTGAGCATTTTAACTGCATTTCCTCGTTATATTGAAAATGTTAACTCCTCTGACACTTTAAGTCCAATCAGAACCAAACTTGGTATTATTGTTTATTATTATTAGGTGTATAAAACTGTTGTGGGGATTTTTGATTGGTTGTAAAACATTGCCACTGTGGCTAAAAATAGAACATTAGGTTAAACTGCATTTTTTTTGCAAATAACTCAAAAAGTGTGACAGATTTTTAGATTTAGATTGAGAACAAAAGTGATCAGCACCTTAATATCCACCATATTGTCAGATGACCCCCTTATTAATCTTATGACCCTTTCAACGTCAAATAGATTTTGCCTAATAACCTTTACTTCAGGCACATATGTCAGGTGAGCGATTCAGGCTCCTGGGAGCCTCTTGTTAAAACGTTAACTCCTCTGACACCATAAGTCCAATTGCAACCAAACTTGGTATGGTTGTTCATTAGCATTCGGTGCTTAGAACTGATGTGGGGATTTTTGATTCGTCGTAAAACATGGCCGCCATGGCTAAAAATAGAACATAGGGGAAAATGCAGTTTTTTGCAAATAACTCAAAAACGGCTACAGATATCAAAATTCTGGCATAGGGTAAAAGTGATCAGCACCTCAAGATCTACCTACCCTGAAATTTTGAAGAAAATCCAACGACCCATGTAGGAGTTGTTGCCCTTTTTGTGGATTTTTTGCAAATTTTGCACCTGTTTAGCTCAATATCTTGAAAACTATACTAGATATTTGAGAAATTTAAATTGCATATTGTTAAGCACATCAAGATCTACAAAATATGTAACAGGGTCAACGTTGTAGGACCTTTCCTTTTAGGAGTTATTGCCCTTAGAACGTCAAAATTTAGCATTTTAACAGCATTTCCTCATTACATTGAAAACGTTAACTCCTATGACACTTTAAGTCCAAATGGAACCAAACTTGGTATAGTTGTTTATTGGCATTAGGTGTATAGAACTGATGTGGGGATTTTTGATTGGTCGTAAAACATGGCCGCTGTGGCTAAAAATAGAACATAGAGGTAAATGGCAGTTTTTTGCAAATAACTCTAAAACGGTAACAGATTACAAAATTTTGATTGGAACAAAAGTGATCAGCACCTCAAGATCTACCAGCTCTGAAATTTTGAAGAAAATCCAACAACCCATGTAGGAGTTATTGCCCTATTTGTGGATTTTTTGCAAATTTTGCACCTGTTTAGCTCAATATCTTGAAAACTATACTAGATATTTGAGAAATTTAAATTGCATATTGTTAAGCACATCAAGATCTACAAAATATGTAACAGGGTCAACGTTGTAGGACCTTTCCTTTTAGGAGTTATTGCCCTTAGAACGTCAAAATTTAGCATTTTAACAGCATTTCCTCATTACATTGAAAACGTTAACTCTTCTGACACTTAAAGTCCAAATGGAACCAAACTTGGTATAGTTGTTCATTAGCATTAGGTGTATAGAACTGATGTGGGGATTTTTGATTGGTTGTAAAACATGGCCGCTGTGGCTAAAAATAGAACATTAGGTTAAACTGCATTTTTTGCAAATACAGTGAAAACTGTCCAAACCGAACCCTGACTAAACCGAATTTCACATCAAACCGAACAAATTCTAAAGTCCCAAAGAATTTTTTATTAAATATAAAGAAGTTTAACCTGTAAAAACCGAATACTGTCCATTCCGAATACCAAACAAATTTTTATTCCCTTTAGTTAATAAATCATATAGTTATATCTTGTCCATACGGAACTCATCACAGATAATCAAGGATTTACTTTCTGCTTTTGCAATAACAATTACATGTATGTTTTTACAAGAAATTGAAAAGAATACCCAAGCTGTCAAAATTATTAGGATATGAGCATTTATTATCAAAACATATAGTTATATGAATGTTTTGATAACAAGTTTCACAAACCTGAATTTCGTTAATGATTGTCATCAAAACATAGCTTAATAACTGGTCTAATTAATGAGAAAATAATTTCATTGTTAAAAATAAGATAAGTGAATCAAGAGCTACACCAAAAATAACCAAGAAGAATTCAATATTGTTACAAAAAGACTTTTACTTTAATATATATATAATCATATTGCATTTTCAATTTCAAATTTTATGATAGACTTTCATTTTAGTTTCCTATTTTTCTATTTATTTATAGTCCATTTCCGGTTGTACTTGAACCCTGACAAAACCGAACACCTGCTAAAACCGAACAAATCCTTGAGCCCCATTACTGTTCGGTTTGGACAGGTTTCACTGTAACTCAAAAAGGGTGACAGATTTTTTGATTTTATTTAGAACAAAAGTGATCAGCACCTTTAGATCCACCATATTGTCAGATGACCCCCTTATTAATCTTATGACCCTTTCAACGTTAAATAGATTTTGCCTTATAACCTTTACTTCAGGCACATATGTCAGGTGAGCGATTCAGGCTCCTGGGAGCCTCTTGTTGTCCTACAGAATGTAATCTATTGCAGATAAAGATTAGCTGTTGCTTGCTTAAATGCTCAGCTCATTTAGCTCTACAAAATTTTCCATAGGGTAGAAGTTGTCAGATGACCCCATATAGGGGTTACGGCCCCTGAAAAATAGCGATTTTTCATGTTTCTGGCCTACAGAATGAAAACTATTGCAGATAGAGATTAGCTGTTGCTTGCTTAAATGTTCAGCTCATTTAGCTCTACAAAATTCTCCATAGGGTCGAAGTTGTCAGATGACTCCTTATAGGGGTTATGGACCCTTATAGGTGAAAAATGGTGTTTTTGGCCTATACAATGAAAACTATTGCAGGTAGAGAAAAGCTGTTGCTTGCTTAAATGTTCAGCTCATTTAGCTCTACAAAAGTATAGGGTCAACATCAAGACCAGGTGAGCGATTCAGGCTCCTGGGAGCCTCTTGTTAGCCTACAGAATGAAAACTATAGCAGATAGAGATTAGCTATTGCTTGCTTAAATGTTCAGCTCATTTAGCTCTACAAAAGTCTCCATAGGGTGGAAGTTGTCAGATGACCCCTTATAGGGGTTACGGCCCCTTTAAAGTGAAAAATAAGTGTTTTTAGCCTCTAGAATGAAAACTATTGCAGATAGAGAAAAGCTGTTGCTTGCTTAAATGTTCAGCTTATTTAGCTCTACAAAAGTCTCCATAGGGTCAAAGTTGTCAGATGAACCCTTATAAGGGTTACGGCCCCTTAAAAGTGAAAAATAGTGTTTTTGGCCTATAGAATGAAAACTATTGCAGATAGAGAAAAGCTGTTGCTTGATTAAATATTCAGCTTATTTAGCTCTACAAAAGTCTCCATAGGATCGAAGTTGTCAGATGACCCCTTATAGGGGTTACAGCCCCTTAAAAGTAAAAAATAGTGTTTTTGGCCTAAAGAATGTAAAATGTTGCAGATTAGAGAAAAGCTGTTGCTTGCTTAAATGTAGAGCTAATTTAGCTCTACAAAAGTCTCCATAGGGTCAAAGTTGTCAGATGACCCCTTATAAGGGTTACGGCCTCTTAAAAGTGAAAAATAGTGTTTTTGGCCTATAGAATGAACACTATTGCAGATAGAGAAAAGCTGTTGCTTGCTTAAATGTTCAACTCATTTAGCTCTACAAAAGTCTATTGGTCGACGTCAAGACCAGGTGAGCTATTCAGGCTCCTGGGAGCCTCTTGTTTTTGTTTAGAAATAAGGGCCAAAAGGGGCCAAATTGCAAGTTTTTTGTTTGTTCTTACAATAACTTTTTCTACAATCTTCTCCTGATCATAAGGGTGTCCTGCACTAAAGTTGTGGTTCAATTTATGATTTGTCAAAAAAAAAATGGCCGCCGTGGCTAAAAATAGACCAGGGGTGGTCAGACTACTGTTTTTGGCTTGTAATTCAAAAAGTATAAGAGATAGATGAAATCTGATGCCACCCTACTGCTTCAGGATGAAAAGTTCTACAAAAGTCTCCATTTGGTTGAAGTTGTCAGATGACGCCTTATACATGTAGGGGTTAAGGTGAAAAATAGCATTTTTTCATGTTTTTGCTCTATAGTATGTAAACTATTGCAGATAGCAAAAAGCTGTTGCTTGCTTAATTATAATAATTTATTCAGCTCATTTAGCTCTACAAAAGTCTCCACATGGTTGAAGTTGTCAGATGACCCCTTATAGGGGTTAGGGCCCCTTAAAAGCGAAAAATAGTGTTTTTGGCTTTTAGAATGAAAGCTATTGCGGATAGAAAAAAGCTGTTGCTTGCTTAAACATTCAGCTCATTTAACTCTACAAAAGTCTTCATAAGGTCGAAGTTTTCAGATGAATATATTTTTGTGACCCCCCTTTTTTCCCCTGGGCCAAAGTGGCAATTTTAAAACTATTATTTGTTGTCCAATTTTTTAAATTTATTTTTATTTTTTAAAAAAATAGTTAAAATCTAATGAATTCCTTGTAAAATGTGGGTAGAAAGTCCACCAAAGAAGGCATGTGTCAAAAACCTTTGTCAGTCCACCATGGGCTGCATGTGTCCAGAGCAATGGACTATCCATATTAGGCCTAAAAGGTTACTGGTACAGGGTTTAACATGTTGCGGTCGTACAATGTATCATGCTGCGCTCGGCGAAGCTTTTTATTACAAAAAGTAATAATTAGTGTTTTCAGATTTTTGTGTTCTATCATAATCAGTAAGAAGTTAAAAAAGGACTTTATTTTGATATGTTTAAAAATCGACTGGTTTCTCTGAATCTTTGTATTTATGGATTGCCTTGCTCATAATAATCAATACAGTTTTCTAATTAAGGAAAAAATCCAAAGATAGATTGTAAAAACAGAAAGAAAAGATTTGTAAATTATTCATCATATAAGGCTTGATGATCAACAGACACTGATGCATGAAACGCACAGCCAAACATCAATCATTTAAAGCTACATGTTCATGTTCAATGTACATGTAATGTTACATATAAATGAAGAAATCATAGGCATGAAATGATGCATACGGTGATTTAAAAGTAGAACAAATGATGTATGTAAAAACATGCACATAATGGGAAGAAGATTTAATGATAGGGAGATTTGAAATTAATAAAAAAAAATATAACTAACTGCGCGAATATTTTTGTATTCCATTGTAGGCTATGGACAATAACATTACAGCGCAAATTTAAAACTGTGTGAACTATAATTTAGTCAATCTACCACTATTAAGCAAAGAATAGCAATTTCATACATGTAAATATACCTTTCATCTGTATATTCTACATGTATATTCATGTACATAAGAAAGGAAATGAAGGCAGTCTGTCTGTCTGACCTTACATGTACATCCATTTCTAATTTTTGTAACAGATTTGTTTGCTCAGAACTACATAGTTTTAGCATATTGAGTTAGTACTGGGCTGCCCTTATCAAGGTCAGTTGGTCTTTCACTTCCTGTTTAAATCAAGAAGGGGGAGGGGGTGATAATAGCCCTTTTGAAAAAGTCATCTGGAATTATGATTCGAAGTCTTTTATTTTAATTTTTGCAATCTTGAGTAGTTTCCTTTTGTGGGTGGGCCACATTGTGTGATCAAAGTTGAGCTAAGGAAAACATCAATTTATCCCTATCCGTTTTTGACGTAATTTCCCCTTTCCCATTAAAATAAACTGGTTTGGAGAAAAGTCTTGGATGTTAACGTATGGTTTGATAGTTTAAGACTGTGGCAGACAGATTTAAAAATGTTTGAACAGGTTGAGGAATTTTAAGTTAATTACAACAGATTTTCAAAGACAAGGCCGACCCGGAAGTAGTGAACCTGTAGTGCATAAGTAAAAGATTGCTCAGGACTGCAAGTCCTGACAATACTTTCTAAAAAGGACTATTGCTACCATGTATGCAAGACCTAGTGCAACCCCTTGTTACATGTACATGGTCATCTTGCCATGTACAAAATGTACATGTACCTTCATTCTTAAAATTGTCAATATGAGGTATGAACTAAATTTTCTATGTCTATAGAGCAAAAGACATGATAGAAGATGAGAAATATTTTTTACAAATTCCTTAGACCATAGTGTACATGTATTTTGTTAAGAATGAATCACATACCAGTAGTATAAAAGTACTTTACATGTACATGATGTACTTGTTTCATAAATATCAGAGTACATTCTCTATGCAAAATTCTAGACAATAGAAGTTGCTTAAAACTTTAAAAGAATTTGTGTTTCCATGGAAACCTTGTAATTGTTTTTCAATAGCTGATGTATATATATGGATGTGGGAGAAACAGTGTCAGAATGTATGATAACATCTTTAAGATCAATGATGGTACATTGTCTGTTTTAATTCCATAGAGAGGAGCAGAAGAAGTATTCACTTAATCCTGTTAATGTACATTTGTGGCCGAGAGGAATAATTAACATCACTGTTTTTGGAGAATACTTTCTTTTTTTCATTTTCTTTCCATATCATCTTGTATCATAAGTCGACTCAAATGCTATCTACAAGTTAAACGTATGAACAGTAGTCAAAGCAGATTTGTGCACTGCTAAAGGCATTTCTTGTAAGTGGATGCAACTATATGCTGTACAGGAAATTTTGCTCTTGATTATTCCTTCACTCTTGTCCCCAGCCACTGCAACATTCATGAGATTGACCTAGTCCTAGTAATGGATTTTGCTGAAATTTTGTAAGGTTGTTTGTCACTTCATGCACTTGATAATAATGCAAGGCTTTTTTGATTCAACACATTTTATAGGAGTTATGGTACTTCATCCATTTTGTTGTCCCCCCCTCGTAACGCGGAGCAGGGACATAGAAATGACTGTGTCCGTCCGTCACACTTTTACTCGTAACAGATTTCTCAGAAACTATTAATCATAGGCTTTTGATATTTGTTATGCAGCTTCAGGTAGGGATTTCATATGGTTGGATGCGTTTCCTGGTCTGTCACTTACCTACTTCCTGTTTAATGAGCGGAATTAGAATCTTTTAAAGGTCAAAAATCGAAAAAAAAATTGTAACAGATTTCTCAACTATTATCATTATTTGGTATGCAGCTTTAGATGGGGGTCTCATATGGTGGGATGCATTTCCAGGTCTGTCGCTTATCTACTTCTTGTTAAGCGGGCTTACTTTGAACTTTTGCCACTTGGTGGGGGATCCAGGAATTCCATTCTTGTTTACATTGTATATTAGGTCATATTTGTAGGAACACTTTGTGGGTGCAAATCCTTTGAGACAGCTGAAAGGATCTTGCTGAAATTTTGTATGAGTGTGTGTCACTTTATAAGTAGTATTTTAAAATCATATTGCAATGACAAAATTTATTGGAGTTATGGGACTTTATTGGTTTGTGCATTTCAGGTCAGAGGAAGACTTTGTGGACACAACTTGGATTACTCCTCTGAGACCACTGAACATAATTTGTTGAAATTTTGTAGGATTGTTTGCCACAATATGCAGTTGATTACATCACAATTATCATTTTGATAATTCAACTTTATGCATTTAGGGTTTAAGAAAAATTATGAGCATATAATGAACATGTTGAATAGCATTTTTGTTCATCCCTTTTAAATGCATGTACTTTTAAGAGCAAAACACAGAAATTGCTCAGCTCATTTAGATGAACACCAATGATTAAGCAGAAATTAATATTGCTGGACATTTTTACATATCATCTGTCATGTCTGTAGTTTAATCATTAATATGCATGTACATGTACAGATATGGTAATAACCCTTTAAAACAAAATGGTTCCCACACAGATTTCCAATTCCAAAACTTTATGCTACTCTTGTAATTTGCTTCAGGACTCCTTTTATCATGTTTACATCTTAAACATTAAAATCAATTTCATACATTATTAAAGTTGCCTCTTTGATGATTGAATGTCTTGGTAAGAAAAGCATTACAAGACACAACATACAAAAAAACTAAAAAAAGTTTACTAATTAAGCATCCTTGGAGCCTCTTTTTACTTTCAGCCACACGAGCCAAGATGGTACAAATATTGGTGCCATTTATGTTTTATTAGATTAATGTTCCATTAATCAATTTTCTTATATTGATATTGAATAAGAATCATTCTCTGCATCATTTTTCTTCACTTATTGGTATTAATTATTGCTTTCATTACAAACTTGTGTTAATCGCCATGTTTAACCTATGTTTGTTTTTCACAAGACTGATAAAGAATGAATTCACACTTTGATGTCTACGCGTTGACACTCATCTCAATCAATATTTCCATAATGCCTGGAGTTCCATCAATATATAGAACTGGGATTATAATAACCAGACAAATCGTTTAGCCCCTCCCTCTCCTGAAAATCTCTGGTATTGATCATGGTTATTCCAAGTAGGAATTTGGGAAATCAATGACTTAACTGTACAATATAGCTCCATAGAACAAATTGCCTTGGTTACATAGATAGAAAAAGTTGTGGAATCAATGAGAGGAGTTTTCCAATAGATGGATTTTGTTGGGGATATTGTTTTCCTTATGCCGAAGCTTTACTAAAATGTAAGTATTATATTGTCCCATTGATTTTCTCGTGAAGTTGCCATTTCTATTCATGAAGGGAAGCCATTTTTCTATCTGCCTGTCCGATCCCCGGAATGGAATCTTTCTCAGATTAGGTTGGCAAGACAACAAAAATGGCTGAGGTAACATGATTATGATCTTTTCTTCTGTACACTTGTGTATTTATTGTTTTCTAAGCATTTATGCAATTCGTTCTCAGGTTTGTGATATTTTTGCAGTCTTTGTGAATTTAGGTCCTATATTTGGTATAATTGATCAGCACTATCATCAATGAACATTTTGCAGGACATTATTGGCATAATGCTTCATTCTCTCATGGAATCTCAGATGTAACTTTTATCGTACTGTTATATTGTTATTTAATTTACATGTATTATAAATAGTAGGACATTGCCAAAAAAGCATTAATATTTTATATGTTGGTGCTTATTGATAAGAAATCACATAATTCATGTAATTACCAAGGGGGGATAATAAAAAAAGAACTAAAGTTAGACCAGATCATACTCTTACTAGAACATGAGGTAATTTTGAATCTTTCATCATAATGATATTTTAACTGATTGTTACACCAGTTTTTTTAAGTGTTTTATATGATTGTATGTCAGGTTATAGAGTAAATTGTCTGCCCCTTCCCCTTTGCCTTATTCCCCTAACTTTTGTTGGGAGACATATTGTTTTGTCCTGTCTGTCACTCTGCCTCTGCTCAAATGCTCGAAAAAACATGTAACAGAATTCAACAAAAATTGGTGTGAGGCAAGTTCACCATGCCCGGACACCATGTTAAATCTAATTTTGTTGAGTTGTAGCCCTTTGAACATGTTGAACTTTTGCTGATGATACTAAAAAAATTCTCTTCTGCTCATAACTCCTCTCAAACTATAATTAACCTTGATGTTAACAAGATGTAATGAAAATTGGTATGTGGCAAGTTTACCATAGCCAGGAAACTTCAAACTCTAGAACTGGGAAAAGGGGTGAAATTGATACTGGCAAGAAAAAAAAAATTGCAGGAAAAAAAACCCCATTAATTTGTATTCAATAATCATATTCATGTGAATAAAAAGAACTTCATACTTGGACCAAATGCATCTTTCATCTTTAAATTTTTTCAAACTTTAATATCTAACACGATCAAGCAGATTGTCATCAATTTTTAGCTCACCTGACCCGAAGGGTCATGTGAGCTATTGTCATCGTTAGGCGTCCGTCGTCCGTCCGTCCGTCGTCCGTCCGTCGTCCGTTAACTTTTCTTCAAAGATCTTCTTCTCTGAAACCACTGAAGGGATTGCATTGAAACTTTGTATACTTGATCTGTAGGATGTCCTCTACCAAGTTTGTGAATTATATACATGTCGACAAACCAACATGGCCGCTGTTGCTAAAAATAGAACAGGGGGGTCAGACCATTGTTTTTGGCTTATAACTCGAAAAGTATAAGAGATAAAGAAAATTCGAAGCAACCTTCCTTGTTCAGCATCAAAAGCTCTACAATTCTCTCCATTGAGTCGAAGTTGTGAAACAACTCCTTATAGGAGTTATTGCCCTTTAATCATCAAAATTGACCATATTTGCAGTTTTTTGACTATATCTTGAAAACTGTTAGAGCTAGAGGAAAAGTTAGCATTGCAAAATTATTAAGCTCATTGAGATCTACAAAAATGATTTCAGGGTCAAAATTGTCAGATCAGCCGTTTAAGAGTTATTCCCCTTTAACTGTTTTTTCCATTAATTTACACTGACTTTCAAAAATCTTCTTCTCTGAAACCAAAGAAGGGATTGCATTGATACTTGGTTTACTTTATCTTTAGGATGTCCTCTACCAAGTTTGTGAATTATATACACGTCGACCAACCAACATGGCCGCCATTGCTAAAAAAAGAACAGGGGGGTCAGACCATTGTTTTTGGCTTATAACTTGAAAAGTATAAGAGATAGAGAAAATTCGAAGCAACCTTCCTTGTTCAGCATCAAACGATGCCATACACAGTTTCGTATAAAATACTAGTGGTGGTAGCCCAATATATTGACCAATGAGTGGAGGGAATCCTGTCTATTTTTATACCGGAAGTAAGAATGACCATTTATTTTGCACTCTTGTGAATGTTTACATGCTTCTCTGCATAGAAAACTTTAAATCAGGTCTGCTTTTGCAAAATAAATTGTTTTTATGTTGATATTTGTATGAAGGGGGATAACTACAAAAAGCACAATTTTTTCCATGTGACAAACTGCCACATTTTATGCAAACAAAAATATTTCTGAAAAATGCAACATAATGTACCCCAATATTTTCACAGTTAAAACTATGAGACATGCTCTTTTAGATATTCTGTGTTCAGGTTTTGGCATATTTATAGAAATGATCAAATTCAGGTCTTAGAAAAATGAGATGGCACCTATGAATTTTTCATTAAAATAGCCCCCTCTTTGTCAGATTTTGGCACTTTTTAAAACAATATCTGTGTTAAATATGTTTATAAGATCAGGAACACCAGAAAGAGGGTAGTTTTATCTTTTTATTGATATATAATTGTCCATAGTACAAGTGATATCCAGATTTTCTTCATTGAATGGAAGTGACATTGCTTTTGTCCAATGACGTCATTTTGAATAACTATGTCTTGCACCCTTTAAACGATGCCATACACAGTTTCGTATAAAATACTAGTGGTGGTAGCCCAATATATTGACCAATGAGTGGAGGGAATCCTGTCTATTTTTATACCGGAAGTAAGAATGACCATTTATTTTGCACTCTTGTGAATGTTTACATGCTTCTCTCCATAGAAAACTTTAAATCAGGTCTGCTTTTGCAAAATAAATTGTTTTTATGTTGATATTTGTATGAAGGGGGATAACTACAAAAAGCACAATTTTTTCCATGTGACAAACTGCCACATTTTATGCAAACAAAAATATTTCTGAAAAATGCAACATAATGTACCCCAATATTTTCACAGTTAAAACTATGAGACATGCTCTTTTAGATATTCTGTGTTCAGGTTTTGGCATATTTATAGAAATGATCAAATTCAGGTCTTAGAAATGAGATGGCACCTATGAATTTTTCATTAAAATAGCCCCCTCTTTGTCAGATTTTGGCACTTTTTAAAACAATATCTGTGTTAAATATGTTTATAAGATCAGGAACACCAGAAAGAGGGTAGTTATATCTTTTTATTGATATATAATTGTCCATAGTACAAGTGATATCCAGATTTTCTTCATTGAATGGAAGTGACATTGCTTTTGTCCAATGACGTCATTTTGAATAACTATGTCTTGCACCCAAAAGCTCTACAATTTCTTTATAGAGTCGAAGTTGTGAAACAACTCCTTATAGGAGTTATTGCCCTTTAATCATCAAAATTGACCGTATTTGCAGTTTTTGGACTATATCTTGAAAACCGTTAGAGCTAGAGGAAAAGTTAGCATTGCAAAATTATTAAGCTCATTGAGATCTACAAAAATGATTTCAGGGTCAAAATTGTCAGATCAGCCGTTTAAGAGTTATTCCCCTTTAACTGTTTTTTCCATTAATTTACACTGACTTTCAAAAATCTTCTTCTCTGAAACCACAGAAGGGATTGCATTGATACTTGGTTTACTTGATCTTTAGGATGTCCTCTACCAAGTTTGTGAATTATATACACGTCGACCAGCCAACATGGCCGCCATTGCTAAAAATAGAACAGGGGGGTCAGACCATTGTTTTTGGCTCATAACTCGAAAAGTATAAGAGATAGAGAAAATCCGAAACAACATATCATGTTCAGCATCAAAAGCTCTACAAATCTCTCCATTGAGTCGAAATTGTGAAACGACTCCTTATAGGAGTTATTGCCCTTTAATTGTCAAAATTGACCATTTTTGCAGTTTTTGGACAATATCTTGAAAACCATTAGAGCTAGAGGAAATGTTAGCATTGCAGAATTGTTAAGCTCATTCAGATCTACAAAAGTGATTTCAGGGTCAAAATTGTCAGATCAGCCATTTAAGAGTTATTCCCCTTTAACTGTTTTTTTTCCCATTAATTTTAACTGATTTTCAAAAATCTTCTCCTCTGAAACCATTGAAGGGATTGCTTTGAAACTTGGTACACTTGATCTTTAGGATGTCCTCTACCAAGTTTGTGAATTATATACATGTCGCACAATCAACATGGTCGCCATTGCTAAAAATAGAACAGGGGAGTCAGACCATTGTTTTTGGCTTATAACTCGAAAAGTATAAGAGATAGAGAAAATCCAAAGCAACTTATCTTTTTCAGCATCAAAAGGTCCTTACAGGAGTTATTGCCCTTTAACTTTTTTTTTTCTATTTATTTAAACTGATTTCGGAAAATCTTCTCTGAAACCACTGAAAGGATTGTTTTGCAACTTTGTATACTTGAAAGTTTGTAAAATTTATTCAAACTTTGGCATAAGAGATCAGGTGAGCGATTCAGGCTCCAGGGAGCCTCTAGTTTAAAGGGATAGTGTCTACCATTTTGATGAAATTTTGTTTATTTGCATTTTGTACTTGCAACTTATAAAATTATAAATAATGATAGATGAACACTTAAAATTTTAAATCAGGTACACTAATTAGCCATTAATTGCTTAAAGAAAATGGAATCTAATATACTGTGTAACTCCCCACATGCTGTCAATCAAATTAATAACAAAGGAACATGTGTGCTCTGGTCAGAGGTAATTATGATGCTGTGAATTGTTTTGAAAATAGGTCAAAACCATTGGATAAGGCAGCTTAGTGCATTTTGATTGGCATGCCTTTGGGTGGAACACTTGAATTTTAGTCTGGAAGATAATAATTCAAGACCAAATTTTAAATCCAAAATATAAGCTAATTATTAAATGAATTGCAAAATTTCATGTATTCATCTTATTTTTTGGGTGAAGTCAAACTGTAATGACTGAAATAAATGTCTTTTAAAATGTTGCCAAAATCGTAGACACTATACCTTTAATAGTTACAGGTGTAGTCTTAGAATTTATGGTATTACATATAAAACTGCAATTACAAAAATATTTTAGAGTTAAAGAATTTAAAGGTTTAGCTTAGTGGCTCTTAAAAGTTTCCAAAAGACCAAAATTTTCATATGACTCCATTTAGGGATTTACAGGGGCAGATCCAGAGGTCCGTGAAAGGGGGAGCCTAATTGCTAAAAATGTCAGATTTTGATGAAAATTTGAAGGTGCTTAATGCTCAATTTTATGCAGAAAAAATTAAAAATTCTCAATTAAAGGGGGGGTGTACACCCCCTCCGCCCCCGCTACTGATTTATGCCCCTTAAAAGATTAAAAATTATGTATTGTTGTGGGCCAAGTTTTTCATTGCAAAATTTCTTTTAATGTTTTAATCTAAGATACTACATAACTGTATGAAATGGCACAGTGACATAACTGTTCTTCTAAAGCACAACAATGAGACATTAATTGATCTATTTATTGTGTTCCTGTAAATGCTTTTAAATAGCATTGATTAGAGAAAATTTGTTTAAAGCAAAATGGAAATGATTTTTCGATGACACAATTGATATAACTTTCTCTCTGTTGTCAACAATAAATTTTTGAAAATCAATGTAATTTTCTGATTTATTGGTTATCAGCATGCTATAGACGAAACGCTAAGGGGAAAATCAATGTAATTTTCTGATTTATTGGTTATCAGCATGCAATAGACCAAACGCTAAGGGAAAAATCAATGGCAATGATTGCATGGTGTACTTCAAGTGCTCTTAAGGATGGGTCAAATTATAGCAATTATTATACTATTATTATTATATGGAAAGTACACAGTAAATTTTCTAAAGTTGGGTAGTACATGTAATAACATACGAGATACCAAATATGAAACTGTTCATTGATTTATCTATAGTGACACGTATGGGTTTTTGCAAGCAGGAATATTGACAATATAATCTCAAGTAGAGTTAGACAATGCTTCATAATTAAGCTTTCTGCATGCAATGTACATTAAATTAACTTATAAGGAAAAAAGTAATCTGAAATATGATGACAGCGAAGAATTGATTTGGAGTATGTATACATGTGGTACATCTCTAAGATGAGAATATGCTAATACTGCTTAATGAGTTTTTTTTTTAAACAAAATCTCATTCAATCAAATCAAGTTTTGAGAGGTGAAATGAATTTACATAACACAATTATCTGGTAAAGAATGATTCATGTTACTATTAATTATTAATGAGACAACTGAAGAAAATCAACTTAAATATGATAATTAGCAAGTTTTTCATTAGAAATTTTCTTCTTGAAATAAATCAATAACAGTACCAACAAAGTTACTGAACATTCAACAGAAATGTGCACTCGCAAAATTTCCAAGAGAAAAAAGCAACAAAGACCATACATTTGTAGATAAATATTAAAGGATGCTCCCTGGTCTTGTCTTAGGATTTCTGTCATTTCTTTGGAATCCTCTAGTTTTTATCATCAAAATAGGGTTAAATTTTTTGCCCATGAACCCCTTATTTTTTTTTAATGTCTTAAGTAATTGCCATAAAGAAGTGATAAACAAAGTTTCATCAAATCCTATTTATTCTGTCATGGGTTTTTTACAGCAAAAAAGTGCTGCTAAACCTATGAAAAGGTCAGAGAAAAACTCCTAGCCAAAACTTTAAGGTCAATTATCTTGAAAACAAGGTCACAAACCTATCAAAATTTTTTGCTTGTTTCATACCTTTAACTATTATCTTTTTATTTTTTTTTATTTGAAGCATCACATTTGAAACCTTTTTATTGTCAATAATGAATGATCATAATACACATTATATTACATATTGCTTATTTCTTTCTACTTCTAGGGAACGTTAACCTAGCTGCTATGTCATCTGAATCATTTGACGAATCATCTAATTTGGTTGTTGAAGTTACTTCCCCTACTGGTAATCACGACGAGGAAGTCTTAAGCAAGCATAAAGAAGACAAAGGAAAATTACGCATACGTGACAAAAGCCCTTCTAAAGGATTTGGATTCATCAAGAAAAAGAGATCAAAATCACCATTTAGTTCACCATTTAAATCACCAAAGCCACAAAAATCACCATGCAAATCACCATCTAAGGAATTACTTACAGAAGAATACAAAGACATTGAAAAGAAAATCAGTGAGAAAAAATCTGAAGAATGGAAAATCTTCCAGCAGATGCAAGACCGCATTAAACAGAATCTCTTTCAAACACAAAGCACATTACAAAAACTGTCTACAAGTTTTGATGACGACATTGATCAGACTGACAAGTCTAAATCACACATTGATGAAACCAGTGATAGCTTGGCCTTGATTAAACAGGAAACAGGCGAGGAACTAGATTTACGATTGTATAAAATGGAAGATAATAATACTGAAGCTGAACTGTTAAACTTCTCTACAGAGGTCTCAAATCTGAAACTTAATCCTGATCTGTCACCAAGGGGTACACCAAAACCCCCTGCAAACAGCTTACGAGCAAGTAATGAAAATTTATTAGATGACTCATTTCCCACCACTGATACCGTTGATCTGCTAGGTCTGACTAACGAAGATCAAAATGCCAACATAGACAACAAAGTACCTAATTCATACATCAACGATGACCTGCTTGGACTGGATGACTTTGGCACAGACCAGTCTGCCCAGGGCAGTAGTCTGTGTAGTAGTTTTGATGGGTCAGACATGTACTACAGCAGTAATGTTCAATCTCATAGTGAGATGTCATCAAATCGCTCCACGCCTGTTGGGTTTGAATCCAACTTCTGGGAAGGCCAGGATAATTTTACATATATACCCTCTGATTTTGTTAGTAATATGGTGGATGAGTTTCTACAACTAGATACAATGAAGGATGCTGATGTAAGTTTAGGTTCATATGGTCAAAATAAGACTGCTCGTACACCAGACTTGTTCGACCCATTTGTTCCCTCTGCTAATGTCGAGAAAAATCAAAATATCCCTAAAACTTTGGCTAATGTTGATCCTTTCTCTGGATTGACTGAGAACAATGACAATAATGTTTTTGGTGACAAAGATAATGCTGAGCTGAAAAAGTCTGCCGCTGAATCAATCCCTGCTCAAGTGTATGATAATCTCGGTTTTAGGATGCAGTCAGTTGATATCCCTCCAGATGAAGCCCAGAAAATTGACGAGGAACAGACCACTTCCCAGAATCCTTTTCTGACAGATACAGCAATTGAAACTTCCAATCAAACCTCTGACGCTTTTAATGACAATAACTTTTTCTCTGATCTTCTACAAACATCAAATACTGTTCAATCTTCAGGAGACGTATGGGGAACCGATATAAATGAAATGGACAATGCACAAAGTGAGGGTAGTGTTAACCCTTTCCAAGAGGACTTCTTTGGTGCTGATCAAATACCTCCAACAGCTGAAAACAGACCTACAGGTCGGAAAATGTCTCTAAATAACCCTTTCCTAATGATGGACGAATCGGATACTCAAGAATCTAGTATTAATCCATTTGCTGATCTGGACAAACCTACTTCCACAAAACACAAATTTTTGTCGGATTGTGACAAATTTTTATCAAATTTTAGTGACATAGACACTGAAACAGAAATGGCTCCCACTTTAGATGGCTTCGATCCCTTTGGGTCTGCTGTAGAAAAGCGTGATTCTGCAATCAGTGAAAAGCATGATGAAAATGAGGTTCAAATAGACAATAAAGCAAGTAATATCGCAGATACAGAAGATTTTGATAATGACGATGATGATGATGATACATTTAAACTGAAAATTAAACCTATCATGAGTGAATGTAAGATTGATTGTTCAATTCCTATACCTGCATTAGTCCCCCCTCCAAGACCTGTCAGGTCACCTCAGCCTCCCAGGGAAAACCCCTTCGACCGTGAGTCTCCTCCAGAAGAGAACTTTGCAGAATTTAAGGACTTCAAAGAAGAGAAGGAAGAAAAACCTTTCATAGATTCATCATTTAAAAGTACTGATATATCTACAGATGTAACCACACCTGAAGAGGAATTTCTTGAACCTCTTTCACCATTTTATGGAAAAGCTGATCTAGAAAAAGAGGGTTGGCACTTAATGCTTCGACAACCCACAAAGAAAAAGCTAGCCCTTGCTGGTAATAGGTTTTGGAAAGAGGTATATGTCAAACTTGTGATACAAAAAGAAGGTCCTACATTACAAATCTTCCGTGATGACAAAAGTCCAGAGATTTTACAAGAGCTTGTACTTCAGCCATGTTATTCCATATCAGAGCCTGCACTGCAGCATTATGATCAATTTGGTAAAATCCACACCGTCAAAATTCAGTACATTTTCTACAAAGAAAGAGTAGGAATTAGAACTGAGAGAATCACCCCATCTTTTGTCAAAAAGCCAAAGGCTACAATGATTTTAGATCATGCACCACAAGTCTCTGAGATGATGAAGTTTGGATGTCTAGATAGAGAGGAGATCAATACGTTTGTACGGCTTATCGAGGATACTATGATGAATATGGAGGTCAGGAGGGAAAAGACCTTGACCTATGTCAAGGACGATGTATCAGCAGAGGTCTGGGATGAATATAAAGCTGTATTAGATAAACATGGGAAAATTCTCCACCAGAAAGTACGCTGTAGAATATTCTTTCTGGCATTTGTCACGGGAATGCCTGCAATGGAGTTAGGAATCAACGATAAAAGAAAGGATGGCAATGAAGTAGTGGGTCGTCATGACATTCTGCCAATTAAAACAGAAGAGTGGATTCGGCCACAGGATCTGGAGTTTCATTGTACTGTTAATAAAGAACTCTTTGAGAAAGATGGAACAATACGATTCCATCCTCTGGATGCTTGTAGATTTGAATTAATGAGATATCGTGTGAGATTACGGGAAAACAAAGAACTTCCTCTACAGCTTACAATCACACAAGAACTAAAAAAGACAAGGTTTGAAATACGCTGCGATCTCTTAGTCACTGGTTATCATTCATGGAGTAAAAAGCACGGCCAATTCCCTTGTGAAAATATTGAAGTGAGATTCCCTGTGCCGGAACAATGGATCTATCTATTCCGCTACGAGAGAAGGTTCCATTACGGTTCAATCAAATCAGCCTGGAGGAAACCTGGTAAAATCAAAGGATTTGAACGACTAACGATGATAGCCCAGGGTCTGTTGACGCCAACCTTGATGGAAACTGATGTGGGTGTCGCCAAATATGAACATGTGTATCATGCTATAGTCTGGAGAATTCCTCGATTACCAGAGAAAAGTGAAGGTTAGTTTAATACTTATGTTTCTGTCAAAAGTTGTTAAAACATGTGAAAATTAAGAAAAAAGTTAGAAATTCCAAAGGTCCAATCAGATGTAGAAACTTAAAGCATGTTAAAAGGCATATACTGTAACACTATACATAGAAAATAGCAGCAACAAAAAAAACATGAAAGACCAGCTTTCCATTAAAAAAACAACAACAGAAAATGGACTCAGATGATATTTTACACAAAGAAATATATTTTACCATATCATACCTGTATATGATATAATATGCCTTTTGAACCTTAAAGTTTACACATTTATTCAATGATCATTTGAAAAAGATATTTGCTTAAAAATGAAAAATCATGGTTTTCATGTGTGGCAGTTGACTTATTATGTCTGTAAATTAATTTATGATGAATCTATTTCTGCCTAAACAGTGAAAGATGCTGCAATTTAATGTATGATATGTTTGTTTTCATTAGTCATTTTTAGAAAATAATGCCAAAGAATTATTGTTACACAAGCAAGTGATTTCAATGTTAATTGAAGGTTTATGTCTCAAGCTACCATACATTGACCTGTACACTTTTATTTCACAGCAGTTTTAGAGAAAGGTTATCTCAACTTGAAAATGCCAAATACTGCTCATTACAACAATTAATGACATTTTCATTTATGTCCATATTCAAAATTCTATAAAAGTTCTGGGTAATAAAATGATGAATGTTGAATGAGCAGGCAGAAAACTAAATTTTCGTAACAGTTTTCTGGTATGAAGCCTGAGCATTGGATACCAAATATTATGTACTTTTTAAAATTCCGACCATTTTTTACTTTGACAGATTTTTTTGTCTTTTAATGAAAACCTTTTCTTTTCACTATAATCATTTATATTTCAGGTGCCTACAAGAGTCATCTGTTTAAACTGTCACTAGAACTTGGTCCTCATGATGTTATTCCAGAATCCTTTGACGACACTGCCGAGGTCAGATTCACAATGCCCTCTTGTACCGCCTCACAAACTCAAATCCGATCAATTTCTGCCGAGAACCCTAACCCTCCAGATAAATGGGTCAGATATGTCGCCAAGTATGACTATACTATAGCTATCAATCATATAGACCACATTAATATGACAAGTCCACAAGATAGTGAGAGTGAATACAACATTCTTCCCAAACTGTCAGAGCCGTCGGAGGAAAAGGAAGAAGCCAGCGAGAAAGACGATGATTCCAGTAGTGATGATGATTAGGTCTATTTTAAGCTTAAGTATAAAAAAATGTATACTTCATAACTAGTACTTCACTGAACCTCATCCTTGTTAGGGTTACCACAGACTTATTAATGATGGTCCTCTCCACTGAACCTCATCCTTGTAAGGGTTACCACAGACTTATTAATGATGGTCATCTCCTGCTCTTGATTGCACCTGTTGTCCCAATTTTCAATTTTGAGAACTTTTTTACTTTATTGTTTTCTAGAAAATGAAATACTGTCCAGTAAATTCTCTGCAAATTTATTCAAAACTTGAAAGCCTATTATGAAAGTATTTTAAAAATAATTTTATGTGGATCATTGGATGTTGATGTCTTTGGGAGTTTGACTTTGTCTGGCTGGCACCATCTTTAATTTTTGATCTGTGGTGATCCCTATTCCCTTTAGAATATTTTGGGTCTTAAATAATGATTTTTATCATACTTGTAATGTGAATTAATTTTTCATTTTAGATTATTATACCCCCCGCAAACAAAGTTTGGGGGGGTATATAGGAAACGCCCTGTCTGTCTGTCCGTCTGTCCGTCTGTCTGTCTGTCCGTCTGTCCGTCTGTCCACATAACTTGTAAGCGCTTCTCCTCCTAAACCGCTTGAAGGATTTTGCTGAAACTTAACATGGAGGAAGTACATCATATGTAGATGTGCATGAAGAATTTTTATTGCACTCTGACATCATTCAGGGGAGATAATTGGACTTAGACTTTTTAAATACATTATTCAAAGGAAGACCCCGTAAGCGCAACTCCTCCTAAACGGCTTGATGGATTTTGATGAAACTTTACATGAATGAAGTACATCATATGTAGATGTGCATGAAGAATTTTCATTGCACTCTGACATCATTCGGGGGAGATAATTGGACTTAGACTTTTTAAATACATTATTCAATGGGAGACCCCGTAAGCGCAACTCCTCCTAAACCGCTTGATGGATCTTGATGAAACTTTACATGAAGGAAGAACATCATATGTAGATGTGCATGAAGAATTTTCATTGCACTCTGACATCATTTAGGGGAGATAATTGGACTTGAGATTTGAGTCCAATATGAAGCGGGGGGTATCCTTTTGTGAGCTCGCTCACAGTATTACTTGTTTTTTCATAACTTCTGGATAATAAGTTTTGCTTTAGTTCAAATTTAAAACTTCTTTAAGACATATTTAATAAGGAATGGTTGAAAGGGTTATGAACTAGATACTTGGAGTCATTTGACATCTTAAAGATGTGAATTAAAAACAAAGACATTTTGTTACTGTAACTACATTGTCAGAATCAAAGCTCACTTCTGTGACCATTCCATATTGTATATAGTTCATTGCAAATGTTCCATTTTTTGAAGCATTTTAATTTCATGCAATTATATGGAGAAAATGTGGACATTTTGACTAGCATTTTACATTCATTACCTCTATTTACCCTTGAACCTGTAGTGTGTTCTTATTATTGTATTTTTATTTGGTGCTATGAGTTTTAAATCTTTTTTGTAGCTTTGTTTTGATTTTTAAAGCATATTTTTAGAATGCATGTGAGATTTTAGATGCCAGTAAACTTTAGAAATGGAAGAAACGTCTTTTTATTTTTATATTTGAGTATGTTCAAGTTTTAAGTGTCCTGCATCGAGTTTGCAGAAGCCCTATTGTTTTCATTTTGTTTTACTATCCACATTTTTTTTGTGAATGCTAAAACTTTAAAGCTTGACGGGGTGTCTATCACTGAGCATCTATCATAACTTTCAATTTTATAATTCTAGCTATTCTAATTGATTTCTATTGGGCTAGGTAAATATCCAAATTGATAATTACAACATAAATTTGAATAAAATAAACCTTCTTTGCAAAATTTCAATATTTTCCTGTATTTTTTTAAGGGGAGATAGTTTATACAGAAAAATAAGGGAAAATCACATTTTAACATTTTTTTTATGGTGAACTTGATATTTTATTTAGAATATTTAAAAACACATACATACATACATTTTTTTGTACAAATTTTAAGAAAAATCTATGATTTTCTTAGATGAAGGAAATTTGTATTTCCCTATTTGATCCTATATGATAACTACTAAAATCATGCATTTTTCAAAGTCGTTTCTAAAAAAATTCTTATGGTGAACTTTTAATTTTATCAGCAAGATTTATAGTACCATTCTAGGGCTAACTGTGGCCAAAATTTAAGAAAATTCTGTTGAAATTTTTTTGATATCCCATCTACCTTAAAGGGGTAAAGATCTGAAATTTTATAGTTATTGACTAAGGGTCATTTGAGGATTTGCATATTAAATTTCATTTATATTTATGGAATATTTTTAGAAAAAACTTATTATTTGGTGATGAGGTCATTCCAGGCTATGTCAGTATTCCAGTTAAGTCAAGATATGTATGCAATTGTCAAATGGGTTTTAGAACTCCTGTTTTAACAGGGTTCAGTTCAGACAGATTTTACTGTTTACTGCTTTAATGACGGCATAATCTACCACCTATTGAGGCTCTGTGATATGGTTATTTTTCTATTGTTAATGTATAAATGTTTTTTGTTACTTTTGTTTTTTTTGTACTTTTATATGCTTGTTGTTGAAAGTTATGTATTCTGGTTTTTTTAAGATTTTTTTTGTATATTGTTATTTAGATGATGTATTTTCTTCTATATCTTCATCTTATTCAGAAATGTGTATCTGATTTTATATAAACTGAGATTCAATCGGAGATGAACTATTCTATATTTGACTTTTTATAACATACTGTAAATGAAATGCATAATGGAGTAAGGCACGAAGCAAAGTGTTGTGAACAAACCACCCAGTGATATAATGAATATAAATGTCTGTGGAGGCATTTTATAGATCCTAATCATTATTCTTAAAATAATAACTTTTTTGTTTTAGTAGAAGTTTTCAGAATGTAGATAATTCACTTGTCATTAGACTAACAAAGGGCTCGTCAATATTCAACAAATGATCAAATTGCTTGAAAATTTTCAAATCACAAAACATCATGTTATATCAGTAATAAAAGTGATGTTTGGTCAGGAGACACATTATTTCAGCTTCTCTTCTTCATATAATAATCATAATGAATTCAACTTTGTCTTCATTTATTCAGCATATATCATTAGTGAAATTTGTACACAATTCAACTCATATCTGCACTAGAAGTGTCAAAATGTATTGTAATATAATAATTGTGTATGTATAATACTCATTACATGGAGAATAGATCTGCATTTGATATATCTAGTCCCATTTATCCAAGATAGCTTGCAATTCAACTTTTTAGAAACAAAAGAATCATTTGAAGTTGTTCAGATTTTTCTGAGATGATATAGTAACGGCCAACGCCTAGTCTAATTACCCTTTTTCTTAGATGTACATGTTTTTTAGAGGTCAAGTACTGATTATTGTTTTTACCTACATTTTTCGTATGAGGCTTTTGTTTCTAAAAAGGAAGGATAACTGAATGTTAGAAGTTTTGAAATAAGTTAAAATAAAAACTATTAAGAGTTGTCTTTCTTTTATTTGCAAGGTTTGATATTTTTTATGGCCCACAATGAAAAGTTTCAGAACACTAAAGTTTTTCATGGTCTGTCCTTTGTATTTCCCAAACCAGGGTTGCCTTAGCAATTAAGCTATAAGCAACAGTCAGCAGACATGGATCCAGGATTTGATGTTAGAGGGGTGGGGCACTAAGAAAATACGAAAAAAATCTAGGTGTATTTTTCAAGAAAATCAAGATTATATGACCTTAATTTTTTTTTAGAGGGGCGCACATGGGATGCACCTGTGCCTGGTCAGATTTCTGTCTGTCTGTCTGTCTGTCTGTCTGTATGGGTTGGTTCCTGGAGTTTTAATTCAATGCCTTGATTGTATATCATGAAACTTTTACACATAAAAGCTAATGGTGTAGGGATGGAGCATGTTGATTATGGTGGTCAAAGGTCAAAGGCACATGTTTTAAAACACTTTTAAAATTCTGTGGCATTGGTTTCAAAAGAATAACTTTTAAACACCTTGATTCATGTATAATTTCATGGCACTTACATTAAAGGTAGTAATGTATAAATGAAGCCTGTTGATTGTGGTGACCAACAGTCAAGGTCACAAATAATATACACTAGAGGCTCCAAGGAGCCTGAATCTCTCACTTTGATCTCTTATGCAAAAGCTTCTTACCTAATTTGCAACATGGTTTACATGTACTTTAAGCTTGTTAGTAACATTAAAAATACAAGTTAAGAAAGAAAACAAATATAGTGACAAAGCTTTCAAAAAACCCTTTCAGTTGGAATTGATAGAAAACTGTGAAGCTAGGTGAAATAGATTGTTTTTCTAGCAGCTTTAATAGTAACACCTGTTATAGTGTTTTACGGCCTTCATTTCTTATGAACTACAGGTTCAATGTTGGTGACACTTATTTCACTTATAACATGCTACTTCCCAATTTACAGTACTTTACACTGAATTTCTTTTCATGCTATGTTAAAAGCTTGTTCAGCACCTCAACATTTTGAGAAATATTAGGTAAAGCTTGATAAAACTTGATAGACTTTGATGAAGAACGTCAGTATCTTGAGTTTCAATCTCTAATTAAGAACCAGATATTTTTACAATACCCGAAGACATATGTGTCCCGACATATGTGTCCCGAAAAGAGTCCTGTAATTTTATACCAGATATTTTTACAATACCCTAAATGCTAAATATGCATTTTCTATCATAGAAAAATTATGCCATTGAAACTTGGACTACATGTATATTTAGAAAAGTTGCACAGCATTTGCAATCCCATTATGTACACACGAAAAGTCATTCATATTGGAAATCCCACGTCTCAATTTTAATTGATATGTCGTGTCAGGTTTAGGCACATGGACAACATATTGTGGTCATTTTATTTGCATCTGTAAATATATTATTAAGAATTTTGATGATCCATTCATTTCCATAACTTATTGCAAAGTTGGTAGTGTCATTTTAACAAAACAAACAAAATGTGATCAAAACTGAAACCGCAAGATTTGAAATGTCAACGTCAAAACAGAGCAAAGTGAGATATTAAATTGTACGGGTTTATTTGCATATTCATGACGTTGAAATCTTAGTTTCTTACTCAAACCTGATAAAACCAAGTCTGATGAATCATTTCTAACAAACCTTTACTACTGCAAATCACTTTCGTACACGTCAACGACGAAAAACGTCGAAACGTCAAAACTACCGTTTATCTCATATCCGTGCGCGAAACCGGTTCATTTTTTTTTTTTGCAAAGTTAATGCTGAACTTACACCATTTATGAATTTGATTTGGAAAAAGCAATCGAAGTGCCAGAAAAGTTCTTTTGAAAAATGGCGCTAATGCAAGGCAATCACCGAAAGTAGCATAATTTCGATCTTACATCGCCCCAAAGTTTAAAGGTTTGTTTTTCCATTTTTTGTCTCGCCTGCGACGAATAGTCGCGGAAGGCGAGACATAGGTATTACTTTCCGGCGGCGACGGCGGCGGCGTCGTAAACTTTTTTGTAAGACTTTTGTGGACAATGAATTGCTTGAAAAGTATAATAGCTAGGCATCTGATATTTGGTATACAGACAGTTCAGGTTATGGTCTACGCAACTGTCACCATGCCATGTGACCCTGACCTCAATTTCACGCTCCAGTGACTCTGTGAACTTAGGTCTTTTTTCAGGCCGTAAACTTTTTTGTAAGACTTTTGTGGACGATGAATTGCTGGAAAAGTATATTAGCTAGGCATCTGATATTTGGTATACAGACAGTTTAGGTTATGGTCTACGCAACTGTTACCATGCCATGTGACCATGGCCCCATTTTCACGCTCCAGTGACTCTGTGAACTTAGGTCTTTTTTCAGGCCAAAAAAACTTTTTTGTAAGACTTTTGTTGACGAGGAAATGCTGGAAAGTTATAATAGCTAGGCATCTGATATTGGGTAAACAGACAGTTGCGGTTATGGACAACGCAACTGTCACCATGCCATGTGACCATGACCTCATTTTTATGCTCCAGTGACTCTGTGAACTTAGGTCTTTTTTTCAGACAGCAAACTTTTTGTAATACTTGTGTGGACAATGGATTGCTTGAATAGTATAATAACTAGGCATCTGTTTTTAGGTATACAGACACTTTTTGTGTTTATATCAAGAAATGAAAGCTTAGGTAGTTGATTTTAGTGATGGTGCCGGCAGGCGAGACATACTTTTAGTGGCCACACTTGTTAAACTCTTCAATTTGTGTAACTTTAAATGATAAAATTGGTAGTTTTTATTTAAACCGTGTTTAGTTTCTTTTACAAGAAATCAACGTTAAGTTGACTTAATAAATTTTGGTATCGTTTCTTTTTGTGGCTAGTATACACTAACCTAACTAACGGACTTAAATATGGCAATGGAAGAGGGAGGTTAGGCGCGCCTTAAAACCTGGTTTTACCCACCATTTCTTTTGAAATGCCTGTACCAAGTCAGGGTCATTGCGATCTACAATTTTTCCGGTATGTTTTCCTTGTTTTATGGACATTTGAAATTGATTCTCCAAGTTCGGTAATTTTGTTATTACCTGAGAATTTTGAAAAAAAATAAAGTTTCAAATTTTCCCTTTGTGACACCTAATTTCTAAATATCGACCATTTTTATCCAATATGTGACAAAACTTGCATTTTTTTTTCAAGATCGGACCATGAATAAGAAAGTTGCATTTGTTCCCCTTCTTGGGCGCCCCATTTCTCAAAGAAAAAAAGGTGACCTGAATAATAAATCCATATAAGGGAGTACAAGCCTGAGATTTTTTGTAATTAAAAGTTTTTTAGAATAGAAAATTTGGAAAGAATAGCTCAAAATAGCTAGACTTTATGAAAAAAGTTTTCAAAAACATGGAGCCGTTTTCAAGATATAAGCACCTAAAAATATGGCGGGAAAAAAACTTCTCTAGACTTTTCATAGGAAATACATGGAAAGTTCTTCTTCTGTTTTAACATAGAAATTGTAATTAGAATTGAATGAAATTGTTATAGGGTGCTTATTATGGCCTTCTCTTAATAGTTCTGAACAAATATTAAGAAAACATGTTAAAATTTTTTTTTTATGCATTTGAATGGATAAAAGCCGAGGATCTCGAAAATGTTCAATTTCTGAAGCTCGTACTCCCTTAATCATTTTACGGTAAGGGACAAAATTGTAAAATTTCATAGCAACCTGTCAATCAGAACTAAAGTTATCGTGGAAAGCCAAAAAAGTTTCATTTTGCCATTTTTGGTTCCAATTTCTTAACAACAAAAAAGAGGGGAAACCCAAAATTAGTCCTATCCTTTTATGGTTAGTAACATTACTGTAAAGTTTCATAGCATTTGGGCAACCAGAACAAAATTTTTGTGGGAACAAAGAAAAAAGGTTTTTTTGGGCCCTTAATTTCAAAATGGAATTATACACTTATGAAGACGCGGTGGTGTAGTGGTTAAGGCGTTTGGTCTGGTGACCGTACGGTCGTGAGTTCGAATCCAGTTGCCGGCACTTTATCAACAAGATACTTTACTTCAATTGTTCCAGTCTACTCAGCTGTAAATGAATACGTGGTTAGGTAGTGATAGAAATGTTGAGTGCTAGCTGTTAGCGCCTAAACGGCAACTCCGGTTTTGTACTCCACTAGGAGCTGAGAATTGAATGAACATGGTTCGCATGGTCAAATATTTACCATAGGTTATCTGTGAGACGACTTTACTTTTGTGAAAAGCGGTATTTAAGAACCTTAAGATCTCAAAAGGGGAGGCGCACATCTTCAATATATCTGCAATAACTGCAGAATTTCAGAAAGATCTAGTATTTGGTTTTTGAGATTCAGATTACACAAGACAAGCACCCCTGCAGCGCGTCGGACTGAATGACACAACTTCGCCTTCGGTGACGCATGTTATAAAAAGAGAGCACATGGAGAAACACTAAACATGGCTTATACCTCAGCAACTATTTGCAACTTTTGCCGTTATTATGGAACCGATGCACCACATTGAAAGAGAACTGTGAACTATTGAATTGTTTTATTTATATTTTGTACTGGGTTCGAATTGAACCATGGGGCATCTATGTCCTTACCTTTGGACCTTCAAAGGGTGTCATATCTAAGCAAGTAAACTTTCTTGCGTTGACACTCTTTAATTCTAAATTATGTTCTTTTGGCTTGATTGTTGAATTAACAATATCTATAAATGATGTTTTTGTAATAAAGAATCTAAACATTTTTGGAGTATTGCCTTCTGCCTAAGCTCAATCCCTGCGGACGAACCGAACACGACAGTTCGCCAGACACGAGGGACGATGTAGCACACCTGGTGTGGCGCATCCGACCCTCCTGTTACATTTTTGGTGGCCATTGTGGGGATTGAGATGAAACTTGGTAGTTTGGTAGTACTCCAAGATGTAAAGCAACATGGTGAACCTGTGCACAGGCATCACATTTTGGCAATCTATATTTTTCAGATTTGATAGCGCTTTGTATTTTTTATGTGATCACATGTATATATGTTAGTATTTTATGTATGTTAGATTTGATGTTCAGATTCTATAACTGCATTTTTGATTAAGTCGAATTTTTCAGAGATTTTCTATGGTGGCATATTTCTGCCAACACATAATCATATACATAACTAGTTAATTAAGTAGATATCTAGTTATCTAACTAGATAAATATCTAGTTATTTAACTAGATAAATTATCTAGATATTTAACTAGATAATTAAGTGGTTATCTAGTTATTTAACTAGATATTTAACTAGTTAATTAAGTAGTTATCTAGTTATTTAACTAGATATTTAACTAGTTAATTTTAATATCATAACGTGAAAAAATGCATGTTAGCGCTTGTAACTGCCATTATTATATTATTATTCACCTCTATTTTATACGGAAGCGTATAGTGGACTCGTATTGTCTTAATAAAAACCGATATAACGCACTATTTCTCTTAAATAAAACAACTTTATCTCCTTATAAGACAATAGATCGCGTTATTTAGTGTGATTTATTGTATTATAAAGATATTTGGTGCATTAACTATGGTGGCATATTTCTGCCAACACATAATCATATACATAACTAGTTAATTAAGTAGATATCTAGTTATCTAACTAGATAAATATCTAGTTATTTAACTAGATAAATTATCTAGATATTTAACTAGATAATTAAGTGGTTATCTAGTTATTTAACTAGATATTTAACTAGTTAATTAAGTAGTTATCTAGTTATTTAACTAGATATTTAACTAGTTAATTTTAATATCATAACGTGAAAAAATGCATGTTAGCGCTTGTAACTGCCATTATTATATTATTATTCACATCTATTTTATACGGAAGCGTATAGTGGACTCGTATTGTCTTGATAAAACCCGTTATAACGCACTATTTCTCTTAAATAAAACAACTTTATTTCCTTATAAGACAATAAATCGCGTTATTTAGTGTGATATATTGTATTATAAAGATATTTGTTGCATTAACTTAAGTCGTTTTATTCTTAATAATTTTTATTTTGTCTTAAATTACTGCAACTTTTTTAGTTTAAAGTAATGTTTTGTGTTTTAAAGCAATTAGTCATCTCTTAGTTTACTCGTTTTACTTCAGTAACAAAAAGCTTAGTGACATTAAAATGCACCCGGGACGTGCCCGGGAAGGAAAATCCATCCGAGAGGTTTTTAAATGGTCTCCGAGCTACATATTAAAAAGGTGTAACATGAACAGAGTAAACGTATTTTAATTGGACAGAGTAAATGTATTTTATCGCATCTTGGTTTTTGTATTCATTAAAACTCATTAAATAAAGGTAATAATAAAATCATTGACCTTTTCGAAGATCAATCTCAAATGTTCTAGAAGAAAGAAAAAGGAAGAAATACCATATAAATTGAAGGTTGCAATGGTGTTGACTTGGTACAAGCATTAATTTCAGTATTGATTTGGTAAGTGTCTTTTCGTCGGGGTGGGGCCATATAAAATGACATAGATCCATATTTTAATGAAAATTGGTAGACATATAGCTCTTATTGATATACATTCATATATGAAATAAAAATGGGGCCTCGATTTGTAATTAAATGCATTTTTGAAAACGCATTTTTTAACAAATTAACAAAGGCGTAAAGGAAAAACGCAGCTTCAATACGATTTATTGGCCAGATTTCACGGAGTTAAGAATCTGGATTATAACATGGTGAATGTCGGTCGGCTGGCAGACGGGGAAGAAATTTGCAGAACATTTTCTCAGCACATGTCCAAGAATCATGGACAAATTCAGGGTAGATAACTCTATTTGAAATTTTGTCACCACTGATAACGAGTTATGTAACATGACTATAGCTGGAAACCTATCTGTTGGTGACCTTTTCACACATACGTACTTATTATTTAGTTGAGATAAAACCAAATTGAATCAATAATCAATAATTTGATAAATCATTATATGTAAATTGTCCATTAATATTTGTGTGTTAGCATTTTTCAGTAACTTCAAGCTCAGTAACATTTGAATCAACATTCATGTCATAGACAATGGATAACTTTTTTTTACTTCAACTTTTTTGCATATTTAGGGATATTTCAAGATAAACATAAATGTTTCTTCTTATTTGTATTTTAAGCAAATTTCAAACATCGACATGGTTAAATAATATTGTGGCATATATATGCGGTTTTGTTTTTTTTTATATTAATTTTGTTTTTCTTGCTAAAAACATGATACACGAGAAACTGTTTGGTATTCAGCTTTTATTACTGTTATTTGACAGTTTAAGGGGGAACTTGCAGGTGATCACATGACCAGCCGAAAATTAATTTAAACTTGCCTTTTAATTTAATACTAAAAGGTGTTCAAGATTTTGAAATTCCATTAAAAAAATATCATAATGATATATTCTTAACTTTGTTTTGATATTAAAAGCATTAAAACTATTTTTTTCTTTATTTTGTTAGTTTCATTTTGTGAAATATTCTTCAAACCTAATGGATTCTCATATTTCTGCATTTTGACAAAGGGAGATAATTTATGTCTAAATTTGCCAATTTTGACCACTTTTTGACATATTTTTGTATTTATCTGAAAAACGAACTCAGAAGCACCCCTTTTTCTTCATATCATTTTAAAGCAATATAACAGCCCGATATAATATCAAAAAATTACAAAATTCTATTGATAAGATTTTTCAAAAATCAGAATTTTCCTTTAAAATTATGTACTTTCTTTAACATTTCAATGTAAAAAAGTCAACCTTCAGAACCAGTTATCTCGAAAACTACCTCAGAAGCATGCCTTTTTCGAGGTGGATTTTCAAAGTGTATCTCTTGATGTGTCTATTTGCAAATTTTAAAGAAAATCTATTGACAGGAAATTTTTGGTGTTTGGTGCAAGTACCCCCTTAAGCGGTGTGTGTCGTTATTCTATTTATTTATTTGAATTGGTTTATTTTTTTATATATATTTTATCAAATTGCGTCAGGCAATGCAAAAAGGAACTTAAGGTCCGTTCACACATGAAATAGAGAATAAGCCAATTATGAATTAAAGTATTTGAGGTCAGAGCTTAAGCACAAAGGTACAAAAAAATTATTAAAACCACCACTATGTAGTATAATTCATGAAATACAAATGTTGTATATTTTATTGAAATATATGACTTGATGTACAGTGTAAACGGGCCTCTAGACCAACATGTTTAGATTTTGGCGATTATTAAAGATTAATTCTTAAGAATTTAAGAAACAAAAACGTACGGTACCCTTATCTTTACTGAAGACGAACTTCAAATGTTACAAGTTTTGAAAAAAAAGATGTAAGGGGGAAATTATGAACCTTGTCTAGTTTGAATTCCTTAGAAAATGGAGTTGCAAATGTAGCCACGATCCTTATTAAAAGATATAGATAGATAAAATAAAAAGATTTAACGGCTTTTACGAAATTTTTGCTTTATTTCTTAGAGTCCTTTGTCTTTGGTGGTTCTTATAAGATATCCTATACTTCTTTTATTTTATAGTTTGGCGTACATGCTGTTTATTAGTCTTTTTTTCTGTTGAAAATTGGAAACAAAACGTGACTTCATTATTAATCATATAATTTGTCCGAGGCTTCGCAAGAAAATCCCACTTAATCAGTCTCGTGTGGGACCCGGGTGGCGAATAGGCCCACATCAGTGCCTAGTTTGTCGTAGGAGGCGACTAATGGTATTGGGATTCTGACGTCGGGTCAGCGCTCAGCCCACAGCGCGACCAAGGTGTGTATTCTAGGTGGCTGAATAGGGTTGCCCTCGTCCGCAGGGGTTGTGAGGCCTATTATAGGGAAACCCTGACCGGTGACCAAAGTGGGCCAACGTGTGTGATGAGTGCCACGCTTCATACACGTAAAAATCACTCTGTGTATCACCAAATAGGCTAAATTTTCTGACCCTACCCACCTCTCCCCTTTTCCTGTTTTTTTTTTCTTTCTTAAAAAGTTGCTGTTTCCTTTGTTTCCCACCCCACCCCATGTTTCATATCATTATCATCATCATGTCATGTTCATTTTAACAATCTTTCATGTTCATCGCCTTCAAATAACCTATAAAGTGTTGCGAGGGCCTAAAACACAACTCACTCACTCACCCACTTGATCACACATGTACATGTATTTTAAACAAACTTTAAGCGTTGATTTGCTCAGAGCTCTTTATTAGTTAAGGTAAGACTGGATTCACGGCCACCAGACGGTCAAACGAGCGAAAGTCTGTTAATTTACCTGTATCATGGAGATAAATGCGGCAGAAGTCTGTTACTCGAGTTGGTCAAAGACTGTCAATAAAATGTTATCGAGAAAATACCCACAGGTAAGTTGCATTTTTTATTATTATCATTTCTATAGAATCTTATTTGTAAAACAAAATATGTCTGACAAAATGGTTGCTCGTTTTGCATTGATATACAAAATTGCGTTTTGATTGGATTTAAACAAAATAAGAAATTTAAGGAGGCGTCCGACTCAATCAAATTTATATATGTGTACAAAATATTCCAACATAACATTTTTATCATTTTTGTTGTTTTTTTTCGATAATTTTACACAAAATGATTGTGTTATCGTTTGTGATGTGTGAAATGATCTCATAAGATTCTAACCTCAAAATATTGTATGTTTTCGTGTCTTATAAATGAAGATATTGATTGTTATTGAAAATTCGGTCGGTTAATGAGTCATGTCAATTGAATTTTGGTCTGTTAACAGGTCGGTTACGAGTAAATCAATATAGATTATTGCAGCTAGCAATCTGATCTTGAAGGTTCACAAAAATCTTAGTGTTCCTAACTTTATTCCATTCTACATTACCATGTATCTCTTCAAGTAACATGTTCTCCATTTCCACTTCTCGATACTTTATGTGAATGGTCAGAAACATATTTCCTTAATTTGTTTTCTGTTCTCTGTCTTATTCATCAAAATGCAATTTTAAAAATGCATTTATTTTTTTTCATTTTTCCAGAATAGAAAATGAAAAGAAAAAGAAATTCGAATTATTGAAACAGTAAGTTTCTATGAAAAAAAAGAAAATCCTAGAATGAAAACCCTTATGACGGAATTAAATTTATAATCCTCAAAGTAAAAATAATTTTTGCTTCCAATGTATGGTGAATACATGTACTTTTACATATCAAGATTTAAGTAGTGAAACTAGTGTCATTTAAGACCAAACATAAAAATCTCCGTCTTTCCTGTTACATGTGTGAAACAAGAATATGTCCAAAAGACATAATGTCCCATCTCGCAACATTTATTTTTTTCTGCAATCACTAAAGCATCAACATGGTTGCTAAGGCACTTGTCCGTCATATGGAATGGACTTTCACTTTAACCATTCTTCTTTAAGTGGTCATTCATGCGGAAAATATAGGTCACAGCCAGCGTCCGAAGCTTGCATTGTGCTTAGCCTCACTAGGTGTACCTACCATAACAATATAGTAATGTGGCACATGTCATTAATCGTGAATGGACTCAATCCATTTTTCTTTAAGAGGCCATTCATGCAGAAAATATAAGTCACATCCAGCATCCGAAGCATGCATTGTGATAAGCATCATTAGGTGCACCTACCAGACCAATATGGTTGCTATGACACTAATCAGTAAGGAGGAATGGACTTTAACCATTCTTCTATAAGTGGTCATTCATACAGAAAATATAGGTCACATCCAGCATCCGAAGCATGCATTGTGCTTAGCATCACTAGATACACCTACAATACCAATATGATTGATGTGGCATTTGTCAGTAGGTGGGAATTTGGAAATATGGGGATTTGGGACGGACAGATGAACAGACGGACGAACGGACCCTAAACGGACTAAATGCCCCTCTACTTTTGTAGAACGGGCATAAAAATAGAGATTGTAGGAAGGCATTATTTCTTACATTTTTGTTTTTACCTTGATAAAATGAAGAGCTTAATAAAAGTTAAACGGTGCTTAAGCAAAATATGACAATGAAAATGTTATATAAGGCATGAAAAATATGGTATATAGGGAAACAGGAAACACATGTTTTTATTTGGCCCAATATATTGGCATCCAATTACAAACACTCTAAGGTATAAGGAAAACAAGTAACATTTTCGTTTCTAACATAATGAAGAAATCTGATAAATAACTCGCATATATAAAGCACTGTATGCATAGATACATTAAGCATTATATTAAAAACGAATGGGGATAATAAAACTCTTGACAGACAGTTTTTACTTTGACTTACTCTTTAACCGACATTATCTTTAGAGTTTACTGAAAATCCTGTTTTAAAAAAGACAGAATAATGCAAATATCTCCAAATGTATCCAGTATTATTATGGGGTGTAAGATTAACAATTATGATACTGATAGTTCCACTTTTCGGAGTAAATACATTTGAAAAACTCATAAATTCAATTTTTGAACATGATTTTTTCTTCTACCTCTCTTATCGCCTTTTCATTTCATTTATAACTCCGTAGACAAAGTTTTTACTTTTTGTGTCCATTCAATCCGCTAATGATAATCGTTTTGTCAGACAGTTTTTGTTTTGGCCAAAAACAAATCATTATTTCAAAAAAGTAATGATTTTGTACATAAATGACTTTTAAAACTAATATTTACTCTTAACAGTCATAGAACCGACTCGAGTAACAGACTTCTGGCGCATTTATCTCCATGCTACAGGTAAATTAACAGTCTTTCGCTCGTTTGACCGTCTGGTGGCCGTGGGATTAGGGTATGCTCCGCACAATGTCACACCTTACATGCATTGTCGTTCCTTTTTTTTCATTTAGAAGTATGGAACTCTCATACATTTATACTTTGAGAGTTATATATACCAGTGACATTTTAAGAAAACTAGAAAAGAAAATTGCATCAATATCAGGCAATGATATATTTTCATTCATTAAAAACATAAAATTAATTAGATAAATCTATGCACAATATTAATAGGACAAGATAATCTTTGAACGAAATTAAAAAAATCCGGGCTCAAAACGTAGCCAAAAAATGAACAATCATAACCATTATAGATTAACAAGATATAAAATTCTACTATACTATCGTATAATATACTTATTATGTATGGCAAACAATATTTGACACTTTAATAAACTATTTTGTTTTTAAAGTTAAATCCTTTAAAAGTTGAAACTCGAAAATAAATAATTTTGGTGTTATAGATATCAATTCTATAAAAAAAGGAACACATGTTGATAATTAACACTTGTCCTTGTTTAAACATTTTCACAAAGACATGATGCCCCTCGCTGTTATTTATTATCGCCAATTAGCAAATAATCAACTGATCTAGTCTGAGAAAGTATAAAACAAAAAATGGCTAAATTTTAACTTAAATTTGACAGAAAAAAAATAAAGTTTAAACTATTTTTGTTGATTCCTGTAGAAAATTTAACATTTGAAGCATTTTTTGGGACGTAGGGCTAAGATTTCCGTTGAGAAATAAATTGACGGCGATTTTTTAAACTAGAGCCGTTTTACCATTTTAGGCTAATTTATTGTCTCGCCTGCGACGAAAAGTCGCGGAAGGCGAGACATAGGTATTACTTTCCGGCGGCGGCGGCGGCGACGGCGGCGGCATCGTAAACTTTTTTGTAAGACTTTTGTGGAGGATGAATTGCTGGAAAAGTATAATAGCTAGGCATCTGATATTCGGTATACAGACAGTTCAGGTTATGGTCTACGCAGCTGTCACCATGCCGTGTGACCCTGACCCCATTTTCACGCTCCAGTGACTCTGTGAACTTAGGTGTTTTTTCAGGCTGTAAAGTTTTTTGTAAGACTTTTGTGGACGATGAATTGCTGGAAAAGTATAATAGCTAGGCATCTGATATTTGGTATACAGACAGTTCTGGTTATGGTCTAGGCAACTGTCACCATGCCGTGTGACCCTGATCCCATTTTCACACTCCAGTGACTCTTCGAACTTAGGTCTTTTTTAAGGCCGTAAAGTTTTTTGTAAGACTTGTGGACGATGAATTGCTGGAAAAGTATAATAGCTAGGCATCTGATATTTGGTATACAGACAGTTCAGGTTATGGTGTACGCAGCTGTCACCATGCTTTGTGACCCTGACCCCATTTTCATACTCCAGTGACTCTGTGAACTTAGGTCTTTTTCAGGTAGAAAACTTTTTTGTAAGACTTTTGTGGACGATGAATTGCTGGAAAAGTATAATAGCTAGGCATCTGATATTTGGTATACAGACAGTTCTGGTTATGGTCTAGGCAACTGTCACCATGCCGTGTGACCCTGATCCCATTTTCACACTCCAGTGACTCTTCGAACTTAGGTCTTTTTTAAGGCCGTAAAGTTTTTTGTAAGACTTGTGGACGATGAATTGCTGGAAAAGTATAATAGCTAGGCATCTGATATTTGGTATACAGACAGTTCAGGTTATGGTGTACGCAGCTGTCACCATGCTTTGTGACCCTGACCCCATTTTCATACTCCAGTGACTCTGTGAACTTAGGTCTTTTTCAGGTAGAAAACTTTTTTGTAAGACTTTTGTGGACGATGAATTGCTGGAAAAGTATAATAGCTAGACATCTGATATTGGGTATACAGACAGTTCAGGTTATGGTTAACGTAACAGTCCCCATGCCATGTGACCATGACCCCATTTTTAGGGTCCAGTGACTCTGTGAACTTAGGTTTTTTTTCAGGCAGAAAACTTTTTTTTTTGTGTGGACAATAAATTGCTTGAAAAGTATAATAGCTAGGCATCTGATACTGGTTATACAGACACAATTTGTGTTTATTTCAAGAAATGAAAGCTTAGGTGGTTGATTTTAGTGATGGTGCCGGCAGGCGAGACATACTTTTAGTGGCCACACTTGTATAGAATTCTATTGGAAAATAACGTAATTTTTTCACCAATTTTCAACCAAAAAATGACAGAAAATGTATTTACTTTAAACTACTATACGATAAACTGCACGAAAGATAAATGTTTAAGGTATTTTGTCAGACGTAGGGCTAAGGTTTTATGAGATTAGTTACTTGTCAATTGAAGAAAGTATAGGGACTGTCAAAATTTTTCCATTACGTTCTATTGTAATCAGTTGATTGTGAATGGTGTCCCCCCTATGGTGACAAAATAATTGGAATCAATTAAAGTTGTCCACCATTCTTGAGTATGAACTACTTATCACAGCCACTTGATATTTGGTATACAGCATCATGGTGGGGTCTCATTACGTGGGATTCTATTTAAGGTCTTTCGCCCACCTACTTACTGATCATTTAAGTTGTCATGCCAATCAGTTCACTCAAAAAGCTACATGTTTTACATGTTTCAGGTCTGTAGCTCACCTACATTTGTACTTTCTGTTAAACAAAATCCGGTCATTTTTGTCTTTGACAATTCTCCCCAAAAGCTACATATTATTGACATTGTCCCAATTTCATCGATTTTTGCTGATTTTTGCCTATTTTTTTATCTGAAAGAATGTATGCACACATAAACCACAACTCCATGCTTGCAAAAAATGTGTAAAATGATGAAATCTATCATTTCTAAAAAAAATGAAGGCTTTCACGCACCAAATGATTCTAATGTGATGCCATAATTACGTCACAATTAATGAAATTTGCCTAATATGATGTGTTTTCTTTGTATATATACACATAAGTTGATAATACTTATAATTAAATATCATTTGAACCAACAACATTTTCTTTAGCCATTTATGGACCCTAATGCCCCTCATCTTTTTATCCGTAACGTCATTTTTAACGTAATGTACCACTTCAACAAGAATATGTACCAATTGGGCATCCGAATGCCAAAAATTCGAAGGACAGAGACACAATTAGTAACAACCAACGAGAACAGGATTGAAAATAGACAACATAAAACACAAAATTACATAAGTAACTGAAAAGCAATCAAAAACGAGGACTTAGGGAGTTTGCACACCTGCCGCGTAGCCAACATGACGTTCTGCCAGGGAAATCGTTGTAAGTCCTGCAAGCTCTGTAGTAACGAATGGAATGGATTGTGATACGCAGACTCCATAATGTGGAGCGAACGGAATGTTGAATTGCTTTACAAGAAAGGAAAGTTGACAATTGAAACGTTGAAGTCATCACGCCTGTTATAAAGCTTTGTTGAAAGTTTTCCTTGAGATGTAGATCTCAATATGAAGCAGACTTCATACAATACGTTGTGTTTTTTTTTTATCTCAAGTTCACGAGGATACATGTACTTAGTATATAAGATAATTAAAGTCACCAAATCGAAAGGATATCATCAATATAACAGAAAGTGAAGAGGGCCTGACAATTAAAAGAGAATTGTCTAGAAAGAGCTAGTCTACGATTTTTTGTCTAGAAGTGATTTTAAGAAGTCTGCTTTATATGAATGAAGCAACAAATCAGCAAAAAAGGTGCACAATTATTGCACATTGAAGTCCCTATTGTTTGCTGAAAAACATATTTACCAAACTATAGATATGTTGTCTATAAGAAGTTGAGCGTGTCGGTTATTTATTTTACTATAAATGTGTTCTTTTTCTTAGACTCACTGATGACAGAGTAAGTGTTAGTATAATCGACTAACAGAAATTTATACTGGCGGTTTTCATTTCTTTTAAAAGCTGCGTTTAATTAGCTGTGCTAATGGTGATTTGAGTTGTTTTTGTGGAGTAGAAGTGGAAAAAAATCGAAAGTTTTGATACTTGTGCAACTGATTAGAGTAGTCGATTATTCTTTCTTTGCTATCAATGAACAAACGTACAGATAGAAGACGAAACGGATTCTAGCAAGTCTGCTGCTGAATTGACAGCTGGCTACGCGGCGGATGTGTTAGCGAGCAGAAACTGCTTTCTCTTCCGAAGCACCTGATCATGAGTTCACTATCTGCCCTGCTGACTTTTGACTTTCGGGTGCCCCATTGGTACCTCTGCTTCTTTTAATAAACCAAGCCAAGACCATCGCGCCCTTCAATTTCTTGTTCTTTTTCTTAAACATTTGAGAGAAGCAGAATGTCAAAAGTCCGAAACGGCAGAGACAAAACCAGTAAACACGAACAAGAATGGGACAAAAACAGACAACATGTAAAACATGGAAACACAAAATAACTGAATATCAATCAACAACGCGAACTCCAGTCGAAACAAGAGTGAACTCAATAGCTCCGGAAGAGTAAGCAGTTCCGTCGCGTTGCCAATAGTCCATTCAGCGTGTCAAATCCGGTAAAGGAAGACAAAACAACACCCTATGACAAACCAACATCTGCACTCATCTGAGAGATCGAGATCCCATATTTGTCTATACGTGCATGATGTCTGCCATAAAATTTCTTGAGTGAAGACAGCAACCGAGCAACATAACCCTGTGTGAACAATTTCTGCGTCAGACCTGTCGCTCTGCTAAGGAAATCGATCTAAGTCCCGCACGCTCTGGAGTAACGAATCAATTGAGATACGTAAACTCCATAAGCTGGAGCGGACGGAATGTTGCTACTCAAGAAGGGAAAGTTGACGATTGGAAAGTTGAAGTCATCACGTTTGTCATAGAGCCTTGATTGATCTTTGAAAAGTTCAATGATTTCGTTATTACCTTTATTTAACGAGTTTTAATGAATACAAAAAAACTAAGATGCGATAAAATACATTTACTCTGTCCAATTAAAATACATTTACTCTGTTCATGTTACACCTATTTTACATGTAGCTCGGAAACCATTGAAAAACCTCTCGGGTGCATTTCTATCCCGGGCACGTCCCGGGTGAATTTAAGTGTCAACGGGCTTTTTTGTTACTGAAGTAAAACGAGTAAACTAAGACGACTTATTGCTTTAAAACACAAAACATTACTTTGAATTAAAACAGTTGTTGCTTTTTATAGCACAACACGTGTTAAATTAATACGCTCTTAACTGTTATTATTGTATCTGGCAGTAATTTAAGACAAAATAAAAATTATTAAGAATAAAACGACTTAAGTTAATGCAACAAATATCTTCATAATACAATAAATCCCACTAAATAACGCGATTTATTTTCTTATAAGGAGATAAAGTTGTTTTATTTTAGAGAAATAGTGCGTTATAACGGGTTTTATTAAGACAATACGAGTCCACTATACGCTTCCGTAATTTTAAGAGGTTATCTAGATATTTAACTAGATAACTACTTATTATCTAGATATTTAACTAGATATTTATCTAGATAAATATCTAGATAACTACTTATTATCTAGACAATTATCTAGATATTTATCTAGATAAATTATCTAGATAAATATCTAGATAACTACTTATTATCTAGATAATTATCTAGATAATTTATCTAGATAAATATCTAGATAATTATCTAGATAAATATCTAGATAATTATCTAGATAATAAGTAGTTATCTAGATATTTATCTTACGGAAGCGTATAGTGGACTCGTATTGTCTTAATAAAACCCGTTATAACGCACTATTTCTCTTAATTAAAACAAATTTATCTCCTTATAAGACAATTAATCGCGTTACTTGGTGTGATATATTATATTATAAAGATATTTTTTGCATTAACTTAAGTCGTTTTATTCTTAATAATTTTTATTTTGTCTTGAATTACTGCAAGATACAATAGTAAGAGTTAAGAGCGTATTAATTTAACACGTGTTGTGCTATAAAAGGCAACAACTTTTTTTAGTTTAAAGTAATGTTTTGTGTTTTAAAGCAATTAGTCGTCTTAGTTTACTCGTGTTATTTCAGTAACAACAAAAAACTTAGTGACACTTAAATGCAGCCGAGACATGCCCGGGAAGGAAAATGCAGCCGAGAGGTTTTTAAATGGTTTCCGAGCTACATGTAAAATAGGTGTAACATGAACAGAGTAAATGTATTTTAATTGGACAGAGTAAATGTATTTTATCGCGTCTTGGTTTTTGTATTCATTAAAACTCATTAAATAAAGGTAATAATAAAATCATTGAACTTTTCGAAGATCAATCTAAAATGTTCAAAAAGAAAGAAAAGGAAGAAATACCATAGAAATTGAAGGTTGCAATGTTCTTGACTTGGTACAAGCATACATTTCAGTATTGATTTGGTTAGTGTCTTTTCTTTAGGGTGGGACCATACCAAATGACATAGATCCATATTTTAATGAAAATTGGCAGACATATAGTTCTTATTGATATACATCCATATATGAAATAAAAATGGGGTTCACATGCCTCGTTTTTTAATTAAATGCATTTTTGAAAACGCAATTTTCAACAAATTAACAAAGGCGTTAAGGAAAAACGCAGCTTTAATACGATTTATTGGCCAGATTTCACGGAGTTAAGAATCTGGATTATAAAATGGTGAATGTCGGCCGGCTGTCGGGCGGGGAAGAAATTTGCGGAACATTTTCTCAGCAACTACTTATCACAGCCACTTGGTGGGGTCTCATTACGTGGGATTCTATTTCAGGTCTTTCGCTCACCTACTTCCTGATCATTTAAGTTGTCATGCCAATCAGTTCACTCAAAAAGCTACATGTTTCAGGTCTGTCGCTCACCTTTTTTCTGTTAAACGAAATCCGGTCATTTTTTACTTTGCCAGTTCACTCCAAAAGCTACATATTATGGAAATTGTCCTAATTTCATCGATTTTTGCTGATTTTTGCACATTTTTTGTCTGGAAGAATGAATGCACACATAAACAACAACTCCATACTTGCAAAAAAATGCGTAAAATGATGAAATCTATCATTTCTAAAAAAATGAAGGTTTTCATGCACCAAATGATTCTAAAAAAGGGAAATATGTACTGAAAGCATCCAAAGTTGCAGATTTTCTCCATTTGACAAATATTACCGTCTAATGTGATGCCATAATTACGCCACAATTAATGAAATTTACCTTATTTGATGTGTTTTCTTTGTATATATATGTTACAGTAAATTCGTGTAATCAGTAAATACGTGAATTTCCTTAAACTGTCAGTAAATTCATGAATTTACTGGGTGATTTAGTAAATACATGTATTTCCTGAGTTGACCAGTAAATACGCGTATTTACTGATTTTTCTTGCACATTTTACACGCATTTACTGGACAAGGTTGGTGACCCCAAATGTAGTATCTAACTTCAATTTTAGGTTTAAAACATCAAACTATGACAATGCTTAACATTTATTAAGGCTTATGAGATTTTACGAGCCTTTTGGTAATAAAACTTAATAAACTGGGACATGTGCCCAACGCGGTAGAAATTGGGTGGCCCTGAAGTAATAATTTCCTGGGTCTTCAGGGTATAATGGGGAAAACCTTATCCAAAACCATAGTACAGCATATTGTTAGGAAATATTTTACGTTTCTCGCACGTTGAAGAACCCTACTGCAGGTCACGATATGAGTAGGTCTCACGGGATCCAATGCAGGAGGCATGATTACATCCCTTCATCCCGGATTGGACTTGTCAATGTGTTACAAATATCCTCCATCTCATCATCATTCATGTTTATTTTGTCATCCCTTACATGTTCATCTCCCTGATAGTCAAACTCGTGCTGCTAGTTTCTGTCTGTTTTGTTTATGAATGAAATATTGTCTAACAAAATGAAACAAACAACAATTTACTTTTTTCAAAGTCAGGTTGAAGTAGAAACAAAATGGATATTATTCATAAGTAAGTGAGTTAGTTGGTGTTTTATATCCTTGCAACACTATATATGTTATTTAAAGGCGATGAACATGAAAAAAAAAAGATAATATAACCATGAAATGATGATGGAAAGTATGTGGGAAACATAGGAACAATAAATTATAAGAGCGGTACAGGGGAAAGGGCGGAAAATTTAACCTAAGTGGTGCACTACTTGGCACGCAGTCCACTAAGCCAGTAAGGCATCTTTAACGTGCATGAAACTGACAACCGCCGCCCTATTCAGCCACCTAGGGTACACACTTGATAAATTAATCGGAACTATTAACAACAAAGAATTTAAAATGTTGAAAAATGTACAATTCACCAAAATGTCACATTTGTGAAGAATAGTAAAATGCTAATAACATTGTTTTTGTATTAACTTTATAACAAATTTGACACGGAAAATAATATTCTACAAAGTTTTATCTTCCAAAGTAAGCATCAGTAAAAACGTGTAAAATCTCTTCTAAATTTCAGGAAATTCATGTATTTACTGACCATTTTTAGAAAATACACGTATTTACTGGGTGCCTTAGTAAATTCACGTATTTACTAAATTTCAGTAAATACGCGTATTTACTGATTACACATATTTACTGTAACATATACACATAAGTTGACAATACTTATAATTATCATAATATTTGAACCAACAACATTTTCTTTGGCCATTTATGGATCCTAATGCCCCTCATCTTTTTATCCGTAACGTCGTTTTTAACGTAATGTCCCACTTTAAAAAAGAAGCGGTACCAATGGGCCATCTGAATGCCAAAAATTCGAAGAGCAGAGACAAAACCGGTAACAACCAACGAGAACAGGATGGAAAACAGAAAACAGAAAACAAAAAAATACATAAGCAACTGAAAAGCAATCAACAACGAGGACGCTCCGGAAGAGTAAGGGGTTCATGATTGCTTACCTGCTGCAAAGCCAACTGTCAATTTAATGTGCCAAAGCCGGTAAAGGAAGGCGGCACAATAAAACTTATGACAAACCAACATCTGCACTCATCTGAGAGATTGAAATCCCATATTTGTCTATAAGCGAATGATGTCTTCGATAAAATAGCTAGAGTGAAGAAAGCATCCGAGGAGCATTATAACCCCGTTTTTGTGTTAGACGTGACGTTCTGCCAGGGAAATCGTTGTAAGTCCTGCAAGCTCTACATAGTAACGAATGAATTGTGATACGCGTACTCCATAATGTGGAGCGAACGGAATGTTGAATTGGTTTACAAGAAAGGAAAGTTGACAATTGAAAAGTTGAAGTCATCACGCTTGTTATAAAGCTTTGTTGAAAGTTTTCCTTAAGATTCTATTTCGAGATGTAGATCTCAATATGAAGCAGACTTCATAGAATACGTTGTGTTTTTTTTTTATCTCAAGTTCACGAGGATACATGTACTTAGTATATAAGATGATTACAGTCACCAAATCGAAAGGATATCATCAATATAACAGAAAGTGAAATTAAAAGAGAGAGCTGGTCTACGATCTGTTTTGTCTAGAAGTGATGTTAAGAAGTCTGCTTTATATGAATGAAGCAACAAATCAGCAAAAAAGGAGCACAATAATTGCACATTGAAGTCCCTGTTGTTTGCTGAAAAACACGTCTACCAAACTTATATTTGTTGTCTGTAAGAAAGTTGAGGGTGTCCGTTATTTATTCTTCTGTAAATGTGTTCATTTTCTTCTAGACTCACTGATGACAGAGTAAGCGTTAGTATAATCGACTACCAGAAATTTTCATTTCTTTTAAAAGCTGCGTTTTATCAGCTGTGCTAATCGTGATTTGAGTTGTTTATGTGGAATAGAAGTGGAAGAAATCGAAAGTTTTGATGCTTGTGCAAGATGAAACTGATTTAGAGTAGTCGATTATACTTTCTTTTTTATCAATGAACAAACGTACAGATCAAAGACAAAACGGATTCAGTCTGCTGAATTGACAGTTGGCTACGCGGCGGATGTGTTAGCGAGCAGAAACTGCTTTCTCTTCCGAAGCACCTGATCATGAGTTCAATCTCTGCCCTGCAGACTTTTGACTTTCGGGTGCCCCATTGGTACCTCTGCTTCTTTAAATAAACCAAGCCAAGACCATCGCGCCATTCAATTTCTTGTTCTTTTTTCTTAAACATTTGAGATTGATCTTTGAAAAGTTCAATGATTTTGTTATTACCTTTATTAAACGAGTTTTAAAGAATACAAAAAACAAGATGCGATAAAATACATTTAATCTGTTCAATTAAAATACATTTACTCTGTTCATGTTACACCTATTTTACATGTAGCTCGGAAACCATTTAAAAACCTCTCGGATGCATTTTCCTTCCCGGGCACGTCCCGGGTGCATTTTAGTGTCACTGGGCTTTTTTGTTACTGAAGTAAAACGAGTAAACTAAGACGACTTATTGCTTTAAAACACAAAACATTACTTTAAACTAACTGACTGATGGGTATTTATAGTCGTGACTAGGGGAAAGCCCCTCTGAATCGACTAATACCTATACAGGTATAGACTCGCTATGTGCTATGGGTCGTCCAGCCCATGACACACCACCGCCAGTGTTAGCTGCTCCAGAGTATCCTTTGTTATCGCTGGAGCAGGGCCCGTCTTTCACCACGGGAAGGTACTGGTCGGAATTCTGGAAGACTCTTTAAACTACAAAAGTTGTTGCCTTTTATAGCACAACACGTGTTAAATTAATACGCTCTTAACTCTTATTATTGTATCTTGCGGTAATTTAAGACAAAATAAAAATTATTAAGAATAAAACGCTTTAAGTTAATGCAACAAATATCTTTAGAATACAATATATCACACTAAATAACGCGATTTATTGTCTTATAAGGAGATAAAGTTGTTTTATTTAAGAGAAATAGTGCGTTATAACGGGTTTTATTAAGACAATACGAGTCCACTATACGCTTCCGTATTATCTAGATAAATATCTAGATAATAAGTAGTTATCTAGTTAAATATCTAGATAACCCCTTAAAATAGAGGTGAATAATAATATAATAATGGCAGTTACAAGCGCTAACATGCATTTTTTCACGTTATGATATTAAAATTAACTAGTTAAATATCTAGTTAAATAACTAGATAACTACTTACTTAACTAGTTAAATATCTAGTTAAATAACTAGATAACCACTTAATTATCTAGTTAAATATCTAGATAATTTATCTAGTTAAATAACTAGATATTTATCTAGTTAGATAACTAGATATCTACTTAATTAACTAGTTATGTATATGATTATGTGTTGGCAGAAATATGCCACCATAATTAACTTAAGTCGTTTTATTCTTAATAATTTTTATTTTGTCTTAAATTACTGCAAGATACAATAATAAGAGTTAAGAGCGTATTAATTTAACACGTGTTGTGCTATAAAAGGCAACAACTTTTTTAGTTTAAAGTAATGTTTTGAATTTTAAAGCAATAAGTCGTCTTAGTTTACTCGTTTTACTTCAGTAAAAAAAAGCCCAGTGACACTAAAATGCACCCGGGACGTGCCGGGGAAGGAAAATGCACTCGATAGGTTTTAAATGGTTTCCGAACTACATGTAAAATAAGTGTAACATGAACAGAGTAAATGTATCTTAATTGGACAGAGTAAATGTATTTTATCGCATCTTGGTTTTTTGTATTCATTAAAACTCGTTAATTAAAGGTAATAACAAAATCATTGAACGTTTCAAAGATCAATCTCAAATATTTAAGAAAAAAGAACAAGAAATTGAAGGGCGCGATGGTCTTCGCTTGGTTTATTTAAAGAAGCAGCGGTACCAATGGGGCACCCGAAAGTCAAAAGTCAGCAGGGCAGAGAGTGAACTCATGATCAGGTGCTTCGGAAGAGAAAGCAGTTTCTGCTCGCTAACACATCCACCGCGTAGCCAACTGTCAATTCAGCAGACTTGCTAGAATCCGTTTTGTTTTCTATCTGTACGTTTGTTCATTGTTAACAAAGAAAGTATAATCGGCAACTCTAAATCGGTTGCACAAGCATCAAAACTTTCGATTTCTTCCACTTCTACTCCACATAAACAACTCAAATCACGATTAGCACAGCTGATTAAACGCAGCTTTGAAAAGAAATGAAAACCGCCAGTATAAATTTTTGGTAGTCGATTATCTGTCATCAGTGAGTCTAAGAAAAAGAACACATTTATAGAAAAATAAATAACCGACATGCTCAACTTTCTTACAGACAACATATCTATAGTTTGGTAGACGTGTTTTTCATCAAACAATAGGGACTTAAATGTGCAATAATTGTGCACCTTTTTTGCTGATTTGTTGCTTCATTCATATAAAGCAGACTTCTTAAAATCACTTCTAGACAAAAAAAAAATCTCTTTCTAGACAATTCTCTTTTAATTTCACTTTCTGTTATTTTGATGATATCTTTTCTATGTGGTGACTGTAATCATCTTATAAACTAAGTACGTGTATCCTCGGGAACTTGAGATAAAAAAAAAGCTACAACGTATTCTATGAAGTCTGTTTCATATTGAGATCTACATCTCGAAATAGAATCTCAAGGAAAACTTTCAACAAAGCTTTATAACAGGCGTGATGACTTCAACTTTTCAATTGTGAACTTTCCTTTCTTGTAAATCAATTCAACATTCCGTTCGCTCCACATTAAGGAGTCTGCGTATCACAATTCATTCGTTACTACAGAGCTTGCAGGACTTACAACGATTTCCCTGGCAGAACGTCACGTCTAACACAAAAACGGCTTGCACGGGGTTATAATGCTCTTCGGATGTTTTCTTCGCTCTAGCAATTTTATCGAAGACATCATTCGCTTATAGACAAATATGGGATTTCAATCTCTCAAATGAGTGCAGATGTTGGTCTGTCATAGGTTTTACTGTGCCTTCCGTTATCGGATTAGGCACACTTAATTGAAAGTTGGCTACGCGGCAGGTGTGCAAACTCCCTGAGTCCTCGTTTTTGGTTGCTTTTCAGTTTCTTATGTAATTTTGTGTTTTATGTTGTCTGTTTTTCATCCTGTTCTCGTTGGTTGTAACTGGTTTTGTCTCTGCTCTTCGAATTTTTGGCATTCGGATGCCCAATTGGTACCTATTCTTCTTTAAATGGGACATTACGTTAAAAACGACGTTACGGATAAAAAGATGTGGGGCATTAGGATCCATAAATGGCCAAAGAAAATGTTGTTGGTTCAAATGATATTTACTTATAAGTATTATTAACTTATGTGTGTATATACAAAGAAAACACATAATTGTGACGTTATTATGGCATCACATTAGACGGTCATATTTGTCAAATGGAGAAAATCTGCAACTTTGGATGCTTTCAGTACATATTTTCCTTTTTTTTAGAATCATTTGGTGCATGAAAGCCTTCATTTTTTTAGAAATGATAGATTTCATCATTTTACGCATTTTTTTGCAAGTATGGAGTTGTGATTTATGTGTGCATACATTCTTTCAGACTAAACTAGAAAAACTGTGAGTCGCAGCTCACAAATAAATACCCCCACCCCACAAAACAATTAATCAGATAAAATTTAGAATAGGAGATGCACATCTACATTATGTCACAAAGATTGTGTGTAGGTTTCATGAAAATCCATCAAGGGGTTTAGGAGGAGTTGCAGATAAGAGATGGGCACCCCCATGTAGTCGAATGGCTGAGTCCATGTATTGCTATGGGAAACCCCAAAATCATTTTGATCAAACTTTCAAATAGTAGGTGCACATTTATATTATGTTAAAAAGATTGTGTAAAAGTTTCATGACAATCCATCAAGGTGTTTAGGATGAGTTGTGGATAAGAGATGGGTACCCCCATGTAGTCGAATGGCTAAGTCCATGTTTTGCTATGGGAAACCCCAAAAATCATTCTGATCAAATTTTAAAATAGTAAGTGCACATCTACATTTTGTCACAACAATTGTGTGTAAGTTTAATGAAAATCCATCAAGGGGTTTGGGAGGAGTTGCGGATAAGAGATGGGTACCCCCATGTAATCAATGGCTAAGTCCATCTTTTGGTATAGAAAACCCCAAAAATCATTCTGATCAAATTTTAAAATAGGAGGTGCATATCTACATTATGTTAAAAAAATTGTGTGTAAGTTCCATGAAAATCAATCAAGGGGTTTAGGAGGAGTTGCGGATAAGAGATGGATACCCCCATGTAGTCGAATGACCAAGTCCATGTTTTGCTATGGGAAACCACAAAAACCATTCTGATCAAATTTTAAAATAGTAAGTGCACATCTACATGATGTCACAACAATTGTGTGTAAGTTTCAGGAAAATCCATCAAGAGGTTTAGGAGGAGTTGCGGATAAGAGATGGGTACCCCCATGTAGGCGAATGGCTAAGTCCATGTTTTGCTATGGGAAACTCCAAAAATCATTCTGATAAAATTTTAAAATAGTAGGTGCACATCTACATTATGTCACAAAGATTGTGTGTAAGTTTCATGAAAATCCACCAAGGGGTTCAGGAGGAGTTGCGGATAAGAGATGGGTACCCTGAAGTGTAACGGAAGGACGGACGGACGGAAGGACGGACGGACACCCCAATCACTATATACCCCCCACTTTTGAAGTGGGGGGTATAAAAATAGGCAAAAATTAGCAAAACTCGATGAATATGTAGCTTTTGGGGTGAACTGTCAAAGTCAAAAATGACCGGATTTCGTTTAACAAAAAGTAGGTGAGCGACAGACCTGAAACATGTAAAACATGTAGCTTTTTGAGTGAAATGATTGGCATGACAACTTAAATGATCAGGAAGTAGGTGAGCGAAAGACCTGAATATCAAGTGGCTGTGATAAGAAGTTGCTGAGAAAATGTTCTGCAAATTTCTTCCCCGCCTGCCAGCCGACTGACTGATGGGTATTTATAGTCGCGACTAGGGGAAAGCCCCTCTGCGTCGACTTTAATACCTAAACAGGTATAGACTCGCTATGTGCCATGGGTCGTCCAGCCCATGACACACCACCGCCAGTGTTAGCTGTTCCAGGTACATACGCCCTGGAGACAGGGCCCGTCTTCCACCACGAGGAGGTACTGGTCGGAATTCTGGAAGACCCTGCCAGCCGACCGACATTCACCATTTTATAATCCAGATTCTTAACTCCGTGAAATCTGGCCAATAAATCGTATTGAAGCTGCGTTTTTCCTTTACGCCTGTGTTAATTTGTTAAAAATTGCATTTCAAAAATGCATTTAATTAAAAAACGAGGCCCCATTTTTATTTCATATATGGATGTTTATCAGTAAGAACTATATGCCTGTCAATTTTCATTAAAATATGGATCTATGTCATTTTGTATGGTCCCACCGTAAAGAAAAGACACTAACCAAATCAATACTGAAATTAATGCTTGTACCAAGTCAAGACCATTGCAACCTTCAATTTATATGGTATTTCTTCCTTTTTCTTTCTTCTAGAACATTTGAGATTGATCTTCGAAAAGGTCCACGATTTTATTATTACCTTTATTTAACGAGTTTTAATGAATACCAAAACCAAGATGCGATAAAATACATTTACTCTGTCCAATTAAAATACATTTACTCTTTTCATGTTACACCTTTTTAATATGTAGCTCGGAGACCATTTATAAACCTCTCGGATGCATTTCCTTCCCGGGCACGTCCCGGGTGCATTTTAGTGTCACTAAACTTTTTTGTTATTGAAATAAAACGAGTAAACTAAGACGACTCATTGCTTTAAAACACAAAACATTACTTTAAACTAAAAAAGTTGATGCCTTTTATAGCACAACACGTGTTAAATTAATACGCTCTTGACTCTTATTATTGTATCTTGCAGTAATTAAAGACAAAATAAAAATTATAAAGAATAAAACAACTTAAGTTAATGCAACAAATATCTTTATAATACAATATATCACACTAAATAACGCGATTTATTGTCTTATAAGGAGATAAAGTTGTTTTATTTAAGAGAAATAGTGCGTTACAACGGGTTTTATTAAGACAATACGAGTCCACTATACGCTTCCGTAATTTTAAGAGGTTATCTAGATATTTAACTAGATATTTAACTAGATAAATATCTAGATAACTACTTATTATCTAGATATTTAACTAGATAAATTATCTAGATATTTAACTAGATAAATATCTAGATAACTACTTATTATCTATATTTTTTTAACTAGATAAATTATCTAGATATTTAACTAGATAAATATCTAGATAACTACTTATTATCTAGATAAATTATCTAGATATTAAACTAGATAAATTATCTAGATATTTAACTAGATAAATTATCTAGATAATAAGTAGTTATCTAGATATTTATCTAGTTAAATATCTAGATAATTTATCTAGTTAAATAACTAGATATTTATCTAGTTAGATAACTAGATATCTACTTAATAAACTAGTTATGTATATGATTATGTGTTGGCAGAAATATGCCACCATAATTTTCCTTTGTATATTTTCATTTAAATAGATTTTTCAGAATAATCATGTTTTATTGTGTTATGACGGTTGAGCAGTAAGTTAGTGAAAAAATCATTTTTGAATAGTTATTTGCATATTGCATACACATTTTATTGGTTAAATGCATTTTTGCATTATCATTTTGCAGTTATTATTGTACAGTACATAAACTTTTCACTAGATGTGGTTATTCTCATATGGTTGATGAGAATGTGTTAGTTGCTAGAGGTTAGAAGATGACTTCCGAAATGATTAGTAGGGGTATATCTTATCTAGACAACTGTGGTGTATGAGACCAAGGGTGTCTCATTATCTATGTGGATTGTTACATTGTACATAAACTTTATGAGATATTTGCATAGTTCAGCTTTTATAAGTTAATAGGACTTGAGAATATATAAGTATCGGTGCCTACTGACTATGTTTAATATTTCACACCTATGTTTATATCAAACTACAGTTTGAGCTTTATGTAAATACTCTATTCATTATGACAAGATGCTCTTATATATTTTAATGATGGTAATTTTTGTACGCGAGATAGCTTTCAATATTTTCAACCACCTTGTACTTATATTTGCCGTTTAATTGTGGGCTGTGTCGCGTACACTTATTCCACATCTCTTTATTTTCTATATGTGTGTTTATTCTTCTCTCTGCTTCCAGCACTGATGCTGATGAGTTCTAACACTGAAAAGGCTGAAAAAGCCTTTGCTATAGTGTTTAGGTATGACGGATGGTGTTGTCCAGTCTAAGAACTGAGGAGAATGGTCATTAACAGTAGAACTAAAGATGATGCTTACCGATTATTTCATTTGGACTTAATTGATGCTTTATTCCATTCAGCAAATTTAGTCTTAAGAGGGGAGGAATGTAACGGGCGTGATGAAATAATCTTATTGATGGTCTCCCTTGGATGAGAAAACTTTTATATTTCAACAAATTTTCAATGAAGGATTTCTACCAGAATTATAAGAGACATTTGAACATTATTTAACTTCAATTTGAGGACAATTTCAAGTGATGATTACTGTGAATTTATGGACTTTTGCCGTTATTATGGAACCGATGCCCCACATTGAAAGAGAACTGTGAACTATTGAATTGTTTTATTTATATTTTGTACTGGGTTCGAATTGAGCTTTGGGGCATCTATGTCCTTACCTTTGGACCTTCAAAGGGTGTCATATCTAAGCAAGTAAACTTTCTTGCGTTGACACTCTTTAATTCTAAATTATGTTCTTTTGGCTTGATTGTTGAATTAACAATATGTATAAATGATGTTTTTGTAATAAAGAATCTAAACATCTCTGGAGTATTGCCTTCTGCCTAAGCTCAATCCCTGAGGACAAACCGTACACGACAGTTCGCCAGACACGAGGGACGATGTAGCACACCTGGTGTGGCGCATCCGACCCTCCTGTTACAAACAGAAAGTAAAAAATCAGAATCAAAAGCCCTACGAAAGTCTCTATTGAGTCGAAGTTGTCAGATGACCTCTTACAGGGAAAAAATAGTGGTTTTTTTTTAATGTTTTGTCGTATAAATGAAAAATATTGCAAATAAAAGTTGCTGCTTGCCTCAGCTCATTGCTCCAATGGGCCGCTCCGGCACCAACACTTTTGTGTTGGAGAACACATCAAAGCTTTAAATTATCCGTTTAAAGGAGTAGAGCCACGAATGCCTCAAATCGGCCCGGTATTTTTACTAATTTTCAAACTACTTCAAATATTCGTAAATTTATTCAAAATGAGTTAAGGCATAACTGAACTTTTAATATATGTAAGATTTAACAAAATATCTACATCACAGGTCTAGCCTTGGCATTTCAAACACTCCATAAATTATACAATTCTTAATTTTTCGCCTATTTTCACTGTTTTCTCGTCGTATTTTGTCAAAAATAGTATTGGCCACATTCGTCGACCATCGTATTTTTTTTATAATCATTTTATAACATAAAAATACACATTTCTATCACAAAATAATTTTGGTCGACGGGTGTGGCCATTTTCGTTTTCACCGATATATACATGAAAATCAATGAAAAATGTCAAAAAACGAGATTTTGTACAAAATAGACTGATTTTTAGCTCACCGTCCTTCTTGTTGATAAACAATTAAACCAAAAGATATTGCAATTTATAAAATATGAAGTCTAATGAACATTAAGGGAGCAATTACAATGAAGTATATCAAAGTTGATTTTTTGGGCCGATTTGGGGCCTTCGTGGCTCTACTCCTTTCAAAATTGTCTAAACCCTAAGGTTCTTCCTACCCCAGACATTGGTTGATCATCTTAGAAATAATTTGGTTCCCCAGTTTGGTATTTTTTGTTTTATTGTTCTTTGCTCTTCATAATCATATAAATTTTCCTTATAATACATCTTACATGTATAAATATTATTCACATAAGATATCTTATATACTTTATAAGATATTTCATATAATCTATAAGATATGATTATCTTATATACCTTATAAGATATCTTAGAAAGAAAATTTTATGAGATATCCTTTAAACTATATGAGATATCTTATATATTACATGTATTTATTAGATGAGGCAGCTTGAAGTTAGAAAAAATAGTTAAACGGCTTGCCAAACAACACACATGTTAATTTTGAATTTGGAATAAAATGAAATAAATAAAAATCATTGTACAGGTCCCTTTATTTGTGCCCAATCATTTCAAACTGACCTAAAAGTATTATTTGTTAAGTAACATTATATTATTTGTTGCTGAGTGTCTCGTAAAACAACGGGATGGCATCAAGAAATTGCTTTTCTAGCGACAAAGTGGTATAGGATATTTTGGGAAAAAAATGTAAGACCCATATCTCAACTTAGAAAGTTATGGTACCATTACAAACAGTATTAAATCTGAACTTGAAAAAATACGACACAGGACCGGTAATGGTATTGATGCATCGGAAGAGAACTACTTCTTGGAAGTATATTTTCCAGCAAAAAGCGGAAATCACAATCACCATTAACAGTCTTTGTTTAAAAAAAGCCTTAAGGTTAGTGAGGACACCTGACCCCAAAAATAATGCCGAATTTAAAATGTCCAATTTTTTTATATATCAATTTTAGGTAGATACTTTATCTTGAGTAAAAATATTGGACCCCCTTTCCGGGCTTGTTTCCCCAAAATCTACCAATCTAGGCTCAAAGTTTTCTCAAATTACTATAGATTATATAGGAAAGGCCAAATAATTAGCATTAAATCTTGTCGCAGAAAAAATCCACGAATTTAAGTTTTATTTTTATTTGATAAAAATCAATGAAATACAATATATTTTGAAATAAAACAATAAAAACTGGGGGTCACCAGCTTATTTTTCTGTCTACAATACAAATCTTTGTATTTTCTTTGTCATTTTTCAAGTGGATTATCTCCCTTGTTTTATTTGAAAATTTATTTTTGAAGGAATGGTTGTTTCATTTGTGTTAAAATTAATTTATTTTGATTAAGTTTTATTAAATGAAACTATTTAACACAAGTTTCATTTGTACTTGTTTTTTGCATTTTTAGCTGCTTTTGGTCACATGACAGGTGTCCTCACTAACCTTAATTTGTCTAGGAAAAATTAAACTAGTCGCGTGTAAATTGAACCAAGATGTCAACCTATCATCTCGGGACTAAGTAAAAACAAACAAAGAAGCAAAAGACACTATTTACTGCATAAAAACATCAAACAAAATTTGATATATGAGTTAATTCGAATTTCTGGTTCTGAGTGCTATTTTTGTTGTTCCCACTATCTGACAATCCTGGTCACCGTCCACGTGGACAATTGGGACTTGCCGGAAGCGCGGCCATGTTTGACTGACAGTCACCTTTCTCTTTGGGGAATCTGGAAAATTCTCTACTATAACAGGAGAGAACATGGCCAATCGACATTTCAATTCGAAGGCCAAGACGCTGACATTTCTTGTGTGGGGCACAGATCTCCTTTTGCAGGGAATCGAGGCAATACGTTCCTTTAAATCCTGAAATTATTCTAAAATTTTCAAACATGCAAAAGGGTCACAATAAAAATTAAAGTACAGTTTCATTCATTTGTCTTTTAAATTTAGGTAATTCACGGAAATATTATAATTATATATTCTATGGGTAAATTATTTTTTATCACCTCATATTTTGGGGTTTGGAGTAAATTTTATAGAGCTTAAATGTTATTTGCTATATTTTTTGCTGACTTGGTATTACTAAAAATTTCCTTGCGTCAAATTACAACCATGACCTTTTCCCTATCCCTCGAGTTCTTTGCTTAATATCACAAACTGTTAAATAGAGTAATAAAAATACATCAAAACTCCAGTGTAGTGTTTGTACTACGGGCTAGTTATGTTCCCCCCTGGCCTTTATCACCAGGCAATAAGTTTTGCTATGCCTGGCAAGCATTTCCTTTGTACAATTAAGACTCATCAGTGGCGCTCTTCTCAAAGACTAAAAATGGAGAACTAAGAACAATAAGACAAAAACCAAAAACACACATAAAAAAAACTGGGACCAATTTATCAGCTATGATTGTAGAGTTTTTGCAATTTAAAAATTTACAGGGACGATTTCATTGCTTTTACGTGTTCTCCTACACAAAAGTGTCAACACAGAAGCGGGCTTTTTAAACTTCACCAGCAGTGCTAACCATCACGGATGTTAAAATAAAAAAATTAAAAAAAAACAATACAACAAATTATCAAGTGTACTAATGTATTTGAGGAGTTAATTGTAAAACGCACCAACTTAAAAACATTCTTTTTACTGGTAAAAACAGACCATACTATAATGACCAAGTTTTTTCAGAGTTTATGTTCCAGCAAAAAGAAAAAAAAATGTTTTAATTTTATCATGTGCAATACATTGGAGAAAAATAAGTGTTTTATAGCAGTTTTAGAGTAAAATTGATGGGTTTTTTTAAGCTCTTTGTTACAATTTTTGACTATTTGATACTCGATTCATCAAAATATTAACCCTCCAACTTCACTGTACTATATTTACCTTAACAATTTGATTGTGTGATATTCCAGGGTTCCTTTTTACAGTCATGCAAAGATTAAAATGACGTTTCCTTGACAGCGCCTTGTGACGTTCTTGACGTTGGTTTTTACATTAGAACCGATTGCAATCGATTCAAATTGTTCACATCAGCGTCGCAATCGTTTCAATTTGAATCGATCCTTTTGAGACCTCATATTTCCATCGGCCTTTATCGGACCAAAAAGGATCGATTGCAATCGATCTTTGTCCAATGTGAACAGCAAAAATAGAATTGAATCGATTGCGATCGATTCAAATACGGCTAGTGTAAACTAAAAAAGCGTTTTTTTTTATTTTCGTATGGCACATTGACTTCGACAAAATATCGAGAAAAAGGAGCATATCCTTGTGCACCGGGGTAAAACTGAAAAAAAAAAATAAAGGAAAACGAATAGATTTATATGTAAGAAGTGATATCATGAATACAAGCGCAATATATTTCTGAAAAATGCAGGTCCCAACATCGAACAGGAAACAAACTATTTGTGACAATTATTTGATACATGTAAGGGTAACTCAAGATTACATCAATATTCAAGCAAAGGAGCTACAAGTGTTCCATATTTTACAATGTCATAGAAAAGCTACAAATGTTCCATACGTTACAATGTCACAGAAAAGCTACAAGTGTTCCATATTTTACAATGTCATAGAAAAGCTACAAATGTTCCATATTTTACAATGTCATAGAAAAGCTACAAGTGTTCCATATTTTACAATGTCATAGAAAGCTACAAGTGTTCCATAGTTTACAATGTCATAGAAAAGCTACAAGTGTTCCATATTTTACAATGTCATAGAAAAGCTACAAATGTTCCATATTTTACAATGTCATAGAAAAGCTACAAGTGTTCCATATTTTACAATGTCATAGAAAAGCTACAAGTGTTCCATATTTTACAATATAGAAAAGCTACAAGTGTTCCATATTTCACAATGTCATATAAAAGCTACAAGTGTTCCATATTTTACAATGTCATAGACAAGCTACAAGTGTTCCATATTTTACAATGTCATAGACAAGCTACATGTGTTCCATATTTTACAATGTCATAGAAAAGCTACAAATGTTCCATATGTTACAATGTCATAGAAAAGCTACAAGTGTTCCATATTTTAGACACCGCTGTCTCCGTGACCGACTCTTAGACCAAGGTTACAAGAAAGTGCGTCTTATGTATACGGTCCCCTAAAAACTTCTTCCTTCGTTATCAGCCACTGATGGAAAAATTCAAAATTGGTAAGTGTTTGTTTTGATTAGTGTTTTGCTGATTGTTGTACCGAGATGATCATCTTATTATTCCTATTATGTCTTCACAACCGTGTTGCGTTGTGTGTTACTACCAGTCCATAAGATCGCAATGGAAGAGGGAGGTTTGGCGCGCCATAAAACCTGGTTTAACCCACCATTTCATTTGCAATGCATGTACCAAGTCAGGACCATTGCGATCTATAGCTATTCCGGTGTGTCTTCCATGTTTTGTCGTTTCTCTTGGACATTGAGATTGATCCTCCAAGTTCGGTAATTTTGTTATTACCTTTATTTACAATGTCATAGAAAAGCTACAAGTGTTCCATATTTTACAATGTCACACCACTGTGTAAAGTTGGGGAGTTCATGAGTAATGAGAGTTAAATATAGAACCTTGAGTTGTTTTTGGTAAGCCATTTCGTAAACACGTTTGTGACATATTCTTATTTTCGGAATTATCGTTTGATTTCATGCAAATCTTACCCAAACTGTATTTACGTGAACTCTCCTAACTAGGGGTGCTCAGATAAAACCTTTATATATGAAGCAATTCATTACTACCTTATTTCACAGCGTTGCATTTTTTTTTTCAGTCTTGGAAAAAAATCATTAAATCAATTAGAAACCGATTTGTTGTAACCGACATTTATTGCCACCACAACACCTATATAACTAGAGACTATGTAATACCAACAGGTACCTTACTGGGACATGTAGCTAATATAGGTCTCCAGGCTAATCATTTGCTGGTCATGTACATACATGACACTTTAATGACATGGACAAAATGATCGCAGATAAAATAGCCACAAAATTCTAACGTTTGGTCACTAATATTATTTCATACTAATAAAACCAAGTACTTATTATTGGCTTTTCGATTTCTCTTTATTTGTCGGTTCTTGCGGCCAGCTAAAAAATTCTATCAATGCATACTAGAAAACCTAAAATCATTTTTCTGAACACGTTAATCTCTTATGATACGAAATACCTGAAAATTAAAATGATTGAACTTTTCATGAAATTGTTACTAGTCTTTGTCCTGAATATAAGCAATTGCAATTTGAGTAAAGCTAGAGATTAGTAGACCATTTCATGCAGATCTATGCATTGGAATAAGTTTTTAACAAACAAAAAATGCTCGGTTTTTTCCTTCTTACACTCTCAAAGGTATTGACTATTTTTCCGGGTTTTGAAAATTGCTTTTTATTTAGTGTCTAGCATATTCTAACCGTAAAAAGTTTTCCATATTTACTTTATAGGAAAATATTACATGATATCCGTTTTAAACTTTTTTGTCTCTCTGGTGCAAATGACGTCTTCCTACATTCAATAATTTTGAAAATGTCAAATGTCAAGAGAAAATCTACATGGAAATCTCATGTCTTCAAAATCAACTTCCTGAAATTGCACAATATATGCTAATGGGAACATGTACATGTAGTTGACCATTGGTCAAAACGATTGACGAAAATAATTAAGAAATTATTATAGCATGTTATATAGTGTTAAAGTTCAGTAAAATAAGAATTATTTTCTAATTTGGATAAAAACAAAGAAGACAGGGTATGTATAATTGAAAATGAAAAACTTAAAGATTTTGGATTTCTTTTACATTTTTTAAGGATCAAAATTTAACTTAAACGTAGATGCTCTCTTAAATATTTTTTTCAGGCAGTTTTAATACTAAAATCGTATTTAATTAGGTATGTGCATTGAAAAAAGATAAAGCCTTAAAAAGGCTCGAAAAATATTGTATAGAAATCCGTTCGTCATGACATTAGTCTCTCCACATTGAAATCAAACATTATAATTGATAAACGTAAGCGTGGTTTGTTTGTCCGTCCGCTTATGGTATTATTTTACTAATCAAAATACAACTAAAGTCAAACGGACAGCCATGGGACGACAAAATCATGCCCTTAATAAGCAGGTGCCCTTTATATAAAGGTTCATTTTGGTTGATTTGTTCATAAAAGGGATATTTTTGATATGCCCTTTATAGGCAGTGATTTGCTATATACAGGTGCCCTTTTAAAGCAGGTTCCAGGCAATAGAATGTCTTACGACTGACGCGCGTTTCGTCCATTCAGGACTTACCAGATGCGCTGTACCTAAAAGAACGAAAATGCCTAACACTTTATGAATATTAATAAATTCATATGTATGAATTTTTAAAATCTCTCTTGACACAATTGCAAGGTTGGTCTCAATGAACGAAACTAGATCTTCGGAAGGGACCGACAGTGATTGCCATAAATGGGATGGGCAATGCCGCAATGCACGTTAAAAACTCCTTTGTAGGGTTTAAAAAGGGTCCACTACAAATACCACACTCACACACTGCAAACTAGAGAGGAACATGTTTCCCAATCAGTCAGTGTAAATAGTCCATCAGCCAGGTCCGGAAAAAAATAATTTGAGTGGATACCCCTGTAGACCGATTTTTTATTGCAGAAATCAAAAGACAAACATGTGAACTTTATTTTGCAACCTGTTATACTTTGCAAAAAGATGCGGAAACTGGTATAACAGAGGCCCCTTTAGGGGTACTATAAACTGTCAAAAAAATTCAACCCTTATAAAACATTCTATTATACTAAGTCTACTACAATATTATTGAAAAGAAAACTTTTAACATATTAAATGTTGTCCAGACAACCAACGACAGACAAAAGTTTGTTAAAATTTTCACTCAAAGAAGTCTTAAAGGGAGATAATACAAGGAATGACTAAAATGTTTTTTTTTTCATTTTCTTTTTTCATTTCCTAAAACAATAAGATAGCTAGGTGGAATATTTTGTGGAAAGAATCTACCTACAACATAACAAATTAAATAAAACAATTCCATTAAAATATTTGTGGTACCGGTTGAAAAGTTTCGGTATTTATGAATGTAGCCCCAGTCGCCTGAAATCTATATTTTTTTCATGTGTAAATACAAATGATGAACATAATGTGTTTCATTATATATTTTTTCAATTTTAGTTTATATATTTGACCTTTTTGAAACTATAGTATCATAATATAAGAACTTTAGTCTTAATTGTCGTTTAAAAGTTGCCATAATTACACGTACATGTGCATTTTGGATCATTTTGCAAGGCAGCATACAACATGTATACAATAATGGCGCTGCATGTTTGACCGTTTGTTGCATTTAGTTACAAAAGGGATACAAAGTTACTGTTATCGAGGAAATATGCCAGCCAATTAATAAAGTTCTATATGGATCTTTTTTTTTCAATTTATTTGACGCTTTGTTATGATTGTTTTGCCTTTTGAAATTACTACTAGTATATTTGTAAATACTTTGAAGATCCATATTTAGCTTCTTCATTGTTGGCAGTTGTTTCCTGTACCGTCTAGAGAATCTAGATTTTAACGAAATTCAAAGCAATAAGCGTACTTCTAAAACAACAAAAAAGAAAATCTCATTACAATCGTAACTAAATATATTTTGAAAAACAGGCCTTTTTATTGTGAACTTTGTTATGCTGCTGAGCAATGTCGTAGAGTTTGGTCAATTTTTCCCAGAAAGAAGTTAACTAAACGAAGTTGAAATCACCAAACCATTGAAGTTAGTGATTGAGCTAACCGACGAATGAATTGAAAGAAGCAAACAGGCACAAATAGGGCATTCGAGTGTCAAAAGTTCGAAAGGGCAACGACAAAACCGGTAAACATGAACAAGAACAGCACGAAGAAACACAAAACACAAAATCAACCGAACGGAAATCAACAACGCCAACTCAAGTCGTAACAAGTGTTAACTCGGGTGCTCCGGAAGAGTAAGCCGTTTTTGGCTGCTATAGCACATCCGTCGTGTTGCTAATTTTCAATTCAGTGTGTCAAATCTGGTAAAGGAAGACAAAACAAATTTCTAAGACAAACCAACATCTGCACTCATTTGAGAGATTGTCTACGAGTGCACGGTGTCTACCGTACAATTTCTTGAGTGAAGACAGTTACCGTGGAGCAACATAACCCTGTGTTATTAAAAACGAAAGAATATGGAATATGTGCCTTTTCTGTGTCAAACGTGAAGCTCTGCCAAGGAATCGATGTAATTGCCGCAAGCTCTGGAGTAACGAATCAACTGTGATACGAACACTTTATAAGCCGGAGCGGACGGAATGTTGCTACACAAAAAGGGAAAGTTGAAGTCATCACGTTTGTCATAGAGCTTTGTTGAAGTATTCCTTGAGAGTCAATTACGAGATGTAAATCTAACTGAAGCAGACTTCCTAGAATCCATTGTGTCCCTTATCTCAGGTTCCTGAGGATATATGAGATGGAGAAAGTCACCAAATAGAGAATTGTTCAGTGAAAGGACATTATCAATACTTGTATAACGGAATGTGAGATAAAAAGAGATAGCCTGTCTAGTTCTCCACGAGTACAATATGTCCCGTCTTATATCTCATTCAAAATTTCTAAAAAAATCAAAGAAAACTACTTGTCCTGATTATGTGTTAAAATGCGAATACTGTAATCTTACTATTTGTGTGGTTTTTAACTTTGCTGATTTCAGTGTTTCCCATTTTTCATGATATTACATAAAAAAAGAAATAATGGTACACTAATGATATAAGTTTCTGTTGTATTCTTTGTGTGTCGCCAGTAACATTAGACAGAAGCGACATACATAGGCTCACATTGTGATTGTTCGTCTTCTTAAATCGAGCGTCGCTCTGCAAAGTTATTAAGTATTCCGTCTCAATTTTTATGTAACTTAACTCTATGTTTCTTAATAGAGTTAAGGAATTACTCAACTACTTCCTGTTAACAGAATACTTTATAGACAAAAATACAAAATTCTGACATCGTTTGGGACAAAGTAACTGAGCAAACGGATACAAACTTTCTATGGGAACAGACACTTCAAGGTTAAGAGCATATGCTGGTACATGAAGATCAACGTGCCCTTTGCAATGGAAAAAGCTTCAGCACCATTTTCTATTCATTTACAGCTGACCAGTACCAGTATTGCCTGAGGAACTTTGGTGTGCTTTTGATTCTTAACAACAGCAATCGTCCGAAAAATCATGTATGTGGCGTAGTCTTTGGGAATGTTTAGGAATGAGATGACATTGCTGTTAAATCTTTAAAATGGAATGCAGTATTGTAAAAATCCATCATCAATGAGGACTTCTTGTCTTCTAGTACTCTTTTTTTATGAGATAGAACATTACCACGAAAAGAGGGGGTGGGTTTGGTCCGATCAGACAATTATTTTTTTCATAAAGGTGTCTCGAGACAAATTTTTGTTTTCATCATTAGCATTATTCTATATGGCAGAAATCCTTCTTCAAAATATTTTATCCTCTGTTACTTAAATATTTTTCATCAAAATTCAGATTCATAATATTATTTTAGGAAAACACCAACCCCCTCATCCATTCTTTGATTTCATAACAATAGAATTGGAGAAAAAAAAACTAAATTTACAAAACGACATCATTACATTATTTTAAGGCGACAGCTCGATATAAATTGTCGCCAGAAATAAAGAATAGATAAGTTATAAGTAAAATGTAATGCAAATATTTCATATAAGTATAAATAAAGTCAAACGCACCTGACCTAAAGTAAAGTCTAACAGGCCAAACACAAGAAAACGTGATTAATTGGTTATAACTTTGTTTTTAATAATGTAAAAAATCACCTTTACTGTAATATAACTTCTTTTATGTTGGTTTTAAAAAAATACCATAGAAATGACTTAAAAACATGAAAAATATTGATTCTAAAAATAGAAAAAGTGACCTTCACATTTAATAATTTAAAAAATAAAACCATATCGGTCAAACCATTACAATCCGCACATGGACATTAAAAATGGGTTTTTCTGTAAAACACTGTTTTTATCAAATCCTGGTGGTTTTGATATTTTTAATTGTGACCATTGTAATTAGGTGAATCTTGTTGAGTAAATTTTACCTGTGATACGTGAGAAGTCATAGGAAGACATTCGCAAATTGTAAAAATAGGGAAATTTTGAACGTAATAATTGGCAATTTTAAATCTAAAAAATATCTTTTTTAGACATTGTTATGATGCAAATTCTTTTCCTAAGTCAATAATCCCTATGCATACTATAGATTTATAAAACAGTAATTGAAGTTTTCAACCCCATGTTCAATTTATTGAAAATAAATGAATGACTACTTTTCAATTGCTCACCAGAGGGTCCAGAAAAATGATTTTTACGCTATTTTCCGCATATTTTATACAAGTATAACATTTGGAATTATGAAGCTTAGATGTAATACTAAATTTTTGTACCATAAAAAATCGGTCTACGGGGGTATCCACTCAACTTTTAAATATGACGTCTTTTCAGAGTTGGCTGATGGACTAAAATGAATAACTTTAAAGTAAAATCTAAGTGCAAAAAAGTTTCATCTATACCTATTGAAAAAATATTTCCATATCATAATATATGAATTCATGGCCATAAAGTGTAGTACTAATTTAAAGTTCATACATTTTTTACCCTTTATTTTCAGGAACATGAAACTTTGTTTAATAGTGGCATTGGTTTCGACAATTGTTTCTTCTGTGCTGTCACAACGAGGAGACATGGGGTATATTGATGAAGAGGAAATCATCGATGTTCCAGACGACGGTCCATGGCGAGGCGATGTTCCATCATGGGAGACAGGATCCGGTCCGATAGTCGGCGCTGCTGTATTTGGAATACCAGATGAACAATATCACTTCGGAGGTTCGGTTCCTTATTTTGTCGGAAACCAGTTTGATAAGACGCATCATGGTAAGTAAAACAAATGATGTTTGAATTTATAAGAAAGGTCCTCAAGGTCGAATTCTCATTGCTATGGTAGGCTTCATTTTAAAATGCTTCTTATTTACGCTATTCATTTTGCTGACTAAGACTCAACTTAAAAATAATTATAATTCATGTTATTCATTAATTATATTTCTACCTTTATTTTTTCACCGTTCAGGTTTAAACACACTTTAACTATATTTTTATCTAAAATGACCGAATGCTTTGACAGACTGGTGCTTTTTCCCTCTTATAAATTAAAAAAGTTTATAAAATTCGAAAACCCACAAATCAATTCGTAAAGCTCCTGGGTTAATTTGTCATCATGTCTTTTGTGCATATTCTGTTTCTAATATTTGCACACTATTCGGTAATTCATGTTATTTTTTGCAGGAAAACCATGCAAAGTTCTCAAAGGGTATGGCAGCAAAAGCAACTTCCAACACGTCTACCAATCACATGATTTCGGTGGAGCGTATAATACAATGCCCTATCCAACTAGTGGAGCCATTAGCAGTTATCCATCGCCAATCCACACGTTCCCAGAGTATAATAGCAACTACCCGGGTGTCAACAATTATTACCCACAAGTCCAAAATAACTACCCAGAAGTCAACGGTAATTACCCAGAAGCCTCAAATATTGGAAATCAGATGTATTCGTCGTCTGCAACGTATCAAAACAGTGCCTTATATAACACATACCCAAGTAACCCATCACCTACAGTCAGTTCTCCAGGGAATACAATGACTTTTCCGTCCGATGGTCTGTATCAACCAAACTACAATGTACAAAATGTTCTGACATCAGGACAACAAATCTCATCACAGCCGATATTTTCTAACAATGGACTGAATAGTCCGAATGCTCTTCCATACCAGGATCACGAAAACTCGTACCAATAATGTCATACAAATTGTCTCGTTTAAGTTTGTTGTAATGTTTTTTAATCTACAAATACGCTACTCATATTTGATTTATTGGTTTTATTTATTATTCATTTATACACAAATAAAGTATAGTTTATTTTGTAAAAAATATCGTTTAATTGTTGTATGATTCAGTCCCGCATCGACCTCAAGGTTCTAGTCTGCTCTGTAGACTTTTCTGTCCTCGGTAGGTGATCGAGCTTTCATTCTTGGTAGATTGTTTGCCTTTGATACTTGTAAGCATTCATAATTCTAATTATTTTCTACTCTCGGTAGTTGATTAAGCTTCCATGCACGGTAGCTGTTCTGTCCTCGGCAGTTGATTAAGCTTTTATGCTCGCCATTAGGGAACGACCATTCAACTTGAAGGGGGGGCTTGGTTTTTTCCTAAAAAAATATTCTGAAAATTATTTTTGATGAAAAAAATATTTTGGCAGCTGAGGGTAAGAAAAAAATATTCTGAAGAAGGATTTCTGCTAAAAAAATAATGCTAATAATGAAAAAAATATTCTGTCACGACGCCTTCGAAAAATAAATTTTCTGATCAAAATAAAAAACCAAGGCCCCCCCTTCAAGTTAAATGGTCCGTCCCTTAGACTTTTCTGTACTTTGTAGTAGATCGCTACTCATCTGTCCTCGGTAGTTGATTTAGCTTACAGGCTCACTAGTTTTCTGCCCTATGTAGCTGAATTATCCCTTATGCTCACTGGCCTTTTTGTCCTCAATAGCTTATTTAGCTTTCATGCTCGCTAGCATTCCTTTCCTTGGTGCATGTAGTTGAATAAAGAGTAGCTTTCATGCTCGCTAGCCTCTCTGTCCTCGATAGTTGATTTACTTGTAGCTTTCATGTTCGCTAGCCTCTCTGTCCTCGGTAGCTGATTAAGCCTTCATGTTCGCTAGCCTGTCTGCCCTCGGAAGTTGATTTAACTTTCATGATCGCTAGCCTTTTTGTCGTCGGTAGCTGATTTAGCTTCAATGTTCGCTAGCCTGTCTGCCCTCGGTAGTTGATTTAAATTTCATGTTCGCTAGCCTTTCTGTCCTCTGTTGCTGATTTAGCTTTCATGCTCGCTAGCTTTTGTATCCTCTGTAGTTGATTTACTAGTAGCTTTCATGCTCGCTTTCCTTTCTGTCCTCGGTAGTTGATTTAGCTTCCATGCTCGCTAACCTTTCTGTCCTCGGTTGTTGATTTAGCTTCCATGGTCGCTAGTCTTTCTGTCCTCGGTTGTTGATTTAGCTTCCATGGTCGCTAGTCTTTCTGTCCTCGGTTGTTGATTTAGCTTCCATGGTCGCTAGTCTTTCTGTCCTCGGTTGTTGATTTAGCTTCCATGGTCGCTAGTCTTTCTGTCCTCGGTAGTTGATTTAGCTTCCATGGTTGCTAGCCTTTCTGTCCTCGGTTGTTGATTTAGCTTCCATGGTTGCTAGCCTTTCTGTCCTCGGTTGTTGATTTAGCTTCCATGGTCGCTAACCTTTCTGTCCCTGGTAGTTAATATAGCTTTCATGTCCGCTAGTCTTTAACCACACTCGTTAGTTGATTTAAATTTCATTTCTGAAAAATCGCTTTATGTATGAATTTTATTTATGGTTTTTGAAAGCTGTTAAATTCGTTAAATTTTAGAGAAATTGCTGCTGCTGATAAAAGTTTATCAGATACTTTATTGGTTTTAAGGAACTCGAGTTACTTATCTCAAATCCCACCCCCACCCCCACCCCCGGTTTCAACTCGTTAAAAATGTCTTACATGATTATACATGTGTTATGTTCTCTCAGTTTGATAAATTGTCAATAACCGGTAATAGAATTTCTTTATTTCTTTGGCATCTTGTTCCATTTGTCGTGGTTGTTTGTTGCGATCGAATTTCTTGAGTGCGCAATAAGTTAGAAATAGGAGAGGGTAACATATAATCTACCGTGACTATTGTGTGCGCGCAGAGGACATTGTAATTTATATGATAGTTTTGTTTTTTCTGTTGAATTAAAAGAGGTTTGATTTATTATCTTCTGAATACAGATTGCTCTCCAAAATGGTTGAGCCCATGTATGAATTTTTATTATGTATCTTATGACAAAAAAGACCCCAAAAAAGCACTTCATTTGCATGTACTTTTTCACTCATAATTGCATGCAAGTCACACAATAGAATTGGGAATATTTAGAAAGCCATCATTTAATGTAGAATTAGTGAGGAAAGAACAAATTAAGCCAAGAATATAGTTCATCGCATAAAAATAACAACCCCGTCAGTTAATTCCAAAACAGAATAAATTCAAGATCAATCTGAATGTTTAACATTAAAATGGATGAGGCAAACACTTTTGTGCAACCTAACTGCTTCACAGGTTAGACAGACGGTGCCACATTTGAATGTTATTTCTTCATAGACAGAATAAATATATTAATTGTGGTCATTCCTATTAAGAAACACAATAATGAATGAAAACAAGGAAAACGATCTTTTAAAAGTTAACGTCAAGCCTTACAGAGGTTTCGACATCCAAGCTGGACATTGAATAATTAACGTATCTGTAACATTAACAAAACTGTTTAGCCCTTGTTTTTTTTTTCATTTCGTTGTGAACTTGTATCACAATACATTGACCTCAGACCTATTTTTTAACAAAAGTCTTTCACCTTTAAAGAATGACTATACTTTTTAAGAAGGGAGTATAAAACCTTTACTATGAAGTACACGTTCACAAAAATTCACATGGTCTAATTTTTTTGTTACCATAATACTTATAAAATGATAGATTTGTGATAAATTGATCAATATAATTGATGATTGGTCACCAATTTTATGGTCAAAAGAGAAGAATTTGTCAAACAATGATCGACAGTTATGACCACAGAAAGCCTGACCATTACACCTCATTTGCATACTCTATAAAAATCTGGCCTTTATTCTTTTCCATACCACATTGGTCGAGGTTTTGGTCAGCACAAACGGTATGTTACACATTGTTTTTTTTTTATACTTTTTCTGGGTTTTGAGATGATTTCTTGAATGTGTGCATGTTTATATTATTTGGTATGAATGTGCTTTTTCTTGCCCTGCGCCTTTTTTTCATTTTTTGTACTTTCAGGATTTCATTGTTCAAACCATATATTCAGTTTTGTATTCCGAGGCAAGTTTGCAATTTTTTTTTAATAATAGAAAATAATGAGATTCTAAATATATGCTAGCATTTTGATGTTTGATGCATTGACCGTCGACGATCCGGACATACGAAATACTTTTATGAATAATGTTAAAAAATTTTAAGGTTTTTTCCCTATTCAGAGGTTTTGTGATTTTTGTAGACATTTGATCAAAATAAGGCAGTGAGTAACTAGAAATATTGATTATAGTACAATAAAATTAAAACTACCTTATCTTTTTAATCTGTATCATATTATTTTCACCTAAGTAAAGGAGATTCTGAGTACATCTAACTTGTAAAAAGTATATGTCCGTGGTGATATAAGAAAGTTTAGTCCCACAAATGTGTTTTTTTTTTCATTTTCAAGACATCACAAATTAGTAAAAATCAAGATTTTTTCAAATTTTCATTCATACCAAAAAGTAGAAAAAAAAAACATTGGACAATTATATCTTAAAAAACTCAGAAAGCAAATCATATGAATTGCATGCATATTTGTTGGAAAAATGAATTTTAATACTCCTAGTCTAAAATTGGTTAAATTCTGATTGTGATCAATGGTCAAATTTCGTAAAAAATTATCATATCTCAAAAACAACTTGTCGTATATGTACATATTTTTTTTTTACATATTTTGGATGGATATATATCCATCAAAAGTTTTCAATTTATATGAGGCAAGTTTTTTTATAAAAACAATCTAATTAAAATCAGCTGTTTGATCCGTTCCGCTACTCTCCTCTCTATTTTAATTAGATTGTTTAAAAAATATCCACAAACGAGATTTCAACGAGACTGAAACCTCAGAAGAATAACTGTAAACGATTTTTTTCTGGAAAATTATTAGCTTATGTAAAAGGACGCAATAGAATAAGGATTTTCTAATTCTATGTCAATTGATTCAAAAACATCATTTAGTTTGGCCCTTTTCTTTCTGTCTTTCTTTCTTTCTTTTGTCGAAAATACCGTATTGAATATCCATTGCCTAAACTCAGTTCTGCTATGAAAGATTGAGTTTGTTGTTTTGTGTTTATGTTTAAAGAATTTATTCGATGGAAAGAATTGTTGCATTAAATTAAATAAATTCAATAGAAATATTAACAGATTTAAGATTTAAAAAAAACACCCAAAACTAACAGGTAACTTTTTTTTTAAAAAAACCGTCACATAAATTTAAAAAATACATGTGTCTACCGTGGTTTTCATTGAAAACACAACACACTATCTAAACATTGGAGAAAAAAAATAAAAATAAAAAACAATTAAACAAGACTAGCATTTTAATTTCGGTGATTATCTAAGGGTAACGTTTGCCTCATGCGTATCCCCCCCCTCCATCCATAGTTCTAGTATGACGTTATTATTGCAGAGTAACATGAAGGTTGGATTAGTATCAGTAATGCTGGTTGTCCTTATGGGCATGTGCTCTGCACAAAATTTAGGATTATTTCCAACACTTGCAGCAGGAACAAATGCCATTCTGACAGCTGGAGCCTTCGCACTCCCCTTTCTGATAGCTAATGGCAGATTCGGCGGAGGAAGACAGAGACCACAAATCCAAAGAGTACCATTGTTTATCCCACCATACCCACAACCATTCATTGGTCCATGGCCTCCACGTGGATTCGGAGGATTCCATGGTTAAAATAAAAAGTGAGTAAAGTATTCAATTCTATCTTAAAAGGTAGCATTTTACTTGTATTCTGCATATCAATAGCATGCATGAAGCCTAGTTTTAAATTTAAATATAGCTGATTAAGACCATAAAAATTATGCACATTATGCAATGCTTGATATTTCAAGATTAATAACAAAAATTGTGCAATTCATCTACTTATAGGTACAAACTGGTCTTTAACTCTAAATCGGTTGGACCTTTTCAATCCACCTTACTCAAACATTCGACAGAAGGCATGTAAAAATGAGAAATCATCAAATGCATTTAAGAATCGTTTCCTTTTTCAAAGACAGAGAACATTTTTGATTTCCACTCTTAAAAACCAAAACTATATCGAATGTTTTCTTTTTCTTTGCAGATGAACTCCATGTGATGTTTTTGTGACATGAATGACATTTGTTACTTGTTGGTTTTATGTATATTTTAATAAATAAACTTGCTGGGAATTGTTGCTCAGTATTTATTGACAGTTAAGCTATTATTGGAGATAATGGTTCATGGCTGTTTTGATAATTTGTTCGCTCTCCATTGTACCTCACTTTCCCAATCTAGTCTCACAACGTTGTTTGAGAGGGACGTTTGGTGTCATTTATCTAGTTCAACTTACCAATTATTTTGAAAATGTTGTACAAACGTGCAAATGGAACCCGTCGTTGTCTTCAATTTCTTTTGTACAAATAATTTTGCCGTATTTGCCTACTCTACTTTGACATTTTAAGTTGAAGAAAAAAATGTTAAGGATGGTCACTCCTGAACTTTTTTATATCAAAGATTTTATGATATGTGATGGAAATTATAGATAATTGTTTACTTAATCAAATAGCAAAAAGAAAATGATAGGTCCGTGTGCTCGTTTTCGAGATAAATGACGTCAAAAATTTGGCGGGAAATCAGATTCCTCTAGATTTTACATAACTTTAACATTGTGACGTTTTTGCCCTAAAAAACATAAAGTTGTATCAAGAATTTCAAGAAATTTTATACAGTTGGTTTTTAAGGTCTATATAATCAGAAAATATCATAAAAAGTAGGGGTCAGTGTGCAAAAAATTTCTTTAATATTTAAAGGCAAAGTCTAGAGGAGTTCCGAAATCAGACTGAAATCCTAAAACATGAACAGTGACCATCCTTAAACGTCTGTCCTATAAACCAAAAAGTACAAATTTGTGGTGGATAATCATATTTCAAGTGGGGGCTACCATCTTCAAAAAAGCTGTTTTAAAAACACAATTTAGATAGCAAAGCCTGTGACAAACGGAAAAAAAACACAACAGTAAAAATAGAGCATTTTAGCAATAAGCATGTCTAATACGAAGAGGAAAGCAATACAATTTTAGACGGGTTAGAATTTTAAAAGTTTCAATTAAATTGGTTTGCGCTGATTTGAATGAACAAGCTCATGAACACTATCAAACACTGACAGAAACCAACCCATACTCAACCCGAATAATACAGTCGTTATATTTCACTCCTTGTAGTCGCCACAGTAACCTTTTCCACCGTAGTATACGAAGAAAGAAAAGGCTTAAATTATTCGAGTTAAACCACACTAAATATATTGAAAAATGCCTAAATAATTGGCGCTTAAGCTGACTATAATTAAACCAGCTAACAGGGGCTGTGTGTTATTCAGCGAAAAAAAAAAATACAATGACGGTTAAAACATTTAATTTGGTTATGCTGTATATCGATAATTCAAAGGAGAAACCTCTCATCAACATCATTCAAAAGAAAACTTTGGAAAGTCAAAAACCAAAAGTATTGAATGAAAAGTACTCAAAGCAAAAAGGTTTGAACAGGGAAGCCAAATCCAGCACCTAGTATATCGACCATGTGCATTACAGGGAAAGAAACCTGGTGTTTCAAACAATTTTGAATTTCGACAGTCCGGAAATAAAAATAAAATCATGGTTTAATGGTAAATTCTTGTCAGACAAGTCTGACGACCAGGCTTGTGATTACCCTCAGGGATATCAGGTCCTCCAGGAGCGGTTATCGACTGAGTGGTTTTGGAATAAAAACATTTATAAAAACAGTTAATTTTGCTATGCTGTGCTGTTTATCGATATTTCAAGGCGTAATTAACCTCTCATTCGAATAAAACTTTGGAGGGTCGAAATCGGATTTGTAAAACCACTTCTATCCGGAAAAATCTAGTTTGAAAATAATCTCCTGAAAATATATATGGAAATAGTCGTTTCGAATTGGGAAACAATTCGTATATTTATTACACAACGGTACTATATGTCGGATAAGAGGTGTAACAGATGGCACACGTCTTGCATTGTAATGAAGATTAAAAACATGATCCCACAACATTGATCACAGCGAGAAGAAAGATCATCAATTATTCCAAACCATTTATAAAAATATAGGAGTTAATGTCATGCTAGCAGGTTGTAAAGGGAGTTAATCCTCTCGACTGATTCTTTTATCACATCAAAGAACACAATTTAACAGCAATGAAGTAAACGCCATACAATTTCTTTAAAAAATCAGTCACTGATGTTTTAAAGTCTTACTTCCTTCCATATGGTTTTTAACCAATCACTGTCATTTATATTTCTGTAAAACAAGACTCGTTCTTATTAAACATTACCCACTCATGATCACGTATACCTTTTCTCTATCTTAAATATAGTAGTTTTTATATAGAGCTTTATTAACTGATGAAAACAAGAGTTTGTCCGATATAGCAAAACTAAACAAATAAATAAAATTTAAAAAATTCCTATAAGGGGTCGCCCGACAACTTCAACACAATGGGGTTTGTGTAGAGTTTTACACAAGCAGCAGCTTGTGTCTGTCTGCAATAGTGTTCTTTCTATATTATACAGTCTTTCTTTAAAGGACCATAGCCCCTATAAAAGGTCATCCGCCAACTTTGACACAATTGATACTTATGTACATTTTTTTTATTCAAAAATGCTAGCCATTTTTAAATAAAGGATGGGTTGCGATAAGGCCCTATTTTGGCCCATCTATAGGCGAAAAATAAAAAGTTTTTCATAGCATTTTACTTTATATATAATTTTGTAGCAAAATGATTGTACTGTTGTAAAAAACTACTTTTGAATACGTTTCAAAATTGACCACTTTTGAATGAAAATTTCATCTTGATTTAAAGTAAATTTCAAGGTAGGGCTTCAATGAATTGAAATTTTGTGCTAAAATACTTGAAGCCAGTGTTTAAAATTCTATAAAAGGTTCAACATATATATACATCACTTTAAACAACAATTTTGAAACTGAAATTATCGCTAATCTCGAGAAAAAACGATGAAAACGAAGAAATTTCGCACATTTTTTTAACTACTGACAACAAGTTAAAAAATTATAGTCTTTTTGAAAGGACAAGGTACACTATTAAAGGCCCATATTTGGCCCCCTCTATAATTCAAAAATTGACATGGAAAAGATTTTTTATGCTATTTAGAAGTTCAAGTAAATGAACAAACTTGTTCTAATAATTTTTTAAGCGTAGCATCTGACATTGGTGAAAAATAAGATGTCAAAACAAAACAAATATGAAAGATTTCTGTCAAATTAGCTGAAAATGGACGAATTTTGCGTCATTTTTTTTCAATTTTTGGATGCATCCGCCTCCTTGACTCAGACATTTTGTAAAATAACTTTAAAACTGACTTCAATTAAAGTCTAAATCAGTTAAGAAATCTATGGGTCACGTAGGCGGAGGCCTTTGAAATTAACAATGTAAGCTCTAAAAATCAGCATTTTTCTCGATTTTGTCGATTTTACTCTGTTTTAGGTCTCTATAAAATTGAAAACGGAAAAGATTATCGGAAATTTAAAGCATACTCATAAATTTGAACCATTTTACTCCATATATAAAGTGCATTTTAATAATTTTCGCAAGATTTATATTTTCATAAAATAGGGGGCCAAATATGGCTCTTACCGTACCATGTCCTTTTCAGTATGTCTTGCACGCGGAACCAGCTTGAAACTTTCATAAAAGATGCATTTTAGTAATACAAGTTTTTGAATAAGATATGGAGCTGGTTCCGCGTGCAAGGCTTTACTTCCGGGAAGGATATATATCACTCATTTGTGCAACTTTCCCATAAGCACAATGAACAATCATTTGCCGTGATTCATTTCAAGCACCCGGTTTACTAAAAAAACAAAATAAGCTTTTGAAATACAGACGTTTATTTTCAAAAAATAGAAATATTAACCTTTCCAACTAGACATTTTGTGATACAATATACTTAATTTTATTTTTGACTTTCGCGGTGGGCTGAAAAAGGGTCTTATCGCAACCCATCCTTTACCGTATACTCTATTTTTAGAATTAGTAAATGTGGATCGTTCGTTGCCAGCATGCCATATCATCATTCTTGCAAAATTTCGGTTAAGTGTTGTCAGTATGTTTAAATGTGACAACGGACACATAGTGATGGCATAATACTAATAGGCTCAAAACGTTTCTAAAAAAAAAATACTCTACTAGCAATATAAGAAGAGTTTCGAATAAAAGATATGTTAGAGATTTACATTGCTAAAAGCCAAGGCTTTTTCAAACTGTGTTAAGCTCATTTTTAATTCATTTATATCTATCACGAGCGCTCGATTTATAGTCACATGCCCTAAACTCATTATGCCGTGCTGTCGACTTCTGTCTGTGAAGCAACATTCCATCCGCTCCAGCATTTGGATTTTACGTATCACTCGTTATTCCAGATCATGTGGGGAGTATAACGACTTCCTTGTCTACACCGCTAACAAGCATATTGTTTACACAGGCAGGTTGTTGTCATCACTCAAGAAATATTACGGAAGACATCATGTGCTTGTAGACAAATACGGGATTTCTATCTCTCAGATGATCACATATGTTGGTTTGACATACATAGGGTTTGGTAATGCCATACTTTTCGAATCTGACCATAACTTAATCGATCTTTGGCAATGTGACGGGCGTGCTATAGCAATCATGAACTGCTTACTCTTCCGGAGCACCTGAGTTCACTCTCGTTTCGACTTGAGTTCACGTTGCTAAATGCGGTTTAGTTGTTGTGTGTGTTTTTTTGTTTGTCGTGTGGTTTGTTGTGACGATTTTTTGTCTACCGAAATTGTCTTTGTCTTTTCGGTATACCCCTTTTGCACGCATTTGCTTCTTATTTTAATAAGTCGATAGCACGACATATTCAGTGGGGTGCATGACATAATAAGTCAACAACACAACATAACAAGTCTGGTGCTCGAGATAAAAATTCGAGCGCACAGCAAAATGAAACGAGCGCAGGACATAATAAGTCGAAAGCACAACATTATAATTTTAGCGATTGAGATATATTTTGATAGAAAAAAAATAAGTGTCCTAAAAGTAGCAATGTAGTTAAAACAGGGAAATGGATTAGTTTCAAGAATTGTACCACAGTGATGCTAACTCTAATAGAAGTTTTTTTTTAATGAAAAAGTACTTCCGTTAATACAAATGTCATCAATTTGCGCCAAAATGCGCGCTTTTTGTTGCCTCGCTTGGCAATTACGTGGTCGTTCAAAATATTGATTTATACTTAGCCCATATAATTTCTAAATTATTCTATAATATTAGAATGATAATTAGCACAAATTAAAGTTCCTCTGTACATTAAATATAACCTATTATGTCGACTGTTACAATTTTGTGAGGAAAACCACACATCATTGAATTATCTTAAAATTATGCATTGAATTTTTGTTTTAGGCTTAGTATAACTAACCAACGTTCAACCCGATACAATTTGTAAATTTTTACACATCAAAATCGAAGCGGATTTGTGGATAATGCATAAAACTAAGCGTTTTAAGAAACAGCTGGTTCTGTTTTTGGGGGATATCAACATGGCATTTGTGAGGAACAAAGTGGCTATTTTTCTAAGTACATTGTTGGCTGTTTGTTTTATTACATTGGCTGTGATATCGAAACTAGCAGGTAAGTCTACCTGTACCATTTTGTATCAGTTTTTAGAAGAAAAAATGTCTTGATAGTTTTCCCTTATTCCCAGTGACAAAAATCTATTATATTTAAGGCATTACATGCATATATAAATGTCAAGGTTTCTTTTTCTAATCTACTTTCACGCTAGAAAAAAAACCCGCTTTTTCATTGCTTATGTAACATATTCTATTAGACTCTATGATTATGTAAAACATAGGGTATATTGTATAATAATATTAGCAAAAATAAATTACACATATTCGACCATTCATGTGGCATCACAACATATATCTCTATAAAGATGCAAAATTGACAAGAGCTTGTTGGTAAATGAGTTCGCGACGACCTTCATAAATCAGCAAAAATTCAAAAATCCATAATGGAAAACAACCAGCAGCATTTGATGGACCCAATAACCTTTTGATCAAAGATTACAAACCAATCCTTATATTACATGTATCAATGACCCCCCCCCCCCGCCCCGGGGTAGAACAATTAACATCAAGACGACGAGTACAAACATCAGCTTTGACTAAGATTCGCACATATAAAATGTGAAGTGATTAGAATTAATTTTGTGAGTCCAACCTTCCTCTATGGACAAATCGTGTCCATCATAAACATCTTCGTACGTGGACAACATTTGTTTGTCTGTATTGAAGTATTTTTTTAATCCCTTTCCAACAAAGAAAATAATCCCATTGCATTACCAGGACAAAACCCATATAAATGTTTTGATTGAAAATCGAAGAAGCTTATAAGGATATCATAGAACACATTTGAGGTTGAAAGGAACCTTTCATTTTTTCATATATCTTTAAGAAATGGGTCGACGTTGGAATATGATATCAAGGAATGTATTTTTGTTGTTCGTTGTTGCCACTTCTACTTTAATTTTCTTAGTCTTATTGACGGGTAAGTTGTGCAGGGAAATGCAATTTTATGGATGGTCACTCCTGAACTTTTTGATATCAAACATTTTATGATTCGTGATGGAAATGATAGATAATTGTTTACTTAATCAAATAATAAAAAGAAAATGATAGGTCCGTGTGCTCTTTTCCAAGATATAGGACGTCAAAAAAAGGTAGGGACAGTAAAGCCCTATTTTGGCCCCAAAATTTTAGTGTCTTTTATTCTCAAGATATATGCTTTATTTGTAACCATAAAATGCTACTAATGAAGTATTTGGACATTATTGCATTTTGAGTTCCAAGTCTTTCTTAACACGAGTCTTTGAAATATGACTTTTTTACATAAATAATCAGAAACGTAAACAAACGTCACATTTTACCATGTCAGGGGGTCCAATGTAATTGGTAAGTGCGCAGCATAATTTGGTAAGTGACTATAAAGATGGCGGAAAAACCTCGCTTCGATCGACAACGGTCAGTTTTCTCTTCGTGTTTACAAAAGTTATACACATCTTATGAATAAAACCATGTTGCCTTTCGGCAATTATGAGTTATGAGAAATAGTACATAACAAAAATTTAATGCTTGATTTGCTTATCAAAAAGCTACTGAAGAAAAACCGGCCACTTGACAGCAATTTTTTTGTCATGCCGAAAAAAACAGACTTTGTTTCAGGTACTCTGATCACAAACGTAAGGTTTTATGGTGTTTTGTGGTTCGTCAACTAGCATGGATATTCCCAAATATTTGTTTCTGTAAAAGAAACATGTATTTGTTGACATATTTACAATTATTTTATTGTTTGGTAAGTGCAAGTTAGTGTACTAAAAAAATTGGTAATGTATATTATTACAGTGCAAAAACTATTGAAAGCACTTCTTTAAATACTTTGCATAATATTTCTTTTGTTATCGATTTTTTTTTTTTGGGGGGGGGGGATTCTAATCTTGATGTGTCCGATTGCTTTCTTATGAAGAATAATAAGAGTCCTGGCCTTGATAATATTAGTAATGAAATGCTCAAGGCATCACAATCCTATATTAACCCAAGTCTGTTGAAGCTGTTCAATGCTGTCTTTAGGTCAGGTCAGTACCCTGAACAATGTTCCAAAAGTTATATATGTCCAATTTATAAAAGTGAAAATCCACTAAAGCCAGAAAACTATAGAGGTGTAGCTATTAATAATAGTATTGGGAAACTCTTTAATATAATACTTTGTAATCGCTTTGACAAACTTTTGTTAGATAATAAAGTAATACGTGAAAGTCAAATTGGCTTTTTGAAAACAGATCACATATTTGTGTTGAAATGTATAATTGATAAATATCTAAAACAAGGTAATTAAAGATTATATGCTTGCTTCGTGGATTTTCGCAAGGCATTTGATAGAGTTATCCATGTTGGAATTATGTTCAAACTTCTTGAAAGAAATGTTAGTGGTTATTTTTATAGAAAACTAAAAAAATATGTACTTAAATGATACTTTATGCATCAAAGTGGGCAACAAAATGACAATTTTTTTCACTGCCAAGGTTGGTGTACGACAGGGCGACGTACCTAGCCCTAACTTGTTCAAATTTTTCATAAATGATTTACCACAAAAATTGTTAGATCAGTCAGAATCAGTTACTTTAGATAACAGGAAAATCCCTTGCTTGTTGTATGCAGACGACTTAGTCTTGATGGCCGATTCTAAAAGATGTGACTGTCTACAAAATAAACTCGATATTTTGCAGGAGTATTGTAAAACATGGTGTCGAGATAAAAATATTAACAAAACCAAAGTTGTCGTATTAAATAACTCTGGTAAATTATTAAATGAAGAATTTCTCATTGGCATTTAAAAGATTGAATGTGTAAAAAGCTATAAATATCTTGGTATAGTGTTGACAAAACTTTCCGTTTTACAGAAGCTAAGTCTAAGTTATATGAAAAGGCATTAAAAGCCAGTTTTAAACTATATAGAGACATGAAGGTGGTATCTCCATCAATTAAGGTTCTCCTTCACATTTTTGATCATACTATAAAACCCATTTGTTTATATGGATGCGAGAACTGGGGATTACAAACGTAACACCAAAAAGAATTGAATTTGTATGAAATGTACAAAGATTGGGAACAAGAAAAAGCTTAACATGAAATTTTGTAAGTTTCTGTCTGGGGTCTCTGAACAGACTACAAATTTAGCAGTTCTATCAGAACTAGGGAGATTCCCATTTTATTGTGACATTATAGTCCAAATGTTTATGTACTGGCATCTGTTGGAAAACCAGCCATCTGGGCTAATGCCATTTTCCTTGGTTTCGGTGGTCAAAGCTGAACTATATTATTAAAAGAGCACCTTCTTTGCTTCAAACATATTTCGTAAGTGATACTTTCAAACTCTTTTTAAATACAAAAAGCTCGAAACATTAGTTACATTTAATTCGTATAGGTTTTCACATTGATCATAAACTTATTTGTATTAGTATGCCATTTAAAATAAAACTTAGAGTGTTAATTTAACACAAGACCATACTCATCATAGCAAGGTAATTGAATTGGCAATGTGAAATTAACATAACCGGAAAATATGTACATGTTCACGTACTTTGTCGGAAAAATCAAAGTTATTTGATTCAGCCTGCTAAACAGATTCATGTAGTAGAATAGAAATGAATCGGAACTCAAAAAAACATCTATCTCATTTAAACGTTAACGCAATGAATAATAAAAGATGTTTGCACTGTGATAATATTCATTACCAATTTTGTTTAGTACACCGACTTGCACTTACCAAAAAATAAAATAATTGTAAATATGTCAACAAATACATGTTTCTTTTACAGAAACAAATATTTGGGAATATCCATGCTTGTTGACGAACCACATAACACCATAAAACCTTACGTTTGTGATCAGAGTACCTGAAACAAAGCCTGTTTTTTCGGCATGACAAAAAAATTGCTGTCAAGTGGCCGGTTTTTCTTCAATAGCTTTTTAATAAGCAAATCAAGCATTAAATTTTTGTTATGTACTATTTCTCATAACTCATAATTGCCGAAAGGCAACATGGTTTTATTCATAAGATGTGTATAACTTTTATAAACACGAAGAGAAAACTGACCGTTGTCGATCGAAGCGAGGTTTTTCCGCCATCTTTATAGTCACTTACCAAATTATGCTGCGCACTTACCAATTACATTGGACCCCCTGCATGTGGTTTTTGCTAAATTTGACAGTCCGTTTTCCACCGTCAAAAAATTATCTGCCCTATTTTTTCACTCTCCTGTAAAAAGGTTAAAAATAGTACCTTAAAAATACACGACGCTAAGGTGAGATGCACTCTTATACAATGTGCGATTAAAAATCAGGTGTTGGATTAAGCGACTTGTAATTTAAAAGGTAAGGTCTAGACATATTTTTGCCTCTATGAATATAATCTAAATCACCATACCTAATGATAGAGATTCATATTTTTAACACAAACACGTCGTTAAGGCCAAGCGGAACTGATACTCTGTTTTTGTTAAAAAATTCTAGTGTATTTATTTCCATGGGTGCCACCTACACATTCGGTTTACTAATTGCGAATACAAAAAGACACCAAAATCAGCTAGTTGGAAAAAATCTATGTACACGGGCAAAAAAGTGTAACACTTTTGAATAGCCCGTAGTCAAGTAATTTCAGGGGAATTAATGTTATATTTGACCAAGTACAAGTGGTGCGTTTGATAGGTTTTTATAGATATGTAACATTGCGCAAAAGAAATAACAGATATATAATTTACATAATTTTGAAATGTAGACTCACTACCTCCATCGTAATTCTAATTCATGCATCGTTTTTCTTTTAATTTTAAAATTTGGATAGGAAAACTTTTGTTGCAGGGACAGATCCAGAATTGATTCACAGCGGGGGGGGGGGGTGTTACCGCTTATAGTCTACCGAGGACAAGAGGAGGGTTCAGGGTCAATTTCGCAAACTTATTCAATGGAAAGGGATTAAAAACCCCGATAATCCCCCCTCTGGATCCGACATTGCCATGATAAAAGAGAAAATTCATTGTTCAGATTTAAATTTGTGCGACTGTTTTCCTTGAAATTATGAAGATGTTGAGGCTAATTGAAACGACCACTGTTAATCTTGAAAAGAAAACTTGTTAATTGCATGGAAGTTTTGAATTGGCTTTGAAAAGGGGGATGCGTGGAATATACAAAAGTCGTCAAATTTGTACAGCTTCAATACATTAAAAACAAATCAACTTATTTATAATATTACTATCCAATTCATTTATATTTTATATATAAAACAGTTTGTGTTGCTACTCAAGCGATACACATTGTTTTTGTTTTCTTAACGGGTACTTATCATTCAATTTGTTTATCAATCTTATATTAAACCGGTTCTCTATTAATTTGGATAAAGCGATCAAAGATCAACAAGAAATGGCTTTGTATTTTGATTTGTATTTAGTAGGTCAAATCCTCGTGACTCAAAATAAAATTAAATATCCTTTTGATTCTTTTAAGGAAAATATGTTTTATTTTTTCAATTTTCATACAAATTTAATGAAACTATTTTTATAAAGTGAACGAAAAGTGTTTTAGTGAATAGATAGCATTTTCTTTTGTTACTTATCGCAATGTCAAGGACGGGTGTGTTCGTTTGGGTAAATAGTTATAACACAGGCACTAAAAAAGAACCAACTTTAGAATTACGTATCTCTTCAAATGTTTGAGGTGCCACCTTGACTGTAGCATCAATTTATAAGAAAATATTTACTGTGTAATTGGAATTTTTTGTAGATTTTTCCTGTTACGGGCAAAAAAGTGTAACAGTAAATAACAACACCCCCCATTTGACACAAAAGTAAAAATATTTGTAAACGTAAACCATTTTCGGTCGTAATATTTCGTATGTAAGTTAGGAAATAAATGTTTAATCCTTATTTAAGAACAATTTTGTCCAAAAGTGTCGTTTAATAGCTTTTTAAAGGTCTTGACAACAGCGTAAACAACCCAATAGCACTTTTCTACCTCGTTTGATAGAAGAGTTAAATTCTTTTGTTCTCTTTTCGGTGGAAATCGGACTGTTGAATGCCTCCACACGCTTACACCAATATGAAAGTCAAACTTCGCACGAATATGAACAATGGCTTCAGATTTCAGTGTGTAAAATATCGTTTTGGTGCAGACATGTGCATGATTTAAATTTTTTGAAAAAAAAAACTTATTAAAAAATTGTCAATTTCGCCCATTTTACATATTTTCCTGAAATATGACACCATAAAACCAATCATTGTGACGTCAAGTCAATTGCAAAATGTAAATTACAGGTTATTTCAAGAAAACCATACATAACTGAAATTAGTTACAATACAAACTTGTTCAGTTTTCCAAATTTATTTTTTCAGTAAATTTGGGGCCAAATTAGCACGTTATAGCCCCTATCTCTTTGACGGGAAATCAGAATCCTCTAGATTTTACATAAACTTTAAAACATTATGACGTTTTTGGCCTTAAAAACATTAAGTTGTGTCAAGAATTTAAAGAAATTTGATACAGTTGGTTTTTCAGGTCCACATAATCAGAAAATGTCATAAAATGTAGGGGTCAGTGTGCAAAAAAATTTTTCTCAATATTTAAAGGTATAGTCTAGAGGAGTTCCGAAATCATACTGAACTCCTGAAACATGAAGAGTGGCCATCCTTAAATTCTGTTGGTGGCAGTAATGATGACATTCCATCCTTGTATTGGATTCCTAAATTACATAAAAATCCATACAAACAGCGCTTCATCGCAGGTTTATCCAAATGTACAACTAAGCCTCTGTAAGTTCTGTTGACTTCAATACTTACGGCAATAACATCCGGCCTCCAGAAATATTACGATTGTTGTTATTTTAGAAATGGTGTCAATCAAATGTGGATCCTGAAGAATTTGAAAGAACTGATGGAGATTCTTAACTCTTAATCAGTTTCATCTTGTAACAGCATCAAAACATTCGATTTCTCCACACTTTACTCTTCTATTCCACATGAATAACTGAAATCGCGATTGGCGCTGCTGATTAAACGCAGCTTTTTCAAAAAGAATGGAAAACGCAGGTACAAATATCTTGTAGTCGATTATACCAAGACTTACTTTGTCATCAATGAGTCTAAGAAATAGAACAAATTTACAGAAGACCAAATAATCGACATGCTCAACTTTCTTATTGACAACATATTTGTTCAGTTTGGTGGAGGTGTTTTTCAGCAAACAATAGGGGTTCCAATCGGCACTAATTGTGCACCTTTGCTTGCTGATTTGTTTCTTCATTCATATGAAGCAGACTTCTTACAATCTCTTCTAGACAAAAACGACCGTAGACTAGCTCTCTCTTTCAACCCCACGTTCCGTTATATTGGTGATGTCCTTTCACTAAATAGTTCTCGATTTGGTGACTTTCTCCATCTCATATATCCCCAGGAGCTTGAGATAAAGGACACAACGGATTCTAGGAAGTCTGCTTCATATTTAGATCTACATCTCAAAATTGACTCTCAAGGAAGACTTTCAACAAGGCTCTATGACAAACGCGATGACTTCAACTTTCCAATCGTCAACTTTCCCTTCTTGTGTAGCAACATTCCGTCCGCTCCAGCTTATGGAGTTTACGTATCTCAATTGATTCGTTACTCCAGAGCGTGCGGGACTTACATCGATTTCCTTAGCAGTGCGACACGTCTGACGCAAAAATTGCTCACACAGGGTTATGTTGCTCCTCGGTGGCTGTCTTCACTCAAGAAATTTTACGGAAGACATCATGCACTTATAGACAACCATGGGATTTCGATCTCTCAGATGAGTGCAGATGTTGGTTTGTCATAGGGGTTTGTTTTGTCTTCCTTTACCGGATTTGACACGCTGAATGGACCATTGGCATCGCGACGGGTGTGCTATAGCAAGCAGGAACTGCTTACTCTTCTGGAGCACCTGAGTTCACTCTTTTTTCGACTGGAGTTCGCGTTGTTGATTGATATTCAGTTATTTTGTGTTTCCATGTTTTACATGTTGTCTGTTTTTGTCCCGTTCTTGTTGGTGTTTACTGGTTTTGTCTCTGCCCTTTCGGGCTTTTGACATTCGGATACCCCATTGATACCTCTGCTTCTTTCATGTATAAATTAAAACAGATACTTGATTAAGATTAGATTTTTGTTAAACTATATCAAATGATACCTTTACTTTTAATTTAAACAGATACTTTAAGAATTGTTTCTGAAATGCATTGGTGCTTCAAGCTAGAAACAAAATGAAGGACCGCTAGCAGAGAACGGCCGGTTACGTTGTTGTTATTTGCTGGCTGTTATTACTTAACCAATAAAAATAGAATGATCGTTGTGTCAATAGTTGACTTTTTTATAGAAATAAATGTCTGTGCCTTTAATTTGACCATCTTCAATCTGGTCAACGATCATTTTATTGAGTGGGTGTTGGAGTTTTTCCCAGAGTTTGCTTCGGACTAACTCAAAAATAAGTATTTTTTTTTCGAGCGTTCGCGAATGATATTTTAATCAGTTTTGCAACATCAATCAGCAGTAATTGTTTTGATAAGTGTTTGGCTCGTTGTTGACACTAGTAGCCTGCAGTCTGTTCATATGTAGGTTAAAAGATAATAAAAGATCAGGCCCTGTACATGTCCATACGATAAATTTTCTAGTTACGGAGCGACCAATTGGTTCTTAAGTGGGACTGTGTATATATTTTGCATTGTGCCTTTTTATTTTAGGGAAAATCATGCAGAGTCTAGATTTATTATAAAATTTTCAGCCAGAAACATCGTCCTGCGCATTTTTGAATTCAAAGCACTACCCTGCCATTTTATTTCCTGATATTTGGCATCCTGCCTTTTTATTTTAAAATTCTTTCTTTTCAGACAAAATTAATTTACCATTCGAAAAACTACAGGAGAACTTAATTCGCCTTCATCAAGACGTTCTACAGGAAAATTCTTTGGTAAGGTCAAAGTTCACAGTTTTATTCGCATTTTGGACTATAATCTATTGGCATCATGTCCCCTCTGTTAAAATGCCTGGTTTGATAGTTTACAAGAAGCCACTAATGAACCCAGTTTAACTTGGATTGTCATCTCATTTCAAAATATATGACATCAGACCATTGCGTGTATAATTTATTGGCTAAATACGGCATGCGAGGGTATGTACTTTGTTCTATTCTGGTTTACCCTACCTCGCCTTTCTGTAACGGGCTTATAGACCACGGTTAAAAGGGAGAATATTTTAATAGGTCTCTTCAAATATATTGTTTTCACTAATGTTAGCCTTTAAAAGGGAATTCAAGTCTTATTTATTGTAGAAAACATGATTCTTGATTGTTCGGAATATTTTGTTTTTTGTTGTACTGTCATGAACACTTTGCTGCTCTGTTTTTGACTTGCAACAATAGTTGTGCGGAACATAAGATTACTATAGAAAAAGGAAGATTCGCAAAAAATCTACCCCAAGCATTCTTTAGATAAAATATTTGAACAGTCGGTACCGTTGATGTTTTCATTCATGCATATTAACAAACCTAATTACTAAATATCATGGAAAGATGTACGTCAATGAATTTTTTTTTGGAAATATTTTTTCATCACTATCAGCCATTGATAGAGAAATTCAAAATTATTGTAGAAAATATAGTTCTTGATTGCTTTAATATTTTTATGTATAAATGCATTTTTATTTTTTTATATTTGATTTTGTAGAAGTATAGAGTACTAACCAGCGACATGTATGCCCAGAGGGTGTTACAGCTGCATCAGACTTGTTCCAACTCGTCCCATGATTTCCTGGGGGACTCCACAGATAATGAAGTCATGTTCAACATTCACATAGAACAAAAACATAATCTTGTCTATTGCCAAATCCAAAAAGTCGGCTCAACATTTATTCGGAAGCTTCTGGCAGAAGTATTTCGTCAAAGTAAAATAAAAACATCGCAAAAAGAATTTAAACGTTTAAAGCAGCGGAAATCGGAACTCGGATTCGCTCAACTGCATTCCATTATACAAAACTCTGATAAATTTATGTTTGTACGAGAGCCATATTCTAGAGTTTTGTCGGGGTATGTTGATAAATTGTTTGCTCCAAATACTGTATATTGGGGTATTACTGGGAAATACATCGTGTCTCAGGTACGCAACTCTGTAAAAGCAAAAGTAAAGTGCGGCCATGATGTGTCATTTCCGGAATTCGTCAAGTACATCATTCTATCAGAGGAAGGACACAGTCACACGGACCGACATTTTACTCCAATGTACGAGCATTGTCGGCCATGTCAAATACCTTATGATTTCGTTGGTAAATTAGAAACGATGAAAAATGATATTTTATTCCTACTTGACGTTTGGAATACAAAATACGGAACAAATATAACTTTCGGAGACTTTGAATCCGAAACAGCGGAACATAGAGCTCTGGGTAAAGGAAAAGCGTTATTTGGAATGAGAAAGAATATAGAAAAATGTATGCCATTTTATAATGCCAGTGTGCGAGCTTGGAAAAATTTACAAATAAGAGGCTTATTACCAATTCAAGAGTCATATCCATTTAGTAAAGACTTTACTGAAAAGCAGATGACATTGTCAGATCTTAATGAAGCAATAAAGCGGGCACTAGCTGCTCCTTATGACAGTAAATCTATAAAATATCAAAAGACAGAAGCTTTTATTGAAGCATACAGTATGGTACCACGTGACGATTTAGAAAAGTTGCAGAAGATATTGGACCCGGATTGTAAACTTTTTGGATATGATCCTTTCCCGCCATCTATTTTCAGCAGAGAAAGTAGTAAAGAAAATTTACAGCTCAAATATTTTAATGCCTGAGATTAAAGTGATAGATTTTTTAATGTTAAAACATTATCTTCGCGAATACCGAATATCAATATGAATATGCTACGATGGATATTATTTTGAGCATTGAACATAACAGCTAGCTATTGGTCATTGTATGTCTAAGTATATTCATATTATTATATGCACTTAGAACTGTGTAATATTTGCATGCAAGAAAGTCTCAGTCGTCGCTTGTGGGTCGTTGTCGTCCTCATCACAGTTTTCTCAGCAACTTTGTCATTCGGCGTGCTCTACATTTTGGTTGGGAGCTGAATCATATTGCAAATGTAAGATGTGTCGCGGGTGTTTTTGTGCTGTTTAACAGTGCACATCTTCAAAGGAAGACTGTATTTTTTAAATATATGTATCAATTGGAATAAAAAAATTAAAACGGTTAATCACGTTTCTTTCTTTCTTTTAATTTTTTTTTTAATTTATCCCTCATAACACCCTACCTGTATATGATTTTAGTTCTTAATAGAAAATAATGAGATGTGGAATAAGTGTGCGCGACACAGCCCACAATTTAGACGCGACGAGGAAATGATAAGAGCAAACATCAGGAGAGTGTGCGTTACTTGATTCTGGTACAGGGTCATACTGATGTTTTAAAGAAGTCGGACCAAAAGATTTCAATACATTAAGAAAACTAACTTGAAGATTCATCGGACATGCCTTGACATGTAGTTTACAATCGGTCACCAGCTAAACGGTCAAAGTATCTAAACCTAGATTACATGCAGTGACCATATACTAAAAACAAGTACGTGTTGCCACTTAAAGTATGTCTCGCCTGGCAGCACCACTGTGAAGCTTATTCACATTAAAAATCTAGGCCTTTAATACAAAACAACCTTAATTGTTTGCATACTAAAGAGCAAAACTTAAGCATTTTACTTTTCAAGTAGTTCATATTCCACAAAAGTCTTACAAATGGGGGCTTACAACCCTATAAATATATATGAGGCCATAAGGTAGACGACAATCTTTAGTGTCTGTATACCAAATATCAGATGCCTAGGTATTATACTTTTCAAGTAATTTATTTTCCACAAAGGTCTTCAAACTCCATCGCAGTAAGCTTTTCTTTTACGACTGAAAATAGTACTGTATAATTCCACTGCTGGATATTTTCAATTTCGACAAGATTCTTGCCGAAATTTTTAATTTCAATGAATTGTCAATATTTTGTTACTATTGTTTATTCAGTTACCAATTTTATGGCCCATAATGATATCAGTAACCCCATATGGATAGTAGAAACTATTTGATGGTAAAGGAGTAGAGCCACGAATGCCTCAAATCAGCCCGGTATTTTTACTTATTTTCACACTACTTCAACTCTTCGTAAATTTATCCAAAATGAGTTAAGTCATAACTGAACTTTTCATATATGTAAGATTTAACAAAATATCTACCTCACAGGGTAGCCAGTCTTTGCAATTGGCCACAGGCCACAAGCCATGGCTAGTGAAAATGCTTGAGGGGCTGTAGAAATGGCAACAACAAGCCAATGTTGTCCATACAAAATTTTTCAATAATAAGTTGGTTGTCGGGCCTGTGGACCAAAATTTATAGCGCAAAGACTGGGTAGCCTTGGCATATCAAACACGCCATAAATTATACAATTCTTAAATTTTCGCCCATTTTCACTGTTTTCTCGTCGTATTTTTGTCAAAAATAGTATTGGCCACATTCGTCGACCATCATAAATTTTTGATAGTCAATTTATAACATAATATTACACATTTTTATCACAAAATAAGTTTGGTCGATGGGTTTGGCCATTTTCGTTATCACCAATTTATACCTGAAAATCAATGAAAAATGTCAAAAACGAGATTTTGTACAAAATAGACTGATTTTTAGCTCATTCTCCTCCTTGTTGATATACAATTAAACCAAAATATATTGCAATTTCTGAAATATGAAATTTTAGTCTAATGAACATCAAAACAGCAATTACAAGCAAGTATACCAAAGTTGAATTTTTGGGCCGATTTGGGGCCTTCGTGGCTCTACTCCTTTGCATATATTTGACGTGTGTATGAGTGAAAATGAGAAATTTAACAGAAAAAAATGAATAAATTATCGGTTTTGAAAAAAAAGGTGGTGGGGCACCATAAGGGTTATCCTGTATACAAGTGCCTGTGAGATATTCAAGCGAATACGCACTATTTTGTATTAACCTGGCATCCTGATCATTATCCTAAGCGTCCTTGGCTTCCGGCTGACGTTGTATTGTCCAATCAAGGGCACACAAGGGCAGCATGAGTAACAAATAAACAGATATACGAGAAAAGATAATAATTGAGTTACATGTAATACATATAGATATCTTACAGACATTACAGAATATAAAACAACAGAACAATGTAGCGCACATATTATATTTAACCAATGGTAAAAATGTTAAAGATGGCCATTAATAAATTTTCCAACTGCATTAAGAATTTTAGTATTTTCAGAAATAAGTAAATAGTTAAATGTTTGTTCATCATTAAGATATGTAGAAGTTATTAATTTTTTTCCCCAATAAATTCAAATAAGGTAAATCTTTGCTGATGATATTTATGACATTTAATCAAAAAATTAATTTCATCTTTAATTTCACCAGAAGTACATTTATTACAGTAACGTTATGAAGCTATGGGGATTTTTAACCTGGATCCCAGGTTATACCAATAAGTAACGTGGTTGCAAAATGCATGTGGTATATGTGATGAGATGTGTGAGTACTTTTCATGTTTTTGTAAAGAGAGCTAGGTCAAAATAAGTCATAAAAAAGTCCGGAAATCCTGGTGCAGTGATTAGTGTACGAACCGAGAGAATGGGAACTGGAACTGTAAGGAGTCTTACAAAAAACTAATACCTATGTCTCACCTTTCGCGACTTTTCGTTCCGACAGGGTTCCGAAATTGAAATTTGAAGAGTAGTGTAACCTTAAGGTAAAATAATTTAAAATTTACGCTGGAAACTTAGCCTTCAAATTAAAACGTGTTGGTTTCGAAATGGTTTAAACTCTTTGCTCCATCAGCAGAATCAACAATCCAGGTCGAAACAAAATTAGGACTGAGCTTTAATTAGACATGATAGAAAAATCGTTTACATTCGACATTTACAATTGAGAATTACGATTGAGGTATTTAAACTCGGGGTCCATATCAAAACACCTTTATTTCATATGTAACATTTATAGGAAAGTTTCAGTCATTTAGTCCGTCCTTACGTCTGTCCATCCGTAACATTTTAGTAAAGTTTTGGGGTAAGATTGATATCTTCGGTGCTACGTGGTGGTGGGTCAATGATTTTTCACCAGCAGATGCATGGCATAGCGAAACCCCACACAGTAGTGAGTGTCTATGTTGGTGTCTTGCACCCTCGTAAAACTATAGGTTATTTGAAAAGGGATGATAAAATGAACATGAAATGATGATGATAATGAAATATAGGGGTGGGGTGGGAAACAAAGGAGTAGTAAATTTTAAAGAACCACAGGAAAAATTGGAGAAGTGGCCATGAGTAGGGAGTGGTGGTCACTATTTGGCGGTCAACACAAGGGTCTTTTACGTGCATGACACTCTCACACACGTTGGCTTACTATGGTCAGCGGTCGAGTTTCCTTATTATAGACCTGGCAACCCCTGCGGAAGAGGGCTACCCTATTCAGTCACCTAGGAAAAACACCGTGGTTGTTCTGTGGGCTGAACACTGACCCGACGTCAGAATCTCAAGACCCTAAGTCGACAAGCTAGACTCTGCTGCGGGCTTATTAGCCTTCTGGGCCCTTCACAGGACCATCACACAGTAGAAAGTAGGTCACTGCGACCTATATTTAAAGTATGAACGATTTTGGTAACGGTCCATATATGTATCTCGGTTAATACATCTTAGAAGTCAAGAACGGTCGGGTCATTCGTGCGTCATAGACACATTTTATATAAATAAAACATTTTTGTAAAAGAGCCTGCACATGTGGGACCTGTCTAAACACAAAAATTCTTATACAGGGTTATGTAGCTCCTCGATGGTGGTCTTCTCTTAAACGTTTTACGGAAGACATCATATAGTTGTAAACAAAATTAGGAATTCTATCTCGATAACAGAATGTGGGATTTTCATATCATATTTTATTTTTGGTCTCATTTTACCTGATTTGACACGATTGACCGTTGGCAACAGTGGTTAGCAGCGTTGCTTGAAGAATGTGGTGCAACAAACAGAGACTGCTTACCAATCTGAAGCTCCTGTGTGCATTCTCGTTGTTTTGTATGGTTTTTTGTTTGTGTTGTTCTCGTTTCTGTTGAATGATTTTGTTTTTGCCCTTTCTGAATTGACAGTCGAATGCCCCATCGGTACATGTGTACCTCTCCGCTAATTATAGGAAAGCAGGCTCCAAAAAATCGGAAAGCACTTGAAATTGATTCCAAATCGTCCGATTAATCTTCGAAGTTAATTGTTAACTGAAAGCAAACGTTCCTCGGATCTCACAAACGTTTTATATATGTCGAAACTGTGCAATCGGCATTCTTAACAATTTTTCATGCTTCAAGAAGAATTGAAGTTTACATATGTAAAATGTCCTAAGAGTATTGAAACATTTAAAACGTAAATTACTAGTATATATAAACTACCCATACTGTGTTTTCATTTTGAGATTTCCCCTGACTTTAAAAACCTAAATCTTGAATCTAAATTGTAAATGTCGAATGTAAATAATTTTCTATCATGTCTAATAGAAACTATTATTACCTGCATGAGACTCGCATTTTGTCTTAACCATTCTCATCGAAAACATTTCAGTCAAAATTTTAAAAGATAATGTAAGCAAGAAATTGGATAGCATGTTATGTAACAAGAGTTGACACTAGAGTATGTCTCGCCTGCCGGCACCAAGGAAATACCTGATTATTCCTAGATTAAAAATATCAGTCACTCAACCGGAAAATCAAGTTCAAGATCAAAAGATGGACATACCACTGTGCTGAGTTACTACTGATGCATATGCATACAAAATTTCAAAAACCTAGGGCTTTGAGTTCTTGTGATATGGAGGTGCTCATAAAACTTAACAATGCTATTTTGGTCCAGGTCACTCAACAGGAAAATCAGGTTCAAGGTCAAAAATGGGGATGCAACTGTGCTAAGCTATTACTGGGGCATATGCATATATATATATATATATATTAGTACCAAGTTTCATCAACCTAGGAGGTTCTCAATAAACCTTAACATTGCTATTATATGTTTGAAAATTGTCAAAGTCACTCAACCGGAAAATCAAAGTCAAGGTTAAAAGATGAAGGTGCAACTGTGCTAAGCTACTACTGGGGCAAAAGTTAACGCCGCTATCGCTGCCGCCACCACCGGCAAAGCAACACCTTTACATGTCTCGCTCCGCTTCTCAGGTGAGACAAAACCAAAGATACTAAACAGTGTGCTTATGGAATTCAAACAAACGCATCTAACCAGGGAGAAGAGTAACTTTTGAATTTATCATCTAAACATATTTAAACAATCTATAATTTTTCAATGGAAAATGAAATATTTTAATGCATCTCCAATGCATGTGAAATAGTACCCGACGGAGGTTTTACATGGACAGGAAACTCTAAATCGGTAAAGCCAACCCTCTAGATGAGGGCGAAACATAAGCAAGACAAATGTTTTAAGCAATCAATACTGTGTCTTTACAATACTCATCAGGGACGCTCAGTCCAAAAGTTAAAACTGAAATCAACGTGGGATATCAACTAGCAAAGAACACCTGTAAGGGCACCAGCGGTTTTTTTTTAGAACACTTTTATTGTAAAGCGCTTTAGAGCATTTTAAGATAACGCACTATATAAGTATACCGTATTATTATTTATTTATATCATTGATATTGATTGTTCTATATTTAGATAAAAACAGAAAATTTTAAAATGATTGGGATTCCGGGGCGATTTTTTCGAAAATCTGTACGTATATTACAAAATTTTCAGAGAAAAAAGGGGGTTCCAAAATTTGAACTTAATTGAAGAAATGATTTGTGAATAAAAAAAAATTCAATGTCCATAAAGACTAATAGACTTTAAATATTTTGAAATATAATTATATATGTTAATTAATCTTAATAATGCCAATCATTCCGAATTATCAATTTGTAAAGGTCACAATCATAGCGATGTTTGTTTGTAATCGAAGACATCAAAGGATTTGTAATTAACAATAGAAGAGGTTTATGATTCTAACAATTACTCAATCCAACTTACCTTGTGGCAACACAAGCTCGTGTGGGCAATAAAAAGCGATGTCCCTTCAGATCACGTTTAGTTTCTCATAGACCAGACGTACAACAGGCACAATGTGAGTATTTTTTTACATATTCATGTATATATAATCTTAGAATTTAGTAAAAATAATGATTATTAAGCTTAAAACACGAAATTCATTCACATTGAACCATAAACCGAACCTGTACCTCCTGCCGTATGGTCCACACTCCACAGTCCATGTAAACTGCAAAAAACTAAAAGATCTCTACACGTCCGACTGTAAAATGACACCATTTTTCTACATTTTTATTTTTATTTTTGACATTTGTATGGTTTTTCGTGCATCCTCCCACCCCTTGAATTTTTAATAAAAGGGGCTTGTTTAGGGGGTACCAATATCCCATATCCCCGTAAATTTTTCATCAAATATCCCATATCCCAAAAAGTGTTTTTCCAGTATCCCATATCCCTGTGAATAAAATGGACTTAAATATCCCATATCCCAGTAAGTTTTGCCTCAAATATCCCGTATCCCATGAAAAAAATGTGTGAATATCCCATATCCAAATATACCCTAAACAAGCCTCATAAAATGCTTAACATCCAACTTAATTTCTGTTGTTGTTGTTTTTTTTTTATCCGCAAATTGATAATCCTTTTTTTAAAGATTATACGAATTCTCGATTGAATCGAAATAAGCCAAGACCAATACAAAAAAAAAAGGAATTAGAATAAAAAATAATATAATAATAAAAAAAGGTGAATTTCAATCTTTTTGGAAATTGTTGTTACATGTATATGAGTTAGAGTTGTTTCCCCTTGACTGCGTAAAATATTTTCTAACACGAAACATTTTCATGAACAGTTACAAAAATAGCAATTTTTAGACAATTTTTTTCCTTAGTTATATATGGTACAGATGTGCGGCCCAAAAAATTTGTACCCCACCCCAGTTATTTGAACACCTGCTTAAAAAAAAAACAAAAACCAGACATCCATTCATATATTTTTCATGCATAAAAAAGTACACGGAATAAGCGTAAACTTGACATATTTTATAGATTTTTCAAAGTTTGAATGGTAAAAGTTACAAAATGCATGTACTTTTAGGGTCACACGGAGGCCGGCAAAATGTGGATACGGAGCCACTCTCTATCTATTGATATATGACATTTGTGAAAAGTACGCACTATACTATATATGCAACAACTGAACTTTCCCATACTTTTCACATATTGAACACCAAAAAAGTAGACCTTTTGAGCCGCACATATGAACCTACTTTTATAATGGAAGTTGCCCTCACACCTTTGTAAAAGATGTTTATGTAGTTCACGTAGTCCGAGGTGCTAATATTTTATTTCAGATAAAAAAAACCAAAAGTTATATTTGGCTCAGTCAAGGGAACCTAGGAAATGTTTTTAACAATCAACTATATCCAAAACAATATGACGCCTTGTTCATATTGGCAATGCTAACATTTTTTTCAGTGTTTTCGTGTTGACTTTTTAAACAATGAACATCTTTGAACGTAACCAATAGGTCAACATGCACTATTATTCAATAATAAATTTAATTTAATTTATTTTAATTTATGTATCGTTCTATAGCGATCACTCAATTCCGTTTTATTACATCTGACCGACTTGATTTTTGTTACTGTAAAACAGATTCCTCATCTTAACAGTAAATTAATTAGTTTTTACTGTTTTGACAAAACTTTTTTCAAATTATTGTGATTTTATAGATAAGTTTGAGTTGTTTCCCCTTGACCGGGTAAAGGTACTTTTTAATATCTTTTAGTAATAAAATAAAAACTCGTTTGAAAAAATTTAAAAAAAGTAGTCTCTTTAAATATCGTGGTGACATTCTTAAATGTAGGCTTATGTAACCATGTAAAGGTTTTGTCAACTAAGTTTGAAGTTCATTTTTTGATATGTATACAACGTTTCGCTATTTCTTTAAAATTTGACGAATTTATGTTTGGTAATTTTTGTAATATTTTTTGGTTTCTGTTTTTGTTTTATCAAATCTAATATTCTACCGGGTTTCAAAGTTTTTTTACTCCTAGCGTGTCTGATGAAGGTTAATCCCAGAAAAGCGCTTCACACGCAGTGAAATTTTGCTTTTGTACATTTATCAAAATCATTTCAATATGTGGATCGTGTCTTTCTGGCACATATTCCATATTCTTTCGTTAAAATGTATCTCATAGGCAAAATATATTTTTGTGTGTTTAAGAAATATGTCTAACTGCCGTCTGCAAATATAAAGAGTTTAAACTATAAAGCAGTTTTTATTTTCCATTTTACTTGTTTCAAGACTAAACCTATTTTCGTACATATGTGTTTATGTATTTCATATATCTTTCCAGGTTATCACTTGCTTCCAGTAACAAGAGACAACGTAGTCCTTCCCCTAGACCAAGCAACAAGAAGGTCAAGCCAGATATCTCATCCAGACCACCATATACGTATACCGGTATTATAGCCTTCGCCATACAGAGTCAGCCAACCAAGACCATGAGTACGTTTGATCTATACGACTTCTTTCAAGCCTCGTTCTTGTATTACCGCACAACAAAGATAGATTGGAGAAGGCAAATTCGTTCGACCTTGACCTGTAGTAGGTGTTTTACTTGCATCAACAATGGCGAGAAAGGTTACGGTACCTGGAAAGTCGACCTCTGTAAACTGCCAGCAAAGTCCTTCCGAATAAAGACCAGACGAGACCGTGCCCCAGTAGCCATTGGGAACTGGGCACCAACGATCCACGAACAGCTCAATCTACCAGAAGTTCTTCCTTCAAGAAAACCCGTCCTGCCACATGAACAGCCTAACTGGGTTAACCCAAACCTAGATTTTAGTGTCGACAACATATTTAGCGACATCACCAGCTCGACAGAGATTGCCGACGACTCCAGGCGTTCAGATATCTTCGACAGTTCTCCATTCCAGATCTTTGATATGCCTCGCCCAAGTCCGTGTACCACAGGTTCATCGGACATTACACAGAGTGAAAAGTTCCGAGAGCTACAGAACATCGTCGACAACCACGCCTCGAGCTTGTTCGTCAGTCCCGATGTTGCCGTCAGTAATCTTCGTGTACTCTGTGACTCAGTTTCCGCCATCTTTTGTGACGACGAGACATCTACCACGCCTTACGCACTACCTTCCCTGTCTCATCCGGAAATTCACCGTTACACAGACGATACCATGCCATCCTCTGACATCTCTGATCTAGTGACCATGTCCTAAAGAGTTTCAGTAGTGAACATTAAAGACCTACATGTATATTTATGACTCTTAATAAAAACTAAATCCATGTATCGTTTAAAGAAATATGTGATAATGAACATACAGTCATATTTTTTTTGTTAATTTGTTTATGCTTAGATATTTTTGTTCTCTTTAATGCTTCATAATCGAAACATAATCGAAACATTTCTGGAAAAAAAATTCTGTATTCAGTGAAAATTAAATGATTCCATAAAATAGTATTTCGATATAAAAACAAAAGAATATCCTTTTTTTATTATAGAAAATAATTATAGTACGTTGTAGTTTCCATTCTTTATTTTTCAAAAAATTAAGGTATAATTATGTATAACATTTAGTTACGGAATAATGATTTTTCCTATAGCCTATTAAGTGTTCTACACCTTTACTTGTACATATACTATTATTTATTATCTATAGAGTGCTATTTTATCTCCGTTTGTACACTATCATTATGACTGGCACAAATATTGTTTAGACATTTACTGTACAGTTGTTTGGGCATGTGAAAAGTTTTTTTTTGTCTGTGTTTTTGTATAATTAGGGATGGACCATTTAACTTGAAGGGGGGGTCTTGGTTTTTCGTTTTGATCAGAATTTTTTTTTTCCGCGCAGGGCGCGGACAAAATATCTATTTTTCAAAGGGGTCGCAACAGAATATTTTTGTCATTATTAGCATTATTTTTTATAGTAGAAATCCTTCTTCAGAATATTTTTTTTTTTTGCCTTCAGCTGCCAAAATATTTTTTTAACAAAAATAATTTTCAGAATATTTCTTTAGAAAAAAAGCAAGCCCCCCCTTCAAGTTAAATGGTCGGTCCTTTAAAGTATTCTTGTGCTTCTGTTTTTGAAGAATTGCTTTGTAACTAATAAAGTATTTTTATTGGTCGACAAACATTTTTTATTTACACAAAAAGGGGGATATGAGTGTACAGATATGTCCATGTAAATCTTAAGTCAGACATTGACATAAGGCATCATCTGACATCTTAAACCCAATGGATACTTTTATAAAGCTCAATGATACGAAATTCTAAGCAATAGTTTTCATTCTATTAGACAAAAACATGAAAAACATCTTCGACACAATGGAAACCCTAGCAAAGCTCAACGAGCTGAAGGTTTAGGCAAGCAACAGTTACTTAAAAAAGGTCATACTTACATGGAGAAAGAAGCTTACTCTAGAGAAGTACCTACCTATAAATACTGTACCATGTTCTACAGTTGCATTGTAACAAAATTACTTACCAAGGATAATGAGCCCCCCCCCCCCCCCCCAAAAAAAAAAAAAAAAAAAAAAAAAAGCAGCGACAGCTGTTACAACAAAGAATACCACAAAAACCCAACAACAGACATACAGAAATAATACATTAACGGTCTAACTTTTGATTTACACAAACAAAGCCTTGAGTATAAACGAATTGAAAGAGTACCGCACAGAATTTTGTTTTGAGTTATTTTGTCCCATATCAGTATATCTATCTACTGTGTTTTAATGGCCGTACACTTCCGACAACTATTTGTTACTTCATCGATCACACTGACAGATTGATGCCCCATGGTGATTACTTACTTGTAATGATTTGTTTGATCTATACATAAGTAAGGTATGAATGAGAAAAAGGCCAAAGTAAAAGAAAATATCCTTTACCCGTGTTCTACGTCTAATGCACATTGTAAGTGGCATATTCTTTCTGAGGGAACAATCATTTGATTTTTAAAGGCAATCTTTGTATATTTTCTTCGTCCTGCCTTTGTATTTTCGGCCAAATCAGAGTCTGGATTATTTATTTTTATTTTAAAGCTTCTATATACATTTTTAGCCAAAAATACTCTCCTGCCTTTTAAGCTCACCTGACCTGAAGGGTCATGTGAGCTATTGCCATCACTTGGCGTCCGTCGTCGTCGTTAACTTTTCTTTGGAAATCGTCTCCTCCGAAACGACTGAAGGGATTGCTTTGAAACTTTGCACACCTCATCTATGGGATTCCTTTTTTTTGTAATTAGTGAGTTATCTCCCATTTGCAAGAGTTATTCTCCGTTTCGGTAGGTATATTACATTGCAATGAATGGAAAAAATTAGGTTTTTATTTTTTTATTTATAAATTATCAAATGGACTTATTGGACCTAGTTAGGTTAGGAAAACATGTTAAATACATTTTTGAAAATAACTATAATTAACTTTAAGAATTTTTTTGACCAACTAAAAAATAAATGCAGAAAAATTTAAATTTTCCCACGGTAACTAGGGGAAAGAGAAGATTAATCTTCAAATGGGAGATAACTCGCTATATACGAAAAGATGGAATGTCCTACAAAGAACATGGCCGCCGTTACTAAAAATAGACCAGGGGGTCAGACTACTGTTTTTGGCTTGTAAATCAAAAAGTATAAGTGATAGATGAAACTGTTGCCACGCTACTGCTTCAGCATCAAAAGCTCTACAAGTTGTCACATTACCCCTTATAGGAGTTACGGCCCCTTAAAGGTGAAAAATAGCATGTTTTCACGTTTTTGGCCTATGGAATGAAAACTATTATAGATAGAGAAAAGTTGTTGCTTGCTTAAATGTTCAGCTCATTTAGCTCTACAAAAGTCTTCAAAGGGTCGAAGTTGTCAGATGTCCCCTTGTAGGGGTTACGACCCCTAAAATAACGTTCTTTCACGTTTTTGGCCAATGAAATGAAAACTTTAGCAGATAGAGAGAAGCTGCTGCATGCTTAAATGTTCAGCTCATATAGCTCTACAAAAGTCTCCATAGGATCGAAGTTGTCAAATGACCCCTTATAAGGGTTACGGCCCCTAAAATAACGTTTTTTTTTCATGTTTTTGGCCTATAGAACGAAAACTATAGCAAAAGAGAAAAACTGTTGCTTGCTTAAATGTTCAGTTCATTTAGCTCTACAAAAGTTTTCACAGGGTCGAAGTTGTCAGATGATCCCTTATAGGAAATAACGTTTTTTCATGATTCGGGCCTACGGCAACAAAATTAAAACTATAGTAGATAAAGAAAAGCAGTTACTTGCTTAAATGTTCAGCTCATTTAGCTCTAGAAAAGTCTTTATAGGATCGACATCAAGACCAGGTGAGCGATTCAGGCTCCTGGGAGCCTCTTGTATTTAAGAGCCTGTTCATGAGAAAACCATGCAAAATCGTCCAATAGCAATGTTTTCATTTTTGTTAAAGGTATAGGGCAACTGTATGACCATTATATTAGACTTATTCATGCAAATTTTTTCCTTCGAAAAATCAAAGATGGCCGCCCTACAGGCCTCGATAGCTATATACAGCATTCATCTGATTTTCAGTGATTTCATTAAAAAAAATTATGAAAATAAGACATTTTCATTGTGATTTTTTTTAGTTTACGTATATTTAATGACAATTGTAACAATATTTTTTGAAATAGTGATGTTTTGTCTTTCAAATTCAGTGCAATTTTCGTAATTCATAATTTTGGTTCCTCTGGTACCTTTGGGTAGGACTTGGGCAGTATTCCAGACTGTTCAAAAATGCTGAAATTTGTTATTTTTAAGGGTGCTTATTGTCCAAGGTAACGCTTTTTTATCCTTATCTTTTAGAAATTCAAAAACAATAACATATCAAGACAAACATATCAAAAAGCCGAGCTGGGATTTTAAATTTTGATCTAGCCACAGTTCCAGAAAACAATGATATGTTTGAGTAATTTTACATAAAATCCAATTTTTAGGGAATCAGTTTAAAAATATGAATGCGTTTGCTATGAAACAAAATACATTTAGAACATGTGATACAACAGATGATCACAATACAAGTACAATTTAAGGGTCTGGAAAGACATATACTTGGGGATTAAGGCTGAAAGATGGGAATATCTGTGTACTTTGATGAAATGTACAGAAATGACCAACTTTAGGGGTCTATTTTTCATTAATGAAGGGTTGGACTATTAATATGGAATATTTTTTCAAAAGACTGCTATATGGTCTGTACAAAAACATATTTGTAACTTTGTATTCGGTCATCCCTTACATGTTACAGCATTACAAAAATGGAGATTTGGCCATTTTAGCAAATGGCTAAAATGGGCTTCGGGGGCTTAATAGTGGCATCTTTTTGAAATAACTTAAAGATGTACAGAACAGCACACTTTATGGGCCGAATGAATAGATATTGTTCTTTATAAACAAATAATATTGTAGAAATCAAACGAAAGAATACTTTCTACTTGGTGGTCCAATATGGTTCCAAGGGCCATTTGGCGAAATAGTCCCTTGTCCTCAAGAAAACTAACATTATTTTAAGTCAGGTATACCATACAAAATCTTTTATTGTGCAGAAAATGGTCGAATTTTACAAATAAAACAATTTTCCTGGTACAAATTTTTTTTCACATTTAGGTTCGACTTTGTCATTTTTAGGTGGCAAGAGACTTTTTTGTCAAAAGGCTCTGGGGTCCATATTAGACCACCAAGTAATAGTGGTCTTTTGTATGATTTCTACAATATTATTTGTTTATATAGAACAAGTTATATACATTTGGCCCATAAAGTGTGCTGTTCTGTAAATCTTTAAGTTATTTCAAAAAGATGCCACTATTAGGCCCCCGAAGCCCATTTTAGCCATTTGCTAAAATGGCCAAATCTCCATTTTTGTAATGCTGTAACATGTAAGGGATGACCGAATGCAAAGTTACAAATATGTTTTTGTACAGACCATATAGCAGTCTTTTGGAAACATATTCCATATCAAAAGTCCAACCCTTCATTAATGAAAAATAGACCCCTAAAGTTGGTCATTTCTGTACATTTCATCAAAATACATAGATATTCCCATCTTTCAGCCTTAATCCCCAAGTATATGTCTTTCCAGACCCTTAAATTTTACTTGTATTGTGATCATCTGTTGTATCACATGTTCTAAATGTATTTTGTTTCATAGCAAACGCATTCATATTTTTAAACCGATTCTCTAAAAATTGGATTTTATGTAAAATTACTAAAACATGTCATTGTTTCCTGGAACTGTGGCTAAGTCAAAATTTAAAATCCCAGCTCGGCTTTTTGATATGTTTGTTCTGATATGTCATTGTTTTTGAATTTCTAAAAGATAAGGATAAAAAAGCGTTACCTTGGACAATAAGTACCCGTAAAAATAACAAATTTCAGCATTTTAGAGCAGTCTGGAATATTGCCAAAATTCTTCCTGAGGGTACCAGAGGAACTAAAATTATGAATTACGAAAATTGCACTGTATTTGAAAGACAAAACCTCACTTTTTAAAAAAATATTGATACAATTTTAATTCCATCTATGTAAACTGGAAAAAATCACAATGAAAATGTCTATTTTTCAAATAAAATTTTATTGAAATAACCGTTAAATCAGATGAAAGCTATATATAGCTATTGAGGCCTGTAGGGCGGCTACTTGAATTTTTCGAAAAAATAAATATACCTGAATAAGTCTTATAGGATGGTCTTTCAGTTGCAATATACCTTTTACATAATTAAAACCTTGCTACTGGACAAAATTTACAATTTTGCATGGTTTTCTCATCAACAGGCTCTTAATTCAAAGCACTGTTCAGTTCTGCCTTTTTATTTCTTCATTTTGCCATTCTGCCTTTTTGTTTTAAATTTCACCATAGCCACCATAAAATCAAATGGGGATTCACTTGCCTATAGGGAAAAAGATAAACACAATAATAAAATTAATATTTAATTTAAAAAATAGCCATAACTCTATTATAATATTTAATTGAAAAGAAGTAGAAAAAGCCTAGATATGTGGCTTTATTACATAAAAAAGAAAACAAATGCCTTAGCCATACAGAACTTAGAATGAAAATTGAATACTCGAAAACAAAACAAAGCAGTACCCCTGCTGATAAACAGGGAAAATCAATTGAATCGTTGAATCTGTCATTATTGCTCTCATTAATTTTATATTTTATTACCTACCATCATGCACCCTTTACAATGTAGGTTTATGCATCACAGTAGTAAAACCACCGTAATCAGTGTTGTGGTCATTTCAGTAGATGGACAATGAAGTACTAACTCATCAGACTTTTATTATGATAGATTTACAGGGTAATTTCCAAAGAAACTTTCTATTTATATCCAGGTATATCATGTTTATACCAACTGGTCACTTCAAAGCAAGGACACAAGTCAGGTAAGAAGCTTAATTACCCTATCAGTTCCTAACACTTCCACAAAAAGGTTGGACGCTTGGCTATTTTTTTTTTCTCAATAGCATCGGGCCGATAGGCTTCATTTTATATTTGGATATTCTTATTTTAAGTATCATATTCTTTTCAACCTTTTAAGGTTTTTGTAAACTACAAAATTCATTAAGAGAGGCGTAAATAGAAAAATAAGATATACGTTTTACATGTTAACAAAACTACATGTACGCGCAACTTTGGCTTTTTTGTTGGCGTGATGTCTATTTTTTGCGACCAAAAAGAATTGAATGAACAAGTTATTTCTCCTTCGCCTTAATGTTGGCGAATCATTGTCATCTCTTGGTATTTATCTGCGGCGCTATGCATTGATTCTGACCAGGGTCACACTACAAGTGCTTTAAAGACCAGGGTCACACTACAAGTGCTTTAAAGACCAGGGTCACACTACAAGTGCTTTAAAGACCAGGGTCACACTACAAGTGTTTTAAAGGCCAGGGTCACACTACAAGTGCTTTAAAGACCAGGGTCACACTACAAGTGTTTTAAAGGCCAGGGTCACACTACAAGTGCTTTAAAGATGCATTGATTCTGACCAGGGTCACACTACAAGTGCATTGAAATTCGCGTCCATAATCTTGGTTCATGCATTTGATTTGTGATGTACATTCAGTCTAAACATATCATTTCATGTTCATTTTATCATCTTTTTCATTTTATCACCCTTTTTTGTCCATATCCCTTATATTACCAATATAGTAATGCCATAGAAAAAATATACAGATCTATGGTAATGCTTCAGCGTAAAACTCACTTACCCAAGATTATCATTCATTATGATGTTTTATTTCAGACAAGATGAACAAGCTGTGTATTCTAGTTTTATGTCTTCTCTCATGTAACCTTCAAATAATAACAGCACAGAACAACCTTGGTACCGGGCTGTTACTGGGCACCGTTGGAGGATTCTTTTTATCCCAGGCACTCCGTGGTCGAGGAGGATTGTTCGGAGGGGGTGGAGGATTCGGTGGGGGATTTGGTGGACCAGGTTTAGGTTTTGGTAGAACCCGATTTCCCGTGTTCGCCGGTGGCTTTAGATCCCCACGAGGATTTTCGCCATTTTTCGGGTGAGGAATACATGTGTGTCTATTGATTTGGTATAAACATTTTTACAAACACCGAAGATGTTGTCAGATTTTTAAGAAAATAACGAACAATCGTAAGATCGTAGGACTTGTCTTTTTAAAGATATACAAACTTGCTTGTTCTTATAGTTTTCATGTTGAAACCTAAAGACAAAATCAGTAGATGACGATCGCAAATACCACAACACTACAATGAAAGACACAACTAAACTCTAAATAAGCTACCATTAGCAACAACAACTCATGTCAAAACGGGAGTGAAGTCGGGTTATCCGGAAGAGCAAGTACTCCCTGCTTTGTATCATACATCTCTCTCAGTTTCATTTTTTTTCAAAGAATAAAGTTGAAATAAGATGTGAAGAAAACTGTATTTTGAAAAACTAAAAAGTACCTTTGGTTACTGTTATATAACAAAAACACACATTTTGAAATACATGATTCAGAATAGGAAACTTTTGGCATGACAATTTATTTTGTTTTAAGAATAAAAAATCTTATAATGTGTTCTTTATTTTAGATAATTCGGTCTCAAGTGACAGAAACGACCACGTGCAAAGCCTACACTATGGGTGAATCCATTTGATTATGATTGTACATACGACATATTTATGATCTATTTTACCATACAAGATGTACCATGTATTTGTTTGACTGTCAATCATAATAGAAATAGAGCTGAAACAATCGTGACAATAAAATGCATATAACACGTAATGTTCTTAATATGTATTTGCTGGCTTTCTTGTTCGAACTTTTTGGGTACGAGAACTTCTCTGTCGTAACTTTAGGCTTTCGGTCTTATTATTATTTTGATTCAAATGTTGCCGAAGTGAGGTTCGTTAAAGACTGCTGGCGTTTTTCCATAGTTGTTTTTCTAAATTACCGTTAGTTAATTATTCCACATCTCATTATTTTCTATTTCTCCTTGAATTATGCATATACAACAAAATGAAATGACCAATTTAATTGACAAACACATTGGGCTTTGTATTATGAAGAACCCTCAGCAAAAAAAAAAAATAAATAAACGATGCTCAGTTCATGTGAAATTCATACATTCTAGAATATTGAAAAACGCGCTTATGAGAAAAAATATCAAAAGGTTCCCAAGATCAAATAAAAGACAGAAAAGGAGAAATAAACAAAATGGTCAATCTCAAATGTCAAAGAAGAAAACAACAAAAACAAGACAAAGACGCACATGAAAAATTATATAGATCACAATGGTCCTGACTTGGCACAGGCATTTAAATAAATGTTGAATTGAATCTGACGCCAAACCTCCATCTTCTTTTGTTTCCTAAGGGCCCGATAAGAACACTAAACACAACTTCGTAACTTTAAGCCGGTCACGCAAAACAACCCGATGTCGACATCAAAATCAGGAGAAACTTTACACAAAACACACAGGAAAATCAAGCAAAACACGCAGTTTCCCATAGTAAACAACGCATACATTTCAACCACTGAAACGTTCTTGTTTAATCCAGGATCGGTATACTGAGTCGGCTTCTTTTGTCGAACATTTTTAGGCTCTATTACACAGATCATTTGTTTGTTTTTAAAGACTTTTTGTAACATTAAAAAGCACCCTTAGTTTATAAGTACTACAAGTTAAATGAGCCATTTCCTATAGGTAAATCGATCACTGCTTGATTTATGATGCATTCAGCAAACACTACATAACCACACGCAAATGTTACGAAGCATTATGTTGATGTGGTCAACAAATAAGCGATTTATTACATAAAATTACGAGACAACTTACTTTTTATTATGATAAAGTAGCGAGGTAATTGCCAAATCAACTTGAGGAAAACCCAAATTATTAAACTGTTAAAAAAGAACACAAGATTGTTGTTACGCAAAAAGGTAAGTTGATAAATTTACAGACGCCCGTGCTAGTTGCTTTATTACATTCTTCATCACTATTAGAGTTTACCTATATTTTTTAAAAATCTTTGCTTATGAAACTCCAAAAAAAGAGAACAAAACTTTAACAGTAATAAACTTTAATATCGATCTCGCAGTATCAGTTTAATTTAATTTTATTTGAGTTTGTCTCTTCCAATCATCATTAATAAAATGGACACATTTGATTTTAAACTTTCTCAATTTGGTTTACAACGAGTGGGTTTCGGCAAGACAGAACTGATTGTTCATTTGGGAAGTACTTTTTAGCGTTAAATTCATCGCATTGCTAGCGAATAAGCTACGTTTTTTGTAAAATAAATTAATTTTAAGTGCTATAATCTGTTATGTTCTTTACATTGAGTTTTTCATGAATTGCGTTGCTTTATCTTCCATAGAGTTATGTCACGAACACTTATCTAAATAACTTTCCCCTATTCCATAAAATTCTTGCTGTTACAGTGTATGGCTCGGTCTACTGTTTAGTCTGTTAAAATCATGACCGTAGGACTAAATCATATATATATTTTGGCACATATTGGTATTATATTCCGTAGCCGTTTCATGTTTTCTATGTTAAAAAAAAAATCTGTCTTGGCTCATGGAGTTAACGTTTCGTATGTCATACGTTTGAGATACTAGAATAATTTTCTAGGAGACAAGATATAGGATTGTAGATCCACAGATTACTACGTATATAGATTCGCCAAAAATAGTTCGGTATTTTCTACATTACGGGTGCATTGCAATAAGTAAGAACGGTTTCCCCCATCTAGAACACGCGTATTTACATTGGTTTTGACGCGAGTAAAATTTTACACCCACTAGAGGCGACTTATGGTATAAGTCCATAGAAGTTGTGTAACTTTTTTAATATTTGGAAAATTATATAGAATTTGTCATAGTTGTACTTTTATTTGATGTTGGTGATAAAATATTTGTATCCGTGTATTTATGAGCTATTGAATAAAGGTGATAAGAAAACTACCGAACTTGGAGAATCAATCTCAAATGTCCACAAGACAAGACGAAACAAAGAAGAAATACCGGAAACATTGAAGACCGCAATGGTCCTGACTTCGTACAGACATTTCAAAAGAAATGGTCGGTTAAACCAGGTTTTAAGTGCACAAAATCTCCCCCTTCCATTGCGATCTTTGGGTCCGGTAGTTACACAACAGGTTTGTGAAGACATTAGGAATGCTAAGGTGATCATCTCAGTACAAGAACCAGCCAAACACTAATCAAAACAAGAGCTAACAATTTCGTCTAAATTGATTTTGAATTTTTCTACCAGTGGCTGATAACGAAGAAAGATTTATTTAGAGATCGTATAAGACGTATTTTCTTACTAATCTTGGTCTAGCAGTCAGTCGGTTATGGAGAAAGCGGTGTCGGATAAAAAATCTGAAAAATGTGTACAAGCCCTGGCATATCGAAAACATTGTAAGTTGTGAAATATAGACACCGTTTGCAGGTGACGTTGGTCAGTTACTTTTCAAGTAAGAAAAAATTTAAATAATTTATAAAATTAAAATCGTCTCTTTTACGGATCCTTTATCGTAAATTTTTGTACTGGGATGATAAATTTCCAAACAATTTTGTCTTCAATAAAGGTGCAACGTTTGACATGATTATCTACATTTTTTTTTCAGACCACAATGAACAGGCTTGCTTTAATAGTGGCCCTCCTGCTTTGTACCAACGTTCAAGTGACAGATGCTCAGAACAATGATCTTCTAAGGGGGATACTGCTCGGAGGGATAGGAACGGCTTTATTTTCATCGTTTGTGAATAGGAACCGTGGAGGTGGCGGATTCGGAGGTTTCGGAGGCGGCGGTTTCGGATTCGGTGGACGACGACGATTCGGTGGATTTCGTGGATTTGGAAACAGAGGATTTTTTGGTATTTTTTGACAGTGTTTACTTTATAAAATTTACACCAACAAAAACTGTGACAAAATGATTAACCTACGTCAGTTCTACAGCCGTGTTTCATAACAACTTGCATTAATCAAAGCAAAACCTACAACAAAGTTCCATATGGGATACATTTCTAATGGAAAATCAACATTAGATTTTTTTGATAATTATATAATCTAATTGAACGATTGAAAAAAAATGTAGTTGCTTCACTAGACTTTTCCCGAGATAATTAATATAAAGTTATAACTTTCTCAGGCTTTTCTAAAAGACAGCTTTTCCGATTCTCTTTTCCATATTAAATGTTAATTTTTAACTGTTAACGGAGATTTTGCGATCTTGGAAGTCTCAAACATTCCTGTTTATAGCGTCGGACGTTTGGTTTCATTTTGTCGACGATTTTCCGTAAACAATTGTAACGTCAAAAATACGTTCCAAAACATCCCAAATAATATTTCAACCGCAACGTTGCGCATTGTAAAAGGGATGAGCGACCTTAAAAACAGGAGCAAAAAACTTATAGACTAGATTAAATGAACGCAAATACATGTGACAATTAGCAGCGCAACCTTTGTGCCATACCGTATTTTATACTTATTGGTTCGGTATCAGGGAAAATAAACTAAGTTTGATAAACCAATTCGTTGACCAATATTTTTCAATCGTCTAAACTTATCTTCTGAAACTCCATATAAAGATGTCATCTACTAGTATAACCATTGCTCCTAACGACATGTAAATGTAATTACTTGATTGTTTATTTTTTAGATGTCTTCTAAGAAGTCTGGATTCATGTTGTTCGAGACGAGAACGAATATTTCAATTAAAATGTCTTTCATATACGCATACCCATTCAGCATACAAGATATTGAGGTGTGGAATAAGTGTACGCGACATAGCCTACATAAATAAAAGGCAATTCAAACAATCCCGGCAATGGTTAACAACCAGCAACTTTCAATGCTCGCTGTTATGTAATTAAAAATATTATGCATTCGATTTATAACCAATAAAAAACTTTTTGTAAAGATTAATAACCTAAAGACGCAGAGTACAAACATACGCTTTGGTGAGGATTCCTGGTCTAGGGCAGCCCAATATAAATTGTTGTGGAGTCCAACGGCGAACCATCTCCCTTTGATAAATCATTGCAAAGCACAAAAATAACACACAGCAAAATCAAATCAAGTAAAGTTCAATTCAACAGAAGACAACATGAGACATAAAAAAAAGAAATAGCCCCAAAAACTAAGCGAGGGGAAACCCTCTTGATAAAACTACCGACAGCTACCATGGAAGGCAAGCATCTAACGAGTGATGTCGACAAGATAGCACATAAGTTTTACTGCCGTATCACAGATATACACTCTGCATACAAACACTTCAAATAGCTCAGACTTTCGTTGGTATTTCTTGTCTGCATCTACGTTTGAAAACACGTTTCCCCAATGTTGTTTACATGATCTTTTATTCTAACAATTTTTCGCTTTTGTTAATTTAGATACATTGTCCTCTTTTTCCCGGTTGTGTCTCTAAACAACTTGGTGTTTGATACTGATCAGCAAAGTTGCAATGAATTGGGCGTAAGTTTACACCCAGTTTAAGCCGTAAGTTTGTTTGAAAAGGTCGTACAAAATCTAAACTTGAAGCTTTCTGGTTTTCTTTTTTAGCGTATTGTATAACTACCTGCTTTTGTTATTTTTATTTTGAGATTGATCAGTCCGTTACGTACCATGGTTTTCACCTTAATGAAATATTCAAATAACAATAAGATATTGTTACCAAATGTGTATGTTTTGTTGCCATAGCCAGCTGTATATGCTTTCTGCAAGTTGAGCTATCATGATCATCAAGGGGGTATTACACAACATATTGGTCGCTCAATATGTACATACAAACAAACAAAACGTAGATATTCTAATTAATTTTTGAGGGATGGCCACGCAGGCGTTGTCATCTCTTGACTTGTTTGTCCACAAGAATATACAACACAAGCTACAACTAAAGTTGAATGCCTTTACAATTTTAGTTATATATTCACCACTTCCATTACACAAATGGATCAAACAAGATAATTCAATTAGCCATGAGTAGGTAGCTCCAAAGTCCGTGAGAATATATACCAGAAAGAATGTTTTTCCTCGTTTGAGGTTTTTTTCTCAATATCTATTATAAATATAACAAACTGTTAACAGAGATTAATACAAAGAAGGTTTATCTTTTATAAGCCAGGTATGTAGAATTAGTGCTTTGTAATTTTTCAGAAGAAAAACAACTAGTACCGATTACATATGTTTGCAAACATTGCACACAGTCGCAATTGACAATTTTATAGTACTTTAGACCTATTTAAAGTTAAAACAAGCATGTAAGTCTGTATACGCAAATCATCGTCTTCGCATTACTGGTCGGAAACAGTTAATTTTATTTTCATCATATAGTTACATTCAAATACGTATTTGAATTTTCCACTTTTTATACTGCATTCTCATGTACACCCAATTTCCCGACCTTTGGTATATTAGCTTAAAAGGTCTTATTTCTTCAGAGGAAATACAAAATACAAGCTCAAATATATGGTCGTTAATTCTATGTTTCCGTAGTCAAGTAAAAACAATAATTCATAAGAAAAACAAACAACTGTCTTATTGACAACATATTTATTTAGTTTGATGGACGTGACAATCGGTATCCTAATGTGCAGATATTGTGCGCCATAAATAATTTTTGCTGATTTGTTTCTCCGTTCAAATAAAGCAGACACAATTACATCTAGGTTTCATAAAGAAGGACCGTCCGTAGACTTGCTTCATTAAAGAAGCAAAGGTGTACCAAAGGGGTAATCAATATATCATAAAACCGTAAAGACAAAGACAAAACCGGTAGACAAAAAATCCACACAACAACATAAAACACACACACATAACCACATTCTGCAACGTGAACTCAAGTCGAAACTAGAGTTTTGGCGATTTTCTCCATCAAATATGTCTCCAGTAACTCGAGATTAAAGACGTTACGGATTTTAGAGAGGTTCCATCATATTTTGATCCACATCTTGAAATTGACACTGAAGGAAGGCTTTTTAGAAAAGTTTATGACAGACGAGATGAGTTTTACTTTTCCATCGTCAACATTTCTTCTCTGTGAGGCATTATTCCGTCCCCTGCAGCTTATGGATTTTGCAATGAAATCGTAATTCTAGAGCCTGCGTTAAATAGATTGATTCATTGAAAGGATGTCACGCTTGGCACAAAACTTTATTATAGTTTTGTGTTGCTCCCGTCAGTTGTTTTTCGCAGTCAAGAAATTTTACGGAAGAATGCATGTGTTTATAGACAAAAAAGGCATTACACCTCTTAGACGAACACATAAATGTATGCATGCTTGTCATAAAGTTTTTGTAATGTTTTCCTTACCGGATTTGACATACGTTTAAGGGTGTGATGTAACAAGCAGGAACTGACAGTTTACTCTTTGATGGTACCAAATGGCACTGTCGTTAGGATGGGATTTTGTTGTTTCGTGATTGTATATTTTTATTGCTGTCTTTGTCTTTGTATTGTTTGTCTCTGCATAAACTAATTTTGTCTGTTTTTTTTAATGCCGTCCCATTTATATTTCTCTGCTTCTACTTGATTTTAGACTTACTGGGCGTAGATGTCGTCCGTCCCCAAACTTTTACTCTGAGATCTCCTCTAAAACTACTGTAGGGAGTGCTTTCAAGCTTTATAAACTTGCTGTCTAGGATGTCCTCCACCATGGTTGTGAAATATATGCACGCAGACCGACAAAGATAGAAGATACTTAGTAATGAGATGTGGAATAAGTGTACGAGACACAACCCAAATAAACAAGCGGCAATTAAAATCTTCTTCTCTAAAACCACTGAAGAGAGTGCTTTTAAACTTTGTATACTTGGTCTTTAGGATGTTCTCTACCAAGTTTGTGAAATTAAGTATGCAGAAACAACAACATGATCGCCGTTGATAAAAATGGAACAGGTGTCAGACAATATTAAAAGCTCTACCAAGTTATCAATTGAGTCGAAGTTGTGGGACGACTCCTTATATACGTAATTTTACCTTAGTCGTCAAAATTGACTATTTTTTCAATTTATGGACTTTGTCTTAAAAACCGTAAGTGCTAAAGAAAACGTTTGCACTGGAGAATTGTTACGCTCAGTAAGATCTGCACAAATGATTTCAGAGTTAATTTGTGTACTTGATCTTTAGAGTGTTTTCTTTCCTAGCCGGTTTCTTTAATGTTACTTAGCAGGTACATAGGTAAGAAGCTTTAGCATAAGAGATCAGGTGAGCGATTCAGGCTCCTTGGAACCTCTAGTTTTCTCAAAAAATATAAGTTGCTGTTCTTCATTATGTTCATAATATCAACTTAAGTTTGAAATATGTAACTCTTTTTTTAATATTCTCAGGATCTCATACACGAAATACAGAATGGATATCCGTTTTATCATTTTGATTGTACTTTTGCTGACATCATCTGGTATAGAGGTTCAAGGTCAACGAAGAGGGAGAGGGGGATTTGCACCATTTTTAGGAGGTTTCCTTATTGGCAGTGCGCTTGGCGGAGGATTTAGGAGACCAGGTTTTGGATTTGGAAGACCTTTTGGATTTGGAAGACCTTTCGGATTTGGAAGAAGAAGATTTGGATTTTTAGGATAATCTTTCAAATGATAAGGTAGAAAGTATGTTAAACAAAACCGGAAATAACTACGACATATCATGTAAAGAACTCACAGTAATGTAGTCTCACTTTTTAATGTTTTTAGAAAATATAAGTAAATTTAGAGTTACAGATTCGGATGAATTGTAATGCGTTTTTGCATCTTGGAAGTATTACCATAAAAGCAGAACAGCTTGTATATTTTGTAAATGGTATTTGTTAAATTCGTTTTTGACGTTTATCGTTGTTACATTCATGTCGTTTGTTTCTATTTCAGCAGTTTACAGTAAAACAGTTTGATGACACTTACAAGAATTTATGCAGATTTATGATAGAATAAATTTCAAATCCTCAGTGTTGTCTAACCTAGCCTACCTGAGCTCACTCTAGTTGTCTGAGTTCGTGTTGTTAATAGCTATTGATAGAAAATATAATGAAATGTGGAATAAGTGTACGCGACACAGCTCACACAACAAGCGGCAATTTAGAAAAAAAAAAAAACAAACGCCAGCAGCCGTCAACAAGGCCAGTAGGGGCTGCTCGCCTTTCTGTATTTTTTTCAAAAATCTTCTTTTCTTAAATTACTGAACGAAATCTAATGAAACTTGGTATGATCGATCCTTAGGGTTGTGTTTCGGTTTTTGGATCCCTCAAAAACATGGCCGCCGTTGCTAAAAATAGACGGGGGGGTTTAAACTAGTGTTTTTGGATGGTAAATAACAAAGTATAAGAAATAGAGAAAATCTGATGCAACCATCACTCTGCAGCATCGAAAGATTTACAAAAGTCTTCATTGGGTCGAAGTTGTAAACGATCCTTTATAAAGGTTTAAGACCCTTTAAAGGTAAAAAATAGCGGGTTTTTTGTTTTCGCCCTTAAGAATGAAAACTATTGAAGATAGAGAAAAGCTGTTGCTTGCTAAAACCTTCATATTATTAAGCTCTACAAAAGTCTCCTTTGGTTCAAAGTTGTTAGATGACCCCTTATAGTGTTATGGCCCTTTAAAGACCAAAAATAGCATTTTGCCTGTTTTCGCCCTATAGAATGAAAACTATTGCAGATAGTGAAAAGCTGTTGCTTGCTTACCCTTCACCTCATTAGACTTTACTACAATCTCCATAGGGTCGAAGTTGTCAGGTGACCCTTAAAAGGGTTTATGGCCTTATGAAGCCCCAAAAAGCTTGTTTGCTGTTTTGGCCTATAGAATGAAAAGTACTGCAGATAGAGAAAAGATGTTGCTTGCTAAAACCTTCAGCTCATTTAGCACTACAAAAGTTTCCATTTGGTCCAAGTTGTCAGATGACCATTTATAGGGGTTATGGCCCTTTAAAGGCCAAATAATGCAGTTTTTTCTGTTTTTGTCCTATTAAAAGAAAAATACATTGCAGAAAGAGAAAAGCTGTTGCTTGCTTAATAATCCTTTAGCTTATTTTAAGCTCTACAAAAGTCTATTAGATTAAAATTGTCAGATGACCTCTATAGAAGAGACCATTATGGCCCTAAGGACCGGGTGAGCCTGTGAGCCTCTTGTTTTAGATTTCTCAGCGTCACACACACAAGTAACAACAGAATGAATGTCTGCATATTAGTGATGATTGGTCTCTTGTTGACACATCTTCTGAAATAGAAGTAGAAGGTCAAACTTGACGCTTAAGAAATGTCGCCCCATTTGTGGGGGGGTCTTCTGATCGGTAGAACTCTAACTGGAGGGGGGGGGGGGTTTAGACGTCCTTTTAATATTCAGAGGACCTGGACTTTTTAGGAGGAGAGGAATTGGACATTGTGGATAATCCTATTAAAAAGTCTATGTAAGAGAGTGTAAGCATAAGCATGAAAATCATCTAGGATGGAAATGTATTGCTTATCAAATGTGACCTATTGCCTTTCACGGGTCTTTAACTATTAGAACACAGGATCGAGCAGATTGAAATAAGAATGCAATGAATGGAGAAGATATAAACTATATTTCGAAAAATAGCGGAGCCTTAATTTTCGTTTTGCGCTATCGTGCAGTTTATTTTAGTTTAAAATTTACCATAAATTATTCAGCTAAAAACTGCATCCTGCCTTTTTTATTTCAAAGCACTGTCCTGATTTTCGGTATCCTACTTTTTTATTTCAAATAATACTATAGCCCGCCCCATAAAGATCAAATGGTCGCTTCTTAACTATGATAACAATTAATACAATTGAAGCTAATATACTTCCAAGACAAACTGAATGAAATATATTTAAGGCATAAAATTTAAATGAAGACAATTCATTCACTCAAAGTACTTTATTTTCAATTCAATCATGCTTATTTTTTTTTTTACATTAACGTTTTTATTTATTTGTTAAATTTTATGTGAATTATGGGTCCAGTGGGCCTGGTATGATAAATTTGATTATTTCTTTAGAAAAAAAACAGAAGTACCAATGGGGCGGGGCAATCGAAAAAAAGATGGAAAAGATATTGAGTGTCTATGTATGACACAAACTAACATTACAAAAAGTGAAGTTAAACAAAGCAAAGGAATACCGCATTATTGCTGTTCTTCATTCTAAAGTCACAGGAAGGCATTGGGCTTCAACGTACCTTGGCTAACGCTCGCAAATCACTGCAAGTTTTGGAAGGCTTCTAGCACCGGTTTAAGCGGAACTCTTTGCCAAATGTCGATACAGCAACACCTGTGAAGTTTATAAGTGCGTGGTGATCAACGAGTCTGGCAAAGAATTCTAAATCCTATCAAACGGTGCCCGAGATGATACAATACAACATAACAAACAAGAAAACTAAAGACAAGCCTAATCAATTTGTTAGACGACTTGACAAATGAAAAAAGTATGGTGTGGACAAATTTAATCGGTAGACTCTCATTGCTCTCTCCAACATGACACTGGCCGAAAATGAAAAATAAATGTATGTTGCAAGTCCAAAAAAGCGAAGACAATCGATAGACATAAAATATTCGTAAAAACTAACCTGACAACAAAGAATGCACATAACAACCAAAATCCGGTCAGCAACATCCTCAAGTCGAAGGGAGAGCGAACTCGGGTGTCCCGGAAGAGTAAGTAGTTCCTGATTGCTATATAGCACATGCGTCACATCGCTAACAACCGATCTAGTGCAGATCAATCCGGTAAATATCGACAATACTGTAAATGTAAGATTTTATATTGTCCCTCGTTTTAATATGTCCTTCAGACTATTTAAAATAGTCCATGGACATAATTTTGTTATGAAATAATGTCCTGGACACTTTAAATCTATAAAATTGCGTCCATAGCTATGAAAGATTGTCCTTCATATTGAATGCAAGAATAGACAAACATTTTTTTCTATTTATACCTGAATACTTACTCAGCAATATAATCATGATAATAATTCATTATTTTTGTAATAATATACTGACATATCAAAATGGGGAACCTTATTTAATCTCCATCCTGAATCTATGAAATAATGTCCATGTCTATGAAAAATTGTCCATCATAATGTGGGAATAGTCAATTGACTGAGATGTTTTCTCAAATATTGGTGTACACATATTATTTAAGTAGCATTTACAAGTCAAGGAGAGACATATAAATAACTACACTCAAAAAGTAAACATTGAATAAAAGGTTATTTTCTAAGACTTATTAACTTTTCATAAATTACACCTAATGGTTAAGCATTCAAGTAATATGTTGTAGGGACTGGGAAGGCAGATGACCATGAGCCATTGGCACATTGAGAATTAAAGTTTGTTTTTTCCCCCCGTTTCCCCAAAAGGTTCTAAGATCAAAGGACCATAACTCCCACAAAAATTTTAGGATCAAAATTTCCTGGTAATATGCACAACTACATATGGTGTCCTTCCTATATACCAAGTTTCATTGAATTCGGTTTAGTAGTTTCAGAGGAGTTGGGCTGACAAGATGATAAATGGGGATTTTCAGCAATTTTCTAAGTTCAAAGGGTCATAACTCCCACAAAAATTTGAGGATCAAACTGTCCTGGTAATATGCATAACTACATATGGTGTCCTTCCTATATACCAAGTTTCATTGAATTTGGTTCAGTAGTTTCAGAGGAGTTACGCTGACAAGATGATAAATGAGGATTTTCAGCAATTTTCTAAGTTCAAAGGGCCATAACTCCCATAAAAATTTGAGGATCAAAATTTCCTGGTAATATGCACAACTACATATGGTGTCCTTCCTATATACCAAGTTTCATTGAATTCAGTTCAATAGTTTCAGAGGAGTTGCGCTGACAAACTTTGTGACGGACAGACGGACGGACGGACGGACGGACATGACAAAACAATATGTCTCCCCACAAAAGTGGGGGGAGACATAATAAAATGTCCCTCTCTTATCTCAATAATTTATGTAGAATATAAAGAAATGGCCTCTTGAAATTTTGAATTTCCATGAAAGTGGCGAATGACATTTTGCTTAAAATTCCTTCCCAATCCCTGCTGTTGTTTCTTCCTTTTTCTTACAATATTTTCATTTTGATGTTAACAATAAAAATCTGTTTCCAGTGTATAGTATTGAGCCTTAATTATAATAACGAATTAAGTTATGAAATCACTAATATTGAGTTTAGGAAAGAATAAAGTTATATTGCATAATGTCCACTAGAGCTGTCATTCTTAAAAGGACAATTCTAAATGGCATAAGAAGGTAAAAACTGTCCTACTCATGGACACTATTGAATAGCAAGGGACACTTGAAAATAGCAACTTTTCTGGAAAATATTGTCCTCCTGGACACTTTATCACAGGACAATTTTTTGCCTTACATAAACATCTTTATCAAACTCCTCACAGTTCCAGTTCCCGTCCGTAACGGTCCGTACACTAATCACTGCATCAGGCTTTCCGTGCTTCTTTTCGATGATCTCATTTTGACCTGTGCTCTCTAAATTAAAAACCTTGAAAAGAACTCACATATACCAGAATGCATTACGCAAACACCCTAAATACTTCTACTATCCTTCACTTTAAAATAGTGCCTATATACTGGTTTTACAACAAACTGAATGAATTTCTCTTAAAAAAAATCTGCAAGAAATTGTGGCATATATTCATGACCAATTCATCAATTATAGCAAAATTTTGGTAATATATTCAAATTAATTTTTCAATCAAGAATCTTGATGGAATTCATGCAAGCGTGAAGCAGTTGGATAATCGTGGCCTATTCTTTTCGGGAAGGATAAGCCTACTGCGAAGGAGTTTGCATCTATATATGTAAAACCAACATCTGGATATTTGTCCACAAGACCCTAACATTTATTGAGTGATGAAAAAAACCGGGGATTGTTTTGAGTCTTTTTTGTACACAATTGGTTAACTTATTCACTTGTCAGATTTTTTACATTTACACAAATAATGTATAAGCCTGAGTTTATAAATCATATTAAGATAGATGTCTTTTAACGGTATTTTGCATGGGTGAGGGAGAGATAAGTGGTCTTTTATCCGTTTCTTTATATTTTAACGTAATTCATTTTTTTCTCTCTGGAAGCAAGCACCAGTATAGGATGATGACATTGCAACGAACACAGATTATGCAGATATTTTTCATATAAAAATATGATATTCCTTATTCTTTCACCGTTGTCTACATCTCCTTCGCCCCGTTGAAAAGTTTTTCTTTAGTAGATATTTAAAATTCTTTCAAAGAAGCAACCGTATGATGGTACCAATGGGACATCCAGTGTCAAAAGTCTGAAAGGGCAAAGACTAAACTCACGTACTCTGGAAGAGTAACCAACCACTGCTTGCTATAGCACGCCCGTCGCATTCCTAATGGTCAATTCAGCGTGTCAAGGTCATATGAGTGAAGAAACAGAACAGCAAGCAAAGGTGCACAATTATAGTACCCATTAAAGCACAATTGTTTGCTAAAATACAGGGTATGATTCGTTACTAATTCTCAGTAGTCTGCAGTAATCATTGCTACTGAGATGTTTAACGTGTCGTATGGTACACTACTACAGGACCTTAATATCACAATTGAAAGGGGAGATAAAACCTGGATTCAACAATTATTTCATTTCAAATGCCCGTACCAAGTCCGGACTATTGAGATGTTAAACTCCGTTAATATTGTCTTTTTTCTTGGACATTGATATTCTAAAAATGGTCTGTTCCTTTATTTTATAAACAATTGTGTCTAGAGACCTGACTCCCATGACAAGCTGGAGATATGTATAGTATGATTCGCCATTTTTTTTAAAATCATCTGATTTATACAGGCTTAACCTGAGATAAGAAACACCACTTTCAAAAAAAAAAGGAAGGAAAAACAAAAGAAAGACTCCAATTATGGCACACAGAAGATATCAATAATGTACAGTACACCACACCTTGATGTTTTTTTACAACTCTTTAAAACAAATCTGTTTAAACAAATCTTATAATCACACTTCACCTTTAACTAAGGCACTATATCAACCATATTATTTCCGAAAGGTGGGGAATGGATTGGTGTGTGTGTGTTAAACGCCCTTAAAAAAACTTGGAGGCCTCCCCTCTCGCAAATTAGATAGTTAGTGCCTTAAAGAAATGTTGACAATTGGTATATACACATGATAAAGTACTATACTTCTATAAAACTGACCGTGGGAAGATCATAAAACTGGGGTTAATTGCTTGTAATGACTGGTACATCAAGAACACTGGAACCTACGACTCTTTAAAGTCAGGTTATAGAAATATATCCTCCATTGTTAAGCTTGTCCCTTGGACAAAAAGGGTAAGTATTGATCATTCATTTATCTACTATTAAATTAACAATTTTTATCATACAAAGTAGGAAAAATACATCAAAGGTATGAAAATCAGAATACATCAATTTTTCCTCATTGCTTCATTTAAAAGTACTTTTTAAATTTCTGTATGAAACTGATTGGTTAGTCTATGCATGCATGGAAGTAATATAGTCTCAATATTACTTCCATGGTCTATGCCATTGCTTTAGATACTTACTTGTATGCTATTCTTTTGTTCTCAAAAATGTACGTTTTGGATATTCAATCCATTCTTTGGGTGTGAAATTGATTGAAATTGTATTCAGAGCATTTCAATAATACACTTATTAGTTTTGCATTTGGTATGGCATATATACGAATATAATACTGATTTGAGTTGGATCAATCAGCAAGATGTTGATTTCAAATTTGATATAAGCAGAGGCACCAAAGGGGCATTCGAGTGTCAAAAGTCCGAAAGGGCGACGACAAAACCGGTAAACATGAACAAGAACAGCACAAGTAAACACAAAACATAAAAGCAACCGAACAGAAATCAACAACGCGAACTCAAGTCGATGTTGAAAGATTTGTAAAAGTCATGTTTGTTAATAATAAGAAAGTTGATTAAAAAAATGTTAATGTTTTTGTCTTTGAAACTATTTCTAGTTGGGAACTAGTTTTTTTTTACAAAAAGACACAAAATCAAACATTTTATTTTGGACTTTATATTTTTCAGTTTTTATTAACCTAAAACAATGGATTGTAAATTGCTGTTTGTTGCTTTGCTGCTCATCTCCATACAAATGATCGGCCGAGTAGACAGCCAAGGACTTGGTGCACCATTCTTAGGAGGATTATTTCTCGGAGGCATACTGGGTGGGACTCTATTTAGACCACGCCCATACTACCCTCAAATTCAATACGTACCAACTTTTCTTGGATACGGTGGACATGGGTACTGGGGATAGATGTTTTTAGAAAATCACAGAAATACTAAGAGTATTCTGAAGTATAAATTCTTACAGGAAACCAACTCTATCTAATCGGTTGCCAAATAAAGTTGAAAAGGTTCTGTGTTATTTGTACTTAAAGATACTGAAGTCTCCAATTGTACAATTTGGAAATAGATATTCCAGGTAGAGTGATCGCTATATTTTTTATGTCTTATATAATATATGTATGGCACGCCATTTTAACAAAAACCCTGGTATCTATAGGATACCTCAGATAACTGTGGGTTTACTGGCAGCTATCTGGGGGTTTTCTGGACGAAACTCTCAATTACATTCAGGTATTAAGAGTTATCTTGATAACTGGGGGTTTGCTGTCAGCTATCACATAGATACCTGATTAAACCCTTTCTACCTACAGATATTGCAAGTCAATGCTATTTAACTCACTGAAAGCAGAATTTATCAATGTAAAGCTGAAAACTATCAATACCTCAAAAAGGAGTTTTTGCGGTATCCATGGGAAAGCTGATAGGAACCCCACAGTTACCTGAAATAACTCTCAATACCTGATGTAATTAAGAGTTTCGCTCTGAAAACCCCCAGATAGCTGCCAATTAACCCCCAGCTATCTGAGGTATCCTATAGATACCAGGGTTTTTGTTAAAATAGAGTGCCATATATATGATCTTTAGAACACCTTTCACATAACCCTACTAATACTTGTGGATGGTAAGTGATGTTTCTAAGGTTTTAGTTAAACACTGGTTTATATAATGTAAGTAAAATCTGCGTACAGATGTTTAATATTTGGTACCTATAAAACTGACCATTTGACGTGCGAATTTTTTAAATTTTTTAAAGGTTTCGAAATATATCTTTTTTTATTGCCCTCGTTATTTCATATGGCAGATATAACCTCTGCTGCCAAAATATTTTTTTCTTAAAAAATCAAAATATTTTTTGGGAAAAAACAAAGACTCCCTCAAGTTAAATGGTCGATCCCATTATTCTCCACGCAGGTATTTGAGTCAATCTCCGTCTCTTAAGAAATGACACATTGCGCAGTTGTCATGATTGGGACAAAATTAACTGCATGCTTTTAAAATAGTACCGCATGTATTAGTTTTGGCCACTAAGGTAAATCCTTTGTTTTAACTTGCATTCTAGTTCTACGCTGAAAATCTGAAAAGGTTGCATGAAAAGTTATGTTATAGTTTCCACTGGTGACAAATTAATGTGCAGATAGTGTCCGATCATTGCTTGATTTTAAATAACTGCTTCATTTTGAAACTTGTATCTGCATGTTCTACTGTTATATTCTTACTTCTCCTTCGTCTTCTTTTAAACAAAAATATCCTGAAATAGCAAATAACAAATGTTATTCTTCTGTTTGAAAAAATCTCATGTTAAGAGACTGTATTGGAAATGACCAATCGAGCTCTTTTAACACATAATTAAAAAGGAGAACAATACACAACACTAAATATGTCCCTTGTCAATTAAAATCAAACCTTTCAAAAAAACTTGATATCTCGGCCCTTGATTCCGTCGGTGTGTTCATATGGGAGCATGTTTACAAACATTCAAAATGTAAACAAAATAATTTTGGCGGTTTTTAGAGAATTGCATCATCAGAATGTCCCGTTACTTTTGTCACTTTTGCAAAAGGGGCAAACAATCGACCTTATCATTCTAATTCTTTGCTGAATGGAATGGTAAACTACATATGTGACAACACATTAACCCAAGTAGGTTCCATCAAAATCCGTTCAGTGGTTTAAAATGTCTTCAAAAGTATATTGGGGCGGAACGAAAACACGAATGGACGGATCGAAGCAGACTATTTCTGAGTCCCTCCGTCACGTTGAGGCGTGGATAATAATAATTGTTCAGCAAAAACCTGGTCTACTTAAATACATTTCGATTTTCAAGTTTCAAAATTTTCAAACATGTCCCAATTAGGGATAACAGCATACATTTACAATACAAACATAAATACAGAGTTGAAACATACAATGTACAACATGAACAACAACAGAAAATACAGTAAATTATCTATAGAGTATCCTCTCTCCCCAGTTCTAATGACTGTATAAATAAAGAGCATAATTAAATACGGAATCTGGTGTTGGAATTATTTCTACTACCATTTGGCTTATTAATGTTCTTTATATATAAGAACTATCTGTATTCAAAGTTAAAACTTACCCTGATGTAGCTAAAAGTATACAAAAAATTCCAACGAAGAACACTATTATTGGTGTGGACTTTTTCTCGCTTGTTAATCGTGCGTGCATATCGGGAAAATCATGCTCGGGACAGTTCTCTTGTAACATGTTGTGACAACTGTAAGTGAAACTACATTCTCCCCAACTGTGTATCTCGTCACAAAACTCCATGTCGTTGAAGCACCTTCTGTAGACGGTTAGAGCATTCGTGCAGTGACAGTGACCTATGGTGCAGTTGAAGACTACAAATTTGTACTGGTCCTGTGGGCAGATCATCGGGAACCAGAAGTCATCCATATAGACGTACTCCGGAAATATGTTTGAAGAGAAGTTGTTGAAGTGAAGCTCCTAAAGGTTAAACGATGTAAAGAAGAGTTGGTCAGTATTTTTGTATCAATATATTTATAGCAAGAACACATCAAGTCTATTTCTGGCATCTGCACTATCATTATTTATTTAAATTTTATATTTACATTTTTTATTATATTCATGATACATGTACTTATTTATGTACTGTTACTGTAGTGTTAACCTTGTTCAATCATGCCTGTTACATTGCCTATTGAGGACCTAATTTGGAAAATAAACATATTGGTATTGGTATTGGCTATTTCGACTAGTAAAACCTATTTATAACATTCAGCAAATCTGGCTACTAACAATACTATACAATTATTTATATAGCCTTTTGGTGAGGTCGATACATGTTTTTATCGACTCAAGAATATTATATCAACTGAGGACGAAGTCCGAGGTTGATATATTGTTTTTCTGAGTCGATCAAATCATGTGACCTATTTCAACCAATGCCAACTTTTGAATTATACAGTAATATAATAATAAACATTAGTAAGATTTAAGAAAAAAATGTATATTCAAAATAAAAAAAAACAAAACAATTATCAAATAAAACCAATTTGGTACCAGAAAGAGGTATAATTTTATTTTGTTTCGTAACTTCAACATAGGCAGACCGCTGCGGCTCTAACTTACCGGACAACAAAAGTCCTTCACCTCTCGAAAATAGGCAATCGGTTTGTACGGCATCCAGAGGAAACATATAATACATAAATAAAGATGGACATCTGACATTGTCAAAGCTACATTATTTATGAAAACTTGAAAAGTTTTGACGGAAGATTAAATGAACAGGGATGGGGAAGTTGTTACTTAATGTAAACTCATTTATAATTTACATTTTCCTGTGAAGAAACTACATGTATGAAATCCTGTACTATTATCACACATAGGTTATTTAGTGAAGGATACTCTTTTAAGATTTTATATACTTGACTCGAATTGTAATTGACATGTGAAAAACATATTTGTTAAATGTACACGAGACAACGTACACGTAAAACATTAAAACAAACAAAACCAAACGAGCTTTTAATATAGACCGTGAATAAAGATCGACTTTTTGCACTGGGTTTTTTCCATGACAATATGAATTAGTGATCGGAACCAACCTCAGAGTACTAAAGGATGACCCAACATATTGTAAGAAACATTTTATTTGTCTTATAGACACAACCTGTATGTTAGTCACATGGAAATAATTTATTATTTGGCGATATTAATTCATCAGCCATGACATATTTTATTGATGTCCAGAAAAATAATAGTCCTTCAGGTTATCGCTTCATTATTGACCTCATGTAAAAATCAAAGATTGATTGTTTTTAAAATAAGGGTATTTTCCGCCAGGTGCAACTTATATCTACAATATATAAGCATTAAAAATAGAGGTTACTGCATCTTAGTATTTGTTGGTTCTAATCTTTGGTCCGAAAATAACCATTTTGTTCCTCGTCTGGCCATTCCGTACACATTCCATATTAAATTTATTCACACGTTATGTCTTTTGGTTTGAATTTTATAGCTTTGCGACAGACTATGAATTAATCATCATTTTTTGTCATTATATTCAGTGGTCAGTATGAAGTTTTATGTCCGATATAAAAGAAACAAACGTGCTACAGATGGCATCATATGTGATAAAACTCTTGATCGGTAAGTCTCCATTTGAATTGTCTGCATCTTTGTTATATTGTTTGCTTTTACATCTGAAAAGAAATACGGTAAATATATTTGAATTTCATCAATAAAAATATGTGTTCATAAGAAACCGAATTTTAAAAAAAATCATAATATATATGCTAGAAAAACACACAAGTGTTTACTTTAAAATCCGAATATACCAACCATGCCTTTTACAACATAAAATAGAAAATAATAAGATGTGGAATAAGTGTATGCGACACAGCTCACATAACAAGCGGTTATTTAGAAAAAAAAACAATGGAAAACGAGGCCAGTAGCGCTGCTCGACGTTCTGGTTTATTTGGTAGGTAAAACCACATTTAAAAGTAAAATACGAAAAAATAAACCAAAATAAAATGTTCAAGATCGATAAAACAATAAAAAAACCCAAAATTTTCGGACATAAAGTCCACCTTCGGGGGCTCAATATGTTATCACTACGGACGAGAGCAGAACCGAATTCGTATTTTACATTTTGAACGTTGTTCTACCTACCAAAACACTTTTCCTTGTATGTGAGCAACAGGGCAACATATTTTATCATTTACAATATACACTGGCATTAAACTAAAGTGGCAAAAAAAACTACACCAAATATAAACGTGTTTAGAAGTAGCAAATAGCAGGTTGCCTGTAGCTATTCAAAAGAAACTAGAGTAAAACTGTAAGCGACAGCTCACTAGTAAATAACTCCCTCCCCTCCCCTAAAAAACAATCAGATAAAATTTTAGAATAAAAGGTGGACATCTACATTATGACACAAATATTGTGTGAAAGTTTCATAAAAATCCATCAAGGGGTTTATGAGGAGTTGCGGATAAGAGATGGATACCCTGAGGTGTAACGGACGACCGGACGGACACACGAAAGGACACCCCTATTACTATATACCCCACACTTTTCAAGCGGTTGGGGGGGGTGATAAACATGGATGTGCCATACTGTCATAGAAGATCGAAAAACTAAAAGTATACAAGTACAATTGCAATATTATCACCAAACCTAACCTGTACAAAAGTGAACTTAGAGCGGACCTGTGGTTCACTTTTCCGATCTGGTGTGGTTCTCTCGACCAAACCAAGTAGCAAGCCTAGGTCCACTTTTCTTGTTTGGTTTGGTTGGCCTAAGTTCTTATCTGGTCTGCTTTTAATAACAAACCAAGAGTGGATCAGACATAGAGCGGACCAGACCTAGTCTAAGAGCACACCAAACTTAGGTCTGGTCCACTCTTTGTTCACTATAGTTTGGTCTGCTCTTTGTCTGGTCTGGTCTGCTTTTAATAGTGAACCAAGATTGGACCAGAACTAGAGCGCACCAACTTTAACTCTTTACCGTTTGGGCATTTTTATAGAAAATATTGCTTCAAAATGGTGTCTTTCTTTTTTATACTTGCATACAATCAAATACCAAGGAAATACCAACAGGTTATACCTTATTGGTCTTGGGTGATAATATTGTTTCATAATTTAGGTCAATGTTGAAAAAATGAACATGTTGGTTACCATGGCAACCATCAATAAGTACATATTTTAATGATATTTATGCCAAAAATTAGTGGTTGTTCATTTTCAATTGCAGATGATATAAAGATTAATGTTGAAATAGAGTCAGATTAGTTTTTATTTAGGTAGTATATAATCCTTAGTTTACTTTTCAAACAAAGTTTGGTAAAATTGTCAAGGATAATAGCTTTTAATCGGTTGCTAGGCAACCACTGTAATCTCCAAAAAATATGAAAAAAATGCTATAAACCTGAATATTTTTGGAAGTTGTGCCATTGCTACCTTATTAATGCGTTATTATAAAAATGTTTAGTTGTTGTGATAAATATACAACACAAAGCAGCCTTAGCAACCATGGTTGCTATGGTAACGGAGCAAAATAACTCTGTTGATTTAACCAAAATTTGCAATTAACGTTACTTTTCCTAATATTTTAATATTTAATTTTTCAAAAACCTTAAATAAGTTTTATGGTATGTATATTGTTGACATGATCAGGTATTGGTCAATGTCTACAACACCTGACCTTGATTATTTATCCCCAAGGTCATATGAATTTTAACCTTTACGTTAGTAATAATTTAAAGTGCACGATGTTTTGCGTAAAAAAGTGTACCATACTGAAATGGCACTGCATATACGTTAGAATTTCTTAAAACACGATATCATTAACCTGAAAATGATTTTGTTACCATATGAACACCTGAGTGATTATGTGAATCGGTGAGTTTTACGTCAAAGCAACACTATAGGTAATTGATGATGATGAGAAATATTGGGTAGGGATGGGAAACAAAGAAACAGTAGACCACTGGAAAGCGGCAGAGATGAGTATAAGTGGCGGAAAATTGAGTCAACGTGGTGCAATGCTTGGCAGCTCACAAAGATATTTTTTTTATGTGGAAGCAGCTCGACACACTCCACACCTGTGGGTCAACTAGGGTCAGCGTTAAGGCTTTCTGTATTATGACCTGATGCGGATGCTGCCCTCTGCAGCAAAAGCCAACTAGGATACACACCTCGGTTATTCTGTGGGCTGGGCATTTACGTCAAATCCAGAGACGCTTAGTCGCCGCTTACTTACACTAATAAACGAAAAGCAGAAACAAATAAAGGAACAAACTAAGCAAAAACAACAGGAGACACAAAAGCACTTCAACATTGTTTGGGCAATATATGTATATTGTTATAATGACATCTATAATGTGTTTGTGTCTAGTGTGTTTGGTCGTCGGTATTGGTCCTAATATGTCACTGCTCTAAAAATCAGAGAGGTACCAATGGGGCATTTGAATGTCTCAAGTTCGAAAGGGCAGAGACAAACCCAGTTAAAACAAACGAGAACAGGACATAGAAACATAAAACATATAAAACAAATGAAAGTCAACCAACAACGTGAACCCAGGTCTTAAGAGGAGTAAACTCGCGTGTCAGGAAGGGTAAGCAATTTCAGATTGTTTTAATTCAGCATGGCAAGCCCAACATTTGTGCTCTGAGAGAGGAAGAAATCCCAAAAGCGCATGATGTCTGCCATAACATGTTCAAGTTAAGACAATAAATGAGGAGTAACATAACCCTGTGTTATCAATTTGTGTGACAAGTGTGGCAGATGTATGTTCCATAAGCTCTGGAATATGAACGAATCATGCAGTTGCGATTTGTAAACTTCATAAGCCGGAGCGTAAAAATGTTGCTACATGTGCTACACAGGAAGGTAAAGCTAGAGCGGACGAAATGTGCATATTCAGAATAAATTCATTAACTGTTTTATTGACATCACTGTGCTTCTTGGCAGGTGTGACAGAAACAGAGCGTTAAAACAATACTGTTTGTCTGATTGTGTTAACAAAATACGTATTTGCAGTCAGATCATGAGTGAATGACACCCTAACAATCCCTTATTTTTTTTTTAATAAATTCATAATTTGTTTATGCATGACTATTTGCCCTATATGTGATATTACATTACTTTGGTTTGCAGAATTTGGCAGTAAAATCGCCAATACACCTAAAATAAGAATATGTCCAAAAGACATAATGCCCCATCTTGCAACATTTATTTTTATCCGCAATCACTAGGTGCACCTACCATAACAAAATGGTTTCTATGGCACTTATCAGTTAGATGAAATGGGCTTGAACCATTCTTCTATAGGTGGTCATTCATGCCGAAAATATAGGTCACAGCCAGCTTCTGAAGCATACATTGTGCTAAGCATTAGTAGGTGCACCTACCATACCAATATAGTTGATGTGGCACATGTCAGTAAGTGGGAATAGACTTTATCCCTACTTCTGTTAGTGGTCATTCATGCGGAAAATATAAGTCACATCCAGCACTTGAAGCTTTCGTTGTGCTTAGCATCAATAGGTGCACCTACCATACCAATATGATTGATGTGGCATTTGTCAGTTAGTTGAAATAGACCTTAACCATTCTTCTGTAAGTGGTCATTCATGCGGAAAATACAGGTCACATCCAGCATCCGAGGCACGCATTGTAATAAACATGACTAGGTGCACCTACCATACCAATATGATTAATGTGGCATTTGTTAGTAAATGGGAATTTGGAAATATTGGGATTTATGACGGACGAACGGACCCGAACACTATATGCCCCTCTTCTTTCGCAGATGGGGCATAAAAATACTATGTGCATGCATGCTACTAGTATCATGTTGCTGTAGCATACCCCCCTGCTGTTTTGAATGTTATTCCCCCATTTATAATGATTAAGTGCTAGAACAAGAACAAGTTAATACTTTTGGGATAGATACATTAACAACACCAAACTGTACGTGTATAGATTCTCCAGATATTCTTTTCTTATTCAATGATTTAACACAGGGTTAGAAATCCCTCTGAATAGTCTTTTTTTTTCAAACAACGCTGCCCCTCATATTCATGCGTATGTTAAAACTATTTTCTTTTCTATTGTCAATTTCATCTCATATTGTATAAGAGTCTACAAAGTTTAATTTTTATTAAATTTTGACACAACTTTCAAGTCTTTGAGAAGCAAACTATAGCACAAACAGACCTTTGTCCCTAACGTACTTTTCTTTCCTACGTTTAGATAACAATTTAAAAAAAAAGATTTGAACGAATCATTATGGGCTATAAGCCTGCAGATTGGATCAAAGTATAATAAAAGTACTGTCGGTCTTCAACTTTTTGTTTGAACCTCTTCTTTCCGCAGTTATTTAGTCTATTCCATATTGTGAAAGTATAAACTATTTCATAAAATTCAGACCTGAAGTAAATCCAAATAATATATATGTCAACCATCACTATTATATTATGTTTTTATATCTGTGACCCAATTGGATTGTAAATTATGTATACCTACATGTATAACATTGTATTAAATTTGACATTTGTTATCAATAGTTATGATTTTCGTCCCCGCTAATCGTCCGTCACAGTTTTGTGAATTAAACTTTTCAGAAACCTCTGGTCAAACCTGAGACAATAATTAAACACATATGGAAGAAGAAGCAGGACAATGATAATACCGGCTATTGTTACCACAGTGACTTGAGAAAGTATTACATGTGCAAAATCCTATAAAAATGACAATAGGGGGAAATGGTAGACAACAGTCTAATTCTAACCTGTTGTCTACAAACTTCTTCTATGTATAATCCTTTTCTTTGTAAAAAATCTTAAACCGTTATCTTTCGGACTGTCTTCAGATTTCCAGTGGTTAACAATAGCGGTAAACGATAGCGTTAAACCCTGCGAGAATGCAAAATAATAAAAAAATATATACATATAGATGTTCGAATTAATACCACACGGACAGCCACGCGTGTAACTGTTTACTGATAGCATATTAGATTCATATTTTATTTATTTTAGGAGTGTAAATTTCCTTTCCTTCAGAACAACATAGCCAGGAATAGATAGGAAAAGCAAACAATAAATATAGAAGAAATTTGTTATTTTGCATAAGACATTAAAATTTAAAAAAAGAAAAAAAAAAACATTTCAAAAGGTATTAAACTGAAATTCGTAAATCTAATAAAAGGGGTAAAATACAATATATTCGTTTCCTATGCTATAACACTCACAAAACGGCACCAGAGGCTGAAAACGCGATGTCCATTTTTCCACGTTTTGTTTTTCACGTCCACATTTTAGACAACGCTTCCGCAACGTCCTAAATATTGACTTTGACTCGAAATATCGCCAACTTTAAACGATCGCTGGAAGTTTATTACATAAGCTAAAATTATGCAGTTTATATCAAATGAAAGCTAATTTTCTCCTCAAAATTTTGTTCGATTTACTTTTTCCTATTTCAATTCTAGAAAAAAGTTATTCGTCGTCAAGTAAAAACATTAGAAAAAAACGCGATTTACTTCCGCGACTGAAATCGAAAGTGAAAAACAATTGTTTACAGTTTTTTATGAGATCGGTTAAAATATAAAATTCAAACACATTTAGATAGAGAATTTTACTACCTTTTTAGACATAAATTTCTTTTTTCTCTAGATGACGAAATAATCATACCGCTGATGATTTTGTCTCGGACACCGATTTTTTAAAGTTGAAAAAAATTACGTCATTTTTTTACGGTCTACATACTTTAGTTTTTATAAAATAAATCATTGATTATTATATATTTACAAAATAAAATTTATATTTTTGTAAACTAGAGGAAATCAGCTTTATTGTCATATATAACACTTATTATTTCAACCAGGTTTTGATAGTTCCATATGACTTCAAAGTTATGCGACCCCTGAAAAAACGCTTATGACCCGAATTCGGGTCATAGGAACGGTAAAGAGTTAAGTTTGGTCTGGTCTGCTTTCAATAATGAAACTAGAGCGTGCCAGACCTAGAGCGGACCAGACCTAATTTTGGTCTGCTCATAGTCTGGTCTGCTTTCAATTTTGAACCATAAGTGTACCAGACCTAGAGCGGACCAGACCTAAGTTTGGTCTGGTCTGCTTTCAATAATGAACTTAGAGCGGACCAGACCTAAGTTTGGTCTGCTCTAATTCAGGTCCACTCAAGGATTGGTCAGTTTTTTTTTATAGGTCTGGTTTGCCTAAGGTTAGCGTAAACCAGACCTAGGGCAAAATTTTCTTTTAGAGTGAACTTGAGAGCAGACCTAGGTTAACTCAAACCAAACCAGACCAGAAAACAGCAGACCTGGACCAGCCTGTGGTCCGCTTTCTTAATCTGGTTCGCATACAGGTTAGGTTTGGACCCATCTGTAGGTAACAATCTAAATTCCTAGGATTTCAAAGGTTTGTCTTAAATTTGAAATTCAAAATCTAACTAATCTCAAATAAAAAAAATGTCGATTTACTGTAATGAATATTATTATAAAACTGTATAAATCAGGATGTAAATTCTTTTACATTTCCGTCAATACATGTTTTTATCAACTCCGAAAAGGCAATATATCGACATCGGACTTCGTCCTCAGTCAATATAAACGGTTTTTCTTGAGTCCATAAAACATGTATCGACCTTACCATAAGGCTATAAATGTATACTCACTACTATATTTAGAGTTCGAACTTGCCTACTTCAGATTTGACTATGAAGCTCCTGTGCCTTCTATTCATCGTCTCCTTGTTGTCTGTCCAGATGGTACAAGCCCAGTTACTAGCAACTTTACTCCTTGGCCAAGCCTTGACTGGTTCAGGGTTGTTTGGGGGATTTGGAGGAGGAGGAGGAAACTTCCGAGGCGGCGCTGGATTTCAATATTATCCTGTTTTCCTTCCTCCTGCACCTCGCCCTTATATTGGACGAGGATATTATCATTAGGAGTAAGTGCATACATGTTAAATACTATATAAGTTCTTTTTATCATCCTAAACCAGTTTTTCACTTGGTGAATGGCATTCGGTAATGAGTATTTTGCTAGTCCTGATATCTTATTTAAGGGAAATATCATTCTGAAGCACACAGATTTAAGGTTCAAGGCAAATAAAGACTCTTGACCCCTCGTTAAAAAACAAAAACAAAACAAAAACAAAATAAAGCAAACAAACAAATAGAAAAAGAAACCAAAATATATTTAGATCCAAATTCTTCGAAATTGCAATAGATTATTCCAGAATTAACTGTTCACTATGTCTCTCTTGATGTAGCAAAACCCAATATAAAATAAAGTTGAAAGTGACACCCATACAGGCAATCTCTTATGCATGTATGACTCTTGAAGTGGATCTGAATCGATGCTCAGCCCACAGAGCAACCAAGTGTGTACCCTAGGTGGCTGAATAGGGTGGCCCTCGTCCGCGGGGGTTGTCAGGTCTATAATACGGAAACCCTGACCGATGACCATAGTGGGCTAACGTGTGTGGAGAGTGCCACGCTTCATGCACGTAAAAGACCCCTTTGTGGACCGCCAAGTAGTGCACCACATTGGCTAAATTTTTCGCTCCTACCAACCTCTCCCCTTTTCCTGCGGTTCTTCAAAATTAACCGGTCCTTTGTGTCCCATCCCATCCCCATATTTCATTTATCATCATCATTTCATGTTCATTTATAGGTTCTTACATAAGTTCTTGGAAAAGACCGGCTGATCTTTCACGAGTGATAGAATTTTTCAGTCTTTTTGCGAGTGGAGCGCAGCGGAACGAGTCAAAAGACCCAAAAAATTCTATCACGAGTGAAAGATCATTGCCGGTTTTCCAAGAACGCGTGTAAGTACCTATTTCTTCCGTAAGAAATTAAATTTTATATTCTGAAACCTTAGAGGACTTCATTCTAAAAACCGAAAGTATAAAATAACAGTGCATTTCATTGGTCGACATCATCGATCAATATCAATACCGGCGGTTATTATTGGATAATTGACCAGTGTGAGATCGCTGCACGTGCTCGCATCTCAACCTGGTCATCTCACACTGTAAAGAGTCATTTACGGAAGAATTTATCATCCTTTTCATGTTCATCGCCTGTAAATAACCTATATAGCGTTGCACGGGCGTACAACACCAACTCACTCACTCACTCACCAAAACTGTTGCACATAATGTGAACATTGGACAAATCAACATAAAATTTCAAAGACCGTGACTACAGAAGCGGTACAAAACATAAACATTGGACAAATCAGTACAAAATTTCAAAGACCGTGACTGCAGAAGCGGTAAAAACGTAAACATTGGACAAATCAGTACAAAATCTCACAAGACCGTGACTACAGAAGCGGTAAAAACGTAAACATTGGACAAATCAGTACAAAATCTCACAAGACCGTGACTACAGAAGCGGTAAAAACGTAAACATTGGACAAATCAGTACAAAATCTCACAAGACCGTGACTACAGAAGCGGTAAAAACGTAAACATTGGACAAATCAGTACAAAATCTCACAAGACCGTGACTACAGAAGCGGTAAAAACGTAAACATTGGACAAATCAGTACAAAATCTCACAAGACCGTGACTACAGAAGCGGTAAAAACGTAAACATTGGACAAATCAGTACAAAATCTCACAAGACCGTGACTACAGAAGCGGTAAAAACGTAAACATTGGACAAATCAGTACAAAATCTCACAAGACCGTGACTACAGAAGCGGTAAAAACGTAAACATTGGACAAATCAGTACAAAATCTCACAAGACCGTGACTACAGAAGCGGTAAAAACGTAAACATTGGACAAATCAGTACAAAATCTCACAAGACCGTGACTACAGAAGCAGTAAAAACGTAAACATTGGACAAATCAGTACAAAATCTCACAAGACCGTGACTACAGAAGCAGTAAAAACGTAAATATTGGACAAATCAGTACAAAATCTCACAAGACCGTGACTACAGAAGCGGTAAAAACGTAAACATTGGACAAATCAGTACAAAATCTCACAAGACCGTGACTACAGAAGCGCTAAAAACGTAAACATTGGACAAATCAGTACAAAATCTCACAAGACCGTGACTACAGAAGCAGTAAAAACGTAAACATTGGACAAATCAGTACAAAATCTCACAAGACCGTGACTACAGAAGCGGTAAAAACGTAAACATTGGACAAATCAGTACAAAATCTCACAAGACCGTGACTACAGAAGCAGATCAAAACGTAGATATTGGACAAATCAGTACAAATCTCATAAGACCGTGACTGCAGAAGCGGTACAAAACGTAAATATTGGACAAATCAGTACAAAATCTCAGTAAAGCAGAACAAAACGTAAACATTTGACAAATCAGTACTAAATCTCAGTGGACCGTGACTGCAGAATCAGACAGATTAGCACTCTTAACTTGAAATTGATTTGTACTGAAGCTGATACAACTGCAAAAAAATATCTATTGTGTACCATAACTACTTCATGTAAAACAGATGTAAGTCGTTAAAATTGGTCAAATCTGTAAAACATCTTAGAAGAAATTAGAAGAAAAAATTTAACAATTGTAGAAGGTTCGTCTGAAAGAAACAAAGAGGCAGGCACCAATGGGGCATTCGAGTGTCAAAAGTTCGAAAGGGCACCGACAAACACGAACAAGAACAGCACGAAGAAACACAATACACGAAATCAACCGAACGGAAATCAACCGAACGGAAATCACCAACGCGAACTTAAGTCTTAACAAGAATGAACTCGGGTGTTCAAGAAGAGTAAGCGGTTCCTGCCTGCTATAGCACACCCGTCGTGTTGTGAATTTCTTATTCAGGGTGTCAAATCCGGTCAAGGAAGACAAAACAAAATTATACAACAAACCAACATCTTCACTCAGTTGAGAGATAGAAATCCCATATTTGTCTACGGTGTCTACCGTATGTGTCAAACGTGACGCTCTGCCACATGGAAATCGATGTAATTCCCGCAAGTCAACTTTTTAAGTTTTATTCCCAATTCTTTGTTGTCTTAGGTTTTTTAAACATCTCCTAGAGATAAATAATGTAACTTATTGGACCCAAGCAGTATGCTTGATTTCCTAGCTTGAACAACACATTTGTCATTTGATATTGAAACCATTTGCTTAGCGTCATTCTTAATTGGATTAGCATTTCAACTATGATCCGGATGGTCATCTAAGTTTAAAAATATACGATAAAATAGACGACTTATAAATTTCTATATTAATTTTTGTAATCTGGAAAGTTACATACCTACTTGCATACGGTGTTTATATTCACAACCATGGAAGTAGTATTGAGAAGGAAGAACTATATTACTTACATGTCACAACTTATTCGATTTACCAGAGATTGTACAAATTTTCAAATTTTTTTCCGACACTGTCTCCGTGACCGACTAGAAAGCAAAGGTTATAAGAAAATAGTCTCATACGATGTCTTAAAAAAATTCTTCATTCGTTATCAGCCATTGGTGGAAATTTTCAAAATTATGGCAGACGAAACAGTCATTGGTCGTTTTGATTTATAGTGTTTGACTGGTTGTTGTACTGAGATGACCATCTCAATATTCCTTTTATGTCTTCACAACCATATCTGTTTGTGTTTTTGGTTACGACCGGACCCTAAGATCGCAATGGAAGAGGGAGGTTCATTGCCATAAAACCTGGTTTAACCCACCATTTCTTTATAAATAAATCCAGGAAATATATCAAAAAGAAAGAAAGAGACTTGGCGAGGCTTCAGATGTATCTTACGAAAAAGCAGGAGATGAGAGAAATGCCATTTTCCAACCTAAGGCAGACCGCATTTGTATCGAGTTTGAATGTGTCCCACTCAATAAAATCAGAACTGGAAACAACAAAGAAGAAACTGAAAGCAGCAGAAGCATCCAAAAAGAATCATCAAAACGAGATTGGGAAATATGGTATTCGATTAATGAACTTAGAGGCAGAATGTAAAAATGTTAAAGAGGATTTGGATAAATCAAAACAGAGTAATTCTAATAATCTACTAAAAATTCAACAATTGGAATCGAACAACATCATGTTACATCAAGAGCTTCATCGACTTAAATCTATTCGGCCTGAGGAACAGCAAAATGTTGCCTGTTTGCGGACGCTCAATGAAAACCTAAGATTGGAACTGGAAGAGGCTTACAAAGAAAACACAGCATTGAAGAAACGCTTACATCAGGCAGAGGAGAATGCAGATGATTTTGTGTTAAACCATCCATTCTATTTAGCGCTAAAAGAAAATAGGATGGAGCTGGAATTCCAAGTTCGTGAAATAGCAGAAAAAGTAAATGCGGTGCAATTACGCGAGGGAACAATTTTACAACAACAACGGACAATTGAGCAATTACAACAACAGTTAGACGAATACCAGCAACTACAGTATTATCAGGATCAGAACTATCAAGGACAACCTCAATACTTTCCGCCTCAGCAGTTTCAGCAGCAACATTCATTTCGAGGGAATGGTCGTAGAAACAATTACCGGCGATTCTAAGACGGGGACGTCTTATTTTGGAAGAAGGGGGATATTGTCGTAGGGACACTTTGGACTAAAATTTAGGAATCTTTATATTATATAAATTATTTTTATGAAATTGTATTTTGTTAGTTTTTATTATTGCGTATGGACATATTATATTCGGACTTTAATTTTGAAAAGATATTTTATGTTAATTGTTATTTTATTTTAACTAAATTCTTCTGCTCTTTATCTAATTAATGTTTGTGATCTTTGTTGCCAATTAATTATTATCTATTTAGAGCTTTAAGTGACACTGCTTTATTTTCTTTGTGTTCAATGATAGGTATGTCAGGTTAATGAGATTAGGATTATAATTAATTGTATTGTCACTTTCGCTTTAATGTGAGTTAATGCCATCTGGTCACTTTGTCACTCATTAATTGAGATATTATTGTGATTCGTATAAATGTAAGGGTTACGAAGAATTGTCAGTGAGTGAGTTTATAGTTAAAGAGTTAGTTAGTCAGTTTTATTGTTGGAATCAGTATATTGTCATTTTACTGTGTTACCACGATTGGAATTAAAAGAATAAAGCATTAGAATATGAGTGGTGGTTCATGTCATAATTGTGCTATTTGTAATGCGCTATTAGTACTAACGCGTTACTTCACAGAAGTAGCGCGCTAGTTTCGACAAGTAACGCGTTACTTCTTAGAAGTAGCACGCTAGTTTTGACAAGTAACGCGTTACTTCTTAGAAGTAGCACGCTAGTTTTAATAAGTAACGCGTTACTTCTTATAAGTAGCGCGCTAGTTTCGACAAGTAACGCGTTACTTCTTACAACTAACGCGCTACTTACCAACAGTAACGCATTAACTCGAAATATTTTAGTAGTGCGTTAGAAACAGCAACTAACATGCTATTTGAGCAAATGATCTTAACAATGAAAATGCAAGGAAAAAGTAATAGTGAGAAGTAACACGTTACTAAAGCATAGTAGCGCGTTAGTTCTCTAAAGTAGCTCTTTATTTCTTGAAAGTAGCGCGTTAGTTCTTAAATGTAGCGCGTTACTTCTTCAAAGTAACGTGTTAGTTGATTATAGTCACGTATTAGTTGTTAAAAGTAGCGTGCTACTTCTAAGAAATAGCACGTTAGTTTGTTAAAGTAACGCATTACTTCTTCAACGTAATGCGTTACTTATTTTCACAATGTTTATTTGATAGCGCGCTAATAGTGAAAAGTAACGCGTTACTAAATCAGAGTAGCGCGTTAGTTCTCTAAAGTGACGCTTTACTTCTTCAAAGTAGCGCGTTAGCCCTTAAATGTAACCCGTTACTTCTTCAAAGTAACGTGTAAGTTGTTTATTGTAACGTATTAGTTGTTAAAAGTAGCGCGTTACTAAAGCAGAGTAGCACGTTAGTTCTCTAATGTAGCTCTTTACTTCTTCAAAGTAGCGCGTTATTTTGTTAAAGTAACGCACTACTTCTTCAACGTAATGCGTTACTTATTTGAAGTATTGCATTAATTGTTTAAAGTAACGCATTACTTAGGAGAAATATTGCGTTAATTGTGTAAAGTTCAAAGTAGAGCGTTAGTTGTGAACAGTAACGCGTTACATCTAAGCAGTAGCGCGTTAGTTCTTAGAAGTAACACGCTACTTATGAAAACTAGCGCGCTACTTCTAAGAAGTAACGCGTTAGTACTAGTTGCGCGTTACAAATAGCGCAAATATGACATGAACCGCCACTCATATTAGAACCAGCTTTCGAGTTTCCATAGAAACCGGTACCTCTACTAGAGCTAGACATCCTCCCTACAACATGCCTGTACCTGGTCAGGATCATTGTCATCTTCAATTTCTCCGCTATGTCTTCATTGTTTTGTCTTGTCACTAATCCTCCAGGTTGGTAGTTTTGTTACTACTTTTATTTACAATTGTCCTTACTTACCTAAATTTTAAGAAAGTGTTCCCTGTTAATGAGTTGTTAGTCTCGAACCCAAACTCATACTACCAAGGTCGAACATTATGATAAAGCCTGAAAGTACTCCGAACGTACACATAACAAAGTAGGTAATGGGATTGTATCATCTATTGATAAGCGTCTGGGTGATCGAGACTAATGAGTTGTATGTATATTAATCTCTGACAGGGTGAGCAGTTTCTGTCGGTATAAAACACCATTATAAATTATAAATGTACACTACAACATATCTATTTTATCTTTTCAGGTATCGGACGTTAACTATCATTCATCAAATTTGGTCTGGAGTCATGCTGTCATGCTATTTTTTTTATATCACAATTATAAAATAAGTATTCACTAAGTCATTATTTATAAGTAGCTATAGCACAGCAACAGCCGAGTTCTAAAGGTAACCGTTCCAACACTCCCTGATTTACATGTACATTTATACCTTGACGTTGGTCTTCAGTTTTAGGTTTTTTTCGAACTTGATGGTTTTCCTGGTTATTCTAAAAAAATCTGACTTTAATTTGATATGTTTTATTGTGTTGGTTGTTTATTTTGATTTGCTCGAAATAATGATATTTTTTGTGAGTTGCATTGTTCTGAATTCATACATCATAATCTTGGGCTAAATAGAATTATAGACTAAATAGGCTGTTTTTCACTGTGGATTTTTTTAATTGTCGTTTATATTGTAGGTCGTGTCATGTACACTTATTTCACATCTCATTACCAAACTTAGCTTTCTCCTTCTTCTAAACATTGATTTCATTTTAAATCTATCTTAGAAAAAGCGACTATTTAAAAAAAAATTATTCGACCTCTTGGCAATATGGTTATGTTTCGCATTTGCTACAAGTAATTTTTCTTTTAACCACATTTGAACTTGCAATATAAACAGACGCACAAGACTGGAGCATAACTATCATTTTATCTGATGGCTCTACAAATCATGTTTATATCAATCAATTGACCAGTAATCACATTACTTCAAACCAAATAAGCAGTTGTTTTTCTCGAGAAAGTACCGGCAATAATTCTATATAAACTATTGGTAATTTTCACGGAGAAGCCTAATTTGTGTCATTCCATCCCGGTCTGATCTAATGTGACAACGGAAAGTCTCTACGTAGTCAGCTTCTATTTTACTGATTACAAAATATAAGGTCATTTATACCAAACGACTTCTAATTAGTTCGGATAAGAACGTTTATTACCCCAAGGATTCTGTATTGGTCAGTAAAAGTGAGCAAATCAGTCTTAAAATACAAGATAGATTAGATTTTGATAGAATTCTGTTTAATTGATCATAAAGAACATAATGTATGTGAAATATTCAATAAGTATAGATTTTTGTTATGTATTCTTCTCAAAAATTAACACCATAAAAATAGGGATCCTAATGTGACAAATTAAAGAACCCACGTTGAACTTTACCATTACAAAAAATATATTACAAACCCAAATCTGAAAGCAATGCAAACCATAGGTTCCTTTCCGTCGCTATCCGTGATGTCGAGTGAAGTTTCAATAATTTCCTTTTGAGAAAAGCAGAGAAGTAATAATAGGATATTTGAATACCCAAAGTAAGAAAGGGCAATGACAGAACTAGTAAACACGAACGAAAACAGCACGAAAAAACATACAAAATAATATACACAAAAAAAAGCTGCATCAACAATGCGAACTCAAGTCGTAACGAGAATAGGCTCCTGAAGGCTGGCCTGCTATTTGCAGCAAACCCGTTCTTGTAATTACATGTTTTATGTCTCAACCTTTTATTCTTGGTAAGATCTCGAGAAGAGAAACTCTGGATTTTGAAATTGCGTTTGTCGGTGGTGGGCGGGTGGAGGAAATTAATGCACCAGATTTCGTAGCAACTACTTTTCATAGCCCTTTGATATGTGGTATGCAAGTTCAGTATGGGGTTTTTATATCGTAGGATTTGATTTTCCGTCTGTTGCTTACCTATTGTTTATTAAACGAATTCCAGAATGTTGTGTGCTTAACCCGTTTTCGTTGTTTTATACGATGGCGTAAAAACAAAGTTGTTGAAAAAAAAACTCTGTTAAAATATCTTTACACTAGTGAAATGCACATTAATTTCATTATTTTTTGTTTGGTCGTGATAGACAGAGGATTAGACCGATGATTGAAGTTTCAAGATCAACTACATTTGATTTCTGAAATGAAATGAATACACCATTGACAGTATAGACATGTTAAAGCAAGAGATACAATATTAAATTTTATTAATTCCCCAAATTACTATTGACTTTCCGGAAAAAAGTTAATAAACTATCATGTTCTTATCAGAAGTGAATCGGAAGAATACAAAATATTTGAATTGACACGATCAATCTGAAAATGTTGAAGAAGAGTACACAGAAATACCATAGTTAAGGGACAACCATTTGATATTACTCGAGTTGTGGTCTATCGTGAAAGGTAGAATACATAAAAATCAGAAAATAAAAAGGAAGGTTGGAAATAATAATGGCTTTAGAATTTGAAGAAATTGAGATTTTTTTAATTTTAAATCGCACATGTTTTTTTTCTAAAATGGAAAGGAAAGAAGAAAATAATCGTTAGCTCCAAACCCACATAAAAATCAAACTGTTGCGCCTCACCACAGAAACACAAAAGTGCAGATAGAACAATGATTTCCCTCGTCGTTCAGAGATGACCATGCATTCCAAGTCAAATCATGATGTATCAGTGGCTTTCCTGCATTTACAAACCTTCGGCGCCTTGTAATGTCTTGTAGCTTTTTTTGAATCTGAATATTGTAAAAATCTTTTTATTAGACGTCAAATATTGGCTGAAGGAATATTAATTCATTATTTATTTATTTTCTCATGTCGATATTTTGACACTTCAATACATCGTCACAATTACGTAAGATAGAATTTGGAATCAAGCTTATTGTATTCTAAGAGCAGCAATTGAATTTTAATGACATATTGATGAAACCAATCACAGAAAGTGTCGCAAAACATAGCTATCGACCTCTCTAATGAAAAGTTGAGCTCCACAATTTAAAGTCGACTTCTAAAAATGATTGACTTCTAGGAAGATGTCTTTAAGTAAAGTTTACAATTTTAAAAGAAATAATGCCGTTAAAATTGGCAAGGTGGTCGAGTGCGTTAACTTTAGTTCCTATGTAATAAGCATAGAACAAGTAATTACAGGAGGTTTTATTTAGACACAGCGAAGTTGAACAACAAACCTTTAAAAATCAAATGAGACCTTACGGAGGTTTTGGCTTTTTATGACAATTTTTGTTAAACAGTGATGCCGTGCTAGCCTTCTGTCCCTTTTGAAATTAGGTCATGTAAAAAGAGCCTTCTTAGACGTGTTAATTAAATGGAAATATTCATTTTTAATTCACTTTTACGCTTAAACTCAAAAAGTCTTAAGACAACTGTTATATGGGAGATATTGCTTTCTTCCGATGAAAGAGATATAGACGAATCAATTTCTTCTGAAATTAAAGTTGCGGCATGAGAAAATTAAATGGTAAATCAAAAGGAATATATCCAATCTATATAACATCCAGAAATTGTTTGTTTTTCTTGAGAAATAATAAGATTAGATATTAACTGAATCAACAAACCAGGCAAGCGAGATGATAAAACTGAATTCCTTAAACGACAACGCACACAATTTACATATCTATCTAAGCAGTAACCATCTAACTAGTACAAAATTCGTGCACATGCACTGAAATGGGGTAGATGGCATATTATGCAACTAGCGACTCGATTCATAGACAGCATACACTGATGCCCAATTTAGAAATTTGAGTGAAACTTTACAGATTAGATTCATGACATCATTATTTTTATTGGTTCAAAAACATTTAAACAGGTAATAAGAAAAATTTACCATAAAGGTTTTAAACATGTAACTCAGAACAAGAGGCTCCCAGGAGCCTGAATCGCTCACCTGACATGTGTGCCTGAAGTAAAGGCTATTAGGCAAAATCTATTTGACATTGAAAGGGCCATAAGTTTAATAAGGGGGTCATCTGACAATATGGTGGATCTTAAGGTGCTGATCACTTTTATCTCAATTAAAATTCAAAAATCTGTCACCCTTTTGAGTTATTAGCAAAAAAATGCAGTTTAACCCAATGTTCTATTTTTAGCCACAGCGGCCATGTTTTACAACCAATCAAAAATCCCCACATCAGTTCTATACACCTAATGCTAATAAACAACAATACCAAGTTTGGTTCCAATTTGACTTTAAGTCTCAGAGTTAACATCTTCAATGTAATGAGGAAATGCTTTTTAAAAAGCTCAATTTTGACGTTCTAATGTCAATAAATCCTCAAAGGAAAGGTCCTACAACGTTGACCCCGTTACATATTTTGTAGATCTTGATGTGCTTAACAATATGCAATTTAAATTTCTCAAATATCTTGTATAGTTTTCAAGATATTGAGCTAAACAGGTGCAAAATTTGCCAAAAATCCACAAAAAGGGCAATAACTCCTACATGGGTTGTTGGATTTTCTTTAAAATTTCAGAGCTGGTAGATCTTTAGGTGCTGATCACTTTTGTTCCCTATCAAAATTATAAAATCTGTCACCGTTTTTGAGATATTTGCAAAAAAACTGCCATTTACCCCTATGTTCTATTTTTAGCCACAGCCGCCATGTTTTACGACCAATCGAAAATCCCCACATCAGTTCTATACACCTAATGATAATAAACAACTATACCAAGTTTGGTTCCAATTGGACTTGAAGTGTCAGAGGAGTTAACGTTTTCAATGTAACGAGGAAATGCTGTAAAAAATGCTCAATTTTGACGTTCTAATGCATGGCAATAACGCCTCAAAGGAAAGGTCCTACAACTTTGACCCTTATACATATTTTGTAGATCTTGATGTGCTTAACAATATGCAATTTAAATTTCTCAAATATCTTGTATAGTTTTCAAGATATTGAGCTAAACAGGTGCAAAATTTGCAAAAAATCCACAAAAAGGGCAATAACTCCTACGAGGGTTGTTGGATTTTCTTCAAAATTTCAGGGTAGGTAGATCATGAGGTGCTGATCACTTGTCCTCTTGCCAGAATTTTGATATCTATAGCTGTTTTTGAGTTAAATAAAAAACTGCATTTTACCCCTATGTTCTATTTTTAGCCACGGCGGCCATGTTTTACGACGAATCAAAAATCCCCACATCAGTTCTAAGCACCGAATGCTAATGAACAATCATACCAAGTTTGGTTTCAATTGGACTTATGGTGTCAGAGGAGTTAACGTTTTAAAAAGTTTACGGACGGACGACGGACGACGGACGACGGAGGGACGACGGACACCAAGTGATGACAATAGCTCACATGACCCTTCGGGTCAGGTGAGCTAAAAAAGAGATGAAAATCAGAGGGACCTTAGGCTCTTAAAATCAAAAGCTTTAATAAAGTCTGTTCGGTCAATGTTTTCATATGATATCTTTTTGAGACATTGGCTCTTAAAAAGTAAACAAAATAACATTTTTTTCATTTAGTTTTGCCACCTTAGTTTGAAAACTATTGCAGTAAGAGAAATGTTGTTGCTGGCTTAAATGTGCAGCTGAAGAGGCTCCTCGGAAGTCTCATTACAGTCGCAGAGGTGAGGTGGCCTCTTTTAAGTGTATGGCCCATAGAACAGCCCCTATGACTGAAAGGACCAAGTGAAAGATTCGGGCCTCTTGGTTTAAGAGATTATTTTTATGTACAGAATATGATTCATTTGTCTTTTGGAGATTCTTTGTCGAGATTAGCTAGGGTTTTTTGATTGGTCATTCGTGTGTTTTATTATCAATGCTACTGATGACTGGTAAATAACGAAGCACCTATATACTACCCGTTGTATCTTAATCTGTCGTTTCTGTTATAAGATATTCTTAAAGTTTAAATTCGTATAGAATGTGTATTCCTTCCCTTTCTTGAGCTGTTTTGATTATAACTGCTTTTTCACCAACTTTAAATAATGTTCACACACAGCATTGCCTTGAGCTTGTCACTCTCAATTCTGTTTTAAAACCTGCCAATGTAAAACTCTCTAAACTTTGTCCTGAAAACCTGTCACTTTTACAGCTCTGAAGCTGAAAACTCTGAAAAATGTAGTTTTATTTATTCTGTGCTGTTTCAAGTTGTATAAATATTTGATTTGTAATAAACTAGTTTGTATGAAGAACATTTTACTCTCCAACCAAAAAGGACACTGTCTTCAATTAGTTCTTAGAAAATATTCGTCATTTTGACTTATTCATCACGAGTAAGGCCTGATCGAACGATAAAATGAGATTATTTGCAAATAAATGATTATTCTTCCGACATTTCATTTATTTGATGAATGGAGACGTTCTGGTGATATGATAAATAACACAGCGAGGTAAAAATGTATAGAACAGGTTGACAGAACTTCTACATCAAGCAGAGGGAAATTTAATGTGGCAAAAGTTTATCGAAGTTGTAATCGATACATAGTATAGCCAAAAAAAACCTAACTCTTGTCACATTGCCAGTGACCCGTTAACTGTGAAGCCATATTCAATAAAGCTATTAAATACCAGTGGGTGTTAACAATCAATTTAGTTTTGCTGGATAACCTCTACTGCAACATATGCATGTTAAACACATAATGTTATCATAACGTTAAACATATGTTTATTTTATGTTTAGTGACTTTATTTTAAACATGTTTGAAAACGCGCGTTTTTTCATATCTTTTATATTTTAGATATGACCAACAAAAGGTTTTGAAAAAATATGTAGAAAAATTATTTGAAACGAATTGCCAATACATAACCAAATTTTTTAAGTTAATGTGTCTGTTAACATATTTTATGGCCCTGTCACACTATAACGTTTTAGCCAACGTGTGCCGAACGTTCGAATAATTTTCTAAAACGTTGGAACACGTTGGCAGTCGCTTTAAAAAAATCAAAAAATATCTCGGTGAACGACCACAAAGCGTCAGACTAACTACCTGCAACGCACGACAAACTTATTCAAAACTTATCTATAGCGTTTGTCCGGCGTACTTGACGTTTGCCTAGCGCATGTGTGGCGACTGCAGAACGCATTCATAGCGTTAGTCCAACTTATAATTTTTTTCTTTCGGTGGGGAGACCTAGGATTTCTGTTCTTTTCTTTAGTATTATTTCCAGTAGCCCAAATAGATCTATTATCCGGTTTAAATGTATTGCTGGATTAATTAATAATTATAGTATAACTAATGAGTGGTGGCGAATATCAATTTTAATGTCACGAGTCTCGAATAACGCCAGGATTCAACAAGTGCGCGGAATTCCGCGCACGAGTTGAATCCCCTAGCGTTATTCGACACGAGTGACATTAAAATTGATATTTGTCACCCCGAATTAGTTATACTATTTATTATATAGATAATTTGGAAAAACGTGACTAAAAGATCATCGAATAATGAAAACGAAAGAAATTATTGATTAATGAATTGTGTATTGCGCACTAATCTAAGCTACGTATTTTTCGCGGGAAACTTCACGAGGGTTAGATAAATTCGCACGCGAGTTAGATAAATTCTGTAAATAACTCCGTGAAAATCTAGAAATTTATTTAACTCGGAAATCACGATCTTTCACCTATATCTATATAATAATTATAGATACATCATGTGAATTTTGTGTCGTTATAAAAATTTTAGTTTTCAGCGTTCCGGTAATATGAATGTATAATTATTCTAAAGCCGTTTTTTAACCGATAGTGATGATTTTTGCACTCTAAAGAATAAAATATAGTGTAGATTTTATATTTTGATATGTCAAAAATATACAGAGAGTAATGCATGCGCTTGTTAACAAACTCTCAAAATCTCAAATTAGTATATACATGTAAGAAATACCGGTATGTAGAGTTTGCCTAGCATCCTTTTTATAGCACTTGACTAATGATGTCCTTAATAGAGATAAACGCGTGTGCTTATTGAATATTAAAAATACACATTATTTCAAATGAGTATTAAAGTTAGACTGTCGTTACTCGTTGTATTTGAGTATTTTTCTACCAAAGACATGTCCACCGAAAACACGACAGGTGTATTACAATTTGCAAGAATTACTTTCAATTCCAGACCATCTACATGTAAGTTGTCTTTGTTATATTCAAGATCTTTTTGGCTTTGTGTTCATTTTTTTTGGTAAAAAGATTTTTTTTCAGGTTTGAATTAGTATTTGAAGCTTTTGAAATTGACTTTCCCCCTTGTAATTCAATCTAACTTATAACATTCTTGGGCTGATACGCTACTCGTTCGTTACAATGACGCTCTGTGCGCTCTGTACACGTTTTAGACACGTTGAATAGGTTTCTTGGTCGTTAGACTGACGCTAGACGTGCGCTGCATTATCGCTAGACACGTTCGTTTCCATTTAGCTAAGCGTTCGTCAATTGCATTTCAACGTGCGCACAACGACCACATAGCGTACATCAGCGTGTGTATAACGTCGATCCTTCTAACTTATGCCTAGCGTTCGAATATTTTATTTCTTACACGTTGGCGAACGTCGGAAATTTTAAGCATGTTGAAAAATTTGCGACACACTCGGCGTTCACCAACACACGCTGACGTTCGCTAACGTGTTTGTAGCGTGTTCATAACGTGTACAAAACTTACACAACGCACACCAGCGTGTTGAAAATATATTCTAAAACGTCGGCACACGTTGGCTTAAACGTTATAGTGTGACAGGGCCATTAAACATATGTTCGTCGTATGTTGAACATATGGTTTCAAAGATATGATTATCATATGGTATACATATGATTAAATGCATGTTAAACATTTGACGAACAGATGTTTACAATATGTTGCTATTTCTCCTGTGTATAGTAAGAAACATTTGAATTCAAACAATTGGAAGATAGCAAAAAAGAAACTTAACATATATATTACCGAAACGCAACCTTTTTGCCAGAGCGCCTCTGACTATTCTTAAATAGGCACCAGCCTTTTCAAAATGTATTGCCTTGAATTTTTGTTGTAAGACGGCTACACTGTTCAGAATTAATTAACAAGTAAGCAATATCTGTAATATTTTTTGGTTTATTGAAGCATAAAAACAATCTAAGTATTGACTGTAATAAGACTATTTTTTTAATTCACGGATTATGTTAACTGTGCACCATGAAAAAAAATAGTTTATTCCCGAAATAAACGGGATGCGATATTAGTTTCTTTACGATATTATGCGTAGTTTAAATGACTGTTAAATCCAATCAAATTCTTTAAATTTTCTAAAGTATACCGGAAATAACGTAAATTTTCTTTACTTGTAATCTTCTAACATTTATTTAAGGATAACTTGCATATTTTGGAATTCCATATCCCCAATGAAAAAAAAACAATATAATACAGTTAATCCAGAAAAGCGCTTCACACGCAGTCAAATTTGTCTTTAAATTTGTATATATATCACAGTCATTTCAATATGTGGATCGTGTCTTTCTGGCACATATTCCATATTATTTCGTTTTTAATATTATTTCAGAGTTTGGCTTTAGTGCCGTGTGAAGGTCGTAGAAAGCTTCCCCGTGCTTCAGTTGTATGCTCTTGTATATTTTCGAGTACTGGAATGTGTGTTTACATATTTCCAAAATTTCCAAAATTTGACAACGTTTTGGATATTTCTTTAAAAATTGATAATTTTTTCTGCTTGGTCATTGTTGTAATATTTTTGGCTTCCGTTTTTTGTTTTATCAAATCTTATATGCTACCGGTTTTCCAAGTTTTCTACTCCTAGCGTGTCAGATGAAGGTTAATCCAGAAAAGCGCTTCACACGCAGTGAAATTTGTCTTTTGTATATTTATCACAGTCATTTCAATATGTGGATCGTGTCTTTCTGGCACATATTCCATATTCTTTCGTTTTTTATTTTTAATTCGTTATACATATTTACATGAAAATTTTATTTGTAAAAAAAAAGAACAAAAATGGTGTCACTTCCTGTAAAAAGTGGTCGTATGGGATAAGCTCAGGGGTAAGAAAAAAAAATCGTCAATCAGATTGCAATGTTTAAATCCAATTTATTATTGATACCACAATGTCGTTTTAAAAGTAAATTAGTTATGTGACACATTTTTATACGTAAATGTAGACCTTATACTCAGAGACTGCTGTGATTATTCGTTGCAATAAATACTGGCGCAAACCCATAAGAAGAAAAACTTAACAGAACGTTAAAATTTAATAAAACATATATGTAAATCGGATAAAACAATTATGTTTTTTGTTTATTTGACCGGTTGGATGATTTATTTGGTGTAATTCCTATCATTGGTTTCATAGGTCTGGAGTGCTTTATTTCCAATATTCATTCTTGCCGTATGCCATTGGTAGGGATATGATTCGTAGTTGTAAGTTGACATGATCACGACACTTTCCAAACCATGTCTTAAAAAGGCTTTCTGTATTTATTACTAATGCACCCTTAGTAGAAGGTATAAATGACACACTGAAAAAAGTGTTCATGTACCTTCATATAGAAACACCAAAGTAAAACAGCAAGCAGCACAATCTAACCAATGGCCGCCATGAAGGAGTTGCATGTTACTTTTACGGATCAGGATCAACCCATATTTCTTTTGTTGTGGTAAGTCGGGATCATTACAGCTCAATTCTTCCTGAAGGATATTGTCTTGTTTTGTCTGTTCGATAATTTGGTTGTTCCTTATATTATTAATGGTCAAATCATAAAGTCATAAGTAAGAAACTTGTTGCTCACAGTTTCTATTAAAGGTAAATAGTAAAATTACAGAACTTGGAGGGTCAATCTCAATGTCAAAGAGGAAAGACAAAGCAAGGAAGACACACCGGAATAGTTTTAAATCGCAAAGGTCCTGACTTGGTACAGATATTTCAAATGAAATGGTGGGTTAAACCAGGTTTTATGGCACGCCAAACCTCCCTTTGCGATCTTAGGGTCCGGTAGTAACACAAAAGTTACACTATTTAATATTTATTTATTCTTTAGAGATATAAATTTTAACTTGTTTAAAAACATTAATGTTTTCTACAAGTTATTTATATCATACCTAAGAATCTTTTCCTGTTTACTGATTTACTAACAAAGGCAGCTACATTTTTTGTCATAACAAAGATTACTTGGAATGACATAATAAAATTAAGAGAATTATCCTGTCTTTATGCACCAAACAAATTATCCTGTTTTTATATACCAAGATACATGCATGTGCTTAACGGGGCATGGCTCCATGCTGCTTATATAATACCATGGAATTTTAGTGCATGACTTCATACTGTTACTTTAAGACCGTGGAATATTTAATTTGTTGATCACCAACGTTCCTGTCGTAGAAACATCCACTCAGACAATACCATTATCCTTGTGAACTCTGTGTATTTGGTTCGAAGTTTTCGATTCTGCCATATTATAAGATACTTTTTAATTTGGTTTCTTTGTTAAGCATATTGTCTAAGCGCATATCTTTGTGGAAGTCATGCTTTATAAGTTCACAGGGTATATCAATGGATTCGTCAAGGAAGTGTTTCTATTCAATTGAGAACAGGTAGATGGCGGAATGGATTTTAATTTGATTTATAACACAATGAACGATTCCAAGATTGCATTGTAAACTAGAAAAAAAGGTACTGAAATTATTTTGGCATCTAAATGAACATTTCATCTTAAAAGGGGTTAATAAGAAAATTAAGGGAAAGAGATAATCAAGACGATGCATAAAACAGGCTGTTACCTGCCAGAGTACTGGAAATCATTTAATACATCACAAATAAAATCCTACATGGTCCGGATTAAGTGTTGGGCGGTAGTGAGGTAGTGATTTGTAAGAACCATAAGAAAACAGTTTTGAAAAATATAATTATATTTCTATTTATTGCTTGGAGCAAACAAAAGAAACAAAATCTGATTTTTAGATACGTATATGGAGGTGACGAAATGTTCAATTTCATCTTTTTAGCCAAAATCCATTCTCGAAGGGTCCCCGAGTAAGCATTTTGTTACCACATGTACAGGTACACGTGTTACTCCCGGCACACAGTCTTTTGTAACAAATCACATTTTACATTTTTGTCTTAATTTTTTTTACATTGTTTGAAAAGCATAAGAAGCAACCAACAGCCTACAGCCTACCTTATTGTTTTGTTTTCTAAAATACGTGTCGAACCAGTTGGTGTTTATATATAAATATTAATCAAAGACCATTGCAGGCAGCAACATATTTTCAAGTGCTAGGCAAAGAGCGTTATGTATTTAAAAAAAGCACAGTAAAAAAAAAATATATAAATAACCACTCACGATAGGCGTTCTAGACAAAGTCTGAAAGACCAAGGAGGTAAAGGATAAAAAGCATTAAATTAAAGTAACACTAACATATATATGACGGTTGAAAGTAAAAAATTCTAGGGTTTTAATTATTTAGAAACTGATTCTGGAAATTAATGACTGCATCTTTAAATAAAAAAAAGTTTTAGCATTGTAGCTGGTTAACCAATGCTAGAAACAGGATTATTTTCTGTGTCCTTTTAAATCAATTCAAAAAAGAGAGTACCGTACAATCAATTTCATACCCAGGATTATTTGACAAAGTATATGTTTGTACTTGTCTGAATGTTAATTGTTCTTCGTCAAGAAAGGGATTTTTCTTTTGAAAATGTTAGTTGTTTTTCGTCCGGAATGAGATGTTAATTGTTCTTCGTCCAGAATAAGATCTTTCTTTGAAAATTTTAAGATTGTATTTGAATCATGTACATATTATTTTTTTTTTCATCTAGGTTCAGTTTCAAGACGACAAACAGCGACCTCTGGTCACTTAAAAGTCCATTGGCATCCTTTTTAATCACCGCTGATCTATTTAACTACTGTAGCATACACTTTTTCCGCCTCTTAAATGATCGATCTCAGTGTCCAGGAAAAATCCAAGAATAAAAGACAAACAAAGGAGAAGAAACGCCAGAGAAATTTAAGTTTGCAATGGTCCTAACCCGGTACAGGCGTGACATTTTAAATGAAAAAGTGAGTAAAACCAGGACTTTTGGCACCAAACCTCTCTTTTCAACAGAGAGTTATTTTTTTTAAAATCCATCGTCAGAGGAATAAAACAAACAAGAACGTGTTGTTCTGTGCACAATGTTCTCATCTTTATCGAAGCTTATGTTTGTATTTAGTCGAATTTATGTTAATTGTTTTTTGTCAAGAAGAGGGTCTTTCATTGCACTTTAGGATTGGGCTTGAATCATATGTAGTTTATTATCAATCCAGGGGCCAATTGAAAAACAGCGAGCAGCGACCGCTGGTCACATTAAAGGCTGCTTGCTGTTTTCCATTGTGGATGTTTTAAATTTCCGTATGTCGCGTACACTTATTCCACATCTCATCTTCTTCTCTTAAATCATTTAGTTTGTCTGCGTTGGTTGGATTATAGTGTTTTGAGTTCAAACAATTAAACAAAGCTACAAGAAAGATTATTCTTTTCTTATCTGTATAATGGAAAGCCATTTAGTTGTGAATATTCTGTTTTTTTTATACAAAGGAATTGTTTTTTTACGAGTGACCAATTAAATTACGAACGATTGAAATGTATTTTTAAACCTTTTTTGACACTTTACTTAATTACAGAGTTGAAACATATGTCCTTATCATCAGGAACAGTCCTGAGGGAATCTATGTTTTTAATGTTAGGCGATTTAAATAGATTAACAAAAGATGCGTTCCTACCAAATTGATTGATAGAGATTTATTTTATCTTAGTGCCTTGGGAAGGATTTAAACGAAATGTTTTTTGAGCAAATGTCAATTTATTCCATTCTTGAACTTTTCAAACTAAGTATAATACTGTATATTAAGAAAGGAGAAAGGTTTAACGACCGGATGCCTCATATTTATACATGTACGTAGATCTATAGTACCAAAACATTACAATCATGTCGAAGTCCCGTTTATTTAATGCTAACTTCAACATCAAACTGGTATATTTGTTCACGTCTCTGGCCACTAATTCAAAGATCTGTGGTTCGTTCCTCGTCAAGTGTGAAAGGTTTTATGACTCAGCTGTTTGACACTCTCTATATAAATGTACCCTTTTAGGATAGTCTTTGGAAATGATGCTAGCCCTTCGGAAGGAATGAAAAATAGTTGTCTCGTGTATGGGAAAGGAAATATAAACACCTACACGTTATTATAAGACCTCTTTGTAGAGTTCCATAACAGTAGCGTCAATGTGGGCTGCTAGAAAGACACATCCGAACACTGCAAACTGGAGAGAAATCCACATAAGCTTGTATCCAAATCCAGGATAGATCCTCGAGTTAGTTAATTATGAAAAGGTCAAGAGTGGGCTTTCAAACCCCACGTTGTAAGAAAGTCAATTGAAGCTTGAATGAAACTCATTTTTTCATTTTGAAAAAAAAACTTGCAATATTACATGAAAAGGTTAATTTATGTGTGTAATTAAAAAAATCACTTGTACTTTTGTTCTATTTTTATTTGAAAATAAATCCATCATTTCATAAATTTAATGAATATTAATAGTGAATTAATAAAATTAATATCTGATCTGCACAATAAGACTTATTCAAGGTACGATATAAGCAATCTTTATTAGTCGAACATAATGAATCATGCCACCCTTTGATAAGGATGATCTTGACAAAAAGTAGTCAACTTATACGAGGCAAGTTTCATGTTCTCATGAATGTTAACTTTATAGCGTAAATGTGGTTCTGACCAACGTCGCACTATATGATTGTTATACAACAAGATGACGTTAATTTGCTTAGTGCTTCATGTTCGTTAGAAGTCCGCGTGTTTCACCTCCTGAACGGTAATCTATACCTATCAAGGGAACTCCCAGAATGGTTGTAGTTCAGCATATCTACGGAGCTAAATCACAGTTTACAATTCTTTATACAGAAGCTGGTTCCATTCCGGTGATGGAGAGTTTAGTTGATCGTCGGTGATGTCTGTTGTACTTTAAGGAGCCGTTCAAAGATGTCCTATACTTCCCGCCATGAACAAAGCTTGTCCTTATTGTCATATCGTCTGAAAAGTCAGGTAAATCCGGGTCCTTGTAACACTTCCTACAACAGCTCCGGAAAAATCGACGGAAAGCTCTCTTAAACTTATCCTGTAAAAAATGTAAAGGTCATGGTAACACTTAATTCCTGACTAGGTCAAGCTATATGTCGCTTATGACTAAGATTAAAGGAGAGGGGGAGCTTTTTCAACTATTTAACAAGTCGTTTATTTTCATTACCTGGTATACGTCAGGTTTGCTAGCCAAAGGTAACAATCCGCGAATATTTACTTTCTGTGAAACGATATTTAGCAGATCAGATCGAAACCCGTGATTTCTGAAGATTCTGGTATGTTGGTTATTTATCAAATACACGGTCAAAAGGAAGCCCATTGAAACCGCTGCGAGTGTTAAAAACTTTCAGTTTGAAGCCATTCATGTAGGTTGATTTGATTGGCTTTGTTTCTGATTTTGAAAGCAGTTTTGGACTGACAAAAGAAAACACAAAAATCAATGACACCTATACACAGTCTTATGTAAAATATGTTATTATAGGTTTATGCAGACATTTGTGTATAGTAAATAAGTTTCAAAAAGGTGATAATTTGAAAGAATGAATAAAATTAAAGTCAGGACCAGTAAAAAAGTAAAGACAAAACTACCAAACTAGGATGTTCAATCTTGTATGTCCAAAAAGGAAAGACAAACCAAGGCAACGACACAGCGGAGATATTGAAGACAGCAATTGTCCTGACTTGGTACAGGTAATAATAAAGAAATGATGGGTTAAAGCAGGAGAATGATTAAACAATTAATTACTGTTGTGCTGGTTTGGTGCAGAAAATGTTCTCTGACGCAAGAAGTGTGTATCTTTTTTACAAATGTTATCCTACTTTTGCTGACGCTCAGGCAATAAACATAATGTTATGAGACACAAGATGTTCTATGCCGGCCTTCCTACTCGTTAAGTCGCGTCGAGTAGGTCTATAAGCTGACCATCGAGACAATATTGAATTCCAGCTAAATGACTTTATCAAGATATGTTTTGGTTTATATGTTCAGACCATAATAAGATTGTGGTATTATATAACAAGTGATGTGTACAAATACCCTTACATCATAAAATGACATATTAGGGACTCTAAATCAAACTCTCCTAATTGGATTCAACGAGCCATCTAATTTTATTTGGAGAATTTCCGGAAGCATTTAGAATCTCTGAATTATGCACTTTTGATAAATGGTCTGATAATTGGCATTCCTACGACTTGTACAGATTTAAAATTGCTCTGTTTAGATGTGTCTGATACCAGGGAAATCGTCTTATTAATTCGATCATCCTTATATAGAACGAGAAAGAAGAAAATCTTTTGAAAACTTTATCAGTTCTTTATTGCTGTGCAATTATGCAATAAATTCTTCATGAAAGTTGCAAAATTTGACAATTGTAGCTATAATTTCATGATTGAGCGATTAAAGATGCAGACATATGCAAATATGTTAATAAAATTATTTTTTGTTACCGTTTGATTAATTTGATCACGGAAGCACTTATTCAGTATGATTATACAGGGATGTCCAAAACAAAAAACAGAAAACATGCAAAAATATGACAAAATCTTAGGTAAACAGAGGAGGCATAGAACATTAGTGATTATATACCGATACATATCCCATCAGTTTTATTTAATCCCTGGATTATAAGACCCATAGCAGGTTTAAATTGATAGAAATTTTCTTTGAAAATTAATGTACAAAATTAAACACTTAGAATATTTTAGAAGGATCAAGAAATAAGAAAATAAGAATTGTCTGTTATAAATATGTGCATGTATAATTCAACATCTCATCTCGATCCCCCAAAAAAGCAGCAAAATCTGTACTCTAACTTGTCGTTATACTTACATTTAGCAAGCCGTATATAAACGGGTTGTAACAAGAATTACTCATTGCCAGCCAGTTGGAACAGAACCAGATGATGTTGATATACTTATAACTGCAAAAGAAAGAACAAAATTTTTTAGAAAAAAAAATTCTATAGATCAATGATTTTGAGCTAAAATTGAGAGTGAGAGAGTGAGTGACTGTTTTACGCCCTAGTAAGAGTAAAAATAGGTTATACAAGGGCAATGAACGTGAAAAGATGATGAGAAATATGATGAAGGAGGGGAAGCAGTATACATTTGTTGACTGGTCAAGAGGAAAACAATACGTTTGTTTCCACGAAGATCTTATTAAATGTTTTATGATATCTATTCGGTTAGCTCCATAACCTAGACTACGCTACTACGCACTGTCTGTAACGGCTACTGCCAATCATTCAAGTACTGTTCCCCTAAGGTAATAATTTTGGTCATTTTACCAGAGTAAAAATGTGTAGCTAAATAAAAAAAAAGTAAAGTATAATAATAAATCTTAAAAATCACTGGAATGGAGTAAGGTGTGTAGGGGAAATTAGCTTATATATAATAAGCCCTTTGTCGTGCACTCATGGCGGTTCACAATGGAGTCTTTTTCGTGCATTAAGCGTGACACTCTCCACACACAGTGGTCGACTACAACCAGCGGCCAGACATTATGTGTATTGGCTTGACAACCCCGGCGGACCAGGGCAACCTTACCAAGCCACATGGGGTACACACTTCGGTCTATCTGTGAGCAGAGCACTAGCCCGCCGTCAGAACCCCAAAACCTTTTGAATGACAACCTGGACATATATATGGTTATGAGCATATTTGCCATCCAGGACCCGAATTGTGAAGTTGGTTTAATGAAACGCTTGTAACAAACTGACGAAACACAGACTTTTTAATTTTTTTAGCTGGCCATGTGAAAGTGAAACCAATGCCCAAAGATTTTAGCCATGTTTATATAATCATTTATTTTCTGACATGTCACCACCGAGCTATTAAGTTTTAAGGAATAGAAACCCCTGACTTAATTTCAATTCCGATTTCAATGTGAAATTGATATATATGCTAACAAATGGACAAGAAAATGAATGAAAGTCAATTCCGAGAACAAATAAAATAAGAAGAGTAGAAAATTAGGTTTTCCATACCACTCTTCCAAGAAACAATTGCTACTTAAGTTCATTTTTATCTCGTTTATCAAGGTTTGTCACTCGGAAACATGTCAATAATTAGAATGTAAGCCGGTTCTATCGTCTGCTTCTCCTTTCCCGCTCCTTTATATATTTTATTCATTGATGAGAAAATGATTTTCTGATAATTTAATATAGAATTATGACTTTTTATTGTCTGAACTGGTGACACAAACAATATAAAACACATCAACATTAGTTATATATTTTTTTTGTTCTTTAAGTGCATAGTCTGAAAAATGTCCCACATATAAAACAAAATCCGAAGTAAAGACATTGCTTTCCATTATGCGGTTCATACCAGTTTAATTTGTTTCGTCACCGGTTCGTCTGGTTCGTGTTTTGATGTAAACCGTTTGTGCCGAACCAGGTAATGGAACACGAATCTAAGGTTCAAATGGTGCAAACCACATAATGGAAAGCGCCCCAGGTATAATTAAAACTGGGTGCAGTTCCGAATGTCTCCCAAAGGAAGTCCCATTAATCACATGGGAAAAATTTGGGTAGGGTGTTTCCCTATAAATACACGTTTTACAGGAGTCTTAGGGGTAAGCAAAATCCTGGAAATGCCTTTAAATGCATTTTTAGAATCTCATGGGAAAAATTTTGGCAGGGGTTCCCCTGTAAATCAAAGTTTTATAGATGTCCCTTGAGTAAGCAAAATCCTGGAAATGCCTTTAAGGTAGTAGGCCTGGGTGACCCCAAAATTTTCCCAACAGTCAATTTTTCTAAAAGTTATATGCTGTTATTTACTAGTACAGATACATAAAATAAACAAGTTTCAAGAGATTTCACCGTCTAGTTTCTCCGCTAGGGCACTGTAAAGTCTTATACATATGACCATTAAAGACCTTTGCCGACCTAAATGCCCTAATTTGAATTGAGGGGCTTATTTTCAAAAATAGGTTTTAGAATAATTAATTTTTGGCGAATATGAAAAGTTATTGGGTGAGGCAATATAAATTCAACGCTTTGTTAATGATTTTTCATTTGTAATTACCAATACAATATAAATCATATTAAGTTTTTGAAAAAAATGGAACACAAAAGAACAGCTGGTGGGACAAAATAAAGCAATTTTCTTAAAAGCCTATCAGTCGTTTTTTAAGAAAAATAAACACTTTGTTAGTATCATGAAAATGCAACATTACACCAAAAATTAGACAAATTCACCGTCAATTTGTAAAGATATTTCATTTTAAAGGTATCATAGGCATACCAAAAATCAAGAGAATAGGGGTGAAATAATCTCAAATTCAAAAAGAATGAATTAAAAACTGTCTTTTAATACACATTACCATTAATTATGACTTATTTGTTCAATTTTCGAAATATTTGAAACAATGTTGGTATTTTAATAATATTAGGGACATCATTTCTTCGGGGCGAGATAACCATATGCAACTTGGACCATACCAATTCATTTCCTTCCCCATACAAAATTTTCCCCAGCAGCAGACAACAAAATTGGACATGTAAACATTTTATCTGTCAGGTTTTTGTGATTTTCTGCATCTCAATGTAATGTTCTGACTATTGACATGAGAAAGTTGCTTTAGAAACCTGGCAGAAATAAGCATGGATATTCATTGTGTTGTGCTTATGTTCAGGTAGGACTTTTTTATTATTCAATCATTGAATTTCATTCACTTAGAATTTTAAACTTAAAAAGACTTGTTTATAAAATGTTATGATTTTGTTTTATTATGGAAATGCAAGGAAACATTATATACAGAAATGCTCTGAAAACAAAGCCTGATCAGCATCAACAAAATGTTTGGAAAATAACTTGAATATAAAACATTCAAATGACCTCTGATCTGTTTGAAAGAGTTATGTCCCTTACCCCAGGTCTACTACCTTAAATGCATTTTTATAACCTCCTGGAAAAAAATTGGACAGGGGTTTCCCTATAAATGCAAGTTTACAGAGGTTCCAGGCAAAAGCAAAATCCTGGAAATGCCTTTAAATGCATTTTTAGAACCTCATGGAAAAAAATTTGGGCAGGGGTTCCCCTATTTACACAAGTTATTAAGTATTTTATCATTTGAGGGGGTGGGGCATGACCCCCCTCAGACCTCCCTATGGTACCAAATAATTTGTCTAATCATAAGGAGTTATAATATATATGGTTATAGGGTGGGGATCTCAATGGTTTTCAAAATATTTGGTATTTTATCATTTGAGGGGGTGGGGCATGACCCCCACCCCCCTGTAGTACTAAATGGTTTGTCTTATCATAAGGAGTAATAACATATATGGTTATAGGATGGGGATCTCGATGGTTTTCAGAATATAAAGTATTTTATTATTTGAGGAGGTGGGGCATGACCCCCTCAGCCCCCCCCTATGGTACCATATGGTTTATCTTATCATAAGGAGTAATAATATATATGGTTATTTGAAGGGATGGGGCATGACACACACACCCAAGACAACAAAACGGATGGTTTACCATAATACCTTGCCACTACCTTTACTCAAATATCCAAGTTAAGAGAGTATTTCTAAGTTAAGATTACAAATTTACAAGTTATATCACTTTTCCCATTGACTTCTATAGTAAAATTTTGCAAAACCCCACCCCCTTTTGAGACTCCCAAAATACATGTTCCCTCCAACATACTGAAAATTTTTATTCAGGAGGTGCATCTAGGAATATGGGCCTATCAAGTCATATGATATCATATCAAACATTTCCGTCTATCTGATTCTGAGAAACGGTGCACACAAGTGTTAAAAAAATCGCGCCCGGAAAGAAGAAAAAAAAAAGAACTGACCAAAAACAACATGTCTCCAAACTTTGTTTGGGAGACATAATAAGAGGGTGAGTTTCAAATTAAACGATATGTCAATATGAAATATGTCATAGAACAAATGGTAGCTAGTGCTTCCTTTCGTATACGGTTGTTTCACCAAGCACAGGATTCGGGTTAATGTACAGTTGTCTTGAGTTATTAATTGTATCAGCCATATCATACAATTTTTTACTGGTCAAGAGCTCGAGAAAAACACTATGTACAGTTGTTTCCACGAGTCACGCCTACTGAGCACTATTTACTGTATAGTTTAACCAGTAAATATTCACGCCGACTGTCATGACTGTCAATCATAAAGGAACTTTTATAAAATTCAAGATTTAATAGTAAAATATAATTATAATGTTTATCTGTATTTTACATTATAAAATCTTATGGAGTAGATTGAATCAACATGTTTAACTTTCGGTTTAAATAAAAAAAAAGAAAGAAACAACACAAAATCGACTTACTTGTTAATATTAGGGTAAACTTGGGAAAGTACGTTGTAGATCTGTAGAGGCAACCAACACAATACAAACAAACACACCACTATAATCAGGATCTTAACTACCTGGAAATACAAACAAACACACCACTATTATCAGGATCTTTACTACCTGGAAATACACACACAAAAAAAAACAATCTTAACTACCTAGAAATACAACAAGAGGCTCCCAGGAGCCTGAATCGCTCACCTGACATATGTGCCTTATTAGGCAAAATCTATTTGACATTGAAAGGGTCATAAGGAGGTCATCTGACAATATGGTGGATCTTAAGGTGCTGATCACTTTTGTTCTCAATCAAAATTCAAAAATCTGTCACCCTTTTTTGAGTTATTAACAAAAAAATGCAGTTTAACCCAATGTTCTATTTTTAGTCACAGCTGCCATGTTTTACAACCAATCAAAAATCCCCACATCAGTTCTATACATCTTATGCTAATAAACAACAATACCAAGTTTGGTTCCAATTGGACTTAAAGTGTCAGATGAGTTAATGTTTTCAATGTAATCAAGAAATGCTTTTTAAAAGCTCAATTTTGACGTTTCTAAGGACAATAACTCCTCAAAGGAAAGGTCCTACAACGTTGACCTTATTACATATTTTGTAGATCTTGATGTGCTTAACAATATGCAATTTAAATTTCTCAAATATCTTGAATAGTTTTCAAGAAATTGAGCTAAACAGGTGCAAAATATGCAAAAAAATCCACAAAAAGGGCAATTTCTCATACATGGAATGTTGGATTTCCAAAATATTTCAAAATATTTCCAAACTCGTAAAAAACTTGTCGAACAAGGACAGAGAGCTTTGTATGCGCTATATAGAAAAATTCAAAATATAGCCATACCTGTTGACCTTCAATTAAAACTTTTTGATACTCTTGTTACTCCGATTTTGACATATTCGTCGGAGATCTGGGGGTATGAAAATAAAGATATTATAGAAAAGATCCACCTACAATTCTGTAAGCGTATTCTCTCAGTGAGAACATCAACTCCAAATTTTATGGTATATGGACAACTAGGAAGGTATCCCTTAGAGCTACAAATTAAATTGAAGATGGTTAATTTTTCAAGGAGGCCTAACCGTTTATCGAGGCATTTTGTCCGTTACGTGTTTCTACCATAGGTTAACATTACGGTTTTGTCCGTTATATGTTGCACGTGGCAGTCCGTTAAGTAGTTTTATGAAGAAAAAAAATCATTTATTTTTACGAAATTAACTCTGAGGCTAAAATATAGTAAATAAGTGAAACTTGTGATAGATGTGTCCAAATGGATTTTATTCACGAAAAATTTCCCGCAAAAACTATTTTGATTTGATTTGACACTTCTTCGCAAAACGAAAAGGCGGAGACCTACCCTCGGCAAAAATGTGTCCTTATAATGACGAAAAATGCATTAAAATACGTTATTTTCGTCAATGAAACATTTTTTTTGTATTAAGTCGTGTGCTACTTGCACAATAAAAAACATAAGAGAAGGATTTTTTGGACCAAAATATTAATATTGGGACAAAAATGCCAAAATTTGTATTACTTTGAGAAACATGGTCCGTTAAGAGGCACGTGACACTTTTTAGGTCCGTTAATAGTGCATGTCTAACATTTTGAAAATGCAGTTCTGATAGAAATAAACCTTAATATAGCGAATCCCAATTATTGAAATTGGCAAAATCGATGATATCTTTGTTAGAAGATTGTATTGATTGGTTTCCCACTTGTATTATTTTTAATATAATATAAATGCCAAAAATATTTACACGAGTTTGTGGCAATGAAAATAAATCAGGAGCTAGTTTTTTCCCGTCAAATGTCAAAACAAACGAATTTTGAGAGTTTGAGGAAGCTATCATGTCGATTATTTCTGGAAATTTACAGGGTCCTCTGATATCAGGGATATGCGGAGCAATAGACGTATCATTAACATTAATGTTGTTAGGTACTGCAAAGTTAATTTTAGAATCCAAAGGGTCATACGAACCATATTCGATAGAGGATTGGCCTGTGTTTTTGTAACCGGATATGAATCGGATAAATTTGCCGTGAAATAGAATTTTGCCGAGTGACCAAAACTGTTTCGTTGCCTTGAACGGATATCGCATGAGAGTTGTAGTTTTTGATGCCCAAAATCGTAAATTGTCACAGAAAAGAAGAAAGCATATGTTCTGAAAGTCGAAGGTTTTGTTTGAGTCGAAAAAATATTAAGAGGTATGTGAAAAAGCCATTGATCTACAATTGGAGTATCACTTCAGGAAGTAGTGAGTGTATTTCTTGGACGTCAGTTTGTATGTGTGGAGTTAAATTTCGTCGGTTTCAGTACAGTCTAAAGTTCCAGAAAATGTGTCAGTGGTACAAATACCTTCATATTTAGATATTTTCTCCATTTATATTTTTTATTTCCATAGTTTTTGTTCTTTTTTCTTTTCATTGCCTAAAATAAATAACCAAAACAGACTGTATTGAACCGTTTTCATTATATTTATTAATAATTAGTAGCTTATTGATACACATGTATTGTATGTTTTCAATACCGTTGTTTCGTAGAATGATCTAGAATGGTGTTACAAGTAAAGCCTTTTGACAATGGTTCATTTTTAGACGTGCATATTCAAATGTATGTATTTTAGTTTCGATAAATCCACATGAATTTTGTCTTTTCTTCTGTATACTAGCGTTCAGTCCTTATAGTAAAATTATGATATGTCATATCAAACAAAACTATTTTAATTTTCTATCTATTTATATTATTTAACTGACAAAATATTTTGTCACAGGCACTTAACGGACCAACGTAACGGACAAAATAATATGTCATCAGCCCTTAACGGACCATATTTTATAACTTTTCCCCTATTACAAAATTATAATATAACATAGAGCATCGAAAATGAAACAGAATGTTGATACATTATTGTACTTTCTATGGATATCAACCAAAACATATGTGTGGTTAGATAAAAAGAGAAATTGATAAAAATGAGGTAAACATGTTTACATTTGCGACCTTTAAAATACTAAGGAGCCACACGCCTTTTCATTTTATGAAGTTTTATAGAACCATTTTTACACAAATGCAAATCGTATCGAACAGTCATTCATTTTCATTTTGACAGATGTAATTTTTATAAATCTAAAATACGTATTAATTATGATATAACAAATTAATTACTGACCTTCAGTGTTTTTTCTCGATTATACCTGGTTAACGGACTGTCACGGCGACTTTAACGGACCACAAAAACCGTGAAACACCTTTTAACGGACCATATTTCTCGATAAACGGTTAGACCTCCTTGATTTTTTGTATAGATTAGTAAGTAACGAACAAAAACTTTCGAGTAAATTATACTCACTTTTGGTAAAGCTTAATAGTAATGGTAATCAAACATGTAAGTGGATCAACTACGTAAAATCCATTTTTGATGATTGCGGTTTAAGTGGGGCATGGGAGATTCAATAATTTAATAATATAAATATGTTAAAGGTAGAAGTTAAACGACGTCTCCAGGATCAGTTCATACAAAAATGGTTCGCAGATATGTATAATTCGTCAAGGGGGGAGTATTATTTATCCTAAGTCGTTATTTTCACTAGAGCCATATTTGTTACGACTACGCCGAGTTCGTCGTATACACATAAGTAGATTCCGAACATGTAACATTAAATTTCCCATAGAAGTGGGTAGATGAAGAAACATTCCTAGGGAGGATAGAATTTGTAATCTGTGTATGAACGGTCTTGGAGATGTATACCACTTTGTTTGTTTATGCACTAATATCAATGTACTTGAGCTAAGGCGAAAGTACATACCTAAGTATTATGTTGAATATCCAAACGAAGAAAAGTTTTTTGGGATTAACAAGTTTTGTAATGTTAGTCTATTAAAAAATGTGTCTATTTTTATTCAATAAGTTTGTAAACTATTAAAGTAGCTATCATATTTGTGTTGTACTGTCTTTTTCTTTCATATATCAGTTGTGATAAAAAAAAATTATTTGTATGTACATGTAGGTATGTAATTAATTGTCTGTATTGCAGTTATATTTGTATTGTATTGTAATTTATTTCATTGTGCTCCTGTTACGCAGGTTCTGCGACTGAGCGATTTTCTAAATAAAATTTTCTGTATTCTATTCTATATTCTGTATTTCTTCAAAATTTCAGAGCTGGTAGATCTTCAGGTGCTGATCACTTTTATTCCCAATCAAAATTTTAAAATCTGTCACCGTTTTTGAGTTATTTGCAAAAAACTGCCATTTACCCCTATGTTCTATTTTTAGCCACAGCTGCCATGTTTTCCGACCAATCAAAAATCCCCACATCAGTTCTAAGCACTGAATGCTATTGAAAAATCATACGAAGTTTGGTTTCAATTGGACTTATGGTGTCAGAGGAGTTAACGTTTTAAAAAGTTTACGGACGACGGACGGACGGACGACGGACACCAATTGATGACAATAGCTCACATGACCCTTCGGGTCAGGTGAGCTAAAAAAGCACACCACTACAATTTGAATCTTTACATCATGACATACAAATACTTCTTGAAAATACATACAAAATACCACTATAATTAGTATCTTTACTTTCTACAATCGCTATAATCAGGATTAAACTACCTGAAGATTGAAATGATAAATGATAAAAAAAACCCCGTCACATTCAGTTTTTCTTAATGCACCCTTGTCAGTTAGTAAAATATTAAATGTTCAACTGTAAACTGGAGAGGGGTTCATATCAGCATCAAGCCTGTTTCCCAATCCAGTATAAATAAATATATTTAAACTAAAATAAATGTTAGAAAATTAGACCTACATAGACGACAAAAAGATGTGGAATAAGTGTACGCGACACTACCAACATAAAGAAACGGCAATTTGAAAAACCACAATGGAAAACAGCCAGCAGTATTCAACATGACCAGAGGTTGCTGTTCGCCGTCTTGCACTTGTCCAAGACATAAGTTTCAAATCCAATCCCTAAATTATCAACGAAAGACCCTTTTCTAGAAAAAAACCCAGATATATGACAGGGCCAAACAAAAGCTTTGACAAGGATTCCTGGATCGTGTTCCTGGCTTAGGACAGGCACATATAAAATGTGGCGGGGTTAAACTATTTTTTTTTTTTGGCATAACCTTCCTCCTAATGTATAATTAGACCAGAACTGCTGGTGTGTATGGCTGGTCTTGATCTTAATTTATACATTTGCATGGAAAGACATTACAAAACCATACAAACATTCAAGCTATAGCAGTCGTTAGTACAGAGAGGAATGAACCACTATTGGGACTACTATATTGCATTGAAATATCGTCTCAGAACATGTATTAATAAGACGATCGTTTTGATAATAGATGTCAATATGATAACTTACGGTTATTTATCAAGTACAGACTTGAAGGGACATTGTCCGTCTGGGGACCATGCATTAACTCAACCCACTTTCTATAGCCATAAAAGTATGTTATTAGACCACCATCCATCCTAACATTTGATATAATGACATACTAGTGATCATTTTAGACATAAGCCATTTCTTTGAAGCGATCTTCCCTTTCAGCCCATTATAACTACAAAATGACGGGTTTGTATGCACTTTTAAGATCCATTTAATTTACCCAGATCCCTGTTAATTTAAAGTACTCGAAGGAAAACGAGTGAGTTATATTTTAACAGAAATAGTGTCTTACATCTATCATTTTTGACAGATTTTACATCCTATAACGAGCATTAATTAAGGAAATTCACAGTTGCATGTCATATCTGGCGAACTATTTTCCTCAGCGTAATGACTTATTTCCGGAATTGATCATGATGGCTCGTGGTACAATAAAATTTGATGAACCTAAGGCATTTTATGTGTTTCAATCATCTCATGATTTATTGACGTTTAAATGACATAATTTAACTTTGTTTAATATGACATGTATATTATCATGATTATACTTCCAAATTTTGAAATAATTTTATGTTTATCAATTCCCGAACCACATTTTCATGGTTAACCCAGGCTCTGTTGAGTGAAAGTCCTATAAAGATGGTTAGAAACCATGAAAATTCCCTGGATTTTTCATTTTTTCCCATTCCAGTATATTTGCACTAGACTGCATTAAAAGTTGATCCTGCAGAATATGAGAATTATTGTCAGGCCCTCGACATATACGATTGAAACCATACTTTTAATCTGGGCACCTCTCAAAAATCTACGATATTTTGTCATGTTAATTCCTCTTTTTGACCAAACTATTTTTACGTTCATTTATTTCGTTTAAGACTCGTCAGAGGCGCTCTACCAAAAATATTGAATCACTGTATGAATATGAAGAGCATAGAACAATTAATCCAAATCATGTCGAACCGGATGCCAAATAATTACTAAGATCAACCTCAATAAAACTTCAATCTTGTTTATAGAAACACAAGGAATGTAACCTAATTAGCAGCATTTAAATTGAAACATTGGTAGGTAGAAACCGAAAAGTATTGAAAGAAAACGACATACACCATAACAGTCCAATCAAGCACCGAGGATATCCCTGTGCAGTACAGAAAAACAAACAAACGTGGCGTTTTACTCAATTTTGAAATTTAGGCGATCGAAAATTTCAAATATTGAAAAGGAGAATCAACAACAACCAAGCAAACACGATTCTTAATTTAATATGTAACATAATACTGCAACAAGCTAAAGTCATGGTAAATGGTAACCCATGTAACATTTTACATTACAAATCGAAAGCTGTACTTGTCTCTGAATATTTTATACTTATACTATCGAGATAATTGATACATTCAATGGCATAATTCTATTGGGTTAGGAACTTTAAAAGTACAAAAACATTTGTTAAAACACGAAAAAAACTTGTCAGAAGCTCACTCGTGGGTTTCCTATTGTAATGGAAAGGCAATGAACTACAAACACAATGTATAAAACACGACAGCTTTTGGAAACATAATATCATGTCGCGCTTCTATACGCTTGGCTTCATACCATGTGGTATAAAAGAATCCTTATTTGTTCAGTTTTATTTCCAAGTGATTGATATGGCGAAAACGTATGTGGTACATTAATTTCACTGTTGGTAATTACCACTTTCTCTTCTGAACAAATCCAAAGTAAGACTATAATTTCATTTAATTAATTGGATTTTCGCTTCTCTGTAGATGAGGATATTATATGTTATGGCATGGAAAATGTTCCACAGGCATGAAAAGTCGCATTATTAATGAGACAAAATAATTTTTAGTACGCCAAACTAATTATACAAAAAAAAACGGAGTAATAAAAATTGTACATCAAATTAACTCTCTGGCAACGAAATATGAAATGACTTGTGGAAGTATGAATTTTAATACTTTAAATTAAAGGCTCCATCTTATTCATATTTTTTTTAACGTATGATACATTTTCCTTTTTTTATTCTGATCTAAGTAAAATAATTATATTTTCTTCGTTTTTTTTAAACTTATGTATTGTGGTGTATACAGTAAAGAATTCGATGAAAACTCTTACATTAACTGGAAAAAAATGTGACTAATACAAGTAACCAATTTGGTAAATTAATCGATATATAAAAGTAAAAATAAGAATGGACGAATTTCGGACACCATATTTTGGCTTAGCTTTGCCTCATTATTCTAGAAAACCGCTACAGGTGATCTCTATGACAAACGTGATGACTTCAACTTTCCAATAGTTAACTTTCCCTTTCTGTGTAGCAACATTCCGTCCGCTTTAGCATATGGAGTTTACGTATCACAATTGATTCGTTATTCCAGAGCATGTGGGGAGTACAACGACTTCCTTGATAGAGCTACACGGCTGACAAGCAAATTATTAACACAGGGGTACGTTGCTCCCAGGTTGTTGTCATCACTCATGAAATTTTACGGACGACATCATGTGCTTGTATACAAATACGGGATTTCTATCTCTCAGATGAGCACAGATGTTGGTTTGACATAGAGTTTTGTAATGTCATCCTTTCTGGATTTGACCAACACTAAATCGATCTTTGGCAACGTGACGGGTGTGCTATAGCAAGCAGGAACTGCTTACTCTTCCGGAGAACCTGAGTTCACTCTCGTTTCGACTTGAGTTCGCGTTGCTAAATGCGGTTTTGTTGTTATGTGTGTGTGTGTTTTATGTTGTTATGTGGTTTGTTTTGTTGTGATGATTTTTTTGTCTGCCGGTTTTGTCTTTGTCTCAGTTTACGGTTTTATGATACTGATTACCCCTTTGGTACACCTTTGCTTCTTTCATTACAGTAGTTTTGTCGGACTCGAAGAATAATCAAGATATTTTGAACACGCTGTCTTCTAATAATTCTGACAACAAAACTTCAAATGTTTAGATTTTGCATCCCTTCTAATGGCTTAAAGGGGATGCTACATCAATAAACCTACAAGTTGAACCTAAGATTTACAATCATGCGTTGAAATGCTTTTTCAACGTAAACAATGATGAAGACAAGTGTCATGTAAATACATATGTCCCTTGTTCACAAAAATAAAGCAGTATAACGATAACCTATTACACACTGGGTTCTCTAAATAATCTGCAGTAATCATAATCACATCCAAACCATTAGTAAAGCATTTCTGTCGCTATAATAAATGGCATTGAAATAGACATGACATTTAAAATCCGTGCAGTCTGGTGGGAGTTTATTTAAATCTTGTTCCTGAAAGGTCATGTTTTGATGACTTTATAGAACTGTTTACTTCATCGAGAAGTGATACATAAGAACAATCTCCTCTACAAATGTTCTTACCTCAAAACAACGTTAATGTTTATTTTCTATTCACGTTACAGCCCTTTAAATCAACAAAGAAAAAGTTTGCAACTCGTTTGGTAACATTTTACTATCCTGGAAGTGTGAAATGCCTTCTTTGAAGTTTACATGTACATAGTTAAGTCAATTTCGTGTGATGAGTCTTGAATAGACGAAACGCACGTCAAGCGCAGCAAAATTTATTGTCTGGAACTTTGTTGATTTTTTTTATTTCGAACACCCGTGAAGGTTAGCACTTCTGGTAGAGTTTTAGTTCCCTGATGTTAACCCGCTCCGGCACCAACACTTTTGTGTTGGAGAACCCACCAAAGCTTTAAATTATCCGATTAAATTTCAAAATTGTCTAGACCCTAAAGTGGTCCTATCCTAGACATAGGTTGATCATCTTAGTAATAAGTTGGTTCCCCAGTTTGGTGATTTTTTTTTATTGTTCTATGCTCTTCATAATCATATAGTGTTTGACCTAAGTAAAGTGAGACTGATATTCGATGTTCGATATTCGATATTATTTTTTTTTAATATCAAACTGAATATTTACCGTTTGATATTCATTCGATATTCATTTATCGTTTTTTCTTGGTATAAATACCGGTATGTAATGATTATCAAAATGAATATCAAACGGTAAATTTTAAAGTTCGATATTCATTTGACATTCATTTTCGGTCTAGGTATGTTATCTGAATATGGAATGAATATCAAACCAAAGTTTATTTACGTTCGATATTCATTTTACGTTCGTTTTAGGTCTAGTTTTGTTTTGTGAATATCAAATGAATATCAAACCAAAGTTTCCTTCTGTTTGATATTCATTTGACATACACATTATAAATTTACACCGGAAACGAATGTCAAATGAATATCAAACAGAAGGAAACTATGTTTTGATATCCATTCGATATTCACTTGATATTCACATAACATACCTAGACCCGAAACGAATCTCAAATGAATATAGAACGGAATCATTTTTTTGGTTTGATATGCATTGATATTCACAATACACATTAACACCGGAAACGAATGTCAAATGAATATCGAACGGAACTATTCTTTGTTTGATATTCATTTGACATTCACAATACAAATTAACACCAGATGAATATCAAATGACAAATAAACTTTGGTTTGATATTCATTCGATATTCATTTGATATTCACAGAACATACCTAGACCAGAAACGAATCTCAAATTAATATAGAATAAAATTAATCTTTAGTTTGATATTCATTAACAAATCAACACCAGAAACGCATGTCAAATGAATATCAAACAGAAGGAAACTTTGGTTTGTTAATTATTTGATATTCACAAAACAAAACTAGACCTAAAACGAACGTAAAATGAATACCGAACGTAAATAAACTTTGGTTTGATATTCATTCGATATTCATTCCATAATCACATAACATACCTAGACCGAAAATGAATGTCAAATGAATATCGAACTTTAAAATTTGATATTCATTTTGATAATCATTACATATTTATATCATTACATATTTATACCAAGAAAAAACGAAAAATAAATATTAAACGGTAAAATTTACAGTTTGATATTCAGTTTGATATTAAAAAAATGAATATCGAATATCCAACATCGAATATCAGTCTCACTTTACTTAGGTGTTATGAATTAAGAATGAAAGTCATACGATAAAGACTTTAACTAGTAAATAGGATTTATTATAAATAAAGGTAACAATAAACCAATAAACACTCATGAGCGAGTGAACTTTAACAAAAATGAGTCGGACTGGAACAGAGCAACAAGTTAAGCTGACACAAAAAAATACGAACTGGAATAGAGCACTGATTAAACTAGAACAGAACATTAAGTTGAATTAAAATGAACAACGATTTTAGGTAGTACAATAGTAAAAAATCGGTAGGATATAATTTAATTTTTTTTAATTTTGTAATATGAAGTATCTATGTGCATATGTTTGGAAAATAAAATAAAAAGAATAGGTCATCGTGTTTTATTTTTGTAGAAAATTGATCAAAAACAGTTCAAATTTGGCTATTTTTATATAGATTAAATATGGAAAATTGTTTTAAATTATTTTTTTTCAAATTTCACGGGATAGATTTTTGTTATATTTTATCAAAACATCAATTTTTGGTAGTTCTTTGAAAATAAGGTATAAAATCATGGGGTCACCTTTAATTTTCTGAAAATAAATTGGAAAAACTGAATTTTTCCTACATATTTCATACAAATTATCTCCCTTGAAAAAAGTATGGGAAATGTTATAAAATGAATATAAAAGTTAGTTTTTGTTTCAAACTATTTTTTTTCTCGAATAATTTATCATACTTACAATCTTCATACAGTTAAATAGCAATGTTTTTGCATTTGCTTAAATTTGGTAACATGCTCAGAAAAGATGCTCAGTGTTATACCACTGTTCTACCTTAAGCCGAAAAAAATATAGTCGAACTGGAACAGAACGATGAGTAACCTCAAACAGTTCAATGGCTTGAGTTGGAACAGACCAATGAGTTGAACTGGACCAAACAATTAACGAAGAGAACAAAAACAGCAACATAAGTCGAACTGGAACAGATCAATTAGTAATCTGAAACAAGAAGCGGGTGAATATTTACAGAAAAAAAATGAGTCGACCTGACACAAGAATGAACATGGGGGTTGATATTAAAAGAACTATGAGTTGACCTAAAGCAGGACAATAAAGTTAAACTGAAATAAAACATTAGGTTTATCTAAAAGAGCAAACTGAGTTGAACTGAAATTTGAATACAGAACAATAAATTAAATTGAAGCATAGCCATGAGTAAAATAATAGAAAAAACCGAGTTAAATTGAAACAGAATAATTAGTTAAACTGAAATTGAAACTACAACTGATCAATGGGTTGAACAACTGATACAGAACAATGCATTGAACTGAGAAAGGAAGATGGTAAAACTGATACAGAAAAATGGCTTGAACTGACACCAGAACAATAAATCGAACAAGAAAAAGATTACTTTGAATAAAATTGGGGCAAAAAGCTTGTTATGAATATGCATATGGTCATGCATTAACAGGTAATTACTCATTTTGTGTAATTTCTGATTGTAGATAATGAAATGAAATTGTCTATCTTAATCGTTATTATTCTTCAAAGTTTCTAAAAAAAAAAAATAGCCCATAATACTATTAGTATGACAAACCATGAAATATGAAATAGACAGGCAAAAAAGATAATGGAGAAATAATGAAAAGTTTCATTGATATATCAGCGTTTGTGAATGACATACATCTTTTTCCTCAATACGATCACATATCCCATATAATTAGTTTAAAGAAACAAAATCTATGTTTTTGTCTCGACTAAACCTGTCGTACATTTCCAGAAAAGAATGATTAAATCGACAGTCGGACAAACTTGAAACTGACATATGTATAATGACATTTAAAGTGGCCCAGACAAGAAAAAAATGAATAGCAAAGAAAATGGAAAAAGGACATCAAACAAACAAATATATTATTTTGCTTGACATGTTCAAGCCTGTTATATAATATCAGAACTTATGGGTTTTTACAGGAAGTAACAAAAATTCATAAGGGGTTGTCCTCTAAAGATGTGTTTTAAACATTTAAATACACATTAGGTTGTCAAGATTAATAACCAAGGATGTTCAATTTACTAGTATTTTTTGTTATATACATAAACAAAATTTGTGTGAAGATTAGAAACAACAGATAAATATCGAGACTGCTTAACGTTTGATATGGAAATAGTGACACAGCTATCACAAGGCTTTTCACCATTAGGGTTACAGATACTTTCACCCGTTTCATGAACCACTAGCATCAGGGTTCTTCAAACTTCGACCATGATATTTTTCACTAGTCATGAAGCGTAAACTTTAATTGTAATGAACAAGTATCATTGCGGTATGGACTCACTATATATTACTTTGTAATAGCATTATGATACTTGTAAGAACATCATGATACAGCCAAACCATTACCGCAGAAAAAATCACCTTGATATTTATAACGATAAGATGAAACTGTGTTCGTCCTAATTTCAAATCTGAAATACTCACTCAGCTTAAAATGTCTTATTCACCTTTTCATCTATGATACAATTGCAAAGAAAAAATGTAATCAATCTATTAAAGGTTCTTATATTATTTGAATAAAGATGGGGCCAATTTATCATAGTAATCGTTCTGTCGAGGCTATAAAATGTACAATACGGAGCTAGTCAATCAGAAATAAAAATAATCTGCTGTACCTAGAAACTCGAAGAATGTAGACCACATGATTCTAAATGTAGGTCATATATCAACATCTGAGGAAGAAGAATTGGAATTCTAATATGGTGCATTCGTTCATGGAAAAAAATTAGCTACTGAACAAATATGTTAAAAAAGGTATAAATAGCAAAATTTCTGAAATTGGAAGATCAATCTCAACGTCCAATAGAAAAACAAAATATGGAAGACATACTGGAAAAATTGTCAAATATAGCTTTCTGATCAGATTACTTTGAAAAACTTATAAACACAGAATAAAATTCAACGTATGGTGTCCAAAGGCAATGTATTTCGAGCTCTTCATCTTACTTGTGTCCAATCCTCATTGACGTTTACCAAGTGCATCTGATTTAAAAGTTGTCAAAACGCTTGATAGAACGTTACAAGGTGAAGAAGAGCTACAGACTCGATTAAGTAGGGAGTGCTGGTCAGTTGTACTTTACAAAAAAGCCTTGACATAATGTTATAAGACCAGGCAATCAGTAATTACTTATTTTTCCTAGTTTGCAGAACTGATGCGCCTGTGTACGTAATTAGATAAAAGAGTTATCGGACGTTGATAGAAGATTAATTTAGATGGCCTAGCAATTTATCTTTGATATTAGCAGAATCAATTTCCTTATAATGAGTACGTTTTAAAGACGGGAGTGACTTAATATAATTAGCCCTGTCCTTGCGGTCATCTAAGAAAATGAAGTTAAAGTTACCTTTTATAAGCCTTCATAGTCTCAATATTGACGACAAGAACATATGATTAACACTAATGGATTGTATTACCACATATTACACGTGCTATAGGGCTTATAATGTAAATAAAGGTAATAACAAAACTACCGAACTTGAATGATCAATCTCATAGTCCAGAGAAAATGACAAAAACGAATCAGTCATACCGGAGAACTGGTGGATCGCAATGGTCCTGACTTGGTACAGGCATTTCAAACGAAATGGTGGGTTAAACCAGGTTTTATGGCGCCAAACCTCCCTCTTCCATTGCGATCTTAGGATCCGGTAATGACCATAGAACACAACATAGTTGTGAGACACAATAGGGATATTGAGGTGATCATCTCAGTACAGCACACCAGTCAAACACTAATTAAAACAATTAACAATCATATCTTTTAACTCAATTTTGAACTTTTCTACTAGTAACTATATATCATATTTAGGATGCAGTATTCTGAAAGTATCTTTGAAGTCAAGAAAGCAACGAAGAAAGACTGACAAAATTTTAAGACTAAGCAATGGCTTCCGGAGCTCAAAAGACCGGTTCTGAAATAAGGCATATTGTGTTATCAAAAGTATTAAGAACATCAAAGTCCCTGTAAAACATAAAAAAATACCCACAAGTCCACTGACTGCTGAAAAATTATTTCCACTTTTTCGATAAGTTTGGCAAAATGAAACTACAGTACTGCATCTTAAGAATAAACTAGGAAAAACTGTTTTAGCGCACTAAAACTGATGTCTCCCCTTCCTTGAATAACGCAAGTTCAATCTTGAGGTCAAAATGTCAAAGTCACAATGACATACATTGTACAACAATTTTTTTAATAATGATACATCTATATTCTAAAGCCCTATGTCAAAGGATAAAAAAAAGTTATTGCCTGGAAGGCTTTGCATGTCAAATTAGCATTTATTTGACATTGAAGTCACAGGTCAAAGTCATTAAGGTTGGTGACACATTGTTCCAATGATGACACATTAAAATGTGAAATTCAAAGCCTTTTGAATAGGATAAAAATATATATGGCCCAGACATGTTTTAAGTGTAAAAAAAGCATTAATTTGACTTTGAGGTCAAAGGTCAAGGTCATATGAAGGTCATTCTGGTACGCGACACATCGTCTCTTGGTGAAACATCCACATGCTAAATATCAAAGGATAAAAAGTTATGATCAGGACACACTTTGCATGTAAAATTAGCTTTAATTTGACCTTGAGGTCAAAGGTCAAGGTCATATGAAGGTCATTCTGGTACGCCACACATAATCTCATGGTAATTCATCAACATGTTAAATATTTAAGCCCTATGCCAAAGAACAAAAAAAGTTATGACACAGACACACTTTCCATGTAAAATAAGCATTTATTTAACCTTGAGGTCAAAGGACAAGGTCATATGAAGGTCATTCTGGTTCGTGACACATCGTCTCATGGTGATTCATCCACATGCCAAATATCAAAGCCTTAAGTCAAAGAACAAAAAAGTTATGGCCCGGAACACTTTGGATGTAAAATTAACATTAATTTGACCTTGAGGTCAAAGGTCAAGGTCATATGAGGGTCATTCTGGTACGCGGCACATCGTCTCATGGTGATACAAATGCCAAATATCAAAGCCCTATCTCAAAGGATAAAAAAGTTATGGCCCGGACACGCTTTGTATGAGAAGAAGAAGAAGAAGAAGAAGAACTGACACAAAAACAATATGTCTCCCCCTTCTGGGAAGGGGAGACATAATGACAGCAGGCCTCATTATGAAGCTACCACACAGGAGAGAGGGATTTCCTTGCCTTAATTGCAACAAAATATGATCACTTTGCTTTCGATATCAAAGAAAATATTTAGCAAAATAAATAAAAACGCATGTAAATTGAAAAAAAAAGAACAAACATGGTTTCGCCTTGAGTTCATTGTGTCTTGTATGGTGTGTGTGTGTGTGTTTTGTGATGGTAGAGAAAGCAGGGCAGCCTAACGACAATGAGGAAAACCATCTAACAACCCGAAATAAACAGATGAATGCCATCTGGAGAGAACAAAAAATAATTTGAAAAACCGAATACAAAACATCTAAATTTGTTAACAACTTTCTTGTCTGGACATAACATAGTCAATTTCAATGTTTTGCAAGAACCAGTTTGACTTGCACTTAAAGTAATAATAAATCAAAAAATCATAAAATTTTAACAGTCTTTTTAAGCTTTAAAAATATAAATTGTTAATAAACTTTTATTGAAGCTACAAAAAGTCCATTAAACAGTGGGATTTTGGCAGAATTTAACAAAAAAATGTCTTTTACAATCATTTGCTTCCCGAGTTGTATTATGCAAACTAGATGCATACGACCCAAGTTTGAACTCACTCGGAAATGCCCGCGCAAGTCCATCTAAAAATACTTTAGGAAATGGATGTAAACAAACGTGGTCTGAAAAGGTATGTTCTGCATTTGGCTTTTGTAATTGTTTTGCCTTTTCCTTGTCCCGTTCCCCCTTAAAATGATACCAATAACAAGAGAAAGCGGTTAAAAAATCCCCCAAATGAGAATCTTATGTCATTGAATTAATCGAGTTTTCAATTAAATAAGCCCGGTTAATATATAGCACGATAAAAGGGAAACAGGTACGTGTGTGTTGTTATTATTTACATGTTAAACACTTTTTAATCAGTATTTCTTTATAGCGGGAAGGTTTTTCTTGTCAAATGAAGAAGAAATATGAAATTATATTCAACTCCGAGCTTTACATGCCCTTCAAAATGCATTTTTGTTTGTTTTGATATGTTCGGTAAAAATCGGAATGTTGTTCACGAAAGTTAATAAGTGGCCATTGGTATCAAACTTCATTCAAAAATCAGCTAAATTTCTAGCCGATACACGCACATTATTAGAGTTTTTGTCTTCATAAAAGCGCGAAAGCTCTAATTTCATGATTATGCAACGGTTAAGTGATTATTTATACATTGCAATTTTTTTTCCAAAAACTGCTTTATTATTACTTTAAACTCCTTAGAATAGATCTGATTTACCCAACAGTTTTATCGATTCAATCATGATTTGTGACGACAATTTCAATTTAAATATATTATCAAATTTTATATTTATTGGCAAGAAAAAAACCCAACTAATTTTATGTCCTAATTTTACTAAGAAAAATTCCAAGTAAAAAAAGCTATATAATACAATAAACAACACTGTGATATTACTCTATTTTATTCACAAGGTTGGGCGGAGCCTAACTTTCTCGGTCTTTAAGGTGAGATTTAAAGGAAGAAGTCCGAAATAATTGACCCGTGACCAACCAGGTTAATAAATTAGAGTAATATATGTGAGCACTTTTCATTTATTTTAAATTAAAGATTAAAACAAATTGAAATTAAAGAATTCGAAACGCACGGAAACCTGAGGCAGTGATTTGTGAAAACTCTGAATACGTTTAACGTAAGCTCTTGGGAAAGATTAACTGATCTTTAACAAGTTATAGAATTTTCAGTGTTCTTGCGAGTGGAGCACAGTCGACTGAGCCAACAGACCAAAGAATTCTATCACGAGTGAAAGATCATTGCAAATTTTCCATGTCCGCGTGAAAGTACCTTACATCTTCCACAAAAATAAAAATATTATAGACTGAAATCTTAGGTAGCAGCATTTCAATTTTAAAACGAAGTTCTAAATAACACTGCATGTCATTAGTCAACGTCATCGATTAATATCAGTACCGACGGTTTTTATTGGTTAATTGAACAGTATGCATGAGATGGCTGCACGTGCTCGCATTCTCACTCTGAAGAGAGTCTTTTACAGAAGAATATGCAATTTTGTCAATCTATCGTGAAATGTCCGAGTGTATATATCGAGCATCAACGTTACAACTTGGACATTTATGTGTTGAAAAGTGCGAATAAACGCATCTTACGCATATAAACCCTCAAAAAGGCACTCTCTGATAAATATTTCAAATTTCTGAAAATAATTCTTTTCATTATAATTGTTTTTTTCCTTTTATTCATATAAAAAAAGCTTCACTGGGACTGTTAAGCCATTTCAGTGAACTGTCCTCTAGTATAATCTTATGCTAATTGCTTTAGCAAAGTCTACGAAACCAGCATATAGAGTCGTTATTCTAGAGGTCTTGTTTGTTTAACAATACTTTTCCTCTAATATGATATCAATCAAATAGCCCTTTAATATGATAAGGCAAGATTTATCCTCATATTCATTAGAGTATTTCCCTTTAGAAACTCTTCTTCCTGAAGATTACATTGTTATGAAGAGCTACTAAACTACGTCTGCAGGAAAATTTTGTTATAGAGCTTTGTTCGAGTGTCTCTGATGATAATGAATAAAGAGAGAACAAGCTTTCAAGCAAATAGGGTACATTTGACATCTAGAAACTGATTTTGCTGTTTACAAAGATAAATTTTGAAAGCCATATATGCAATTCAAACTGGCACAAAAACAAGACAATAATTATACGCTGTATTAAGGATGTCGATTGCCCAAACACCAGTTTGAAAACAGAAAAAAAGTGTTATTATACGCACATTGGTTGAGAAATGAAAATGAATTAATCATAAAAAGTTTGTTTTGAAAGTAGATATTTATTTTTTTTTATCTAATTGTGTTATCGAAAGACTGTTTCTTCATACATGTAAATTCCAAACCAAATATTATGTCAGTTACTTTTAAAAAAGGTAGTATGATATCAAGGCCAACGAATAAAAGAAATTGAATGGAAAACGGATCAGCCTAAAATTTTAAAATGTAGGTCAGGAAAGGGGCCCCAATAGGCATTGTAAAGATACTTACATGTGCATTACATATGCAAATTAAGCATTTAAATCTCGCTTCAAATACTGCAAAAAGGAAGCAAGATCTACCAAAGGAATAATCAAATCTCGTTTAAGATACCGCAAAATACATCTAGATCTATGAATCTTTGATGATAATTTCAGAACAGACAATTGTTCTACGAATCCAGGCTAATTGTGTGTAAAATTAAGATGAATCTATTATTAAAACTGAGGCTGGATTATTTTTAACTAAAGTAATGATAGTCTGAAGACCAGCAATCCTCCATGTATTGGTGTAAGACATCTATAGCTTAGCTTTCGCTATGGTGGTTGGGAATGTGCCGAAAATTTTGCATTTTGATAATGTCCCTAGGGCCAGGGATACATAGGTAGCCAAAGGGCACATTATTTCTTCGTCACTCATCTCTTCCCAGGTTATTTGGAGTACCTAACTGATAACTTGGCTCAGTAGTTACACTATGGCTGTAGATTTTGCCGAAGGTTTCGGAATTTTGATTATGCCCCTGGGGGCTGGGGTTCATAAGTAGCCTAAGAACACATTATTCCTTCGTCACACAACTTCTTCCAGGTAATTTGAAATACCGAACTGAAACTTGGCTCAGTAGTTGCATTGTGGATGAAGTTCTGCCGAAGATTTCGGAATTTTTATAATGCCTCTAGGAGCTGGGCTGCATAGGTAGCATAAGGGCACATTATTCCGTCGTCACGCAACTCCTCTCAGGTTATTTGGATTTGGCCCAGTAGTTCCACTATGGATGTAGATTCGGCCGAAGTTTTCAGTATTTTGATAATTAATGCCCCTAGGGGCTGGTGTGCATAGGTAGCCTAAGCACACATTCCTTCGTCACGCAACTCCTCTCAGGTTATTTGTAAAAGACCTGAATAATTGCCCAGTAGTTGCACTATGGATGTAGATTCTGTCGAAGTTTTCTGAATTGTGATAATGCCCCTAGGGGCTGGGCTGCATACGTAGTCTAAGGGCATATTATTCCTTCGTCATGCAATTCCTTCCAGCTGGTCGTTTGGAATACTGATCTGAAATTTGGCCAAGTAGTTGCACTATGGATATAGATTCTATCGAAGTTTAGGAATATTGATATTGATCCTAGGGGATGGGCTGCATAGGTAGGCTAAGGGCATATTATTCCTTATCATGCAACTCCTTCTTGGGTTATTTGAAATATATAACTGAAACTTTGCTCAGTAGTTGCACTATGGATGTATATTCTGCTGAAGGTTTCGTAATTTTGAGAATGCCTCTATGGGTTGGGCTGCATATGAAGCCTAAGAGCACATTATTCTATCGCCACGCAATTTTGGCATAGAATACCGAACTGAACCTTTGCTCAGTAGTTGCACTATGGATGTAGATATTGTCGAAGATTTCTGAAATGTGAAAATGCCCCTAGGGGCTGGGCTGCATACGTAGTCTAAGGGCATATTATTCCTTCGTCATGCAATTCAATCCAGCTGGTCATTTGGAATACTGAACTGAAATTTGGCTCAGTAGTTGCACTATGGATATAGATTCTATCGAAGTTTCGGAATATTGATATTGACCCTAGGGGATGGGCTGCATAGGTAGGCTAAGGGCATATTATTCCTTATCATGCAACTCCTTCTTGGGTTATTTGAAATATATAACTGAAACTTTGCTCAGTAGTTGCACTATGGATGTATATTCTGCTGAAGGTTTCGTAATTTTGAGAATGCCTCTATGGGTTGAGCTGCATATGAAGCCTAAGAGCACATTATTCTATCGCCACGCAACTTTGGCATAGAATACCGAACTGAACCTTTGCTCAGTAGTTGCACTATGGATGTTGAGTCTGTCGAAGGATTCGGAATTTTGATACTGCTCCAAGGGGCTGGGTTGCATAGGTAACGTAAGGGCACTTTCCTTCGTCACGCATAATTCTTTTTAATTTAAAGCTACCATACTAGTACATTACTATCACTCCAACTACATGTAACCAGCAAAAAGTCTCATATTAATACATAAACATTTGAAAGTACTAGTAATGCTCATTATTGTCAGAAGTAATCATTTCTTTTTTCCTTTGATGTCTGTTGCTGATAAACTTTGTATCATGAACAGGTATGTATCACCGAATTGGTCGAGTCAGTAGGTGACGTAGCACGTGTTTTGTCAGTGCACACACAAAAAAAAGGTCCTTAGTAAAAAAAAGCATTAAAAGAAACCTTTTTAACGACAATATTACATTTTGTCCCTCGGGGATTACTGATTAAGAGATCATAAGACTTTTTACATCTTGAGATCGAGTTGACGCGTACGGTTCACCATAAAGCAGTGATAATTCAAAAGTAACAATTATATATATTTCTATTAATGACCCTTTCACTATCGAGCACCAGTAAAGCGCGGGGATATGGAGCGTGGCGGCTTGAACCTTCGACTAGTTACCCTTGATAGCATTGGACCATTATTTTTTTTTAAGAAACAGTAATAAATAAACATAAGTTTTCGACCTCTCGATATCATTTTATGGTTACTTTTTAAGCTATTCTCGTAAGGACCCAGGAAACACAGGAAATATCTTAGAGCTGACCTCAAATCCTATGATTTGGGCATCTATTAGACATGTTTTAGTTTTAATCCATTAATCAATAATTCAAAGTAATAGAATATACGATACGATTCGATTTTCCCATTAAATCGAAATAATGTTGCTAATATTTTACATCTCATACGATATATAGGGCCCTTTGTTTTGTCCTCATTTAACGGATTTGACACTGATTTGGACGTTGGCATCGCGATGGGTGTGTTGAGACAGGCGGTGCTGCTTGACCTTCCGGAGCACATGAGTTCACTCTCGTTATACGACTTGAGCTTGTGTTGCTGATTGTTGATTTAGTTGTTAATGTGTTTTTATGTTGTCTGTCTCTTCTTGCTGTTCTCGAGCGTCTTAACTGATTTTGTCCTTATCTTTCTGATTTTTGATATCATTTTATTGAGTTCCTTTTTGTACAGTATTAGCAAAATTTATCACGCCGACAGTTGTACTGTGAGATGAGCAGCTACGTGATATATTAAAATGGTGAAGTAAAGCAAAAGGTTTTAATGCCAGTATCCAGTTTCATTGCCAATAATACTTTTTTTTAATTAAAGATAACATCTTAAAGATCATCTCCTGAAATTAACTAATCAAACGCCCTCTTGGTTCCTGGATTTTATACTTTTTGTCTGTATATATATAAAATTTAACATGAAAACTCATAAAATGTAAGAAAGGATAATAACTTTCGAGGGAAACCTATTTAAATTTACCTGCAATAAAAATATTGTTAAATGAAAAGGGGTTTAAAAGACTAATATTAATCATAAAATTATTATTATCAAAGGTTAAGATAAAACAATGGTCTCATACTGAGCTGCAACTAATTGATATTGGACGAAACCATCGAGAAAGTAAGAACCGTGTTCAGTTAAAAAGGTACAACAAAAATGTATGATAGCTTTTGTTTATCAATGAATTGCAAATTGAAAAATAAAGACAGTATAATGTACCAAAAGCAGTATTGATATTCTTAACGGTGAATTTGTATATGGTGTATATTCATATTTCCGAAAGTTACCTCTGATCTGTAGCATATGAATCAAAACATTTGGAGAAACGTTCAAACAGGGAAGTCACATCAAGCACGTGGGTTGAACGAGGAAATAACTTTGGGTAATTTCTAAAATTGAAACAATCTGGAATTTAAAATATAGAATATAAAAAATTGTAAATTCGCGTAAGACAAGTCTGACAACCAGGCTGGAAATATGGAATTTCCCTAGATCGATACAGTTCCGTGAACTAAAGGTCTGTTTACACTATATTTCATATCATATATATTGCTTGAAAAATATTTTAAATTATAAAGTATAACCAACTCATTTCATTGACATAATATGCAGTAAACTTCAATGAAATAGCATGTAGAACATATGTTCTATTCCTTATTTCATGAAATTAAGAAATTAGTCAAGTAAAACAATCTGTTTTTAATTCATAGGTTGCAGGCGCAGAACAGACTCTGAATAGTTCCAGTTATCGTCCCCTCGGTACGTTCACTATTTACTGCACCAGGCTTTCCGGACTTCTTTTTGATGACCTCTTCTGACCCCACGATGACCTATTGTGACCCAACTTCTCTTAATTACAAACCATGATAAGAATTCACTATACCACAATGCATTACACAACCATATACAATTACTGTCTTTTGTTAAGGTAAATGTGCAGTGTTATTGACTTTTGAAAAAACAGATATTCACTGAGCCCGAAGGGCGAGGTGAATATCTTTAGTTTTTTTTTCTAAAGTCAATAACACTCACATTTATTGAAACAAAAGACAGTAATTGTTTTATTCTATTATCCAATATCTGACAAAAATATGCATTTGAAGTGTTAAAACAAATAAACTAAACAGAAAAATACTGTAACGACGTCATCACCTTTCCCGCCATTTTTTTAGGTGAATATCACTTTGCCAGGTGAATATTGTTTTTTATTGCATAGCCTAAATATTTCTAGTTTTATTTACTTTAGAATAGTACGTGGTGGCTTAAACCGGTTTTACAACAAATTAAATGAATTTTATTTTGCTTAGAAAAAAACTATGTGTCATATTTTTTTTAATTCTGGAATCGATTTAATTTTTAGGCAGAGCCTTATAGCGTCATAAAGCTATCTGATTTTCGCGTTTTTTTTTCCGTCTAGACAGGGTAAATCGGTCAGTCAATATTGCTACCAGAGGATCTATTACAGAACATTGTTCGTGTATTGTATTTTAAATGTTATACGTATTGTCTAAAATAGGAGGTACATATTTATATCCCCAGCATAAATGCGATATAAATGTGGACTACATATCGTGTATTAATACTCGTCGACACTTAAGCATTTTTGACCTTTGACCTTTGATCAAGTGGGCGGAGCTTAATTACAGATTTCTTAACAAATGTGTAAGTGTGCGGAGAAAACAAACAAAACTGATGTGCTATGTTTCAAGTTTATGAAACACAGATCGTTCTTTATATTTAGTGCTTAGCTAAATTTAGCTCTGCCTTTAAACGCTTTAGCGCTTTGATTCTTTGTATTAGCGCTATGGAAAATAAAGTGGTTAGCAAATGGCATACAGACTGGACAAGTCTCGGACTTTATCGTTAATGACTACGATAATCTACTGCGATTGATACCATTATTGGAACCCTTTTACCCTTTTTTACTTAGGTCGTGTTAAACATTTATGGGTGTACATTTTTAATATACGGTGTCAAAAACATTTTAATGCCAGTCCGTTATTCAAATTTTTATGGTAGATTATCATAGTCATAAAGGATAAAGTCCGAATTTACTTGCATAATCTAACTAGGACATTGGTAGCCGTGTTATTTGCCGCGTGTATGAACCAGCAAAGTTTATAAATAAAATTAAATAAAACAGTGCACACGCTACAAGCAGGATAAGAGCTCATGAATATGATTTATTGTAGAGCTTCACATGTATTATTTAGAGATGATTGTTTTTCGATTTTTAGATTTATAGGGTGCCCCCAACTATATTGGTGTTGTTCATATGTTTAAAAATAGACAAGACGAAATTTTGTTCCATTTTATCTCTGACATTTATACACTTAGTTTATCATACAGATTGAATCGAGACGTTATTAATTATGGTGAGCCCCTGAGGACAAATCGTTTCTTAACAAAAAAGCTACATTTAATAAGATAACAGTAGACGTCAGAAAAGCTTGCTACTTGGGAGTTTTTAATGGCTGCAGGGATTTTTTTTAGGAAAAAATAATTATCCGAATCAATTTGGTAAATGTTAAAACCCTTGTAAAAGGCACAAGACAGCAAGATACTATAACAATTTAATTGAGCGAAAGGAAAAGCAAGTTGCGATATTAATCAAGAAAAAAATCTTGTCAAAAGAAATTACAAATCATGGTGACCTAGCAAGATATTTTTGAGATGATAAATATTAAATTTCCTGCTGATTGTAACGTCAAATTTTATTGACCAACGTATGATCGGTTTAAAAATGGTACTGATACTTTGATAAACAAAAGAGTTTGGGTTCGTACTAAGTGGGTTATTGAAACGTATATTTCAAATATATTTTAAATGTCAACATTCTTACAGATGTCTCTCTGTATTTGAATTATGTTCTATTATTGTATTATACTGTGGATCAATCAGAAACAAAGCATAGTTAGTACATGCTGCCACCTTGTACAATAATGCACTTATCCCGTTGAACATGTATGTACTTTTGGGTATTCTTTATTGGCATTAAACTTGTGTGTCAAGATCATTACTCGAGTTACTTGACTTTGACTTATTCCTTTTGTACAAGGGAGTTACATGGACAAACAACAGTAAACTAGTAAAAAATAAAAAATAAAACAGGTTAAACAATAAAACAAGTTACTCTAGTATCAGTTTACCCACTAAGTTTTGTAAAAAAACCAAGGTATTCTAATATAATTTTATCCCCTAAGTTTTGTCAATACAACGAGTTACTCTTATATCAGTTCCCCCTAAGTTTTGTCAATAAATCAAGGTAAGCTAATATCAGTTCCCTCTGAGTTTTGTCAATTAAGCAAGGTAAAACCTGAGGTTAAACTCCATCAATCATAGTTTTGCCCTTAGCTATATATATTTGGATTTTGTTTGGCTTAATGCATTTTGGACATCTTTAGAATTGTGAATTTCCTTTGTTTGGGTTCTAGTGCTGCTAATGAGGAATAATTTTCCGAAATGGCCGTACAGCTCATAAAAATAATTGCAGTTGTAGTTAACATATGTGTTGTGGTCTCATGTTCATTTACTCCATATCCTTTCTTAAATTACTCTAATATCAGTTCCCCCTTATTTTTGTTAATAAAACAAGTTACTGTAATACCAGTTGCCTCCCTAAATTTTGTCAATAAAACAAGGTACTGTTATATTATCCCCCCTGAGTTTTGTCAATAAAACAAGGTACTCTGATATCAATTCCCCCTAAATTTTTCAATAAATCAAGGTACGCTTATATCAGTTCCCTCTGAGTTTTGTCAATCAAGCAAGGTACTTTAATATCAGTTCCCCCTAAGTTTTGTCAATAAATCGAGGTACTCTAATATCAGTTTCCCCTTAATTTTGTCAATAAATCAAGGTTCCCCTTTAATTTTGCCAGTAAAACAAAGTACTCTAATATCAGTTCCCCCTTAATTTTGTCAATAAAACAAAGAACTCTAATATCAGTTTCCTCCTTAAATTTTGTCAATAAAACAAGGTACTCAAATATAATTTGACTAAGTTTTGTCAATAAAACAAGGTACATGTACTCTAAGATCAGTTTGCTCCCTAAGTTTTTTTCAATAAAACAAGGCCCTTTTGTGTGGCGTTTCCCATGTAGCACGAACCCTTTTCAAAACATTTTTATTTGGTTATTTCTGAGGTCCAAAGAAAACGTTTTTAAAAAACATTTTTAAAACATTTTTAAAATGTTTTGATTTTTTAAGAATGATTTAAAAACGGTTAATTAACATTTCCTTAAAACAGATGGAAAATAGTTTTCTGAACTGTTTTTTGAAATGTTTAAAAAATGTTTTTCTAACATTTTATTCTACATCTTTTTATAACAATTTTAAAACATTATTTTGAAATGTTATAATAACATTTAGAAAGCAGTTCCATGTTATCTTTTCATAACGATTTAAAAACATATAATAAGAATGTTATAAAAATGTTTTTAAAACATTCAAAGCTTACATCTTTTCATAACAGTTTTAAAACATGTTTTAGAATGGCATAGAAATGTTTTTAAATAACAATTTAAAACCTTTTTAGAAGCATGTTTTGATATGTTTTTGTCACATTTTACCTCTAACAAATAAGACAAGTTATAACGTTATGAATTCTATATAAAATTATTAATGAGTATGAACAGATTACAGTGATAAATATACTGAAATAACAAACAAAAAAAACTAAATTTTTATCTTATTTTAAAGTCCATTTTTTTATTGTTTTAAGTAATGTCTATTTTTTACTTTTACTAATTTAAATTTATTCTTTATGTTTTGTTGTTGTTTTTTCTTCTTATTAGTATTTAAGGTTTTTTTAAGACAAAGAATGATGGTAAATATTAAAACACACACTTCTCTTTCCATTGTTAATTATCTTCGATGGCATATTAGTTGTATAACACGAGCGATACTGTGACTAATTTTCTCAAGATGTCTGATAAGCAATTATCCTGAATCGTTATCAATAAGATCACCATGGTAACCAGCTATTTGTAAGTTTAGTGGTTTGCCACACGCTGTGTGTTGGAGTCTTTATCAGTATAGATTTAACCTTTCAAGAGAGATGAAACACATCTTGATACACAGCTCTAAAAAATGTAAGTAGAGTGATTTGTTTTATAAAAGATTGACTGATGTTAATTTTTATAATTTTTAATTTGCACATGATTCATCTTTAACCATTAGTTCGAGATTAGAATTTAATCCAATATCATGCTAATGGTTACTCTATGTTTACTATGTTTATTATATTGTACATTTATAAAGATACTTGTACTTTTGGTATATAAATCGGCATTTATTTATTTTTCAGAACAATGAAAACAACTATAAAATGTATAAAGAACACCACAAGACTTGACAGATGATAATTTCCTGAAATTCCTATAAAAGTTATGATATGGATAACTCGTTGGCTTTTTTAAAGAACATCATATTCTTGTGGACTAAATTTGCGTTTTATTTCCTTAATGAAGTTGCTTGTCGTGTAGTTTTCTCATTGTTCTATAAAGAATTCTGAAGTTTGTTGTTTGATATGGTGATGTGACAAGCAGAAGGTTCGACCAATCAGCTTTTTCGGGGACACCTCTAATTGGAATTCGCTTTATTATGCATATGCACTTTTGCATAGTTTGCTCTAATGTTTGTCCCTCATTCCTTTGTGGACTTTAATTTCTTGGGTTTTATGTTCTTTTGTCAAGTCACTATCCAAAACCCTTAAGGATAATATGGTAAAAATACAGGATAAAAACATGCCTTAATAACAGTTTAAAAACAGTACAAAATCTGTTTATAAAATGTTTCGAAAAAACAAGTAAAAAACATTTAGTACAAACATTTCTGTAACGATTTAAAATTATGTTATTTTTATATTTATTAAAAATGTTTTAGAAAATCATTTGTAAAACATTATAAGAAACACTTTTTACAAACGTTATAAAAACATTTCTGGCACTCCACAAATTTATGTTTTTAAAACATTTCTTAAAAATGTTTTCAGTCCTTTTAAGAAAATGTTTTAATAACATTTTTATAATGTTTTTGTGTTAGCTGGGTTACCCTTACCGCAATGGTATAACTATAAAAGCTCACGATTTATAAATTATACACGTAAGATGCTATTTTTTAAAAAGATAAATGTCGATAATACTTTTATTGTTTCAACGCCTCCGTTGAATGTATCGCTGATTAAGCTCCATTCATGACGCCACACTCTCTGTTAATCATGTCTTGGTGAAAAGTTAGACTCGAGTATAGTTTAAAGGGCATTGGTTATATATTTTTATATATATGTAATCACTGTGACTTTTTATGAAATATCAACAAACACTAGTAGAACATTTCACTACTTGAACGGTACAAAATTACTTAACAGCTTCTTAATTATATTTAATTATATATTAATCAGCGTCCAATATCTTAAGAAATTCAGTATACAAGTATACTTGCAGTATTAATCAAGAAAAAATTAGAGCGTGACAAGAAAAATCAAAAGTTTATGCACTGAACACTTCTGGATCAGCTTTGAATATAAAGTACTTGAACTCATTACACCACTAAACAAATAGCATGTAAACTGGTATTTTCCAATTATTTTTATGAATGATCAAAGGAGTTTTTGTTTTACCAGTGAACATAAAAGGCATAGATATTTTGTAACCATTTAAATGTACAATCTACCAGTACCATTTCTTATATTTCATATTTATTTATCATCTTGACGTATAATGCACCTTTATCTAAGAGAATTGATGGTTAGACATTTATTTTGGCATTTTATGATGCATGCAAAATGATAAAACAACTTGCACAAATGTGAAGTTTTATAAATGATACCCTCAAATGACATTTATGAAAGAAGATTTAAGAAACATTATAGCTTTAAGAAAACAATAACTCTAAATACTGCTAAAATCTTGATACATTTCCATGTTCCCAACCTCTAAAATAACTTACAAGATTTATAGAAAATGTGGACATTTGGTGGTTTTTACAGTATATCTATCAATGTTTAATACCTTAATTTGTCTGACACAATGACATGTTTGTAGTTAAATTATCTTACTTGTTCCCTCAACAACTTCCATGGATCATTTTATTTTTCAAATTTGTCTGGATTTTGTTATGGGCAGATTTGATTAGCTTGTTAGTACAAAAACGTCGGATTGAATGGTAAAAGGTTGTTTTTTTGTTCATAGGGTAAAAGAAGGGTAAAAGAAGGGTGTTTGGGATTTTGTAAAGTTATCAATAATGCGTATACATATGAAAATAATAGTAGCAAAGAATAAATTAATTTCAGGAACCAATATCTTATAGTTACAATTATTCTCCCATTTTTACCAACGGCATCCAAGAGATTAAATCTGATCACAATTGATTACCTGCGGGCTTCGATGTAAATTTATCGCTATTTTAAATGTTAGTTTTTGCTAAAATTTTACTTGAGAAAAAAAATTATTCAGCTGATAAAATCGTGGATAAAATGATTTATCCGGCCATTTTTGTTTTAACGTGCTCAACAAGTCTCTCATGTTGAAAATAACGACTATCTTTGGAAAAAAGGTAGTTATTTGACCTATTTTTCTAGTCTATGCACAACTTAAACTTAACATAGAAATACAAAATAAAGTATAGCAGCATCTAGATTTAAAATAGGCCGATCATTACAAGATAGTTTCTCTATTCATTTTCTTTCCGTTCAAATTGTTCTTTAAATAAAGCATGAGTTACCCCTAATTAACCTTCCATAAAACCGATTGTGGGTAGATCAACTAACACGAATAATGAAATTACTTTGCAAGTGGAGGCCAAATGACAAGGCATTGTTGATTTTTGGCTGTATTTTGGTGGACTTGAAAACGCAAAGAAAATGCCCCGGCAAAATGGATCAAGTGTACACTTTATGCACAAAATATTTATCTAGACGCCGCTATGCCTTTTTAAGCAATCGAACGTGCAGTTTAGGCTCCACAAAGACTGAAAAAAAGACTTAAATTATGATTTATGTTTCCCAAAGTGTAAAGATGATCCTTAATCCACTGTTGACTGACATAGAACCGATACGTAGTTCTGACTGAGAGTTCTGATTATCATGATATTGCACGATGACGTCATTTTCACACTTTTTGTATTTTGATGACAAATTAAGTGAAAAGAGATTCGTATATCCCTAAAGGTGATGTCTAACTTAGCCTTTCTTCGTTAAATACTCATTTTAAACCCGTAAAGGTACAATGACTGTATGGAATTTTTGAGACCAATTATTTGTGCTACCGATAGATTGGTTTTATGACGCCATGATTGAATAAAATTATCACGTCATTCATGCTTTTTCTTTGTGTTTATTCATGTTTATGTAGATGTCTTTTTTTTTCATTAAGTTCAATCTTAATATATTTTTCAATAAAGCAGATGACCTGATTTCATGACCAATATATACTTGACTTGTGTCGTGCTGATAATTAATTAAGTTAAACGAAGAAAGTTCAAAAAGGTTGTTGTTTTATATATAAGGGAAGTTATAAACTAGTTATAAAGAGCATCTATCGTTACTAATCATTGGTTATGTCTAACAGGGATGTAACTTTCTTTACTGAAGGTATTAACCTGGTGCTTAGAGAATATAAACTACATAAAAGAATCAAGATCTCTACAAATCGACTAGGTAATGTTAAATCTGTAATATATAAAAAGAATATAATGTGTTAATGTCTGTTCAGGGCGCTGTAGTATTACTATTTATTATTTTAATTTATTTAATATACTGTAAGTATGAACGGATCATTCACATAACACCCTACGAGAATTCGTCTAGTGGAGGCAAATGCTGTCAACTTTTATTATGAAGTCACTTGAGATTACCAAGGGGTACGTTGCACTGAGTTGTACTCTACATCAGGTCATTCCAGATAAACTATCGCAATTTAGGGGAGGCATGGTCAACTTTATCATGATACAACTGTGTACCGGATTTTAACTTAATCCCTTCGAAAGAAGCCCGAAAATCTGTCTAAAATTTTTAGTGGACTAAAAGAAGGACAGACAAACAACATGATTTAACTGAAGCCCCTTCTTAAGAGTGGAGGCATAAAAGTGAAAAGAATAGTTTTATATACATGTATATAAAAAACACTCGTCGTTCCTCTGATAGATATTCAAGGAAAATAAGATTGATGCATGTTAGATAATGTAACCCCAGTCCACTATGCTCCTGTGATACCGGAAATCATAATAGACAATAAAGTTTATTACACCTGGCGCGCGTTTCTTAAATTAAAGATTCATAATAGGAGCCTTATCAAAAAGGTTTAAATGCCACACATTATTTAAATATGCAGAACATTGAAAAATAACACCCATGGCAGAGACAGGAGAACATAAGGGTTATAATAGTTTTTAAATTCTCATGGACAATTTCGTTGCTTTGATGTGATCTCATTCACAAAAGTGACTGACAGAAGCAAAGGGTAACCAATAGGGCGATCAAATAGGCCAGACATACTATCATAACAAATTAAACCACACAACATGAAAAAAACAGATAACGGCCAATAGAAAATGATAGGATGTAGAATAAGAGTACGCGACACAGATCACATAACAAGCGGTTATTTAAAAAAAAACGCAATGGAAAACAGCTATGATTTCCTGCATACGCTGTTTATATTTCACAACTTATTCGATATGCCAGAGCTTGGACACATTTCACATATTTTTTGATCAGACACCGATTTCTTCGTGACCGACTTTTGGAGCAGGGCTATAAGAAAATACGTCTCATACGATCCCTAAAAAGATTCTTTCTTCGTTATCAGCCACTAGTAGAAAAATTCAAAATTGACTTAAAAGATATGATAGTTAATTGTTTTAATTAGTGTTTGACTGGTCTGCTGTACTGAGATGACCACCTGAATATCCCTATTGTGTCTCACAACTATGTTGTGTTCTATGGTCATTACCGGATCCTAAGATCGCAATGAAAGAGGGAGGTTTGGCGCCATAAAACCTGGTTTAACCCACCATTTGGTTTGAAATGCCTGTACCAAGTCAGGACCATTGCGATCCACCAATTCCCCGGTATGACTGATTCGTTTTTGTCATTTTCTCTGGACTATGAGATTGATCATTCAAGTTCGGTAGTTTTGTTATTACCTTTATTAAAGATTTTACCAAAACTTTTTATTCATATTCCTTGCATGTCATATTTTGAAGCCAGTTTTTCAATGACGATGGATTGTTTTTACACTTGTGTGCTTTATAAACAACATTACCATAAAATTCAATATGTGATATTCCTTTCACTTTCAGAAATTGACGTCTACAGATAAAATTTTCAATAAGAGATCGAAACTTATCGAAGAATTTCGAAAAAGATTTAATTACTTGTGGTATCGACAACCTTGTTTTATTATTTTTCAGCAAAAACGGTTTTTATTATTTCAATCAGAAACATCACTGAAGATCATAGCATATCTTACTAACTGTGAAATGTAAACCCTGTAAGACGGTTCTAGTGGAATATCTCCTTAAGAGAAAATTATAATTGGGAAGGTAAAGTCGTGACGTTTATCATAGACTTTGGTCATATATTTTCCGTCATAATACTTAAAGACATAGAACCTATCAATTTCGCAATTTTTTACATTGAATAAAAAGTACATATATTAAAAATATACTATCTAAAACTTACCTTTACCAACATAAAAACTCAATGTTTTGCAGTTTTCTATAAAATAATCTTATTTTAATTATTCGCTTTGATTAAGTATTGTCCAGCATAAATATTTACTTTTGGTAAACTGGGTACTGTTAAACTGAGAAACGAATTGTAACCGAACGAGGCGAAGAGAAAACGAAATCGGTAAATTAAGAAAAACGACTGGTGTCGGCTAAAATCGATTCAATTTTCTTTTTACCAGTTTAGCTTGATTTCGTTTCCGGTTGCTAATTTTACTGTTTATGTTTTCTTCTTTACCGATATCGTTTTTGTGCAGCTCCGTTTCGTTTGGTTACTTTTTGTTTCTCAGTTTACCAGTACCCGCAAGTGTTTACATTCTATAATTAGTTTGTCCTCTTATTTGACACTGCGTTTTTTTCATCAGTTTTCGGTCGAAAAGAATACTTTCTGGCAGGTTTTTTGAAAATTTAACAGTTTCTTCAAAGGTTTTACAATGTATTCTTCAAATAGTGTGAATTTTAGTATTTTTCAAAAATTGCCAAAATGATAGGTTCTATGTCTTTAAGTGAACATTTATCACAAGTGACGTTAGTCGTAATCAGCAACTTGAACAATAATCGAAACGAAAGTGGACTCAAGTGCATCAAAATCGATTGTAGGTCAAATCCAGACTGGCAGTAAAGGAGAACAGAATAGAAATTAATGAAATGTGGAATAAGTGTACGCGACACAACGCAAAAGAACATCATCTACGTCAAACCAATATACTAGTATGTGTTTATCCGTGAGAAAAATATCCCGTACGCAATTTACCTTTCAAACGTGGTGCTCTATCAAGGAAATCACACTACCCCCACTAGTTCTGGAATAACGAATCAGTTGTGAAACGCAATCTCAACAAGCTGAAGCGGAAGGGATATAGCTACAAAAAATAGGGATAATTGACGACTGGAAAGTAGAAATTTGTCAAATTTGTCATAGAGCTTTAAAAAACAACCTTCGGTAGTGTGTTGATAAATCTAAATATGTAGCAGACCTCATAATATCTGTATATATGAACGTTTAGCTCACCAGGGAACGATTTGTGTATTTAAAGTGTATGTTGTAGACGTTGTAGACTCTTTCAATGAGGAAACAGAGAGGGAATGCGCGGTCACGTTAATGAACAACTCACTGAACAGATAGAACTTAAATATGACAATATAATATTTCTTATACCACTATGTCATAAAATGTAACGAGATACCCTGCATTAATCATGCTTTATCAGTAGATAAAGCTAAATTCCTGAAAGACCCCCCTCATTAATTATCATAAACTTTCATTTAGCACCCTCTACAGTCCCGTGGTATAAATCAGTTATCCCCCATCGGGCATCCGCCCTCAGGGGAATAACTAACACTAATATTCGTTCTGATATACAGGTGTATTTAGTTATTCTAATATTTTGTATTTATCAAAAGGTTTTTCATCACGAGTCCTCTTTTATATTATCTTTATATTTTCCTATTTCTGTTTTATTAAAGCGTTGTGCAGTGTTTTTTTTAAGTTGTATGAAAGCTGTATCAATAATTTATGAATTGAAATTGGAATTTGTCGTAAAATCTATCATTTTAAATTGAAATGTCATTTAATCTATAATCTAAATAAAATTGTTATCAACGGACAAGATAAGATATGAAGCACCCTAATTTTTGCATAATTTTTTGCATGACATTTTTAATATTTCATAGTAATGCTAATGCAATTGAGAAACCATAATTGATGAAACCAGCATTGCAATAGAGAACTTGTCTTGTAAAAATTTAATATAAGCAAACCTGTGACCCACAAAGCTATTTTCAGGAAACGTTAATGTAGTAAATTAATGCTTAACCCACATTAGTCGTTATACAGTAGTCCCGTGCGGGGCCCGGGTGGCGAATAGGTCCGCAGCAGAGCCTAGCTTGTCGTAAGAGGCGACTAAGGGTCTTGGGATTCTGACGTCGGGTCAGTGCTCAGCCCACAGAGCGACCAAGTGTGTATCCTAAGTGGCTGAATAGGATGGCCCTCGTCCGCGGGGGTTGTCGGGTCTATAATACGGAAAACCTGACTGCCGACCATAATGGGCCAACGTGTGTGGACAGTGCCACGCTTCATGCACGTAAAAGACCACTTTGTGGACCGCTAAGTATTGCACCACATAGGCTAAATTTTCCGCCCCTACCCATCTCTCCCCTTTTCCTGTGGTTCTTCATTTACCGGTATTATTTCATTTGTCATCATCATCATTTAATGTTCATTTTATCATCCTTTTCATGTTCAACTCCTGTAAATAACCTATATAGCGTTGCACGGGCGTTAAACACCAACTCACTCACTCATTGTACGGTATAACAATATCCACATTTTATAGAAATTGGTTATTTAAAAAGGGGTCAAAGGTGACCATTCTCATACCTTGTCCTTTAATCGCTAAATCGAGTAAGAGAAATCACTTTGGCTGTTTTCAGTTGACCTTCTCTAGTTAACTCGACTTAACCCGAGTATTTACAAATAAACGACTAGAGTTCGGACTCTGTTAAACCCCGATGACCTTTAACCCCTACTAGAGTTTAACTCTGGCAAAAACAGGGTTGGTAGAGTACGTGACGTCATGAGTAGAGTTTACCTGCCACAATGTGACTAGATTTCTAAAATAAAAGGTATCTAATGTTAAATTTACATTAGAAAATAATGTTTTTTTATTTTATTATTGAAAAGTCTTGAAGTATTGTCGCAACTCTATACTAAGTCGAGTACCCAGTTTTATTGAGAAAAAGTACACGAATAAACCCGACACTAGAATAATTTGTTCAGTTGAAAAATCAAGTGCGCATGATCCTACCGAGCTAATAATAGAAAATTACTCTACTAGGGTTAACTCGAGTATGTCAAACGGTCTTTGAAGGAATGAACACAAGCAAATTTGTTAACGTCTATATATCATCTTAGAATTTAACGTTGAATTAGTCTAAAATCAAACTTCCATAATGGCATCGATAATTACAAATTTAATTACGTTTATCGCATATTAGATAAACCAATTTAATTATTGCGAACGTTATTCAAATTGCGCGGAACTTCAACCATCACCCGTAATTGTTCCGTTCTTTAAACAAAATTACCCATAAATCAATTCGTAAAAACGCCTGATTGCTACATAACGCCATTTTCGTTTAAAAAAGTTTTGAAATTTCCGTATTGGGCGTGCAACAGATATGGCAAAAATGGGTATGCATGATGATATTATAAAACAATGTGGGCGTTGGACTTCTAATGCGTATCTTAGATACATAAGGTTATAAAACAGAAATATTTACTTCGTTCTAGGTCAAAAAACAGTTTGGTTTTTTGGGTCGTCAATAGTGTATTGGGCACAGAGACGAGCTTACTCAAGACTTTGGGGTCAAAACCTTGGCCTTCATTACAGAGGAGTCCAAATACGTTGGTTCGGCACTCGAGGCATGTCTTGGTACGATTTCGCGGCCACAGTCGAAGAGAAACTTAAAACAATGCCGCCTCCAAACTTTCTCATGGTTCAATTGGGGTCAAATGATTTAGGAAAAGGTCTTTCTGAAGGCCTTATTGAAGATATGAAAAGAGACCTTTTAAGAGTAACTCTTCTGTTGCCAGATACAAAACTTGTATGGAGTGAGATTTTAATGAGGCGATACTGGCATGTTGCTGATGGTGACGGAAAAGCGATTGAAAAAATTCGTAAGCGCGTAAACTGTGCCATCAATAATTTTGTGAAGAATGAAGGTCATCGCATCATTAAACATCCGAACATTAGATCTCGAGAGAAGGAGTTGTACCGCTTTGATGGTACACATTTATCAGACATCGGAAATGACATTTATCTCAACAATATTCAAGGAGCTTTCGAATCGTTCATAGCATCGGACAATATATTTTGCTTTCCAGAAACAATTCAATAAATGATTTATTCAATTTCATTTAAACTAAGTACTTTCAATGGGTGAATGGGTATAGACCCATCCATGTGGCGGATCTTGGCAAGATAAAGGGCCTCGAATCTTTTGATAATTGTACGGCGGATCATAATCATTTTAATACTTTCTAGTGTTACCACTAGAAGATTGAATTAGACAATCTCATGTTACCATGAGTTGTCGGCTCTGGACTGTTACCAGTTTGAGCTACATGTTAAATGATTTACTATTAGTAAAATATTATTGTATAAATTTTGGTTTTGTCTCCTCTGAACTTTTTAAAGTTGCTTATACCAGAGGGTGCTGGGATATGACCCGTCGTATTGGGAAAGCGGGGCCCCGTTCTCTCTTGGTGGTTCTTAACAAGAGGAATATTTTGCATCCACTGTTACCAGTGGTGCGCAGACATGCCCGGTATTTTTTGGTAATCTGATTATCTTGCCAAGTCTCGTCAAATCTTTTCGACTGTGGCCGTTTATATCCAAATTTGTTAGTCCAATATATTAAGCCTGATGAGTCCATAATTAATTACGTTTATCGCATATTAGATAAACCAATTTAATTATTGCGAACGTTATTCAAATTGCGCGGAACTTCAACCATCACCCGTAATTGTTCCGTTCTTTAAACAAAATTACCCATAAATCAATTCGTAAAAACGCCTGATTGCTACATAACGCCATTTTCGTTTAAAAAAGTTTTGAAATCCCCCCTCCCTCCCCCTATCAGCCATCATTTTATAGAATATTTTTGCTGCTGCTGTTTCATTGTTTTTGCAGGTCGGAGAAGAAGATGTGCACGTCATTGTCAAGAACGTTAAACTGTCAGTGTAACACAGGAACTATCATGAGACGTCAAATACTGGAAGTGTAACTGCTGTACATAATCATCTGGAATTCGTTTATAATCATAAGATGTGGACTTCGTGAACAAGTTTGTTTAAAAAGAAATTTTGTTTTGACATGCATTATGGTTGTTTTAAAGAATTATGTTTAAAATAAATATTTGTCATAGTTTGATTTGGCGGGATTTCGCAAGATAAGGGTTCCCGTTTCTTCCTTGAATTGTATGACGGATCATAATCATTTTTCTCTGAACTGTAACCAGTTCGTGCAGGGTGGAATAGATACCATGCTAATATTATTTTCTTAATTAGTTAGGTTGGACAAAGATAAAGGGCCTCGAATCTTTTGATAATTGTATGGCGGATCATAATCATTTTAATACTTTCTAGTGTTACCACTAGAAGATTGAATTAGACAATCTCATGTTACCATGAGTTGTCGGCTCTGGACTGTTACCAGTTTGAGCTACATGTTAAATGATTTACTATTAGTAAAATATTATTGTATAAATTTTGGTTTTGTCTCCTCTGAACTTTTTAAAGTTGCTTATACCAGAGGGTGCTGGGATATGACCCGTCGTATTGGGAAAGCGGGGCCCCGTTCTCTCTTGGTGGTTCTTAACAAGAGGAATATTTTGCATCCACTGTTACCAGTGGTGCGCAGACATGCCCGGTATTTTTTGGTAATCTGATTATCTTGCCAAGTCTCGTCAAATCTTTTCGACTGTGGCCGTTTATATCCAAATTTGTTAGTCCAATATATTAAGCCTGATGAGTCCATAATTAAAAAAAGTAAAACATTAACGTTACAAACTAAATTAACGTTTATCAATTCTAACGTTTCAAAACTAACGTTTTGCCGGTGTATCGAAATGTAAACTCAGCAGCTAATTCAGAGGAAAGGAAATAATATAAGTTGTGATTACAAATCTATGAATCCCTCCAAAAATTTCACCATTATTTATAATGCCCATACCTATACATTTAAAATTGTGTCACCTTTTAAATTAAAAATTATGTCATGATTATGAAATGATTCGTGATTGTTTCAATTAAAGTTTGTTGTACTGACTCACAACTGTGTTGTGTTTTTTGTTACTAGACCCTTAGATCGCAATGAAGAGGGAGGTTTGGCGCCATAAAACCTGGTTCCACCCACCATTTCTTTTGAAATGCCTGAATCAAGTCAGGAACATTGTGATCTTCGATTTCTCTGGTATGTCTTTGTCGTGTTTTGTCTTTGCTTCTTGGATGTATGAGATTGATCACCCAAGATCGGTAGTTTTGTTACCTTTATTAACTACTAGTATTCAAATTTGACGTCACAAGCAACAAAAATATCGCCAATCAATGTAAACATATATAATTTTTGACTTATTAATGACCATTAATCTGTTCACCAGTCCTACTGTTACGGTTATCTTGAAGTTCGTCCTGTGATCATCAGTATTGATGGAGTGCTGAATCGGAAGGAACAAGACGTTTATCTTTGTTAGCAATGAAACAAACTGTGTTTTCATATCTGAAACCCCTGCTGCTTTTCCAATCATACATCTCTCGTTTCAATGTTTGCCGGTCATAAACTGCACAGATAAATGTTGAAACTTAATATTTATACTCTCCTTTGTCGTTTTGATGGTTTGAGGGAGTAATTAATTATTACTGGATGACTGGGTTATGCAATAATTGATACATTTACCAGCAGAAAATCAACTTGTCGACTATGTCACAGTTGATATATGACAATGTTGTAGCGCTTTGCAAGATATATTGAACTCAATTTATATACTCTTTTTGCATGAAATTACAATTATTTTTAATCAGATGAAATAAATAGAGCGAAAAAAATAAATGACCTAAAAATTAAATGAAATAGTTCAATGCTCAAAACTGTTTTCTAATTCATTGAATCTGTTTGTTATAGTATGAGCCAGAACAGTACATTACCCCCTACCGGCCCCATATATTTCAATGTTCAAAGGGTATTTAATAATTCTGGTAAAAATAAGTGAAGCTAAACAAACATGAACTTGATATGTAACTCATCGTGGTATATTCACATAACAAAAAGTACCGTTGGTACCGTGAACTTGAACGAAGGCAAGCGATTTGTGTTGTGGTTTATAACTTTTTCGACAGAAGAAGGCAATTACTGAATTTAAATATATCTTTATTTATGTATGCACCACACTTTCTTACAACGATATGAAATCGATATATCTACATGTATTTTGGGGTAACTTTTTTCTGAGAAAATCATTTTAATTATCTCAGCTTTTCTATAAAGCTTTAATGGTTTTAATTTCTATAATTTGTATATTCCTGCTAAAATATATTTCCCCATCGTACAGGTGACTAAAGTCACGTGATACACAAACTGTAGTTTTTAAAAGGTTATGAAAAATATAGCAAATACTAAATCATAATTTAAAACGAAATAGATAAACAAATCAAGTAATAATAAGAGGTTATACTAACATAGATAAGAAAGCTCGTTGACCAAAAATATAAACAAACTTCTACCGGAGAGCGAATGCACAATAGAATAGGTTATACCGCGGTCTTGGGAAAAAACGCGGATGGATTTCTCCGAAATCGATCATTACTATACTTTGGAAGTCCTTGAACCACATTAGTATTGGCCACATTCGTCGACCATCCTAATTTTTTAAATCATTTCATTACATAAAAATACACAATTTATCACAAAATAGTTTTGGTCGACGGGTGTGGAAATTTTCATATTCATCGATCATGAAAACAAAGAGAAAATGTCAACTATCGAGATTTTTTACAAAATGTACTGATTTCAGCTCATTGCCTTCCTTGCTGGCAATGTTAATAATCAATAAACCAAAAGATATGGCAATTCATAAAATGTGAAATCTTATAAAATCCAAAGCAGCAAATACAAACAGGTATACTAAAGTAGTTTTTTTTTGCCGATTTGGAGCCTTCGTGGGTCTAGCCTTTTGTTGATGATGTGAGTCAACTATCCAAAACTATGCAGCAAAAGCAACTGATAGCAGATGCTCTACTTAGCACGACCATATCAACAAGCTTGGAGATCAACGTCCGTTAAACCATAGACAAACGCTGTCATAACAGTAGTTACTTAATCAGTTTACTTCCTTTGTACAATATGGAAATAAAACAAAAACATCGGCCTTAAAACCAAACTTCGGTTTTAAATATCAATGCCAAATTAGCTTTATTGTACGGATAGAAAACTTATATAGATTAAAAAAAACGAGCATAATCTAAAGTGTCCATTAACAAATGTCTCCCTCGAATCCTACAAATGACCAATAAAGGCGTTCGAAAGCAGAGCTGAAAACAGAACTGGCCAGACATTCACCCCTTACACTATCAAGACACGCAAAAAGTATACATGATATACCGGGTCGTTTCCAAAGCAACATCTAAGAACTAAGCAATCGTGTGCCTTCAACCCAAGAACCATTTGGAAACATGCCATAGGCTCTAAGGAGTAACTTGTAACTTAACCTGGATAGTAGCAAAAAAGTGACGAATACATGACACGGGTTGACGTCCTTTGAATAGGAGAAGGTCAGCGTTGAAAAAAAAACGGAGTAATCGAAAAAAAAAAAGGATTTTGACCGTCTTCTTTGTTGTTAATTCAACACAATTATTTCCCCTATTTTTCCATATTGATTGAACTTTTTTTTATTTTTTCTGAAAACCATAACGTATTCGCCAACACTGATAACATCAGGACTTACCAATATATCCAATACTTTTCTTGCGTTATCTTTATCCATACCCCCCAAAATAACGATAATTTTAAGACACTGCTAAAACTTGACATTGATGTTGTATTTTTTCAGTATAATGCTTAACCAACTCTTGAGTAATTATAATTATATTTATACAGATGATCAGATGGTTAAATAAACTATAATCTTTTGATCCGCATTAACTTTGCAAAACAAGGTTATAATGTTATTTTCATTGTTTTCTTCAAAGAATGAATTTTTTAATTTAGTTGAACCTTTTTTGTTTCACCTGGAATAGGTAACAACTGATAATCTTTTGCAGGTCCCTCCCTTTTTGGGGTCTCGTAACGACCGGTCACAATGCAACTAAAACCACAGTAATGACACAAATGAATGACAACAAAATCAACCAGCATGATAGCTAAGCCAATGATTTAAAAGTCGATTGCATTAGTGTCGATTGACGTGCATGGTCATTCTCGATCAATGCTTATCATGGTATACTTGGCTTTAAGGGTTTCATCGGTGTAGCTTTAGCACTAAAGCTGTAATCATTTCCTCGTTTGACCTTTCTGTTGGTGCTAAAATGATGGCATCCCATGCGGGATCATCCAAATGTACTACTAAACCTCTCTTCAGTGCTGTTCAATACTGGCGGCAATAAAAGAAGCAAAGGGGTACCAATGGGGCATTCGAGTGTCAAAAGTCTGAAAAGGCAACGAAAAAACCGGTAAACATGCAAGAACAAGAACAGCACGAAGAAACACAAGTTTCTTTGTGCAGTTCTCGTTCGTGTTTACTGGTTTTGGCGGTGCCCTTTTGGACTTTTGACACTTGAATGCCCCATTGGTGCCTCTTGCTTCAAAGACCAAATCATCACTCATGTCACTGTTTTCCCTTTATGTTTACAAAGTATATCAACGAATTGCCCTGACAAACTTTGAAAGTTGGAACACCATTCTGTCAACACAGACGTAGGTCGCCTCTGAAAATAAGCAATTTTATTCAAATTTGTAAAGGGCACACATAAAGTGGCAGTATCATCAGCGATTTATGGCGGCCGCAAACTGGTAGAATTGGAAATAGGAGATTCTCTTAACTTGTTGACAATTTCTATTTTAATTTTTTTTCCTGAAATCTGGATTTCAATATACTAAGTAGATGTCTTAGCAGCATGATAGTCCATGATGAAATAATGGATTGGTAACGTGTCAGTTGAATTGCATAATTATTCAAACTTCACGATCTCTGATCTAAGGGATTGTATTTTTTAAGGCCGTAAAGAAACATTTCAGCAGGTGGATAGGTAAATTAATTATCAGACCTCATCAGTTGATAAACTAGGATATTAATCCCTTTTCAAACCTAGAATAAAAAATAAGTCATCAACTTAGAGTATCTCCTGTATCTTTTGTTTCCTGCATCCAATTTTTCACATCTTAAACTATCGTTTCAAAATTCATTTGTTTGTTCTTACACATGGATTGATGATGGGTTTTACAGCTAAAAGCACAGTGTGTGTCGACAAGACAAACGAGCATTCATTCTTCCTGATACACAATCTTAAGGATACTCGATGCTACTCTTGGAAATAAATAGTTTTTTGAATTTGATTACTACTAAGACAAGGTTACAGGTAAAGGTACATTTCATTTTGAAAGGTTTATACCTTGCTTTCAAATCAATAAGTTTACACAACAAAGTTTCAGACAATAAATTGGTTACGCCTATTCAAGACTCATCAGAGGCGCTCTACCTTAAATATTGAAAAAGCCAAACTATGATGAGCATTGAACAAAAAAAACGAAAATACCGAACGGGGACATTAAATTATGACTTAGTTCAACCTATGTATTTGGTGGACGGAACTTTAGGTCTTGGACAATTTGAAATATAAACAGAGAATTCATTTAAAGCTTTGATGTGCCGGAGCGGGCTAACCTCGGGGAATCAAAACTCCAACAGCAGCGCCAACCTTTAAGGGTTTTAGATATAAGATTACAACAAAGTTCCAGACATTAAATTTGCTACGCCTGGCACGCGTTTTGTCTATTCAAGGCTCATCAGTGGCGCTCTACACAAAATATCTAATAAAAAGCCAAACACTATATCCTGATTTTGAAAAGCATTGAACAATAAAACCGCAAATACCGAACAGGAAAATAAAATTACTACTACGATCAACCTATGTTAGGGGTAGGCAAAACTTAGGGTTTAGACAATTATGAAATTTAAAGTGATGATTTAAGCTTTGGTGTTATCTTCAACAAATAACAATTGATTTAAACATTTGGCGGATTTTTTCCGACTTTCCTTTAAAAGTTAATTGTTAATATATGTGACAAAACTTATAGAATTTTATTTTTCAATGGTGTGCCTAGTTAAAAGAACAAACTTACTAAAGAATATAAACAATTGCAATTGTCAACTTTCTAATAGACAATATTTTTTTAGTCTGGTGGACCTGAAGGACCTTCAACAGACAATCGGCATTCCAATGGCCACTTTGCACCGTAAGTTGGTGATTTGTTTATTTACATGGAACGGACTTCATAATAGCCACTTCTAGATAAAAAAAAAATCGTACATTTAAAAAAGCAACATTTTCTAGTTCACTTATCTAATATACTCGTCAAAAAAAGTTACGCATAGATAGAAAATTCCCCGTACGTTTAATGCAAATCGAAGCAATTTCAAACATTATTGCCGTTCTGCTGTTCTGCAACCGATTTTCACGAAATAAAATCCAGTAAAAAGAAAACAAAATAGAGATTGTTTGTTTAATTTTGAGTAAAACCGTACCATCGCTGCTTTTTAAGATATTGCAAGTAGAACTCAAGAGTACATTTTACGATTCAATTTCCCGTTTAAATCAATGCAAAATGTTTCGTGAAAAACATTAGTCGTGTTCTACTCACAATCTCTTAAAAACCATTGAAGTTAGGATTTTGGTCAAAATGAATCAAACAATCTTTATTTTGTTTTCTTTCTACTGGATTTTATTTCGTGAAAATCGGTTGCAGAATAGCTCGGCAATAATATTTTGAAATTGTTTCGATTTGCATTAAACCTACGGGGAATTTTCTATCTATGCGTAACTTTTTTTGAAGAGTATATAAATAAGGAAAGCTATGGAGGCTCATTCAGTAGAATTTCTATTATTACTCAAAATCTGAGGAAAACTCCATTTTCAAAAGTTTTCATTCAATGCTATTTAATTTATTAAAATCAAGACTTTCGAAATAGCTAACACTAAAAATCCCCTTTCATACAGTACAAGTTATTTCCCTAATATTTAAGAATGATCACAGTACTTTTCCGAATAGACAGAAGAAAAAAATATTATGATCATTTTCAATTACATGCTTTCTAAAAGAAAAATCATTAGATAGGGGGAAATATTTTAAATCAATTGGTAAATCTAAATACCCTCAACTAGAGCCCCACCAGATCAAAAATTTAACCCATGTGAATATGGCAAAAAAAAATAGGTTGTAAACAATCATTTGATCGTTTTGTTTCATAATATTATTTTTAGACAACCTAAAGCACTAATTGATATTGATGCAAAATTAATTAAAGTATGATCAAAGCTTCCCTTTTAAATTCATAATTGCTACTATCCTCATTTGATAAGATTTAATTTATTAGGCAAGCGCCAGCGAAGCCTTATGGAGTCTATAGAGTAGTGATGATTTTCGCGTTTTTTTTCTGTCTAGACGGAGTGATTTTCCTGCATCCAGTCTGGAATAAAATGCTTTATTTTCTATATTACTTTTCAATATTTGTTAACATGATATACACTTCTATAAATCTCAATTTTTATTGGCATTTTATATGACCGGCACAAGTTTTATTAATATCTTTGCATCTTACATGACGAACTTTTTAGTTGAAGGCGATAGAATATACATTATGTATTCATCTATTACTTGATTGGTTCGTATAAATATTTCTCTCATTTGATTGGTTAATGCATGGATTCAGATTCTAGCTTCACCATTCATAAAATCAGTACAAAATACACATACATGACATAATTGGGACGAGTGCATTTTAATCGAAGGGGTGTTTCAATCGATACCGTTTTTACACGATACCTGTCTTGTGTGTGCAATTGTGTTCATTAACTTTAAATTTGAGGGCATCTGCACGACGATCCTTTCTTCGCTCACCAAAATTAATGATTCGCAAACATTTTGAACAATATACTTTAACAGAGAATCTATTATAGTTCTTATATATTTCGCTTGCCTTTAAACGCTTTAGCGCTTTGATTTTATAGTTTTTAATGCCAAACTCTCATATAAAAAAATATGTGTCCCGTTTATTACACAAGAGACACCTAATAATACTGCACCAATAGTCTTCAGCCTGTTAAATTATTTCGTTCTCAAAACTCATTTGCAATGAATACAATTAACTGTCATTTGAAAAATTTGAGCTGACATAACAAATAAACTAATTTGAAAAATGAAATTCAATTTGATTTTTTTAGAAATGAAAGTTTTTAAGAATTATCATTATCATAAATATTGTTTTATCAATATCAACAAACTATTAAACATAAGGCTGTGATCTCTCATAGAAACATTTCAATGCTCATGGGGATTTATATTGGATTTTATATCTAGACCTTTTTCAAAAAGCTATATTTTTTAAAATTATTAGATAAAATCCATTTGAATTAGAATGAGAAAATTAAAAAAGTTGTTCGTTTACTTTTCCATCTTAGGTATACTTTAAAGAAAAAAATATAAACGCTTTAATAGTTTTGAAGCATTATATTAGATTGACTTTATTTCCGAGCTTTTTGTTAAAGGTGCATTAACTGTCAAACCATTTGTTTTATAGTACATTTGTTTAAAGAGAATGACAAAGAGGTACCTATCAAGAAGTGCAAATCAACATCATCTGATTAGTCAAAACATAGATAGATGTGCATTATGCGAAGTTAATATACGCCCTATTGCTATCAATGTGTGCTGTTAATGGTATCAACCAGGTCCTGTTGAAAGCGATCAGGTGTATTTTTGATTCGCATCAATTAAGACCAGATTGAATAAAACAGTGAACAAGCTGTCAAAAGGTATAGCAGATAGAATTAAACATCAAGCAGAATCTCTCCAGTCAAATAGTACTAGTATGTAGTATAGAGTCAATCATAAAACAGACGGCCAAATGGTATGCCAGATGGAGTCAAACACTGGATAGCCTGCCAAATGGTACTCCAGGTAGAATGAAACATTGAACAGACTGCCAAATGGTACTCCAGATAGAGTCAAACATTGGACAGGCTGCCAAATGGTACTCCAGATAGAGCCAAACATTGAACAGACTGCCAAATGGTATGCCAGATAGAGTCAAACATTGGACAGGCTGCCAAATGGTACTCCAGATAGAGTCAAACATTGGACATGCTGCCAAATGGTACTCCAGATAGAGTCAAACATTGGACATGCTGCCAAATGGTATGCCAGATAGAGTCAAACATTGAACAGACTGTCAAATGGTATGCAAGATAGAGTAAACATTGAACAGACTGTCCAATGGTTTGCCAGATAGAGTCAAACATTGAACAGACTGTCAAATGGTATGCCAGATAGCGTCAAACATTGGACAGACGGCAAAATGGTATGCCAGATAGAGTCAAACATTGAACAGACTGTCAAATGGTACGCCAGATAGAGTCAAACATTGATCAGACTGTCAATGGTATGCCAGATAGAGTCAAACATTGAACAGACTGCCAAATGGTATGCCAGATAGAGTCAAACATTGAACAGACGGTCAAATGGTATGCCAGATAGAGTCAAACATTGGACAGACGGCAAAATGGTATGCCAGATAGAGTAAACATTGAACAGACGGCCAAATGGTATGCCAGATAGAGTCAAACATTGGACAGACGGCAAAATGGTATGCCAGATAGAGTCAAACATTGAACAGACTGTCAAATGGTACGCCAGATAGAGTCAAACATTGATCAGACTGTCAATGGTATGCCAGATAGAGTCAAACATTGGACAGACGGCAAAATGGTATGCCAGATAGAGTAAACATTGAACAGACGGCCAAATGGTATGCCAGATAGCGTCAAACATTGGACAGACGGCAAAATGGTATGCCAGATAGAGTCAAACATTGAACAGACTGTCAAATGGTACGCCAGATAGAGTCAAACATTGATCAGACTGTCAATGGTATGCCAGATAGAGTCAAACATTGAACAGACTGCCAAATGGTATGCCAGATAGAGTCAAACATTGGACAGACGGCAAAATGGTATGCCAGATAGAGTAAACATTGAACAGACGGCCAAATGGTATGCCAGATAGAGTCAAACATTGGACAGACGGCAAAATGGTATGCCAGATAGAGTCAAACATTGGACAGACGGCAAAATGGTATGCCAGATAGAGTCAAACATTGAACAGACTGTCCAATGATATGCCAGATAGAGTCAAACATTGGACATGCTGCCAAATGGTATGCCAGATAGAGTCAAACATTGGACAGACTGTCAAATGGTATGCCAGATAGAGTCAAACATTGGACAGACTGTCAAATGGTATGCCAGATAGTCAAACATTGAACAGACTGTCAAATGGTATACCAGATAGAGTCAAACATTGAACAGACTGTCAAATGGTATACCAGATAGAGTCAAACATTGAACAGACTGTCAAATGGTATGCCAGATAGAGCCAAAGATTGAACAGACGACAAAATGGTATGCCAGATAGAGTCAAACATTGGACAGGCTGCCAAATGGTACTCCAGATAGAGTCAAACATTGGACATGCTGCCAAATGGTATGCCAGATAGAGTCAAACATTGAACAGACTGCTAAATGGTACTCCAGATAGAGTCAAACATTGGACAGACGGCAAAATGGTATGCCAGATAGAGTCAAACATTGGACAGACGACAAAATGGTATGCCAGATAGAGCCAAAGATTGAACAGACGACAAAATGGTATGCCAGATAGAGCAAAACATTGAACAGACGGCAAAATTGTATGCCAGATAGAGCCAAACATTGAACAGACTGCCAAATGGTATGCCAGGTGGAGTCAAACATTGAACAGACGGCCAAATGGTATGCCAGTTAATCTCAAAGGTTGAACAGACTGTCAAAAGAAATGCCAGATAGAGTCAAACATTGAAGAGACTGCCAAATGGTATGCCAGATAGAGTCAAACATTGAACAGACTGCCAAATGGTATGCCAGATAGAGCCAAACATTGAACAGACTGTCCAATAGTATGCCAAATAGAGCCAAACATTGAACAGGCGGCCAAATGGTATGCCAGATTGAAGAGACTGCCAAATGGTATGCAAGATAGAGTCAAACATTGAACAGCGTTTAATGGTATGCCAGATTGAAGAGACTGCCAAATGGTATGATAGATAGAGTCAAACATTGAACAGGCTGTCAAATGGTACTCCAGATAGAGTCAAACATTGAACAGACTGTCCAATAGTATGCCAAATAGGGCCAAAAATTGAACAGGCGGCCAAATGGTATGCCAGATTGAAGAGACTGCCAAATGGTATGCAAGATAGAGTCAAACATTGAACAGCGTTTAATGGTATGCCAGATTGAAGAGACTGCCAAATGGTATGATAGATAGAGTCAAACATAGAACAGGCTGTCAAATGGTATGCCAGATAGAGTCAAACATTGAACAGACTGCCAAATGGTATGCCAGCTAGAGTAAACAATGAACAGACTGTCACATAAAATGCCTTATAGAGCCAAACATTGAACACAATGCCAAATGGTATGCCAGCTAGAGCCAAGCATTGAACAGACGGGCAAATGGTATGCCAGTTAATCTCAAATGTTGAACAGACTGTCAAATGAAATGCCAGATAGAGTCAAACATTGAACAGACTGCCAAATGGTATGCCAGATAGAGTCAAACATTGAACAGACTGTCCAATAGTATGCCAAATACGGCCAAACATTGAACAGGCGGCCAAATGGTATGCCAGATAATCTCAAACGTTGAACAGACTGTTAAATGAAATGCCAGATAGAGTTAAACATTGAACAGACTGCCAAATGGTATGCCAGATAGAGACAAACATTGAACAGATTGTCAAATGAAATGCCAGATAGAGTAAACATTGAGCAGACTGTCAAATAAAATACCTTATAGAGCCAAACATTGAACAGACGGCCAAATGGTATGCCAGATAGAGTCAAACATTGGACAGACGGCAAAATGGTATGCCAGATAGAGTCAAACATTGGACATGCTGCCAAATGGTATGCCAGATAGAGTCAAACATTGAACAGACTGCCAAATGGTATGCCAGATAGAGTCAAACATTGGACATGCTGCCAAATGGTATGCCAGATAGAGCCAAACATTGAACAGACGGCCAAATGGTATGCCAGATAGAGCCAAACATTGAACAGACGACAAAATGGTATGCCAGATAGAGTCAAACATTGGACAGGCTGTCAAATGATATGCCAGATAGAGTCAAACATTGAACAGACTGCCAAATGGTATGCCAGATAGAGCCAAACATTGAACAGACTGTCAAATGGTATGCCAGATAGAGCCAAACATTGAACAGACTGTCAAATGGTATGCCAAATAGAGACAAACATTGAACAGACGACAAAATGGTATGCCAGATAGAATCAAACATTGGACATGCTGCCAAATGGTATGCCAGATAGAGCCAAACATTGAACAGACTGTCAAATGGTATGCCAAATAGAGACAAACATTGAACAGACGACAAAATGGTATGCCAGATAGAGTCAAACATTGGACAGGCTGTCAAATGATATGCCAGATAGAGCCAAACATTGAACAGACTGTCAAATGGTATGCCAGATAGAGTCAAACATTGGACATGCTGCCAAATGGTATGCCAGATAGAGCCAAACATTGAACAGACGGCCAAATGGTATGCCAGATAGAGCCAAACATTGGACAGGCTGTCAAATGATATGCCAGATAGAGTCAAACATTGGACATGCTGCCAAATGGTATGCCAGATAGAGTCAAACATTGAACAGACTGTCAAATGGTATGCCAAATAGAGACAAACATTGAACAGACGACAAAATGGTATGCCAGATAGAGCCAAACATTGGACATGCTGCCAAATGGTACTCCAGATAGAGTCAAACATTGAACAGACTGTCAAATGATATGCCAGATAGAGTCAAACATTGAACCGACTGTCAAATAAAATGCCCAATAGAGCCAAACATTGGACATGCTGCCAAATGGTACTCCAGATAGAGTCAAACATTGAACAGACTGTCAAATGATATGCCAGATAGAGTCAAACATTGAACAGACTGTCAAATGATATGCCAGATAGAGTCAAACATTGAACAGACTGTCAAATAAAATGCCCAATAGAGCCAAACATTGAAGAGACTGCCAAATGGTATGCCAGATAGAGTCAAACATTGAACAGACTGTCAAATGGTTTGCCAGATAGAGTCAAACATTGAACAGACTGTCCAATGTGCCAGATAGAGTAAAGATTGAAAATGCTGCCAAATTGTATGATATTTCTTAGAGTCTACACAAATGGTTTGGCAATCTTATCAAATCAGATCATTCACTATTCGTACGCCGTGGAAGCGGCGTAGCGTATAGTGAATGATCTGATTTTAATGAGATGGAATGGTTAAGTAGATATAGTCAAACATTGAACAGACTGTTAAATGGTTTGATAAATAAAGTTTTCCGTTGAACAGGCTGACAAATGGTATGCCAGATAGAGTCAAACATTGAACAGACGGCTAAATGGTTTGCAAGATAGAGTCAAACATTGAACAGACGGCTAAATGGTATGCAAGATAGAGTCAAACATTGAACAGACGGCCAAATGATATGCCAAATAGAGCCAAACATTAATCAGCGTAAACAGACTGCCAAATGGAATGCCAGGTAGAGTCAAACATTGAATAGGCTGCCTAACGCTATGTAGATAGAGTTAAACATTGAACAGGCTGCCTAGTGGTATGCCAATTGGAGTCAAACATTTAATAGGCTGCCTAATGTTATGCAGATAGAGTAAAACATTGAATAGGTTGCCTAATGCTTTGCAGATAGAGTCAAACATTTAAAAAGGAGTGAAGTACTCAAGAGAATTGACGCATGTAGGGTGCATTCTATGACAGGACCATCAAAAGGTAAGTCCCTTATTTTACGTCCCTTATATCAGTTGCAGAAGTCACATGATTGCTACAGTTCAGTACTGGCAGACGAAATTGATTTCACTTTTTGAAAACTATTTTTATAATTTCTAAAATTTGCCGATTATTTTCAATATTTTTTTCTTTAAATTAAACATATTCTAACTATTTTCCACCTGCTTAAATTGCAATAAAAGGTTTGGTAAGGCAAAATACGACTTACGTCCATCAAATACGTGTGCCTGTCTCATATTAATACCATTGAATAACACAGCCACCTATATGCATCGTTCCTGCAAATCGCTTATGACAAGGTTCATATCGTGTGCATAAAAAAGAAAGCAGGAAGACTAATATTTTATTTTCCTTTAATTCTATAACTAAGAAACTTATGTTACACTTGAAAGCGAAATAGAAAAAGAAACAAATGAGCAAGGAAAACAAAAAAGTAAAAAAAAACGTATCAAAAATTTAATAATGGATGCCCCATTGGCGCCTCTGCTTCTTTTATTAAGGAAATCGCCTAGTTAGACCATACCTAATACTTGAATATTTATAAGTTTTTTTAAACTCAATGGAAACCCAACAACAGAGCTATTGAAGTACAACTTTGACAAGAAAACTATAGATTCCTGAAAGTATGTTTCCTCTATTCATGGTAGAAAGCAAAAATTGTAACGATATAAAGGTAATAACAAAATTACCGAACATGGAGAATCAATCTCAAATGTCCATAAGACGAGACAAAGCAAGGAAGATATACCGGAAAAATTAAAGACCGCAATGGTCCTGACTTGGTACAGGCATTTCAAAAGAAATGGTGGGTTAAACCAGGTTTTAAGGCGCCCCAAACCTCCCTCTTCCATTGCGATCTTTGGGTCGGTAGTTACACAAAACACAACAGGTTTGTGATGACATATCAGGAATGCTAAGGTGATCATCTCAGTACATCAACCAACTAAACACTAATCAAAGCAAGAACTAACCATTTCGTCTAAAATGATATTGAATTTTCTACCAGTGGCTTATAACGAAGAAAGATTTTTTTAGAGATCGTTTGAGACGTATTTTCTTATAACCAAGGTCTAATAGTCGGTTACGAAGAAAGCGGTGTCGGATAAAAAAATCTGAAAGGTTTGTACAAGCCCTGGCATATCGAATTAGTTGTGAAATATAGACACCGTATGCAGGTGACGTTGGTATGTTACTTTCCAGGTTAGGAAAATTAATAATTTTAAAATTAAAATCGTCTCTTTTATCGTATTTTTTTGTACTGAGATGACCACTCGGGTCAAATTCGAGATGTAGATCCTAGAATGATGTAAAGCAAGTGAATTTGAGATAATAGAATTTGACAGCACGTCTACAAGGCAAAATCATTTTTAAAAAATACATAAAAAACAGACTTTTCACATTGACACCGATTAAGAAATTTAATCGTTCCAATGTAGACCAAGTCAACATTAGTTTCAAAGGTATCGACTGTCTTAACATGCAAAAAGAGTGCGACAAAACAAATATTAGCAGGGTTTTATGACAGGTAAATAAAGGTTTGAATGAGGAAGTCCATAATAATGTTACTGAATGATACAATCAGATTTACATATTATTTAGTCAAGTGGACTTACCTTCTTTCTGTTTCGAGAACGAATATCATCTCTTCTATTGATGTTATGGCCGGGCTGTTTAGATCCCCATATTCTGTAGGCGATTCTTACATAGGAGAAATTAATTATAATAAGAGGAACGATGTACTGTATACATAATAGATAGACAAAGTAATACTGTCCAAAGTCTTTGTGAGGGAACATAGGACGGCAAAATGGCTTGGTTTTTCCTGTTGTGTTTTCGTGTATTTGCGTCACCTTCATGTATAGCGCTCTAGGGAAACTTGAAATCGTTCCGAAACACCAAATGAAAACGAGTATAAACGCTGCTACGGACTTTTTGAAGCCGGCTTTTAGAGGATAGATAACGGCAATATATCTGTCTATAGCTATGAAAGTTAAAGTAAAAACACTCACATTAACTGACAAGTCCTTAACGAAGGGGGCAACAGTGCACATGAAATCAGCCACCACCCATCGCTGTAGGAGGGCCGCTTGGAACTGGAAGGGGATGGTAAACATTCCCAAAATAACATCAGCTAAGGCTAGATTGGCAATGAAAATATTCGTCACCGTCTGCATTTTCTTGCTGATTATTATAACGCTTATAACCAAACTGTTTCCTATGATGGCAATAAGAGATATACTGCCATAAAGTATAGCCAGAAGAACAATTATTCCGACCGGTACCGGGTACAGATCCGTCATGGTTCCGTTCAAAAGAGCTCGGGTTGTGTTCCATGCCAATGTCGAATTCATTTCAAGCAGAAACATAAATATTTTATGACAAAATTAAATCCGTAAGCTGCATTTTCGATCCGTTATTTTTTTTTTGCCTATACTTAACATTCCTTTAATCTACCATTTCATGTAATTCAGTTCGTAAATTGAAACTTGTTAATATACATATATTCCAACGTGACGAAAGTTTTTTCTTATTCTTCCAATCGGTATCGAATAAAGACCAATAACAAATTGAATGCCTCTACAACTTTCTAAGACTGCCAATGATTATAGATATTTTATATCTCTATACTTTTTCCAAGACTAGCGATCATTACGGAGGTCTTCCTACACCATGAATCGTCAATGAATTTGATGACATCATTTATAATTAGGGAACTAATCACATATAATGTGATACCAAGCCTATTGCAGAGCAACAACAACCATATAGAAAATACAGTTACTTTTATATTCTTTATCAAGCAAATGCATTGTTGTTATTTATTGCCGATTGTATTAAAGGAGAAAAAAGAATATTAAGTTACTATAAGATTTCAAGAAATGTGACGACAAACAATTCTGATCGCAAGGAAGCGGTTGGTTTGGCACCAAAAATCCTGGTTAAACCCACAACTTCTACTACGCCAATGTCATTTAAGTCCTCCGCTTTTCTTTTGGACATTTGAGATTAATTACTTATACTTAATAAACCCTTTCATTAATGCTTTGTTAATCGGATTTGATATCTGAAACATTACAATAAAGGCAAAATTTTCACGAATGCAGTTTTACTAAATTGAAACTTTATTTACCTAATCGTGGCACTGCGCCGAATATGTGCCATTTCGTAGGAAACATTAACTATATCAAAATATTGATAAAGTCGGACAAGATACTATGCGTTAAGCATAGAAGAAAACCATTCGACCAAATAGGTCTGTACGTCAGTAATACAAAATCGCAAATCAATAGTACTATTTAACATGAGGATCAGGCAGGGGTGGCACCTTGATAATTTCCTATTTCAGATTTTGGTCTTACATGCATTTATTTTACCATCAAAACATACTCAATGCAGTTTTTACATTGGTGACTGGTTTTGTTTTAACGGTTATTAAGGGAAAAATGGTCGCGGAAATTTCCCATACTTTTCGCTGTACAATATAACTTAATTTTGACTGGAAATAATATCTCCTAAAATTAAAATTGGCTTAATTTTTTTATATGGTAACTGCCTGATTCTCAGAAAAAAGTAGTACTTAAAATACAGAAACCTACACGTGAATGAAAATAAAGAACGAATGTATAAAGGTGTCATACAGCCAAAACAAAATGTGCTTTGTCCTTGTCATTCTATGTTAACTGTTTTATGTCAAGAATTGAGTCTTTCGTTGATGATTTAGGGATTAGTTTTGATACTTTTGTATTGTATTATAAGTCTTGGGCCAATGCAAGACGGTAAGCAGTGACCTATGGTCATGTTGAAGACTGCTTGCTGTTTTCCGTTGTGATTTTTTGAATTGCTGTTTGTTTATGTTTGTTGTGTCGCGTACACTTATTCCACATCTCAATATCGTATATTGAAACTTTTTCTCAGATTCAAGTTCCTTGAAAACTGTTCGAGTAATTATTCCCCCATAGTTATTTTTTAGAATACAAATTTAAAGGAATGAATCTAACTTAATGTTTGTTGAAACCATCGAGCTCTGTTTTCAAGATCACGGAGAAATATAACAGGAAAATTTGTTTTCTGAGCATTATGCCAAACTTATTATAGATCATTTAGTTTAATAATGGTTTTCAAATGAGGAAATAGTGATTCCTTATTTCATTATTAATGAGTATGAACTTTACGACATCTAAAATCTTTATAACATATTTGTTAATATATTAACAAACTTCTTGAACGCAATGAATGAAGAAGATGTATATAACACACAGTCCGGCAACAACATATAGAAGTGAAGAAAACAAATAAAAAAGTATTATCTACGTTTATGCCTAGCATTTACCACAATATTATTTATTTTTTGTCTTATCAGGTCCACAGCGAGAGTGCCGTATTTGCTTCAAGTGGTTAAATGCTGTGATTCTAATTGTATTTAAAGAACTCAAAAGATTTGTTAGATAATTTTAAATTTCTGTCATTCTCCGAGGGTTATTTATTTTTATTTTTTTAGGGGGGGGGACTTTCGATTTCCAACTTTATTGGTGAGCTATTGCTATCACTTGGCGTCTGTCGTCGTCGTCCTCTGTTCACAATTTTTCAAAAATCTGCTACTGCCCCTAAAATAACGTTTTTTCATGTTTTTGGCTTATGGAATGAAAACTATATTTGCAGGTAGAGAGAAGCTGTTGCTTGCTTAAATGTTCAGCTAACTTAGCTCTACAAAAGTCCTTCGTTATCAACCACTGATGGAAAAAATCAAAATTATGTTAAACGTATGATGATTAGTGAATGTTTTTATTAGTGTTTGGCTGATTGTTGTACTGAGATGATCACCTCAATATCACTACTTTTACAAGAGTGTTGTGTATTAATCAGATGTGGAATAAGTGTACGCGACATAGACCAATTTAGAAAATTAAACAATGGAAAACAGTCTGCAGCCTTCAACGAGGCCAATATGCGCTGCTCGTCGTTCTGCAATCGGCCCACGGTCTTTAAAAAATGCATATAATTCAAACCAAGTTCTGAATATTTAAAGATAGACCCCTTCTCAAAACCTGGTTAAACGCAATTTTTTTAAAAATGCCTGTCAGAACCTATGCGATCTTCAGTTTTTCCGGTATGTCTGCCTTGTTTAGTTTCTCTTGGACATGCAGATTGATCCTTCAAGTCCGGTAATTTTGTTATTACCATTATTTACATTCCGGGATCGTCGGGCTGTAGCACGGAAACTTGGCCGCAACCAATAGTGGTGCACCGTGCGGGGAAAATGCGATAGTTGCGGTATGAGTAGGATCCTGCAGTGGGTTATATATATCATTATCATCATCATTTCATGTTCATTTTATCCCCTCTGGCATGTTCATCTCCTTTTACGTAGCCGAGTTCGTGCTGATCAGGATTAAAACAACTCACACAATGACAGTTAAAGATTGAAAAAAAAATATGTTGAAGTCTTTGAATTTTATTTGAACAATTATTTTTTTTATAAAGTATATACTTTGGATGAAAAATTTAAATTGTTAATTTTAACAATACCCTACACTAAATGACCACAATTCCTTATAAAAAAAAATGCTACGAACAAAAAATTTGGACAGCTCTATCTAAATTATCTCTGTTCTGTCAGAGAAATTAAGCACTCGTACCACGTTTTGTGTCAATGTGTCAAATTTACTCGGAAGAAACGTAATTGATAGAGACAGTAATTTCACAAACACGGGAAAAAACAACTAGTTAATTGTTGATGCAATAAAACGGCACAATCGTGACAGTCTAGCTCTTTCTCTAATAGGACTTGTTCAAATTGATCTGACATATCAACTGGTAAGGTTTCCGTGCACTACATTGGAATACTTGAATCTTATAGATATGTTTTAAATAATGGTCTTCACAATCGTGTTGTGTTTTGTGGTACTACCGGACCCTAAGATCGCAATGGATGAGGGAGCTTTGGCCCTTATCCCAATTCTAAATCTAACACTTTGCCTTTGTTGTCATTGTATTACTAACCCTAACCTCTAACCCTCTTATCTCTATCCCTCTAATATCTAACCCTAACCCTAGTCTCTAACCCTACCATAGACTCCCATCTGTTAATTGTGTATTTTATTTCTATTCATCTATCTCTCTAACTTTTCTGTCATGCAGTCTACCCCTTACCCTGTTTCTTGTCCTGCTCCTGTTTCTCTCATTTAATATCGTTGGCTTGCAATTCCTTATTCCCCAATCGTCGATTATTTGTGTATTGAACGAAATCAATGCAAAGAAACCATTAAAAAAAACAACAAAAGGAGCACTACGTGCAAAACGAAAAGAAAGTCAATGAATACACGGACCGTGGCCACCGCGAGAAAGAGGCAACATCAAAAGCAGACAGGGATATGTTACCGCTGTATCGAGAAAGCTCTAAAAATGCTACGTCAATAACATTATGTGGCAAATGGAAATGGCACGAGACCCCCTCCACAAAAAGATCAAAGAGACGGCAAAAACGTCTGAGACGATGAAGATTACGAGTACGAGGAGTCCTGGAAATACGCATCTGAGAATAGAAAGTACTTGCTGGATGAGAAAATCAAACAGTTCAGACCCGATGAGGAGAGTGAAGAAGACGAGGATGAAGACTGAAGACTTAGTCCACTAAAGAGCGCTCAGAAACCTGACATCGGGGTCAGGCCGCTTTGCCCACTAAGCGACTGGGATGTGTGCCCCAGGTGGTTGAATGGGGCAGCCCTGACATCGAGAGATGCGGGGTCGTCAGGCGATAATGCGGAAAACCTGACCGCAAACCATAGTGGTGCACCGTGTTGGGAAAAATGTCACGTTCCTCGCACGTTAAAGAACGCTGCTGCAGGTCTCGGTAAGAGTAGGACCCGTAGGATCCCCATGCAGGAGGTAAAATTTCCCGTCCCTACCCATCACTCCTTTTTCCAGTGGCAGTCAAAACTATCCTACCCGTTTGGCCTTGTGTCCCTATTTCCTCCACTTCATCATCATTTCATGTTCATTGTATCACCATTTTCATGTTCATCTCCCGGATATAGCCGAAATCGCGCTGCTTGGGAGTAAAACAATAACTAACTAACTAACTAACAGTAAAAACCAAGAGTTACTTTCCCTTAGATATAGATCAAGCAAAGAAAGGAAAAGGGCTTAACATGCCAAGTATTCAACAAGAACACAGAAGGGTCACTAAATGGTCAAATCCCGAGTGACCACTACCGACTCAAACATTTCAGAAATGGCATCTACACCTTGCGACCTTTTCAACGATATACGACAACCCCACCTTTAATCGGAAATAAGAAATGGTCACCTAATGGTCAAGCCCCAAATGAATACTGACCACCACGAAGAACTTCACCTGAAAAACAATGTCGAACCAAAGACCATGCAAAAACCCGAAAGGAATTGGTCAAGACACAACAAAGGTAGACACCTTTTACTGTGCGTTGACTTTCCGCAATTACCTCAACCTTCTTAAAAAACCGTCAAACCGGTTATTACGTCACGGAACCGGAAGCAAAATGGCCGACGTGATCCAAAATGGCCGACTGGAAGCATGACGTCATAGGCATGCGCAAAGGGCTGCTTGGTCCCGCTCGGTCCGAGATATGCAGGGTCATCATCACATATATACTACTAATTCATCCGTTAATCTTCTGTTTTACATCCATAAAACGGATATTTCATCTGAATTTCATCCGTTATGGACTATCCGTGAAACAGATGAACATTGGATGAATTTCATTTTGTCCGTTTTTCATCCGTGACTCAAACCATTTGTAAAACATCCGTATTTCATCCGTTTTTTTATCCCTATACATCATGAAATTACGCACATTTCTAAGATGAAGTGCGCGCTTCATTAAAAATGTGCTACGGTCAACGGTTTTACGGGCCAATGGAACATCAAAATGCAAACATTCAATTCGTATATTTACAGTATTTAATTTATAGGGTAATGGTAATTGAAATGCAATTATACTAAAAGTACTCTAACTGAAATAGATAAAATGGCAATAAAATAGATGTCATCACGATATCAAAATGAATGCCAAATATAAATTGAAATAAATATTTTACGGAAATCAGCAATCAAACAAATGTCAAATTAGCAATCAACTGAAATTAATCAAATTGAAAAATTTTACTTCGATTTATTTCTTTTTCTGAAAAAAGAATTTATAAAAAACTTGCTATACAAATACCGTTGCTTGAAAAGCGGTTTGTTTCATTCTTATTTTCAAACCAAGCAGAAGAGCAAATGCAATATGAAAACTGCCTTAAGAAATAAAAAAACAACACATATAAACAAGCCTGTTTACTGATTTTAATGTTTAAGGGTTCAAGTTTTATGGAAAAAAATGCGAATGGTAGTAACTAGTAATTCATTTCTTATGGTTCCCCCATTGTCATCGTTTTTTACTTACAAATGTATATAGCCCCATTTAGACATGTGCAAATTTACACACGTATGTGTATTAAAGCAAATTTGCTAAGCATTTACATGAGTTTTATGCTTACTGTGTATTTTTATAAATTAATTTAAAAGAGTTGGCTGGACAAATATGAACTATACGTATGCCAACCGGTATGTGATCCATTACAGTCATTTTGTAAACCCCTGGATTTGCTAATGAAGCCCGGTCATAATGGTCTTCAAAATTTACAGTTCCTTTATTTCCCATGCATCCCACCCACGTTTTTCTCTCTCAGTGTGTGTAGGTTCAACCAGACTTTTCGACAGATAAGGGTTGCTTTGTGAAACTGGGTAAGAGTTGGCTATATCACACACGGGCAAGTTTTCAAACTAGTATGACCTTATTTCAGAATGAATGAATGAATGAATAGCTTTAAGGTCAAAGTCACGAGGTCCACAAGAACGGGAAAATCGAGCTCTGCGTTTGCTTGAATTGCGTTTACATGTACAAAATCTAATTAAAAAGCATATGTATTTACACATAAAGATTTACATCTGGTCCTGAGGTGATGTAAATTTACACCATGTGCAAATTTACATACGTATGTATTTGCATTCACATGCAGTATTTACACACACGTGTAAAATTACATATGTATGAAAAAATGCATACGTATGTAAAACTGTGCATGTAAATGGGGCATATGCCATCATATGTTCTGTATTGATTTTTAAACAAGAGAAATAAAAATAAAAAACAATAAAGGACCATCATAAAAGGACTAATGCCCCATTTACATGCACAGTTTTACATACGTATGCAGTTTTGCATACGTATGTACTTTTACACATGTGTGTAAACACTATATAATTCGAAATTGCATGTATGTTGAGAAAGTCGCGGGATAACTAGAGCATGGTCTAAGTTGCATCAATGTGACTTTCACTTTTTATCCTTTGACGTTGTTTTTTTTTAATGTCCAGTCAACATTTTAAAAAATGTTGGAAATAAAGGACTGTAAATTTTGAAGACCATTAATTTATGACAGGGTTTCATAAGCAAAGCTAGGTGTATACAGAATGACAGTAAAGAGATCACATACCGATTTACCTGTATACGTATAGTTCATATTGGTCCAGCCAACTTTTTTGAATTATAATTTATAAAAATATACACTAAGCATAAAACTCATGTAAATGCTTAGCAAATTGGCTTATACATACGTGTGTAAATTTGCACATGTGTATATTTACTTACGTATGTATAATTTGTGCATGTAAATGGGGCTTAAGCTGTAGATCTTCTCGTTATTTTGAATAAAATAAAATCTCCAGAAAGAGCATCGGTTGATGGTTTTTATTCGTTTTCTTTCTTTTTTTATTTTATTTTTGCAGTAACCAAAGAAGCAGTTCTTAGTTTTAAATACGATATTCGTCCTGAATGCTTTTGATTTTAATAAATAAATTGTGCTCTTCATTTCATTGTTCTTTCAGTCTTTTGAGAGACTCTTTGGCGAGTTCATTATCGACGACCGATGCAGCTCAATGTTGTATTTCCTTGTGCTTTGCTGCATTTTGTTTCTAAAAGGGAGACTTTGTGAGGACAAAAGTATGGCCATACAAAAGCTTCTCAGGCTATTTTTGTCAAAAACAAATGAGGCAGGGAGACTTCTATTTCTTTATTGGTCCATCTAGTGGATGAGGCAGCATTTTACATTGTAAATACACAAAAAGGGATAAGGCAGGTGATTTTTTATTTCTATTTCATGAAAACGCAATAAATAAAGACCAATGAGACTGCCTTAGGCCAGATTAGACAGGGGTCTGAGAAGCTTAATATTTTTATTTTTATTTTGCCTAATATAGCCTTAAATTATCTTTAGTAAGATATGATCGATTTACTCATTAAATTCTTCAAATTTACTCATTAAATTCTTCAAATAACTTTTCAATTTTACAGAATATAGAAGGACTTCCGTCATACTTAAATTGAAAAAGAGAAAGAAGTTACAACTTCATTCCAAACTAGATCAATGAGTTTTAATATCCGGCCATCAATAAAGAGAAAACCATATATCTGTATATTAACTTAGATTTCCAACGAATATTCATTTAAATGTAAGCTATTGCAATTAGACATTTGCCCCTTGTACACCAAAGACAATGTTATCCACAGTTTCTATGAACGTTCGATAAAACCTGTAAAATATCCACAGATTAGGTTTAATTAAACATGGTAGACTTTAGGAAATGTCAGCCATGCCAACGCATAGTAATTATATCTACCACAACCGTGAGTGTGTTGAAATAATATCATGTTTAACTGCATCCTGAGTTTAGTCCTTTGTCAGTTCGATGTATAAAACAGACAACAATCAATTAGCTTTGATTGAACTAACCCAAACTATTATAAAATACTTATTGTGAAAAGAAATTACATGTAACGAATGTTTCTTTTTCTAACGATAAGTCTGCGCATGGACAACTAGCGGATGGACTAGAAAAATCGCAGAACAGTGTCGTGAAATTATACAAAATAATTCATAAAGACTTATGGGCCAATGTGTACAGAAAAAAGAAAAACATTAGTTAACTACATCTAGTGTAGATTTCGACAAACGTATAATACACTCGTTAGTGTCCGCTTTCGTTGCAACTGTTAATCAGTGGTACTCGACTTCGTATATCAGATTAGCTCCGTATCGAAACTACCATTTTGTTGTTGTGAAGTTATTTTATGTCCTTATTGGCATCATACATGTATCATTGAGATGATTTATCATTATATAGCAAAACCAATCGGAACAGACTGTGTCCCCCTGATCCGTTTTGTACTAAAAAAACATTTTTTTTCCTAATTGAATGAAGCAAGGTTTAAAAATTTTGCTTTTATATATCTCGGCAATATTCTGGCTTTTGATGTTCCGCCTGCTTGATATATTCACCAGATTACATGCGACGGGTTTGCTGCAAGAAGCAAGGACTGCTTAAACGTCCGGATTACCTGAGTTCACTTCCGGTAAAATTGTTGATTGCCATTCAGTTGTTTTGTGTGTTTCAGTCGCTTTCTCGTTCGTGTCGACTTATTCTGTCTTTTTCCTTTCGGACTTTTGACGGTCGGATACCCCATTGGCACCTCTCTGCTTCTAAGCTTTCATTGTTATTCAATATTTTATTATATGTAATATTCAAAATGATGTAAATGTCTTTTATTAAAAGCATGGTTTAACTGATGGATATAAATGAAATACAGCAATACTTCCTAACATTTCTTTGTATTTTCAAATTTTCAATTGACAACAGAATCATGAGGAGAACCCATACAACTTAAGTATTCATGCAATTTTGCATCATTTTTCATTATGAATTGTTTCTTTTGTTATGTCGTTGCTAAAGAACAGTTACGGGAATTAAAGTTTTGAGAAATTAATTCTGGTCATTGAAAGGAAAATTACTGATATTCCCTATTGGTGTAAATTGATAAGTGATTTATAATTATTTCTTATTTTATTCGGTTTTGAAATCAATTGTCAAAAAATAAATGATGAAAATAAAACCAAAGTTCCAGACAAAACTTGTAATTTACATAAAATGACAGCATGATATAACAATATTATAAAAAAAGAAATGTTATTGAAGTCATTTGACTAATGAAAAATTGTAAACTCTGTGGTTGAGTCTGGATCATTGCGTTCTTTAATTTCACCAAAGAGTTTTGTTTTGTTCTTTTTTCTTCTTGTACCATTGCGATTAGTCATTCCTTCAGTTGCTTTTGTCTATGAATGGAAGTATTCAATTTAATACTTCCATGGTCTATGCAACGAAAGTGTCAAAGTGGCTTTGCCTTAAACTAGAGTTGAAGGTCTAATGAAGGAGATTCAGCTGTCCTTGTGTAGTGATGCCCCCCTCCAAAAAATAAAATAAACTTTTACAAAATATAAGAACGGCCCTCAGATATGAAATCACCTACTTGGTCTTACTTAAATAGCTAAAATCTAGAAATCTGTTAGCAACAGCTTACAAATGAATACCATATAGCGGGTTGTTTTCGAGATGGTTTAATTTTGCAGGTCGACGGGAATTGCGAAAATAAATCCCGTGCAAATAGCCATCTAATGGAAATCATATACAAACACATTCACAAACCGCGAAAATAAAACCCGCAATTTTTTTCACATACCTTATGACACACAAAAAATCGCAAAAATTTACCCCCCTCCCCCCAAAAAAAATAACCAGATATACGGTATCCTCACGCAGCCTAAAAGCATTCAGACATTGTTTTTAATAAGAGGTGAACATCTATATTATATAGAAAAGATTTATGAAAATATGAAGAAAAATTATCCACCCAAGGTGCTTAGGATAAATTAGAAACTGATACATGTCAATCCTCGTTGCATGGATGGCTGTAGAAAACCAAAAGCAAAAAAAAATGATAAAATGCACAAAAGTGGGACAAACGGTTTGAAGGTAAGAAACCAGGACAGACGACTGGAAATAAACATCGCTTATTAAACGAGGGGTATAAAATAGTATTTTATAGATGTCAGACCTACAGTTTACAACTCCAATGATTTTCTTTTGTGTGTGTGTAAACAGCTACAGATTCCTAATTATGGTCTTTCAAGCATCTGTCTTTCATCCTTTACTTTGAAGTGAACAAATAGCTAGATTGGAAATTAGCAATAAAGAAAACAAAAGAAAGCAAATCCAGTCAAAATGTAAGTATTAACTAAGTCAATAAAGTTTTATGAGCCATCGACCCCACCAAAAGATTATTATTGTTGAAAATTATTTTTATTGACGTCGATTTGATCCTTATGTCATTGCATTAACAAAATATGATGAACCTATCTATCAGATTAGCTTTCCTGTCTATCAAACACCGGAAGTTAATAATCGTCTGCGCCCTGTCACGTCAGATAAGAACAACGCAATACATTTGCATTAAAGCTGAAATCAGACGTTAACAGTGATGCACGCAATATATAAAGGACATGGTTCACTGAGTATATTTGGCTCTAAATTCAATAAACTGTAATGGCGGTCTTCTATGGAAGACGTATGTCGCTTGCGTCTTAAAATCAAAGCGCTAAAGCGTTAAAAGACAGAGCTAAATCTAAGCACTAAAAATAAAGAACGAAAACTTGAAACATAACACATCAGTTTTTTGTGTTTACTCCGCACACTTACACTCTGTAATTTAGCTCCGCCCACTTAATCAAAGGTCAAAGGTCAACAATGCTTAAACGTCAACGAGTATTGATACACGATATGTAGTGCGAATTTATATCGCATTTATGTTGGGGTATAGATATGTACCTCTTATTTTAGACAATCCGTATAACATTTAGAATACAATACACGACTAATGTTTTGTTATAGATCCTCTGGTAGCAATATTGAATGACCGATTTACCATGTCTAGACGAAAAAATAAAACGCGAAATCAGATAGCTATCGGTAAACAGGAAGTAGAAAATCGCTTTATACCATACAGTACCATAGGAGGAAGCCACATACCAAATGTCAAGATTTAGTTGCCCGATAAACTACGACGGAAATTTTTGTGACGCCGCAGGACGACGGATGGTGCCAAAGTAACCCTTATATGTCGCTTCTGCAACGTTGCAGGCGACATAGAAATGAAAACAGTTTTAGTTTGGGCGGATTTAACCTTTTGGATTAATGGGTGGCTGCACATCTAAATAGAAATTTAAATTGGGGTGATTTTTTTACGATTTCTTAAAAGACAATTCATGTTTAAATGTCTACCCCGGGGAACAGCAGTTTTTCGGTGGTTTATAGTTTAATGTCTAGCCTTTCAAAATTTACCTTGTTATACAGGAATAAAAGTGTCCAAACAGGGTATAACATGCGCCATTTTGAATGCACCCATTTTGACAGACAACAAATGAAAGCATTGAATTCATATTGCTGTCAAATTTTTACAATGCGATGGAATATAATTTTGAAAGGTGTTATGTAATCAGTATAATATAAATAAAAATATGGCGTATAATATTTATCGATAAGTATCGATGAAGTACCGATATCGGGGCTCTTTAAAACACTCTGTATACGTGGCTTTTTTCGCTCATTTTTTGTCATTTTTTCGTCGCTGTAGTCATATTTGCAATGTATGTTTGCTTTCAATGACCATCAATCGTTCATTGATATCTATTCTGATCATAACAGTCGATGGGTATTTAGAAAGTTACACCAATGGGCAGATAATCAAGCCTCAATACTTCCTATGCATATTTGAGCTAAAACCTTAATACAGAAACGATCCATTTAACATTCTGTTACATGATATCTATTCGATAAAAAAAAATATGTTTTTATTTCAAATGTATGGTTATATACAATTACACATCGATAAACTCATCAAGAACCAAATTTGCACAATGCTTTTTTTTAGTAAAAAGGGGGGTCTATGTAGATGCTTTTAAAGTAATAAGTATCACAATATTTTTGTTCTGTAGTACGAAATAAAATGCACAAAAGGGTTCAAACATGTAAAAATATCATCAGATAGAATTACAATATCTAAAGGCTTATTTTCCTTGTTTACTTTGATGTGCTATATGCCAATTTATAGTGCATTTGTTAACGCCAGCTCTGAAAAAAACCGATGAACCTATCTCTCTTTGGAAGAGGAAGGTTTGGCGGCATAAAACCTGGTTGTACCAAATCAGGACGATTGTGAACTTCATTTTCTCTGGTATGTCATGCGTTTGTTTGATATATTCTTCTTAGATATATGAGAATGATCATCCCAGTTCGGTAGTTCTGTTGTCATCTAAATTAAATAAGTTTGTTAGAAAAAAAAATTATATTTTCAAAATAAATTTATACCCTTTTATATGTATACAAATCTCAAACAAGTTACATTTTTATCTAAATAGTTCGAAATAGTACTTGTATGCAATTTGGAATATGTGTTTGCCTGTCTTGTACATTTTGTTATTCAGACTGCAGCTTTATTTAAAACTCATTTGTAAGCGATAAATTTGCCATTTTCTCAAATTAGTTTTTTTGCGATTTAGATAATTTTTGTTTAAAAAAAATTGTTTTACTATGGCCAGATATCAAAGATGAGGGATGATCTATGGTTATACATGCACTTCTCATATCTGTCTGTGCTTTAATCTACAATTCCTTGAGTATTTTACACAACACATACTTATTTTATGCGAACAGTTTTATAATATTGTACTATTAATGAATCTGAAGATAAACATAAAAATTTTAAGCATATACTAGTAAACATATTATGGAAAACCTTAAATGTTTTATGCAAAATAAGTTTTTGAAAAATTTAATTGTTAAGTCCACTCTAGTTATGACATGAGTTCGCTTTCTTAATTGCTAGTCATTGTTTTTGTGTTGTCTGTTTCCTCATGTTGTTGTCGTTTGTGTTTTCTGGTTTTGTCTTTGCCCTTTCGGACTTTTTGACATTCACATGTTCGATTGGTACCTCTATGCTTCGTTCATCTTCAGTTTAGCGGTAATAAATAGTCACAGTTACATTGTCTGGAAGAAGATTCTACCCAGATGTTTTAAAGAAGAATATTTCTCCACATGCATTTTTTCTGTGTAAAGTAGATTGTAGATTTGAAATAGATATAAAATGCAAAGTGTAATGTTTGACTCTTTGTTGTAATATATAAATTACAACAAAGTTCCAGACAATAAATTTTGCTACGCCTGACGCCATTTCGTCTATTCAAGACTCATCAGAGGCGCTCTACCAAAAGTTCGAAATGCCAAACACTATATGAATATGAAGAGCATAGAATAATTATACAAAAAATGCCGAACTAGAAGTCCAAATTATTACTAAGACCAACCTATGTCTGGGGTAGGAAGAACCTTAGGGTTTTGACAATTTTGAAATTTAAACGAATAATTTATCGCTTTGATGTGTTCTTCAACACAAAAGTGTTGTAGCCGGAGCGGGCTTGTTAATCATTTTTCAACATGTTAAAAAACCTTATTGAAAACAAACAGGTTATATCTTGTAAATACATGTGTATAACCATGGAGCTATGATGTATACTCTCTCAAAAAAGTTATGCAACAGTGGAAAATTTCACTATATGTTTTAAGTAAACCTACCTTATTATAAATTGATATTGCCAAGCCGTTTTTCAATCATTTTTTATAAAATAAAAACCAAGAAAAAGACAAACAAGTGAAGTTTATTTTTTATGATTTGGGCAAAATCCTAGCTGTTATGGGTTTTGATAGAACGCGAGTAGAACATAACCAATGTTTTTCCACGGAAAATATTGGTTGATTTAAACGGGTTGTTGACGCATAAAATTAACAGTTGATTTCTACTTTTGATATCTTAAAAACCGGTGAAGTGACGATTTTTCTAAAATTGTAAAAATAAATTTCAATTATTTCTTGTTCTCTTGGTTTTTACTTCATTAAAATCTGTTAAGAAATGGCTTTGCAATACAGAAATAAAATAAGGTAGGTTTATTTAAAATATATAGGGAAATTTTGTATTGTTGCGTAACTTTTTTGAGTGAGTATATATCATAGCTCCATGGTTATATTAAAGTTACTGTCGGAAACAGCAAAGCCACTCTCCCCAACACTTATCAAATGATGCAAAGACATTTCATTAATCGTTTTAAGCCCAGGAAGCACATCGATGGTATGAAATATAATCCACATTTTACGTCTTAAAAGTTTACAGAAAGTTATAAACATTAGAGCAATGCTATCAAATTTCAAGTTCAAATTGTATTAACTAGTATGGCTGTTCTTGTTCTTTAACATGTATAGAATTTTACATATACATGGCCAGAGGATAACATGACTCTGACTGTTATGTAAGGACAACAAATCAAACCCTTCAATAACCACTGTTTTGTTAAACACATGCTGTACGTTTGAGACTAACTCAAAGGCATTCAAGATATAACTCCTTAACGTAAATGTGATGTTTAAACAAAAGACAAGGTAACCCCAAAAAGATTATATCTACTAATTGAGCAGTTTATACTATTTTTTAAATCAAAAATTGTATATAACAATATATCATATCACATTCTAGTATACTTACTATTGCAAACGGAAAGCTTGGGACAGGAAAACATGTGCGTCTTACATTTATGTTATTGGTGCCGAGATACAACAAACTTCTCCCCAAAAAATACACGACTTAACGCTTTTGCAACTTATGGCCTAAATGATTTCTCTAGTGACGGTCTTAATCTTTCGATGCATTTCATTGCCTCCCTATTAGTTTTCAAACAATACACTTCTAGATTAGCCCCCCCCCCAATTTCGACAATGTAACTATTGAAATAAATAAAAAACTATACCGATTTATATCAAAAGGTTATTGTTTTATTGATGCAGGAAAATACTTTCCTTTAGTGACTTTTCTTTAAAATGAGATGAAGCTTATTAGTCTAAGAACTTCCGAATACATATACTCAAATTTTGTAATTTGCACATCAAATATTTTATGAAATGATATGGAAATAACAAACTGTAAACAAGGAAAATAAGCAATTATATATTGTACATATGTTCAATTATACTATATTTTTACATGTTTGAACCGTTTTGTGCAATTCATTTGGTATCAGAGAACAAAACATTGTCTTAGTAAGTATTTCAGAAGCATGTACAAAGACCCCCCTTTTACTAAAAACAGCATTGTGCAAATTTGGTTCTTGATGAGTATATCGATGCGTATTTGTATATTACCACACATTTCAAATAAAAACATATTTTTATCGAAAAGATATCATGTAACAGAATGTTAAATGCATTGTTTCTGTACTAAGGTTTTAGCTCAAATATATGCATAGGAAGTATTGAGCTCGATTATCTGCAACTTTCCAAATAACCATCGACTGTTATGATAAGAATATATATCAATAAACGATTTATGGTCATTGAAAGCACACATACATTGCAAATATGACTACAGCGACGAAAAAATGACAAAAATTAAACGAAAAAAGCCACTTATACAGAGTGTTTAAAAGTGCCCCGATATGGGTACTTCATCGATACTTATCGATAAATATTATACGCTATAATGTTATTTATATTATACTGATTACATAACACCTTACAAAATTATATTCCATCGCATTGTAAAAATTTGACAGCAATATGAATTCATTGCTTTCAAAATGAGCTATGTCTGTCAAAATGGCGCTTGTTATACCCTGTTTTGACACTTTTTGTCCTGTATAACCACGTGAATTTGAAAGTTTAGATGGTAAACTATACCAAACCACCAAAAAACTGCTGTTCCCAGGGGTAGACATTCATCTCAAAAACTAGAGGCTTTTTCGATTTGGCTGATAGACTAGTTTCTATGGGCAGTTTATGATTTCCCGTTCGTAATTGGCACATTAGAAAAGAGTCTTTCTTGCTGAGAATATTGAAATTTTTTTTTTCTTTTTCTAGGGAATCTTTAAATAATCTATAGTTGGTTGCTTTAGAACAATTTTGCATTTCTTCATGCCAATTTTGTCGGAACTGATCAGAGAGACTTTGTTTAATTTTAAGTTTTAATAAATCAAAGTTAGGGATATTTTTTAAGTTATAACACTGTCAGTTTGATTAATTAAAGAAAGGGGCAGTATTTTGATTACTAATCCTTACTTAGTATTTACCTCAAAAGCGAGTCTGCTATCCGTATACATACAATAACCTTTTTTTTGACAAAAACAATAGTTTGAACTAAAGTGATAACATTGTTAAATAAATGTATTGATATCAAATTTTATCTCTGGTCATATGTTTATTTGTAAATCTACCATGTACTAAATTTAGTATACACTATTAAGACTACAACAATGCAACCCGTTCCCCCAGGCCAGGTTTCTGCCCAAGAGGAAGGTAAGGATTTTATTCAGCTTTAAAGTCAAACTTTTGTATATCTGTAGGCTTCTAAAAAGAACAGGAAATCTTTCTCAAAATATCAAAGAAGAAAAACCCTAAAAACTGGCTCTATAAAAAACAATAGAATTTTGTATACTATAATGTTTCCTTTCGTTTTTAGCTCGTTTGTTAGAAATTCGTAAAAATGCCGTTAAGAAAATACGTATGTTGGCGGCTGTGATGACATTGATTGCCAGTCTTTCAATAGTAACAGGGATTGCTTTGTTAAGTGGAATAAAAGGCGGAGGTTGGCCTCTGGTATCCGGTAGTCCAATATGGTCAGGCATTATAGTAAGTAAATACATTTAATTAGTGTTGGATCTATTTGTCTTGTGTAATCTTTTAACGATTGAGACGGGACTATTTATAAGAAACCTGTAAATGTCAAAGACAAAACATGTATTAGTGCTTAACGCCTCCGGCTACTAGTGCCAATTAAGGTTCACGGTTCGATTCTCGTTAGGGGTGAAAATTTCATAAACCGAGTCTCTGTTAACACCATTAGCGAGTATGGTCACAAAGATCGATGCTAGTCCTTCAGAAAGGACGAAAAATGGTTGTCCCGTGTATGTGGAGAGCAAAAACTAATGCATGTTAAAGACCCCTTTTGAGGATTTCGATAATAGTAGGCTCATTAAAGCCGTTACAAAGGTCACACTCGTAAACTGCTAGCTGGAGAGGGATTCACATAAGCATCAAGCTGCTTAAATTTAGCTTGTTTCACAATATAGGATAACTAGATATATTTGAATTAAGTCTTTAAAATGTCTTAGAAATGAAAATCCCGATGGTCAAAGTTTAAAATAAAATATGCATCTAAAAGAATCGAGAACATCCTTTACAACTAAAGCAAAGTATTAAAATTCATCGTTTTTGTAAGTGTATAGTTGTTAAAAGAGAAACAACTGAGGAATGAGAATGGTTTGTTCTGTAAATTGCTGCTTTTGATTGATTGTTTTGATTGTGTAATTTTAATCAAGCATTACCATGTTACCTAGAGAAAGAAAATGTCAGTAGCTATTTGGGCTTCAAACTAAAACTTGGTTTGGCAGAATTCCCTAATTTTAGTAAACCTTTTTCTTTCTACCTATAGGTTTTGTCTGGTGCTATCTGTGGACTTGTCTTAGGGAAAACAAACTCAGAATGGACCTCGCCAGATGAGCGAGCTAAACAAAGATGTTTGGTAAGTGTTCTCCAGAAATTATAACATTATTTTTAAAGGTGAACAGGTGTATATAACATTCTATGATTTTACCAAAGCTATTTTTAAAAAAAAATTATATGTCAGAATTTTCATAAAAGAATTAAAAGTATATATACGATTTTTTTATTTTTCATTCGCATATTTGAAAATGATAGTAAGGGCTCGAATACTTTCCTATATTTTTCAGTTTGTTGGCTTCTATGCAATTGCAGTGACGTCATTTTCATTTTGTGGACTGTCCATAGGGTACACAGTATGGGGTATAGTTGCCTGCAGTGGAAAAGACATACAGACATGTGGCCATCACCATAGATACGAAGTTGTAGCCAATAGCATCGCGGTATTTCTATGCGTAGTTCTTATTGTTACGTGTATCATTGCGTGTGTTATGTTCTGTTACTATCGCCACGCTTTTAAGTTTTTTTCTTATAATGACAGAATTGAACAGATGCAAGGACTTATATATCAGCAACAAGCACAAATAACATCGTTGAATAACTCACAGGGTCCTCAGCAGACAGTCTATGGCACGAACTGGCCCTCAGCTCCACCGCCCTACTCAGAGAAACTTAATGTCTGACTGGTTTAAATTATTATGTAGGTGATGTTTTATTTCGCTTTTTATTAAAATCGAGACCTCTTCTATCTGTTATAGGGGGAAGCAGTGAGGTACCAATGGGGCATTCGAATGTCATACGTCAGAAAGGGCAGACAAAACCAGTAAACACAAACGAAAACAGCACCAGAAACAGTAGCTGGAAATTTTCATTGGCATTAATGTTCATGCAAAACAATACATAAAATTTCTAATATTTTTGTCGCTGAAATTTCCGATTTTTATATTAAAATTGTTTAAAACACCAGGTTTCTTTCCTTGTTATGCACATGGTCATTATCCTCGGTGCTTGATTTGGCTTCCTTGTTCGAACGTTTTGGTGCGAGTACTTTTCGTTTTCAACAGTTTTGAATGTTTTGATTTAAATGCTACAGATGAGAGGTTACTCCTTGACATATCGATATATAGCATATCCAAATTAACCGTTTATACCCGGGTTTTGGTTTTTGTAATTCTAGAAATAAAAATAACAAGGAAATGAATGTTGTTACGCCTGACTCGCGTTTTATTTATTCAAGACGCATCAGTTCAAAGGGCCTTATCCAAAGATTGAGAATGCCAAACATTGTATTAATATGAGAGCATAGAACAATAAAAACAAAAAGATTACATCAATGTATGATTTGAATTATAAGGTTGCCACTTAGAGGTGTCTTCTATTGCGGTTACTTTAGTAGAAGATATTGAAATGTGAAATAAGTATTCGCGAAGTCCCTCGCGGGGCCCGGGTGGCAAATAGACCCGCAACAGAGCCTAGCTTGTCGTAAGAGGCGACTAAGGGTCTTGGGTATCTGACGTCGGGTCAGTGGTCAGCCCACAGAGCGACCAAGTGTGTACCCTAGGTTGCTGAATAGGGTGACCCTCGTCCGCGGGGGTTGTCAGGCTTATAATAGGGAACCCCTTACCACTGACCATAGTGGGCCAACGTGTGTGTAGAGTGCAACGCTTCACGCACGTAAAAGACCCCTTTGTGGACCACACAGTAGTGCACCACATAGGCTAATTTTTTCGCCCCTACCCACCTCTTTCCTTTTTCTGTGGTATTTCAAAATTTTCCGGACCTTTGTTTCCCATCCCACCTCCATATTTCATTTATTATCACCATTTCATATTCATTTTATCATCCTTTTCATATTCACCTATATAGCGTTGCACGGGCGTAAAACACCAACTCACTCACTCACCCAGTATTCGCGAATGGTTTGACTTACAACATGCTTAAGACACTAGTCATCCACTAGTAGAAAAGTTCAAAATTGAGTTAAAAGATATGGTAGTTAATTGTTTTAATTAGTGTTTGACTGGTCTTCAGTACTGAGATGATCTCCTCAATATCCTTATTGTGTCTCACAACTATATTGTGTTCTATGGTCATTACCGGATCCTAAGATCGTAATGGAAGAGGGAGGTTTGGCGCCATAAACCTGGTTTAACCCACCATTTCGTTTGAAATGCCTGTACCAAGTCAGAACCATTGCGATCCACCAATTCCCCGGTATGACTGACTCGTTCTTGTCATTTTCTCTGGACTATGAGATTGATCATTCGAGTTCGGTGGTTTTGTTTAGGTTTGTACCTTTATACACTACATATTAATGGTCTGATACAAAATTGGTCCATTTTTCCTGTTAAGCAGACATAAGAGGAAATATAACATTGGCGGGTGCCGCCGTTGTCATTGCCAGAACATTAATCCTGTAGTCTCCCCATCTGTGATAGATCAATGACTAGATTTTATTTTAAACATTTTTAAAAAGCAAGATCAAAACAAAAGTTGAATATTGTTAACTTAGTGCTGGATGAATTTGACATAAACTCCTATTCAGCTGTGTTAATAGTTTAATACTAATATAAAACAATAGAAAAAATAGTAAATAAAAACTATCGTAAATAAATTATAAATATTATAAAATAAAACGTTACAAGATAAAAATTGAGCATTGTAAGAATTTTCCTATCTTTTCCACTAGAGTTCTGTCTCTTTCATTATGGTAGGATGTTTCTGAGCCAGATAAATCTCTTTGGTAAGCATGTGGTATATTGTTGCCGTCGCCTTGGTTCTGTTTCTAAGGGGATCAGACGGGACTCCTGCTTTCAACTCACGGGCCATTTTGTCACAGACTTTAACTAGAGTATTAAGCAGATTTACCCCTTCTGATGACTCCGACAGACGTTTGAATACTTTATATATACAATACAGTAACCAGCCGCCTTTACCGTGGTCAGACCAAGCAGTTCGCCCTACAACAACAAAATCAAAATATCTTAATAACGACAAAACATGAAATTTTAAAGAGAAAATAACGAACTTAAAAAAATAGATGTATAAAAACTGCTGTTTTTAGTATCAGCCTCGATGATGTTATCTGTATTTCGGCATTTTGTTTAAATGAAAATTACAAAGATGAAATCTTAAATTTGAAGATGTCTTCATTATGGCAATCGATTCTTATTCCAGAGTGTGTGGAACTTGCATCGATTTACTTGGCAGAGCGTCACGTCTGACACAATAATCGCTTACAAAGCACGGGTAATGTTGCGGTCTTCACTCAAGAACTTTTACGGAAGACATCATACGCTCATAGACATATATGGGATTTCAATCTCTCAGATGAGTGCAGATGTTAGTTGGTCAAAGGTTTTGTTTGTCTTCCTTTACCGGATTTGATACGCTTAATTGACGGTTGACAGCGCGACGGGTGTGCTATAGCAAGTAGGAACTGCTAACTCTTCCGGAGCACCCGAGTTCACTCTCGTTATGAGTTCAGTTGTTGATTGCTATTTAGTTGCTTTTGTATTTCTGTGTTTTATGTTGTGTTCTTTCACCCTTTTCTTGTTGGACTTTTTACATTCAGATGCCTCATTGCTACCTCTGCTTCTTATGTCAAAAAGATTGGATGAAAGTTTTATGAAAATCTGTTTAGGTGTAGTTGTCGAAGATCTTTAGGGCGTAACAATCTCACATACCAGAAGAAAAAAAAAACATTTATAAGAAAGAGTTTGACGCGCTGTCCGTATGCAAATAACTATTCACCAAATAAACACACGCTATAGTCAAATTTGAATGAATGTAACTGGAAGACCACGATATAAATGCACGAAATAAATAAACCAAAACATAAAGCAAATTACTAAAACAGAAATAAAGCAGTTTAAGAACCCATCTTATACGCGTATTTCAAACAGACGGACACGAGTAAAGCTTAAATGTTTTCACCATGTCGCAAAAAAGTAGAGGGTGACAGTAATCAGATAGATTTACAAGGGGATAATGGTAGTGCTGTTTTTACCTGATGCACTAGAAAACATGACGAGAAAATCTTCGTAGCATGGAATCATACAAAAGCTAGCTGGTTCATCGAATCGGAAGTAGATATCAGTAGACGTCATATCTTCTGGTTGTCCCCGAGTATCTTGCAGACTATCGGATGACAGAACGTGACTTTTCACTTTCAATGCATCTGAGACATTGTTATTGTTGATAAAAATGGCTTTATCGTCGATGGCTGATCTGTGCGCCAGATTTCTTCTACAGACATACACAGGGTAATCGTCGCCTTCTATGCGTGCTACTTCAATGTTTACCCCTTTATCTACATCAAATTCTTCATCAGCCCCCATTATACACCTACAAGCCTGTAAAAAATAGATAAAATTCTGATATTCAACAATTGTTATCAGACGACAAAGGAAGAATACATGAAAAGTCAAGATAATTCTAATTGAATAAAACATAAGACCCCTTTGTGGACCGCCAAATAGTGCACCCATAGGCTAAATTTTCTGTCCCTACCCACCTCTCCCCTTTTCCTGTGGTTCTTCAAAATTTACCGGTCCTTTGCTTCCCACTCCACCCCCATATTTCATTTATCGTCATTATTTCATGTTCATTTTATCATCCTTATCATGCTCATTGCCTGTAAATAACCTATATAGCGTTTCATGGGCGTAAAACACCAACTCACTCACTCACTCACGCTTCATGATATTATTTTTAAAAAATGTTGCACAACAAAAGATTCATAATTACTTTTTAAAGAGTAGTTTTAAGTGATATCACATGTTGATTATAAACAGCTTTATATATATCAAAGTCTAATTGCATCACTTTTTGTTGGTGGCTATTGTTGTTATTAAATTTCTTAATCATATAATGTTTACTTGTATGAAGAAGATTTTAGGCTTCCCTGTAAGACCGGGACATCGTTCATCATTGAATTCTTCTAGTATTTTATCAGTGGGGACATGGCCGTCTCTAGTGTATATGACGTGTTGTCGAAGGTTTCTCTCTCGGTCCAGCATCCTCGACACAGGAATCTCGGCCCCATGAGAACTTATTATACAGACGAAACAGTCATACTCCTTGGTTAGTCTCTGTCTGACATCTAAACAACAAGTAAAATTGATGGTTAGTCTCTGTCTGACATCTAAACAACAAGTAAAATTGATGGTTAGTCTCTGTCTGACATCTAAATAACTAGTAAAAGTGATGGTTAGTCTCTGTCTGACGTCTAAATAACAAGTAAAACTGATGGTTAGTCTCTGACTGACATCTAAATAACAAGTCAAATTGATGGTTAGTCAGATCTGACATCTAAATAACAAGTAAAATTGATGGTTAGTCTCTGTCTGACATCTAAATAACAAGTAAAATGGATGGTTAGTCTCTGTCTGACATCTAAATAACAAGTAAAATTGATGGTTCTCTGTCTGACATCTAAATAACAAGTAAAATTGATGGTTAATCTCTGACTGACATCTAAATAACTAGTAAAAGTGATGGTTAGTCTCTGTCTGACATCTAGATAACAAGTAAAATGGATAGTTAGTCTCTGTCTGACATCTAAATAACAAGTAAAATTGATGGTTAATCTCTGTCTGACATCTAAATAACAAGTAAAAGTGATGGTTAGTCTCTGTCTGACGTCTAAATAACAGGTAACATTGATGGTAAGTCTCTGTCTGACATCTAAATAACAAGTAAAATTGATGGTTAGTCTCTGTCTGACATCTAAATAACAAGTAAAATTGATGGTTAGTCTCTGGCTGACATCTAAATAACAAGTAAGATTGATGGTTAGTGAGTAAGTCTCTGTCTGACATCTAAATAACAATTAAAATTGATGGTTAGTCTCTGTCTGACATCTAATTAACAAGTAAAAGTGATGGTTAGTCTCTGTCTGACATCTAAATAACAAGTAAAATTGATGGTTAGTCTCTGTCTGACATCTAGATAACAAGTAAAATTGATGTGATGGTTAGTCTCTGTCTGACATCTAGATAACAAGTAAAATTGATGGTTAGTCTCTGTCTGACATCTAGATAACAAGTAAAATTGATGGTTAGTCTCTGTCTGAAATCTAAATAACAAGTAAAATTGATGGTTAGTCTCTGTCTGACATCTAGATAACAATTTAAATTGATGGTTATGGTAAGTCTCTGTCTGACATCTAAATAACAAGTAAAATTGATGGTTAGTCTCTGTCTGACATCTTAATAACAAGTTAAATTGATGGTTAGTCTCTGTCTGACATCTAAATAACAAGTAAAATTGATGGTTAGTCTCTGTCCGGCATCTAAATAACAAGTAAAATTGATGGTTAGTCTCTGTCCGACATCTAAATAACAAGTAAAATTGATGGTTCTCTGTCTGACATCTAAATAACAAGTAAAATTGATGGTTAGTCTCTGTCTGACATCTAAATAACAAGTAAAAGTGATGGTTAGTCTCTGTCTGACATCTAAATAACAAGTAAAATTGATGGTTAGTGAGTAAGTCTCTGTCTGACATCTAAATAACAATTAAAATTGATGGTTAGTCTCTGTCTGACATCTAATTAACAAGTAAAATTGATGGTTAGTCTCTGTCTGACATCTAAATAACAAGTAAAATTGATGGTTCTCTGTCTGACATCTAAATAACAAGTAAAATTGATGGTTAGTCTCTGTCTGACATCTAAATAACAAGTAAAATTGATGGTTAGTGAGTAAGTCTCTGTCTGACATCTAAATAACAAGTAAAATTGATGGTAAGTCTCTGTCCGGCATTTAAATAACAAGTAAAATTGATGGTTAGTCTCTGTCTGACATCTAAATAACAGGTAAAATTGATGGTTAGTCTCTGTCTGACATCTAAATAACAAGTGAAATTGATGGTTAGTCTCTGTCTGACATCTAAATAACAAGTAAAATTGATGGTTAGTGAGTAAGTCTCTGTCTGACATCTAAATAACAAGTGAAATTGATGGTTAGTCTCTGTCTGACATCTAGATAACAAGTAAAATTGATGGTTAGTCTCTGTCTGACATCTAAATAACAAGTAAAATTGATGGTTAGTCTCTGTCTGACATCTAGATAACAAGTAAAATTGATGGTTAGTCTCTGTCTGACATCTAAATAACAGGTAAAATTGATGGTTAGTCTCTGTCCGGCATTTAAATAACAAGTAAAATTGATGGTTAGTCTCTGTCTGACATCTAAATAACAGGTAAAATTGATGGTTAGTCTCTGTCTGACATCTAAATAACAGGTTAAATTGATGGTAAGTCTCTGTCTGACATCTAAATAACAAGTAAAATGGATGGTTAGTCTCTGTCTGACATCTAAATAACAACTGTAATTGATGGTTAGGCTCTGTCTGACATCTAAATAACAATTAAAAGTGATGGTAAGTCTAAAATTGATGGTTAGTCTCTGTCTGACATCTAAATAACAAGTAAAAGTGATGGTTAGTCTCTGTCTGACGTCTAAATAACAAGTGAAATTGATGGTAAGTCTCTGTCTGACATCTAAATAACAATTAAAAGTGATGGTTAGTCTCTGTCTGACGTCTAAATAACAAGTAAAATTGATGGTTAGTCTCTGTCTGACATCTAAATAACAAGTAAAAGTGATGGTTAGTCTCTGTCTGACATCTAAATAACAAGTAAAAGTGATGGTTAGTCTCTGTCTGACATCTAAATAACAATTAAAAGTGATGGTTAGTCTCTGTCTGACGTCTAAATAACAAGTAAAATTGATGGTTAGTCTCTGTCTGACATCTAAATAACAATTAAAAGTGATGGTTAGTCTCTGTCTGACGTCTAAATAACAAGTAAAATTGATGGTTAGTCTCTGTCTGACATCTAAATAACAAGTAAAAGTGATGGTTAGTCTCTGTCTGACATCTAAATAACAAGTAAAAGTGATGGTTAGTCTCTGTCTGACGTCTAAATAACAAGTGAAATTGATGGTTAGTCTCTGTCTGGCATCTAAATAACAAGTGAAATTGATGGTTAGTCTCTGTCTGACGTCTAAATAACAAGTAAAAGTGATGGTTAGTCTCTGTCTGGCATCTAAATAAGAAGTAAAAGTGATGGTTAGTCTCTGTCTGACATCTAAATAACAAGTAAAATTGATGGTTAGTCTCTGTCTGGCATCTAAATAACAAGTAAAAGTGATGGTTAGTCTCTGTCTGACATCTCAATAACAAGTAAAATTGATGGTTAGGCTCTGTCTGACATCTAAATAACAAGTAACAGTGATGTTTATTTGTAAAGGAACCTAATTGTACCTGATTTTATTTCTCACAGATGTTTTATGTAGTTTCATTAAATTTTTCCGGTAGAGCATCTTTATAGAAACCACATACAGATTAAAAAAAGGTTTCAATAAAATAACTGAATTTGTATAACAAATCTCTATCATCCAACAACAAAACGAGAGATCTTATGGATGTTATTTCCGATTCCGTACATGCATCTAAAAGAAAACAGATATCTCATTTTCGTTAATGTATCTAGGTTTTATGGCGAAAAAATACTGCTCAGACTCTTTCATTGCAATAACATAGAAAGGTAAGGAGATCAATTTAAGAAATCCGAATAGTTTTACTGTTTTGTGCCCTACCTTTTATTTCCCTCCAGAGGTCTGCACCCTTCTTGTTCCGTAAAAGTTGGATTTCAAAACCAAGGTGACGAAAAAGTTTTGACATGAAGTGATAATCTGTCGAGGCAAATGGTCGTCGTGGCTGGTGGTAAAAATCAGAGTTGATAATGAATAGAGCGAACCCTGGATGTGTGCTATTTATATCATACGTAAATTTTTCAGGCAAGACTTTGGAAAACTCGACTGCTTCTTCGATAACCGCATCTATCTCTATTTCTGGATATTTGTAACTGTCATCTAAGTTTTCACTTTCATTTGATGTATCAGTACTTAACTTTCTATTCCGTTTTATTCTGAAATATGTGAATACAAATGAATGCAAATTATGATAAATGTTTCCATAGCTGGCAAATATTTTTGTTGCTATTCGTAATCTTTAACTTATGCAACTGTCCGGAGCACCTGAATTCAAGCTAGTTTGACTTGAGTTGGCCTTGCTGGTAACAGTGTTTGTATTATGTATTCCATCGAAGCGTTTTTGTCTTCGTCCGATCTTGTCTATTGAAAATGGTTTTCCCCTGATATTTGATTGCCGTTTTGGTACGATTCTACACGAAAATGTTCACAACACATTCAAAGATGTTTTTCGCTTCTCATCAATTTGACTACTCTGATTTTTTGACTGAACAAATATCTGGAGCATCTGAGTTTAATTTCGTTTCGACTTTAGTTTTCTTTGCTGATGTTTCACGTGGATGTTTAGTTTGGTCGTTTATTTATGTTTTATTTTGTTGTATTGTGCATTTCGTTTCTTGTTCGTCTTCGTCGTGTCGTTTGTGTAAACTGATTTTCTCAAGATGTTTTCAAACTTAGACATTTGAATGCCCATTTCGTATCCGCTGCTTATTCCCCACTTACACTAAACCAACTATTATTTTTAACTAAATGCTATAGTTTCATTTACTACTCACCTATTGATCACTTTCATAAGTTTTTTCTTTAGTTTTATACCATCTGGACTGGACTCTAAATAAAATATCACAACGAAAATATAACCATAAAAAAATCAAATAAGAACCCAACAACGGTGTATAACTATTCCATCAAACTGTAAAAGTCAAAACATCACGAGGAAAACAAAACAAAATTCCATGACAAACCCACATCTGTACTCATTTGAGAGAGACAACTTTGTATAATTGTCTACGAGCACATGGTGACTTTCGAAAAATAAAGCTATTAGAGAAAACTACATCCGAGAGCAACACTTTCTGTGTTAGCAATATTGTTGTAGACGCAACGTTTTATCAAAGGAAATCGTGATATATATCCCACAGTTCTAGCGATACGTAAACTAGCTCCCTCCAAAAGCTGGATTGGGAAGGAAAGAAGTGTTGCTTTACAAGCAGAGCGAGTCAACATATGATTTCCGTTCCATAAATGGGTGGACTTTTTGGTCATTTTCGTATAAAATAGAATATACGTCTACATCTTTTTAGAACGAATTTATATATCATAGATCTATGTCATGTGTATATTACTATCTTTATGTTTTCCTAGCGTAAAATAAACATGTTATTGTATACCTTACACATGTAACATGTTCATGTAAAAAGATTTGTAATTACCTGTTACTGTTTCATTTTCCGGATATTCAGAGTCCGAGGACTCACTTCCAGAACAACTGTCCATTTTGGCTTTTTCTCTAAATATTTCCGGTTTTCCAGCGACTCATAATTCTACGTAGGGTATATTTTATACGACCCTACAAAGGTAACTTTAAATATTTAAATATCTATATAGATGTATATTTATTTATAGGTAAATTCCTTGTACCGTGTAAATATATGTAAACATTCTACCTTGAGTGAACCATCCTGAACTTCTTCCCAATATTTTTAAAATAAGGTCCGAAATTATCCCATGATTAATGAACATGATCTGGAACTGTGAGGAGATTGAATCCCACGTTGAAACCATCCAGGAACCTTGTATTTTTTTGGTCATGTTTGTTTTGGGTTATGTGTGCAAGTGTCGATTTAAATTTACTTTCAAGATGATATTCAATTATGTTACCTCTTATTGCATCTAATGTTGACAAAATACTATAATGTTGAGAGTAAAGCATGTAAATGTATCACTCAGGTGCAGTTTAACTAAAAAAAAAAAGGGAATAAGAAGACAAAGAATGGCAACAAATATTGTGAAATCACTTGAAGAGGGGGGGGGGCTTTGATTTCTTAAAAATGTTACGGCAACAAAGGTTATTAAAAATATTCTGAAGAAGGATTTCTGCTACTGGGTATATGAAACAATATATTAAACATGATTTTCTCGTGTTTATGTTGCTGTTAAAAACTTGACGACCTAACAACAAAAACAGTTATATAAGGGAAATAAACATGCAGAGGATGATAAAATGAAGATGAAATGATGAAAAATATAGGGATAGGATGGGAAATAAAGGAAGAGTCAATTTTCAAGACAACTTGCAATGGCATAGAGGAGAGGTGGGCAGGGGCAGACAATCAAGCCTGTGTGGTGCACGACTTGGCGGCCAAAGATATCTCTACTAAAGTTTACCATAGAAAATAATGAGACGTGGAATAAGTGAACACGACACAGCTTACATAACAAGCGTCTATTCAGAAAAACCACAATGGACAACAGCCACCAGCATTCAACGAGGCCAGTAGGCGCTGCTAGCCGTTCTGCAATTGGCCCATGGTCTAAATAAAATGCATAAAATTCAAATCCAGCCCTGAAATAGTCACAGATAGACCCCCCATCTTAAACAAAGAACAGAAAACATCTTGGTGGGGTTAAACTAGTTTTTTGGGCCCAACCTTCCCCCTATATTTCCAGACAAAGCACAAAAACCTTCTTTGGACGTGCTCTTAATGTATCTGTGAATAACAAAATGTCATTTGGTCAAGACATGGTGTTCGTACCTCACAAATAAGTGAATAACAAACAAGTAACAGCGGGCAACACATGGTGTTTATATGGCCAAAAATGTAAATATATTTACATACATGCATAATTATATATATGAAAAAGGATATCATGCATATACAGCTGACAAACTTTCCCACGTTAAGCAACATATACTCACTCAAAAAAGTTACGCAACAATAAATAAACCTACCTTATTTTATTTTTGTATTGCAAAGCCATTTCTTAACCGATTTTAATTAAATAAAAACCAAGAGAACGAGAAATGATTTCTATTTATTTTTACGATTTTAGAAAAATCGTCACTTCACCGGTTTTTAAGATATCAAAAGTAGAAATCAACTGCTAATTTTATGCGTCAACAACCCGTTTAAATCAACCAACATTTTCCGTGGAAAAACATTGGTTACGTTCTATTAGCGTTCTATCAAAAACCGTAACAGCTAGGATTTTGCCCAAATCATGAAAAATAAATTTCACTTGTTTGTCTTTTTCTTGGTTTTTATTTGATAAAAAATGATTGAAAAATGGCTTGGCAATATCAATTTATAATAAGGTAGGTTTACTTAAAACATATAGTGAAATTTTCCACTGTTGCATAACTTTTTTGAGAGAGTATATTTCTGAAAATAATTAAAAGTCTTTTTAGAGAAATTCTGGCACACTTAAAGATTAATTATATCTGTCAAGTGCCTCATTTTTATATTTTAAGATAGTGCTTAATTCATGCATCCTAATTAGTGCCATATATAATTGGTTTGTTTTTATCTTTCAAAAAATCACACGTAACAATATCAACTTCTATAAAAGAAATGTCGTATTTCTGAAGGAAATAGTCAAGTGTTTTCAATGATGTTGACTTATGGGATAAGTATTGGGGATGTCAGACATATAACAGAAGCAAAGGAGTATCAATGGAACTTTCGAATGTCGTAAGTCACAGAAGGATAAGACAAATATAATAGACATGAAAATACGAAAACAAACTTCACCCCATTAAAACACATGCAGCAATTAACGTGTAATCTGTCGAAAAGACAGTGAAAACAGAAAAAAAAATAGCAATTCTTGCTCGGTATACCACACCCGTCATGTTGGAAATAATCAAATCAGTTGGGGGAGGGATAAAGAACAACAATCAAAAGACCCTATGACAAACCAACGTCTGTTAACATCTGAGAGTTAGAAATCCCACAAGATTTATAACACATTAAGATATAAAAACACCAAATGTTAAAAGAAGCAAAGATGCACCAAGACAGACTTAAAACTATCACAGCATAACATACAAGAAGCATACATACCAACCAACCCGCGAATAATAACATGAATTAAGGATGTTCGCTGGTCAGTTTGAAAATAACAAGGTATCTAAATCTATATATTTGATGGAAAGACCATTGGTGAAGGTGCAAAATAAGCTTAAAAAATTCATGGGTTGCTTAACTCCTTTTCGGGATAATATGAATGAATGAATGAATAACTTTATTCAAAAGCAATACAGCTTATAGAATTACAATAGTTTGTAAAACATATATTTACGCCAACAGTATTTCTAAATGTATCATTAATAAATATGACTTAATGTATACAATATTTTTATACAAAATTACATAGAATATGCATATTATAATTATGATATAGCATTATATTGTAAATATAATGTAGTATAAGGTTGAAATAATACGGAGTGTCAAAGATTCATAAATTGATAATAGAGTACACCTGAACAGATCAATTATTAAAATTACGACATTTTTCTGCAAGGAACAGATATTTTCCAAAATTGTTTAACTCCTTGATAAGCCTTCAAAATTTGGCGGGAAAAGGCTTTCTCTGACTTTTTCATAGGTTTAACATTAGACTTGTTTAAGTGTAAAAACCTATGAAGAAATAACAAGAAATTTTTAAAACTTTGTAAATAAGCTCTTAATGACCTAATAAAACTTATTATGAAAAGAAATTAGGGGGTTGCTGGGCAAAAATATTATCCTTATTTTAATGGAAAAATCAAAAGGATTCCGAAAATCAAACAAAAATCTCAAACCTTGACCAGCAATCATCCTTAATAGCCGAAATGAGAGTGAAGTCGCCTGCTCTGAAAGAGTAAGCGGTTCCTGTTTGCTATAGTGCACCTGTCATGTTGCTAACGATCAATTTAGTGTGGGTCAAATCCGGTAAAGATGACATCATTTAACCCTTTATTTTAAACCAACATCTGTGCTCATCTGAGAGTTGGAAATCCTTTTTTGTTTACAAGCATACGATGTCTTCCGTAAAATTTATTGAGTGACAACGTAACCCTGTATGTACAATTTGCCTGTCAGTCGTAAATCTGTGTCAAGGAAGTCACAATACTGCCAACAAGCTCTGGAATTGCAACAACTTATGTTGAATTGCCTAAATATTCAATAGAAGACCTTAACTGGCATATCAGAGACTAGATTCCAGTATATGCAACAAAAACTGTGACTGAAATTTCCCTGTTTAATAAACTACATACAATGGTATATTTGTAGCCATTCACAAGATATGGAAACTAAAGGAAACACAGTTTAGTCGTCACAAATGAAAAACTGTAAAATGTTTAACCGAATTCTGCTGCCTTATCTTGTTAATCAGGGGAATTCTATTTACTTTGTTTGAAGGAATAAGTACGGTAAAAATTGGAAATTTATTCAACAACAACTTAAGCAAAATCAAAACTATAAAGAGCTAGCTACGAGGACACATACACTATAGATCCTGTCAAATGTAACACATGTACCTGTAAGGCCTCGTTTCTTTCATTTTACCTTGTTTTTGATTGGTTTATGTTCTTAGTACTACCATCATGTGGTGATGATGGGTTATAAAAGAATGTACAAATCAGAACCATACAATCATTCAACCTAGTATTAAACCATCAAACATGTTTAAAAACGGATTGTGTGTTTTCTTCGGATGTTTGTTCATTTCTCGACTTTCTATCGGGTCTGGTGATGGTAAAGACACTTCGTCAATTTGGGTGAGAGGATCGGTGTTCGATTTTGAGCAAAAACTTTTAGAAAAACTTGTTTATTTGAAATCAAAAATGGTCACTTTAGAGAAAATGGTCAATGAAATTGAAATTCGATTTGATTCTCAAGTGAATAATGCTCTGGAAAGATTGGAAAATACTACAGATTCAACGTTAAGCAGCTGGCGACAAGAAAGATCCGTTTTTAGGCAAGCGCCAGCGAAGCCTTTTGGAGTCTATAGAGTGGTGATGATTTTCGCGTTTTTTTTCTGTCTAGACGGAGTGATTTTCCTGCATCTAGGCTGGAATAAAATGCTTTATTTTCTATATTACTTTTCAATATTGGTTAACATGATATACACTTCTATAAATCTCAATTTTTATTGGCATTTTATATGACCGGCACAAGTTTTATTTATTCCTTTGCATCTTACATGACGAACTTTTTAGTTAAAGGCGATAGAATATACATTATGTATTCATCTATTACTTGATTGGTTCGTATAAATATTTCTCTCATTTGATTGGTCAATGCATGGATTCAGATTCTAGCTTCACCATTCATAAAATCAGAACAAAATACACATCATTGGGACGAGTGCATTTTAATCGAAGGGGTGTTTCAATCGATACCGTTTTTACACGATACCTGTCTTGTGTGTGCAATTGTGTTCATTAACTTTTAAATTCTTCTTCGCTCACCAAAATTAATAATTCGCAAACATTTTGAACAATATACTTTAACAGAGAATAAATCTATTATAGTTCTTATATATTTCGCTTGCCTTTAAACGCTTTAGCGCTTTGATTCTTGAGAGCATCGGAGACTTGCGAACCAAGAGTGAGAGCTTGTACCAGAACTGGACTACAGAGAGTAAAACTCAACTGGGAAAGATTAGAAATGATATGAAGAAACTATCAATGGAGAGAATTCAAGGTCAGAAAAAAACTTTTTGGCATGACAAAAATTATCTATCAAGCTATTAACTATAAGCTCACTTCTACCTTTTAGAGTGGTGACTCTTGACATGTTATAATAAAGATTTTGTTATTAAAAGTAAAAATGAAATATACATGTTCACTAGAAAAAATAGGAAACGACAAAAAGACCCTATTTTTTTAAGGAAATATTCTGAACATGTTTCGGTCTCGTTAAGATCTCGTTTGGAAATAATTTTAAATCAATTAAAATTTTATGTACAATTGCATCAAATGTAAAACATATTTATGTATATCATAAATTGTCCCAAAAAAATTAAGAATGTCTGCATTGTAGTTTCGGGTAGCCGGGAAAATCTTCAAATCTTAAAGATTGTTTATGTTTAGTACAAAAGTAGTTAAGCAATTAGATATTTGAAATAAATAAATTAGATATTGGAAAAGAAACTATATTGCAAACGTGTATTGATATGTTGATTGGTACACGACCATCAGCTAGCTTTTGATTGGTAAATTACTGAATAGGATATCGTACCTGTAGCCGTGGCGAATCGCTATGTAACGATTATCCCGTCTACAATTTACGCCATAAAAATACTAGTGGATTTATGTTAGATTTTTTCAAAAGAACAGGTAGGGGTAGAAAATTAATTTCATTAAAAGATTCATTAATATCATTCGATCATTTTTGCTTCTTAAAGCACGAACCATTTTCTTTTGGTCGGGGGGGGGGGGGGGGGCTGGGATTTTTTGCAAAAAAAAATATTAGTTCCAATTTTTAGAGAAAAAAATAAAATGCTCCTAATCGAGCTGAAAAAAAAATAAATATTCATAAATTTCCCCCAAAAAATATATAATATACATCCTTTGAACTCAAATGATAAAAGCCTGATTTTTTTCTGCCTCGCTTCGCTCGGCATACATCAACATATTCATCATTGCCTTTGCAAAAGTTATAAAGTATATGTTTGTTTTGAATATGCATGTCTTCAAAATCAAAATACAATGGTCCAATGCACATTTCATCTCCTGTCGAGAGTTTGTCTGTATGACTTATTCCACATATCCCATTTGTCTTTAAAATATATGAAAGCTACTCACAATGAGAATAAATTAGTCCAAGAACTGGCCTAATTCACACAATTGATAAAATACCTGTAAACTTACGAATAGAAAAACAAATGTTCAAAAAAAAATTTCTAAACTGGTCTGGAAAAAAAAAATGATTTTGTTTTGGGTAGAAAAAAAAATTGTAACTTTGATTTGCACAGAAAAAAAAATAATATCAGGTTACAAAATCCCAGGCCCCCCACCATATGAAAATGGTTCGTGCCTAAGACATATAGATATTTTCAACAAGTAACCATAAAAATGAAGTTTTAACAATAAGCTGTGAAAAACTAAGAAACTCTGCATTTTTGTGAAAAATACTGGTACTACCAAAACACCACGATGAACATGGGACAAAACTTTTCTATATCCACACGTATTTATGAGAGATTATAAATTTCATTTCCATATTACTAGGAATAACCTTTCAGAAAGTATGGGAAAACATATTATACTCTGTGTGGAAGTTGTTTCTTAAAAGTAATAATAAAAATAGGCAAAACTCACAAAAATGAGGAAAATCTGTAGCAAAAAAAATCAACAGAAACCTTTTATTTTTTCTTACTATATTGCTTTTGTTGAGTGTGAACATAAAAAAGATCAAGGTTAGAAAAAAAGTTTAATATTTTAACATTTGGCTCGACCAGAGTACAGCCTTATTGAAGTTAAGGTTATGATGCTCAGCTGACAAGAACTCTTTACCAAAATATAACCCACAAAGTACTAGCGATTTAATTTATTATACAGCAGTGTTTTATGGTTAGAAATATAATTTGTGTCATAAATAGTTTGGATCACAAATTGGTTTAATTAGCGGGCTGCTGTATTTCTGAAACAAAACAAAAAATAAAGTAACTGAGGACATTTTCTCTCTTTTTTTTCAGAGTTTCGACAAGACCTGGATAAAGGTAAAGTATTTTTGTTATATCCAGAACGAGTTAACATTTAAAGTCTTTTTTACCAATAAAACTGACTAATTTCAGGGCTGGATTTGAATTATATGCATTTTAATTAGACCTTGGGCCAATTGCAGAACCGCGAGCAGTGCCAAATGGCCTCGTTCTGCTGGCGGTTGTCCATTGTGGTTTTTCTAAATTGCAGTTTAATTGTGGGTTGTGTCGCGTACACTTATTCCACATCTCATTATTTTCTAATATAAGAAAAAAATTTCAATTCAACCAAAAACAAAGAGAACCTCTGAGAAGCAGAAGCAAACAGGATTTTTAACAAAATTAAAGAGTTGGGATGATCACTTACATGTCCTAGAGAAAAGACGAAACTAGGCAAAAAAAAAACCGGGTGTATTGAAAGAGCCTGACAGAGTTCATGGAATGGTGAAGCAAAGTTATCTTTTATAGTTTATACTAACATTCTACAACACAACTTGCTCTAGTACGAACAACAATCACGGAAAAAATGTTTTAACTGCTTTAATTCTTTATTTAATCATAATTCATTGCATATGGATAGTACTTAAATATGGTTTTGAATTTCCTTAATTGTTCTTTTAACTTATTACAAGTTACTACCAGCATGAATTTACCTTTCAGTGAAAGGCAGTGTAGTAGGACCATCAGCACCAGTGTTTAGTGCCAATAATTTAGTGTCGGATTCTAATTTGAAAGGAAAAAGAATGATATATCCAAACGTTGATATTAATGTCGGAGGCGGGTATGATGAATCAACCGGTGTTTTCACGGCTCCTTTTGCGGGGAAATACCTCTTTACAGCTCAAATGAGCGTTGAAGCGGGGGATTATCTGAAACAAGAAATAATCGCAGCTGGGAAAACCATCGGTGTCCTTGTTTTTAAAAATACGTCTGACAAAGATGGCCTCTGTGTATCTGGTGATGGTGTTGCTGTTCTGTCCAAAGGTGACACGGTTTATGTTAAAACTACAGACGTTTCTTCGGACGGTGATTTGCTCTATGTCGGTGCTACTACTGGAAACTTTTTCAACGGAATTCTGATTCACTTATAAATGACGAAATCTGACTCGGATTGAAATTCATTGTTTGATTGTGCTTTGTTATTTTCTTTTATTTACTTATGTTTGTTTTATATGCTCCGTCTTTCGTCCAAAATCGGCTTACCTTTTGCTGTTTAAGATTACTTACTCCATTAAACCCAAGCTGGGTAAACTTCTAAAAATATCTAAGTGAGGCTATACGTTAAAAGGGTACTCTAATATAGGGTTTACTGCAGTAATGTTGGTAAATAAAACGAGTTGCTTTGGCAAAGAGTTCACCATTATATAAAACAGCAATAAAACTTTTTGAATATCAATATGTTAATTTCTGAAGTACATGTAACTAAATGTAAGTTTATCATATAACATCATGTCTTCATATCCAGTCGCCTTGTCACATGTTAACTCTACCCATGTACTCTATCAATAGAAAATAATGAGATGTGGAATAAGTGTACGCGACACAGCCCACAATTAAACGGCAATTTAGAAAAAACCACAATGGACAACCGCCAGCAGCCTTCAACGAGGCCATTTGGCACTGCTCGCAGTTCTGCAATTGGCCCATGGTCTAAATAAAATGCATATAATTCAAATCCAGCCCTGAAATAGTCACGGATAGACCCCCTTAAGCTTCTTAAACAAGGAACAGAAAACATCAAAGTACAAACGAAAGCTTTGTCAAAGATTCCTGGCTTAGGACAGGTAATATGTGGCGGGGTTAAACTAGTTTTTTGGGGCCCAACCTTCCCCCTATCAATATTCCAAGACAAAGCACACAAACTAAACACACAATAAAAATCAAATAGATCAAAGTCCAATTCCACTAGAGAGAACCTAAGACAAAAAACAAGAGCAAACAAAAGGACGGTAAAGGAACTCTCTATAGAACACTCGCTGTTACTGACAGCTAGCTGAGAATCATCAATCGACTGATGTAAAAAAATCAAACGTATCGATTTTAAATCCGACACAACACTTCAAACAATAATGATTTAGTGAAGTGTCATCACACAAAACCGACACGCTTGATCGCTATAATGCTTAAAAATGACAATAGTAAAAACGTTTATGGAAGTTTTAAAGCAAGTATCAAGTTATCAATATTTCTGCCAAAAAAACACTAAATTCAAAGATTTAACCAAAATATTCAATTCATATCCTTTCCGTAATAAATTTTGAAGCCAATTTTTCATTTCTTATGGATTGCTTTTAAATTTGTGCGCTTTATAAAAAACATTACCATTAAATTCAGGATGTGATATTCCTTTCACTATGAGAAAACGGCGTGTACAATTAATTTTTTCAATAAGAGATCGATACTTGTGGAAGAATTTAGAAAAAGATTTTACTAATTTGTGGTATCGATAACCTTGTTTTAATAATTTTTCAGTAATAAAACGGTTTTTATTATTAAAATCAGAAACAACACTGCAGATCCGAGCATATCTTACTAACTGTGAAATGTAAACCCCGTATGACGGCGCTAGTGGAACATCTCCTTCAAGAAAAGGGAAGTTTATAATAGGGAAGGTAAAGTCGTCACGTTTATCATATACTTTGAATTGTAATTTCCTGTCAATAATACTTAAATCTAAATCTAAAAAAGGACATCTATCACCGGTGACGTGAGATTTGTTCAAGGTTAATTCAGAAGGATAAATTAGAAAATGAAGGATTGTTGAGTGCAAGAATGTTATCTAAATATCTAAAAGTATACATGTAATTGAAAGTTTCGATTAGGTTCTGTTTGTTGGAGTCTTTTTGTAATTTAGCCATAAATTGTGATTCATAACAGTATAGAAAAAAGGTCGGCTATAAGTGGTGCACAATTAGTACCCATAGGAATACCAATAATTTGGCGATAAATTTGTTTACCAAAACGTATGTAAATATTATCTAACAAATAATTTAGAGCAGTAATAGTTTCTGCATCAGTCCAGTTAATGTAACCTTTTTGAGTCTCGTTACTAAAATGATTTACTAAATGATTTTGAAACTCTAGAACAGATATAATCACTTTTAGATTTGTCAAAACACCATTTAACCAAATATTCAAATTTCTTTTTAATCAGATTATGCGGAAGGTTAGTATATAAAGTAGAAAAATCGAAACTATCAACGGTATGGAAAGTATTTTCAAATGCACGAAGCAACCCTGCGTTTGCAGATATATTTGCAACCTGAGTTACTTGAAAAAAAGGGCATCCGAATGAGAATGGTCGGAAAGGGCAAAGGCCAAATCAGTAAACACAAATGAGACACGCACGAAGAGACAAACAACAAAAACAACTGAATAGCTATCAGTCGTAACGAGAGTGTACTCAGGTGCTCCGGAAGAGTAAGCAGTTTCTGCTCGCTATAGCACATCCGTCGCCTTGCTAATGGTCAATTTTAGAGTGTGAAATCCGATAAAGGAGGAAAAAATACATGTAAAGCTCTATGAAAAACTATAATCTGCACTCATCTGAGAGATAGAAATCCCACATTTGTCTATGAGTGCATAATTTCTTGCATGTTGTTTTTAAGTGAACGCAACAACCGAGGAGCAACATAACCTGTGTTTGCAATTTGTTTGTTTTGTTTTTTTGTCAGACGGTACCGTAAATCGATGTAAGTCCAACAAGCTCTGGAATAAAGAATCAGTTGTGAAACGTAAACTGATTAAGTCAACTGAACTGAAAATAGCCTGCATATTTAGGCAGACTTGCCTTAACGAATTTCTGTTTCAAATGAAAAACACTTTTTCTGTGTAGTGCATTTGGTTCTGGGTTTGACTTGTTTTTGTTAAAACTTTGTGTACGAGCACTTTTTCATCGATACTTTCCGATGTATTATGCTTTGAATTCTGCTAATCAGAGTTACTCCTCGGAATATGAATAAACAGCATAACCAAAGTAATCGTTTTACTGGCACTCGCTTTATATACTTTGCTTTTCATGATTCACTTTCAAAAGTTATTAAGTGATCCCCCCAAAAAAGTTACGCGTTTGTGTACTCCGGACATTTGTAAAATACTACAAAAGTACAAAATTCATCGTAAAAATAGAAGTTGTTCAAAATTATTCCGACAAAGCAAAACAAAAAAACCAAAACATACTTTAGAGGTGACCCCAATTCTAAGTGTTAGACGTGTTAGACGTGTAAAGATGAATAACTAAATGTACAGGTATGAACTTCACGTTATCTGCTTAAGTAATCAAAGTACCGTTGGTACCATGTACTTGGAAGTCACATTTGAACGAAAGCAAGCGACTTGTGTTGTGGTTTTTAACTTTTTCGACAGAAGAAGACAATTACTGAATTACTGAATTACTGAAATAAATATATCTTTATTTATGTATATATATGAACCACGCTTTCTTACAACGATATGAAATCAAAATAACTACATGTATTTTTCGGTAACTTTTATCTGAGAAAATCATTGGTTTAATTATCTCATCTTTTAAATAAAGCATTAATGGTTTTAAATTCTATAATTTGTATATACCCGCTAAAATATATGACTAAAGTCACGTGATACACAAAATGTAATTTTTAAAAGGTTATGAAAAATATAGCAAATACTATATCATCATTTAAAACGAAATAAATAAACAGATCAAGTAATAATCAGGGGTTATACTAATTGGTGTTGTGGTGATGTCGTTATCGTCGTTGTAGTCGTCTGTGGACACTTTGGTTTCCATGCGATAACTTAAATTTTGGTTAACCAATTGTTATACTTTTGGTATGATTGTTTTACCTACTAATGGAAGGCTGGTATTGTATTTGAATTTTGTGGCCTTTACCGGTTTAGAAAGAAAGTCCAAAAGGTGCAAAATGGATGTTTTACTAAAGTTTTTTTTTTCATCCGATTTTGATCATTGTATATTCATTGTATTCTCAATCAATAAAGTCTGTCAGCAAAATGTAACAATAGTTTTGTATCATCCACCTTTACATTGTTATGAGGGGTCAAAAAAGGACCACATAAAAAAAATCGAGTTTTTTATTTGTGTTCCGATTTTATTTAATTGAATCATTGAAAAAATCCCGGCATGCCTTTTTTCAATCCTACTCGTTTTTGTTGTTGAGAATTTAGAGGTCAAAAGGGTCAAAACTCCAATTATTAGAGTTTGTCTGGACAATTAATGGTTCTATTCAAGAATTTTAGTTGTAGTGGGCTGGCTAATTGTTACAGTTTTAAAATGATGTTTCTAACCACTAGAAAAAGTTGCTTTTTACAGTTAGGGATTGTTGCTCTTATTGTTTCAGCGAAAAAAGGGTCAAAAATAGTAAAATGGATGTTAAAACAAAACTGCTGTACAATGTTTATTTTTAATCCGATTTTGATCATTTCTTTCCCATTGTTTTCCTTAATAAATTATATCAACAAAATGAAACAACAGTTTTGATGTATCTTGCACCATCACATTGCTACGAGGGGTTAAAAAGGAGCCGCACCAAAAACATTTCCGTCACAGTTTTTTCAACAACTACTTTTACATCTTGTAAATGGCACAGCTTATTGATATTAAGCATATAGGTATTATTAGTAGAAACATAATGGGGAAAATCACGAACTTCCATTTCGAATTGCAGGTGTGAAAGCGCTTTAAAAACAAGAGTGTAATCGATGGACCCACGGTTGAACATTTCTATATGACCTCAGCGTAGCGGCGGGAAGAAAAATCACCATAAACTATATGGTAACACGTCCTTTGTATTGCTTTATACGGAAAATAAACAGGTCCCATATATTTGGTTTGTATATTATAATGTTAGCCCGCTCCGGCACCAACACTTTTTTGTGTTGGAGAACACATCGAAGCTTTAAATTATCTGTTTAAATTTCAAAATTGTCCAAACCCTAAGGTTCTTCCTACCCCAGACATAGGTTGATCATCTTAGTAATAATTTGGTTCCCCTGTTTGGTATTTTTGGTTTTACTGTTCTATGCTCTTCATAATCATATAGTGTTTGGCATTTTCAATATTTTTGGTAGAGCGCCTCTGATGTGTCTTGAAAAGACGAAAACGCGCCAGGCGTAGTTAAATTAATTGTCTGGAACTTTGTTGTCATTTGTATTACTCTCTAAAAGCTGCAAAAATATGAAAATTAGAAAGTTTATCACAATAGTTATAGACCATCCCTTTATATATCGAAAATGTGTATATCAAATCATCCTAATATATCTATATAATTACATCCCAGTTCTTTTCAAGTTTTGTTTTAACAGGGGTGATCTGAGCCAGTACCCTGTTCGTTTTTTTCCCAACTCTATTGTTCTTTTTCATTAAAAATTTTGTTTTTCAAAGCACGTTTTTTAAGAAATGTTCACTGAGTTGGACATAGGAAAATTATAAAATCAACAACTAAGTTTTTTTTAAGATTGAAATACATAGTTCTCACTGGGATTTGAACGAGGGTGATATCCACTAGATCACAAAACCGCCGCAAGGCCGTAAATTGCCTCCGATGAAAGAGGCGGGGTTCTGGGGCCGCCTATGCTCCCAGAAGCTATAGTTTTTTCATTAAAACAAATCCAGTTATCTTATAAAATCTGATACCATTTTCAATATTCATTTAGATAGTGTTAAACGAAAAGGCGCTGAATCCTATCTACTTTATATACTTTTCAGAAGGGGGCAACCATTTGATTTGTATGGGGTGCTATGGATATTTTCTTCGTCCTTTCTTTTTATTTTCTGAAAAAGCTGAGCCTAAATTTATTTTTGGGCGCTTGCGCGCTCGCCATTTTTTTTCATTTACAAAGCTATTATAAATTTTCAGCCCAAAATAACATCTTGCCTTCTTTTTTATTCAAAGCACTGTCCTGCCTTTTTATTTCTTGTTTTTGCCATCCTGCCTTTTTATCTTAAATTTCACCATAGCCCCCCCCCCCTAAAAATCAAATGGTCGGTCCCTAAATATCCGATGCATGCTGCCAATGCCATTCATCTTGAGCCTGCATGTTTACATATTGGACATAAGGACTGTTTATCATTAACATCTAAAATATACTGTTAGATAGGAAGAAGACCTCTTGCGATTTAAAATCTACTATCTTAAGTTCAATAATAAGACCGACAACATCGTTGCAAAAATTCACAAAGACACGCCATGACATCAGATTAACGAAAACTGAATCTACCAACCGTCAGTAAAAAATTGACCGACAGAGGATGGCAGCGACCAACTAACAGACAAGTTTATTACCACACTAGGTAAACGCTGTCCACGAGAGAAATGATATTTCGCGTTTTTTCTGTACTGATATTTCATGTTGTCTGGTTTACTGGCATGGGTGGCTCATTTAACATGTTATTTTCGTGAGTTTTTACCTTTTTTAATACTGCTTTTTGTACAAAATTAAATCATTGAATATTTGTCTTGGACATATTTGGTTAATCTTTAAAAAAATCAGCATAAAACAAAAGAAAAAAAAACAAATGAAGCATAATTACTAGAAAAACAGTGGAAACACAGTAATAACATAAGAAAAATTTACGGTTTTGAAGGAAAAGCTAGTGTAAATGCTTTTTGATAAAATCATTAGTCAGTATAATTCATAAATTTAATAATTTAATAGATTATTAACTGAAATTCAGCAATCTTAAAAATATTGACTGTACTGTTATTCTGTGTTCATGAAATCATTCTGTACTGTTACTTCGTGTATTAATCTATCAACACTGTACTGTTATTTCGTGATGTTTCAGTATTTCTTATACTGATCTTCTTTTACATGATTAAGTTACCATTGCGTTACTATCGTGATGCCACAGAGACCATAGATAGAGATATTTTTTACAATACCAATAAGGTAAGCGACAGTAATGTCTTTACTCCCAAGCAGCACGAATTCGACTCGGCAATCAGAGAGATTAATATGAAAAGGGTGATAAAGTGAATTTAAACTGCCGTTTATATTGTATGTTGTGTCGCGTACATTTATTCCACATCTCTTCTATAAAATGATTATGAAGTGGAGATGCAAGACCTACATCTATCGGGACGATATTTTGAACTGTCACTGTAAAAAGGAGGAATGGGTAGTTTCTGTCAATTTAGCCTATGCAAGTGATCCTATTAGTCCTAGTCTTGTGGAGACATACAGCATTATTCTTTAAGGTGCGAGGAACGTGACATTTCCCCAGCTACAATGTGCACCATATGCTGTCAGGGTTTCTGCATTATAGCCTGACAATTCCGGCATTTATTGTGACAGGGTTATCCCACTCAACCACCTTGGGCACACAACCCAGTCGCTGTGCGGATAAAGCGGCCTTACTCGACGTCAGGTTTTGAGTGCTCTGTAACTGGACTTTCACTTATAGAGGCATTTGTACTAGGAACCTATGCTGCATAAGCAGATTTCATTCGTGCAACATTAAATTTCCCATAAAACAATGTTGAAGTATATGAAGGTAGATCAAGAAATATTTTTAGGGGGGTTAATGTACGTGAACGTAGTATTATTCATGGAATTGAGTTGAGAAGAAAGTACATCGAATATCAAAATGTCGATTTCCAAGTATTTTTTTTTGTGTGGTATAAATAAGATTGCAATGTTGTTAAATTAAAAAAAGTCTATTCTAAAAAAAATGTAAACTGTTAGAATAGTTACTTGCCTATCTGGCTGTAATATGATTGTATTGTGTAACAAGGGGCAGCACCAAGCCATGCTATGGATACTCCAACTCGACCATTAGGAAAACAGGAGGTAGTATATATAACAAGTTACATTGCCTTGCATGTGTATATGACAGTAAGTCAATCTTGCAATTAGAAATCTGTTTTTATATACGATTGAAATGTTCAAGAACACAGAATATCAGTACAGTTTAACAGAAATAACAGTACAGTAAGATTTTGACAGGCAAATCGGAACAGGAAATATCAGTACAGTAGGTTCTCTGTTACGAGCATTTTCTACGATTTATAATAAGGAAGAAGGGGTGTAATTGCAATTTGGGTAAATAGTAATCCTGTTTTGAAGTGTTTTGAATCGCCGTTCATTTAAAATATTAGAAAAAATGGTAAATTATCGTCAATTATTTAAAGACCATACATCTGCTAAAAAAATACAAATATTGTTGATAAAGTACCAAATAATTTCATTAAAACTGAAAGAAGATGGAAATATATCTTTGAAAAAGACATAGGGTCACCATATACGATTCCATGCTTCATTTAGTTAACATTAACGCCGATTTTAGTCCTGATGTCCAATGTCAACAACAATCCGAAATATCCGTACAGTGAAAACGCGAAATATCTTTGCTCTCGCGGACAGCGTTTACCTAGTGTGATTACGGTAACCGAAACGAAGATATGTTGTATGAAGATATAGAAAAAGTTTTTTATCTAGCAGTGGCCACTTTTAAAACTATATATGGTCATTCATTTATAAACTTGAGAGGGAGGTCTGGTCATGCTGGTAGGCTGGGAGTGACATTTCCAATTTGACCAGTATCATTAAGAAGTAGAAAAAAGAAAACATGGCTAAAAAAGTGAGTCAAAATCATATCACCTATGAACGGTTTCACGGTAAAAACCTCCTTTTAAGTTTAAACCAACATTTTCACCAACAATCATCTACAGCTTTTAAATATTTGCTACTGCTATTATATGAGACCTGTTATATTCAGGTATTTAGGTATGAAGTTTTTTTTTACTGTTTCATTAATTAATATTAGAATAAGACCAACCAAATCGATTCTTTTGAAATAAAGACATATTCAAAATGAAACCATCTTCCATTTTCCCTTTTTAATTTTTTTTTTTGAAAATTAAGCTTCCTCTGCCTTTCTGTAATTTACAGCCTTGACACGGATTCTTGTCACAAAAGAGTAAAATAGTCCAAAATTCAATGATTTTTTTTTATATGTATAAAGGAACAATGGCTTTCAGTAGCATAAAGATTATCTATAACCTTTTTTTATTAATTGTTGGCAAGTTTAACATATTATCCTCGTGTCCAAAGCCTTTTATGATTAAATTGGGGTAGTTAACGGTCCTTTTAATTGACTTTAAAAACAGTGATAAAATGCACATTTTATGGTTAGCGTAAAAAAACGTCAAAAATAGAAAAAAAACATGACCATGCCAGTATATGACGACCAAGCTTAATTGAAAGTATAATAATTTTCCTTTTATAGAATAATAATTTAATTTGGTATGTAACGCTGAATTTGATTGGGTGGACCAACCCATGTTATTTTGTATAATATGGTTTGGTCTTGTGACGTCACTAACATCTTCATCCGCCACGGCATTTTCAAAATAGTCCTTATGATTTTGTTGTTGTTGAATTTTCGATAGTTAAAATAAATCTTACGAAATTAAATTATAAGGAATGACTTTAATAGTTGGTCATTTTATACCCGTATAAAATGACCAACTATTAAAATCATTTCTTAATTAAATTGATTGATTGACTCGAAAACTATAGGTTTTTTTTAAATGCCTGCTATCCTTCTACAGGATCAAAGGTTAGATAACAGTCGAACGAAATTTGTTTGACGATATTTTAAAAAAAAATATATCTGATTTTTGAAGAACCAAAATCTGGTTTGAGACTCAACTAAAAATATTTTGAACGTTGAATGTGTTACCAAAATCTGGCGCGATATCGAACTAAGAAATACTTAGGATGTTAAACGTTGAGATATAATTGGATCAAAATTTTGAATGTCGTACGTAAAAATGAATGTTGAAGTCTGGTTCAAAATTAAACTAAGCGAATTATTGAATGTTCAATGTTGACCAAATACTGGTTCAATAATGAACAAGGAAACATTTTAAATGTTGAAATTTTAAGGATGTACTCTGGTCAGGAGCCAAAATTTTAGAATAGTAAACTTTTTTTTCTAAGATTGATTTTTTCAATATTCTGATTTTACAAAGGCAATATATGAAGAAAAATTCATCGGTTGCTGTACATTTTTCTTTGCTACAGATGTTTAAAGATACCCAATTTTGACGATTTTGTTCATTTTTGGCAATTTTTACCAAAATTTGGCTATTTTCATGAACAAAAATAACTTAGAGTATTAAACTTTTTCTTCTACTTTTTGATAAGTTGTATCTGGGAGAATTCAATATATGTTACCAAAAAATGGTACGTAAGTAATGTTCAATTTTCATGTATATAAGGGGCATTTTTGCCGTTCAAAATTTCTCTAAAATGCTGATTTTTTTGCAGCTGATAGTTAAAACTTCATTTGTTTTGCTATTTCTTTTCGCAAAAATATCTAATCAAATGTTTTAGGAAGCAAAATGAATGACTATAGTGAATATTTTTTATGAAATGGCTGTTTCCACCCCAAACCCTATTTTCGGAAAATTTAACCTGAATTCACCAGCAATTTAGGGTCAAAAATTAGCGATTACTTCAAAACTATACTTGTTGAAAAATCATTTTTTACCCAATTTTTTTATAGATATACATATATTTTAAATTTATATCTTGATTGTTAAAAAAAAACAATTTAAAGGTATTTCCAAACGAGATTTCAACGACCAGAAACCTGACCAGAATACATCCTTAATCGACTTCTGGATCAACTTTGAATCTTGAAGCAAACAGACGCCGGTAAACAAGTAAGAGGAATATATCCAAAAGACATTATGCTTCTTCTCGCAACATTTTCCAATGCAATCCTTTTACAATAAAGTGGATGCCAAGAGTAAAATTGTATGATGATTATTTGTATGCTCATACATATCCTGATGTACATGTAAGTAAAATTTCATGATAATGTAACTTTTTCATAAAAAAAGTATATTAAACCTATTAATAAACCTTAGTTTAACACCCCACCCGCCTTTTCTGTAATCAATTAACCATAAAGGTGATCTAAAATACATATTGATGTTGTTTTTTCCCCTACTCTATATATATATATAGCTATATAAGCATTTTTTTGTACAAATTTAGTCAACAACTTGATCTATTTTTAAATTGTTTAAGGCTTTTTGGGGAAAAAAACATTTTTAAAATTTTGTACTGAAATATAAGTGTCAACTAAAGTGATATAAAGTGTTTCAAATGATTTTATCATAATTTGTGCTTGGTACATGCACTTATAGTCATTTATTTCTGAGTATTTTTGGTGTGGTTCCATAAGATGTAACTTTTTTTCGAAGATGTTCAAGTGTTGTCATGTGAGTTGCAATATAGATAATGCCTGACAATTCATTTAAGGAATGACTGTCATAATTTTTTTTCCATTGGGGATATGAAAAAAAAGTTTTGCACATTAAGTATAATCCGCTACATAATTTTATTTTCATATTCCCAATGAAAAAACGCGGATTATACTTAAATTGCAAAACTTTTTTTTTCATATCCCCAATAAAAAAAAAATTATGACAGTCATTCCTTATAAATAAATTTTCAAAACGAATAAAAAAATAAAAATTTTACTCATATAAGAACTAAAATGGTGGCACTTCCTGTAAAAAGTGGGCGTTCCCCATGATTTTTTGTTTTGCATTGGGATATGAAAAAAATGTCAAATCAAATTGCAGTATTTAAATCAAATTTATTTATATGGGATTAAGTAGATGATCTTGTAATGTAACCAAGTGACGTTTACTTTTAAGTTTAGTAGATATTCTTTGGTTAACAAAGTTTAGATAATTGTTGCATTTGGGACGGACGGACGAACAGACCCGAACACTTTATGCCCTCTTCTTCCGTAGTCAATGATTATTAAAAGCTGAAGATATTATTTAGTTAGATATTTCCGCGTATACCTTGTAAGCGTCTCATTGAAATTCATTCTCTGCTTTGCTAATTATTATTGGTTCATTTTTAAAGTACTGAATTATCACGTGGTAAGGATTATACTTATAAAGACTGTGTGCAAATCAGATGCATAAGATTCAGTCTAAGACATCAAACATGTTTAAAAACGGATTGTGTGTTTTCTTCGGGTGTCTATTCATTTCTCGACTTTCTATCGGGTCTGGTGATGATAAAGACACTTCTGCGATTTGGGTGAGGGGTTCGGTGTTCGATTTTGAACAAAATCTTTTAGAAAAACTTGTATATTTAAAATCCAAAATGGAAACTTTAGAGAAAAAAGTCAATGATATTGAAAGCCGCTTTGATTCTCAAGTCGATAGTGAACTGGAAAGATTGTGCAATGCTTCCAAATCAATGTTAAACAACTGGCGCCAGGAAAAGTCAGTTTTTCTTAAAGGTATCACAGACTTACGTGATAGTATTTACCAGAACTTGACTACAGAGAGTCGTACTCTACTGGACAGGACTAGAAACGATTTAAAGAATTCAGACGATTTACCAAGAGGTAAGAACAAAATGTATCTTTACGACATACTAGTAGATCTGTAACCCTGATTACCAATGAGTGCTGCAATAAGCAGGAACATCTTTTCCTTCTGCTTTAACTAAGCCTATTGTCGTTTAGCGAGAGTTAATCCTGTTGTAGTTTGTTCAGTCGTAGGTTTTTTTGTTTAAAATATAGAACATCGAAAACACATTTGAATTTTGTTTATTTTTTTAGTGAAGCTAATAAATGCAAATAAGGCGTCCAAGTTCTATGTTCCTAACATAACGACTTTATACAATGTATTACAATTTGAATCATTTGCTTCAACTCATTACCGTCGAAAAGTTGTAGTAATATGGAGCAGGCAGTATGAAAGCCAAGCTAGCCCAATTCAAACTGACTTCAGTGTCTCCTCATGCAGTGGACTACAGGTGGAACCTCTTCAGAGCATACCAATGTCAAAAATATATATGAAACCATACTTGAAATACTCGTAATAGAAAATAGCATGTTGTTGTTGTATATGTCTTTAGTTAGTTCAATAGTTAAACCCTAATTCAAAAATAATGTTTTGATAGTAAATATTTCACTGATAACAGAAAATAAACCTTAATAACTGAGGAGTTAGTTTTCTTTTCGAGAAAAAAATAAACTTAACTGTAAAAAAAACCTTCTAAAATGCCACTTTTATAGTAATATTTTAGACAGAGGTTCAAAGGCTCATTACAACAGTGAAACATACGTCACCTCCTTCACTCGTCTAACTGAGAACTCGGTCTGTTGGTTTTATTTTACATGGAAGCTATATGGGAAATGGGTCTGTTGGAGAGTCGGCTAAAGTCTGTTGGTCAAATACTATCGAGAAAAACATAGCAAGGTCAATATATTTTACTAAATATTTCTTTTTTACTTACTTTAATAAAAAACAATTTAATATGTTGGGCAAAACAATATTGAATACTGCTACAAAATGGAAAGGTGTGTTACTCACCGAGATATTTCTACCAATTTTGTCATTCAAAAATGTTAACATTACAGCATTTGCTAAAATTAAGTCGAAAAACGCAACTTAAATTGTACATCATGTATGTTTGACATATAACTGTACGTATAAGAAAGAAAAACCGACATGCATGCGTTTTTGTGGCATTTATTATGTTTTTGCCTTAAACTGGGTCTGTTGGTGAGTCGGCTATAATGAACTCGGTCTGTTGGTCAGTCTGTTGAGAGTATATTAATCAACTGGTATCATACTATATTTGTGTCATAACACACATTTTTTTACAAATAGAAATAATCTTACAAAGTGACATAAAGCGTATATATTCGTAGTGATGATTGTTAATTAAGTCATAGATTAGACGTAAAATTAATATAAATCGCATTATAACAAGCACATCAGTCTGTTTGATCAAGCTTATCATTAATTTTTCAGTATGAAAAGAAAAAGAATGAACTTTTCCAACAGAAAGCATGGAAGGAAAAAAATAAAGAAATAAGAAATGAAAGATGAAGACGTTAAACAAGAGACGCTTATCCCTAAAATACTGAAAAAAATCTAACACTAGTCTTAGAAAGAGAGTGAAGAACATTACAATTAATTATAAACTATGCCAACTGACTTTGTATTGCAAACATAGCCAAAAAGCATTATAACCTCCAAAGTATAATGTATTATATATATATGGCAATCGTTTTAAAGCATACGTGCATTAAAAAATCGAGAATTTTAACAGTCTGTCACTACCCTTATGTTCGTTCGGTCTGTTTATTCCCATATGATAATCTGCGATTGAACCCATAAATCAGATCTGTTCTAATTTATGCATTTTGAATCCCTTATAATGCTTTATAAATATGTACAAGTAAAAAGTACTTATTTAAAATCATTTAAAGCCATGTTATTATCCCCGCGCTAGCAAAAGCGCGGGGATAATGTTTTGCTGTCCGATGTACGTACGTACGTACGTATGGCGTTAATGTCCAGGATAATCTCTGTAACCACTGGGAGTAGATAGATGAAACTTGGGTTATTAATTGCATTGTGGGTGGGGACTGTGCCGAAGGTTTTGGAATTTTGATAATACCCCTAGGGGCTGGGCTGCATAGATAGCCTAAGTGCACATTATTCCTTTGTCACGCAACTCCCCCTAAGTTATTTGGAATATAGAACTGAAACTTGGCTCAATAGTTGCACTATAGATGTAGATTCTGAGAAAGTTTTGGAATTTTGATAATGCCCCTAGGAGCTGGGCTGCATATGTAGCATTAGGGCACATTATTCATTCGTCATGCAACTCCTCCTAGGTTATTTGAAACATTGAACTGAAACTTGGCTCAGTAGTTGCACTACGGATGTAGATTCTGCCATAGGTTCCGGAAATTTGATAATGCCCCTAGGGGCTGGGATGCACAGGTAGCCTAAGGGCACATTACTCCTTTGTCACACAACTCCTCCCAGGTTATTTAGAATACGGAAATAAAACTTGGCTCAGTAGTTGAACTATGGATGTAAATTCTACCGAAGGTTTCATAATTTTGATAATGCCCATAGGGGATGGGCTGCATAGGTAGCCTTAGGGCACATTATTTCTTCGTCATGCATAATTCTTTACATTACTATCACTCCCACTACCAGGGAAAAGTTTCATATTTATACATATACATTTGATAGTACTAGTAATGCTCATTGTAGTCATAGTTTGTTTCTTTCAATTTTTGCCCTTATACTATCAAACACCAGAGTAGCGCGGGGATATGCAGCTTGGCTGCTTCGACTAGTTAAATACTTAAAATTATACCCTCGCTTTTAAGAAGAAAACTTAGGTTTTAGACGTATTGTACATACATGCAAAAGGGTGGGTTGCGATAAGACCCTTTTTCAGCCCACCGCGAAAGTCAAAAATAAAATTAAGTAAATCCTATCAGAAAATGTCTGGTTGGAAAGGTTAATATTTTATTTTTTGAAAATAAACGTCTGTAGCTGAAAAGCTTATTTAATTTTTTAGTAAATGGTGCTTGAAATGAACCACCGCAAATGATTTTAGCGTTGTGCTTATTGGAAAGTGGTGCAAATGAGTGATATATATCCTTCCCGGAAGTAAAGCCTTGCAAACGGAACCAGCTCCATATTTTATTCAAAAACTTGTATATTACTAAAACACATCTTTTATGAAAGTTTCAAACTGGTTCCGCGTGCAAGACATACTGAAAAGTAAAAAGACTAACATTTTTAAACTTGTTGGCAGTAGTTAAAAATCTGCGAAATTTCTCTGTTTTCTTCGTTTTACTTGAGATAAGCGGTCATTTCAATCTCAAAATTGTTCTCAAAAGTGATGTATACATATGATGAACCTTTTATAGAATTGTAATCACTGGCTTGAGGTAAATTAGCACAAAATTTCAATTTATTGAAGCCCTTTTTTTTTAAATGTTCTTTAAATCAAGATGAAATTTTAATTAAAAATCGGTCAGTTTTGAACCCAATTTTCGAAGCTGTGTTCGTGCAAAGTTATTTAAAAGTAGTCTTTTACAACAGTACTATCATTTTGCTACAAAATAAGATAAAAAGTAACAGGCAATGAAATACTTTTTATTTTTCACCTAAAGATGGGCCAAAATAGGGCCTTATCGCAACCCATCCTTTTCCTCACAGTTTCTCAACACTTCATGACATAGAAGTTGGGGTATATTACTTTGTATACAGCTTTATCCTATAGTACCATATGGTGTGTACTGATTTCGTGCTTTTAGGTTTCTTTTTCCTGTACATACACGCAAAATTAGACTGTTCACTCTTGAATTAATTATTACAATATAAAATGTTAATCCGAAAAGTTCAAAAAAATTCAAAATATACCTCGTTCGCAATCATTCTGTCTCGGCTAATTAACTCTCAACAGACTTTAATTTAATTTGCCGACTCACCAACAGACTTTAGCCGGCATTTTTTTAAGAAAAACTCATTTTTATAACATTTTAACATTAAATCACTTTTTGTTGTTTGAATATTTATTTTTACACTGAAGAAAACCTTTCGAATCGCTAATTATATTTAAAAAGTGTAAAAAATTTGTTTATTTGTAAAACAAAATCATTCATAGTTGCCAAATTTGAGCATACCGCTGCCTCGCCTTTTCGTTTTATCGAACACTGGTATAACAAATTGACTCTGTTGCAAGTTGAAAATGTGCTAAAATGAATATCATTTTGGTTGAAAGATTTTGTATTTTGACAATTAATTGACATTTTGCCAAAATAATATCTTTTTCACAAAATTTCATGACCATCCATTGGATTTTACTCTCAACAGACCTATAGCCGACTCTCCAACAGACCCATTTCCCATATAGCCTCCATGTTAAATAAAACCAACAGACCGAGTTCTCAGTTAGCCGAGTGAAGGAGGTGTACGCACGCACTCTTACCGTATATTCAATTTATAATTCACAACATAATTTGTTTATGCCTATTTCAATAATCGATTAAATATAACTGTACATGGTTTTTTTTCAGTAAAAGACCGTGTCAATGGACCTTCAGCACCGGTATTCAGTGTGAAAAAATTAGCTTTGGATACAAATTTGAAAGGAAAGACGATGGTGTATACGACAGTTCAAGTTAATATCGGCGGCGGATATGATAAATCAACCGGTGTGTTCACGGCTCCGGTAGCAGGGACTTATCTCTTTACAGCTCAAATGTGCGTGGAAGTCGGAGATTATCTGAGACAAGAAATAATAGCAGATGGGAAGACTATCGGACTGCTCGTTTTCAAAAATACGTCAGACAAACACGGACTATGTGTTTCTGGTGACGGTATAGCCGTTTTGTCTAAAGGAGATGCGGTTTATGTTAAAACTGTCGACGTGTCTTCGGCCGGAGATCTGCTTTATACTGGCCTTAGTGGAAACAACTTTAATGGACTTCTTCTTCAGCCATAAATGATCTGTCAAGATTTTTTTATTCTGCAACTTCATGTGAACTTGTGAACTTATTAACAACTGGCACATAAAAGTGAAAAGATATATAAATGTAATACATATAATATTCAATTCAAAGTGTATAACATTGTCACATTTTGGTTAAATAAATAAGACTATGTTCAAAGACACCATTACCTCTCTCACGTGTCTGATACCGGTACTAACTAGTGATGGAAAGAAAATAAATTGCACTTAAGATTTGTCTCTTTTTATTCATAAGTTTTATTACTTTTTTCCTCTTTACTAAATACAATGGACAATTGTATTTCAGCTTTTCGGTTTTTGGTCCAAATAAAAAAACACCCCCAAAAAACAGTCTAATTCCGCCTTATTTGATATTTATTTATGGGTATCAAAGAACTTACGGCCAAACATATTATACACTTCTAGAAAGTTTTTGTCAACACTGTTAATTGTTTTGAATCGTGAAACACACTCTTGCAACTCCAGTCTAGAACTGTCCTTAGCATCATCTATCATTGCTTAATTTCGGTAACACTACCGTAGAACACTTGCAAATTGAAATTCAACATATTTGGCAAAGAAACAAAGAAGCAAAGGTGTACCAAAGGGGTAATCAGTATCATTAAACCGTAAAGACTATACAAATACTATAATATACCTCACAAAACAAACAAGAAAGCCTATAGGGTTATCAGGTAAATGTATAATGGGGACAAATGGTATGGTGAACTTTCTCTCTGACCGAAAATGAAAAAATGAATGTAGTTTGTTTTGTTTTTGTTTGTTTGTTTTGTTGTTGTTATTTCTTTATCAAAATAATTTTAAATTACACTCATGCACGGGTAAAGTTTCGTCTCTACAAACTAGCTAGTCGTTTCTTGATTAAACAAGAGGATCACAGGAGCCTTAATCGCTCACCTGGTCTTGATGTCAACCCTATAAAGAACTTTGTAGAGCTAAATAAGCTGAACATTTAAGCAAGCAACAGCTTTTCTCTTTCAGCAATAATTTTCATTCTGTAGGCCAAAAACGTGCAAAATGTTATTCAAAGGGCCATCTGAACACTTTGACTCTAAAGAGACTTTTGTTAAGAGCTTAATGAAGTGACATTTAAGCAAGCAACAACTTTTCTTTCATTATATAAGCCAAAAACATGATAACACATTAATTTAGAGGCTGTAATCCCTATAAGGGGTCATCTGACAACTTCAACCCTATGAATGCTTTTGTAGAGCTAAATGAGCTGAACATTTAAGCAAGCAACAGGTTTTCTCTATCTGCAATAGTTTTCATTCTATAAGCCAAAAACACTATTTTTCGCCTTTAAGGGGCTGTAACCCCTATAAGGGGTCATCTGACAACTTTGACCCTATGGAGACTTTTGTAAAGCTAAATAAGCTGAACATTTAAGCAAGCAACAGCTTTTCCCTATCTGCAATAGTTTTCATTCTATAAGCCAAAAACACTATTTTTCACCTTTAAGGGGCTGTAAACCCTATAAGGGGTCATCTGACAACTTTGACCCTATAGAGACTTTTGTAGAGCTAAATGAGCTGAACATTTAAGCAAGCAACAACTTTTCTCTATCTGCAATAGTTTTCATTCTATAAGCCAAAAACATGAAAAAACGCTATTTTTCACCATTAAGGGGCTGTAACCCCTATAAGGGATCATCTGACAACTTTGACCAAATGGAGACTTTTGTAGAGCTTTTGATGCTGAAGCAGTAGGATGGCATCAGATTTCATCTATCTCTTATACTTTTTGATTTACAAGCCAAAAACAGCAGTCTGACCCCCCTGGTCTATTTTTAGCCACGGCGGCCATGTTTTTTGACGGATCAAAAATCGAAACACAACTTTTGTACAGGACATGCTAAGGATCAATCATACCAAGTTTCATTAAATTCTGTTCAGTAGTTTCAGAGGAGAAGATTTTTGAAAAATTGTTAACAGAGGACAGACGACAGACGACAGACGACGACGGACGCCAAGTGATTGCAATAGCTCACATGGACCTTTGGTCCAGGTGAGCTAAAAAAAAGAGTTCAAACATATAAATTTTACCCTTTTTATTGACCAATGACAGTTCTGTGTATTTAGATGGGGTATCATCTGGATGCGTGGAGTGTTTACGTAGACGTTTAACATTTCCTTATTGTCCCGTTCGAAGTAGAGGGGAATATACTTAACTGTTTATTCGGCCTTGCTGAAATTTTGAAAATTCGTTACTTCAGCGATTTCACACTCCTAGGTGTTCTAACACATAGATGACAAATACGATAAACTTCCGTTTGAGTTTTATCAAATCAAATCAAATTGTATTAGCACAAGTTACGCCCAAATGAAGGGCCAAAGGCTACAAACAACAGATTGACAAAAATACAACAAATAATAATAGCATGTACAATGAAACTTTAGTGTCTCCTGTCCTCAGTGTCATTGACTGTTTTAAAAAGGATCCCAGAAATTTCACTTCTTGACCATTATTTGGGTTTAAGATTAAATTTAGCTTTAATTCATTTTGTGTAGAAGAATCAATATTAATTTTATCGAAATACATTTTCCTGCAATTTTCGTTAATTTTACAACTAAAAAGAAAGTGAGTGACTCTCAATCGCATTGCAAGTTTTGCAAATTCTATCTTCTCTTTGTATTTTCTTATATCTCCCAGTTTCTATAGCTAACCGGTGGTCACTTAACCGTAATTTACATATTAATTTTCTGTATTGTCTGTTAACAAATATGGTTCTAAATTATAATTATTTTTTATTTGTTTAAAAGTTTGTAGCTTGCTATTTTGGTCCAAGTTTTCAATCTTGTCCCAAAATATATTATTATAACTATTTTCAACTTCCTCTTTATAGTATTTCTTTTAATTGTCTGTATTTTTCTTAAATTCAGACTGTGGTAGATTGTATGATTTTCTAATATGTTTTATATAGCTATACCAAGTATAAATGCCATTGGAGTCTAATTCTTTAGAAATACTGTAACACTCTTTTAGTATTGGATTTATATTTGGATTATTTAATCTATCTTCATACAATAAAGATTGTATCTTAATGAAGCTATCCACCGGGTATCTTCCCATTTCAGATCTAGATGCTATATCAGCAACAAAATTTTGCAGAGGTTTGATATTTCGCATACCGCTTCATCTGTTAGCCCATGTTTTGTACAAGAATGCTATATCCGGAGTACAGTCTTCCAAATTTCTGACCAGTATCCCCTCTCCCTATGGTGGAAGACGGGTCCTGCATCCATTGACATCAAAGGATACTACAGAGCAGTTAACACTGGCGGTGGTTTGTCATGGGCAAGACGACCCATGGCACATAGCATGGTCTTTACCTTAATTGAAGGGTATCCCTAGAGATTTGTTGATTTATTTTGAAATGTAATCTTATTGCAAATTACTAACAACTAGAAAAACTGTGCGCAGAAGCTTACAAATAAATACATGTCCCCAAAATAATGTTTCTGGTCAAATTCATGAAAATCCATCAAAGGATTTAGGAGGAGTTGCGGATTAGATATGGGTATTACTAGTCGTCAAATGGCCAAGTCCATGTTTAGCTATGGGAAACCGCAAACTCATTCTGATCAAATTCTAAAATAGATGGTGCACATCTACATAATGTCACATATATTGTGTAAAAGTATCAAGAAAATCCATCAAGGAGTTTAGGAGGAGTTGCGGATACCCCTTGTAGTGGAGCAGCTTAGTCCATGTATTGCTATGGCAAATCCCAAAATTCATTTTGATCAAATTCTAAAATAAAAGGTGCATATCTTCATTATTTCACAAAGATTGTATGAAAGTTTCATGAAAATCCATCTAGGGGTTTTGGAGGAGTTGCGGATAAGAGATGGATATATATACTGAGGTGTAACGTATATATATAGGGACCGACACATGGACTATTAGTACTTGTAGTTTTATGAAAAAGGCAAGCGCTTATTTATGTTGGATTCCTTTTGGATTAAAATTACAAAATAAAACAACAGAGAAAAAAATATTCTCCTAAATATAAACTTGACTTTTCATAAATGGAAATTACAAACTTTATTTGATATACAAATAATATATCTATGTAATGAAAAATACAACAAACAAAATTGTGCTACGCCTGACGCACGTTGTCTAATCAATGCTCTACTAAAAAGATTGAGAATGCCAAACACTATATGTATGGATATGGAGAGTTAAGAAACATAAAACATGAATATGCCGAACTGGAAACCAAATAATGCCTCAGATCAACCTATGACTGGGTAGAAGGAACCGTAGAGTTTAAACTATTTTGAAATATACACAGATAATTTTATAGCTTTGACAAGTGTGCTAATTCCAGAGAGAGCTAACATCGGGCAATTAAAAAAAAACTCCACCAGCAGCGCTTACCATTCACGGATGTTAGAAATACACACTATAACAAAGTCCCAGAATAATAAATTTTGCTAAGACTGGCGTGCGTCTCGTTTAATCAAGACTCGTCAGAGACGCTCTACCCAAAAGATCATGGAAACTTAACCCTGGAGACCTCATTTGAAATATTCTTAACGAATGGTTTCAAATAAAGTAACTTACTTTAAATGAATTTCGGGCCTTCTATTAGTCATTAATCCACAAAAAATGAATACGTAGTGTTTAAAACTTCGCTTCGCTTTTTGGGACCAGAAATATCAGAATTATAGTCACGACAGATTGTCAGATTAATTCAAGACAAAAACTGAATTTTGATGTTTTTATTTAGTTTTTGTTGTTTAATAAAATGTAAAAACAGCTGCTTCCAGGATCTGTCCCTGAGATTTACTCCAAGATAACATAGCTGGTGGTCTATACTAAATCTGAAATAAAATATCAAGGTGAAGTGTTATAATAATATTTTCTTAAAGTTGTCTTTCCGATATTCTAATGTCTCGTTGGCACTTTGGCTTCATAATTAAATGACAATGGTTAAAACTTCTTGTAAGACCAGAAAAAAACATCAACAAAAGCCTTTTTGGACATCATATATCATTCAAAATTTATGTGATCGGTTTTAAATTTTTCATGCTTCTTAAAAAAGTAAATATTTTCATCTACTGAAAAGAAGTTTTTTCTTCGATCGTTCTTTTAATTAGATTAGCCAATACATACCAAAGTTGGAATGGTAATTAACCGGAAACATAAGTATTGGGATAGTAGGAGTTTGAGCTTGAGTAAACAGGCAAGGATCCACCAGACACGATGGTAGTTGTAGGGGCATAGGCGCCCGCAGACATAAATCCTGCCCCGGTGTTGTAGCTTGGGTAATAGGAACCAGTGTTTAAGTAAGATCCAGTATTGTAGCTGGGATAATATGATCCGGAACTCATGTAGGAACCAGTGTTGTAGGTAGGGTAATATGATCCAGATCCCATGTATGAAGATGAGTAAGAATATGGCATTGAGTAGCTTACACCTCCGTAACCAAGACCACCTCCATACCCACCGCCGTATCCATAGCCACCGCTGTATCCGTAGCCACCACCGTAACCACCACCGTATCCTAAACCGCCGCCGTATCCAATGCCACCACCGTAACCTTTACCCCATCCGCCGCCATAACCTCTATATCCACCCCCATAACCTTTGCCCCATCCTCCACGGTAGCCCTTTCCTTTTCCGTACCCGCCTGCTTCTGCAATGACAACTACCGCCGCAAGGGCGAGGAAGATTTTCAGGGACACCATCAGTCTGAAAAAAGTTAAAATGTTAAAATGTCCAAGTCTGTCGAAAGCTTAAAGGTCAAGCAGGACTTCTGTCATATATCATGGTTATTATCATAGAAAATCTGGAAATAAGATAATTTAAGTAAGTTTATTTGAATTCCAAAGTTAATGTTGTTTTTTTATGAATCTTGAATCATTGAATGATTGAACTTTTCAAGAGATTTTTGTTTCATGGCAGTTCTTGGCCCAGAGTGAAAATTATGTATTGAAACGGGCCTTTTCAATTGATTTCAGTTTATTCTATAACTGTCCATTTTGTTGTATTAACGAGAAGCACGGGGCATTACATGGATCTGTTTACTATTTTTTAAGCAATGTCTGAACGTAGCCAGTCGCGGTTCTATATGTTTTATGATATCGCAGGTACTAAAAAAAATTAAAAAAATATTACTCTTAGAAATGAGGAAGACCACCCAAAAAGATTTTTGTTGTTTTATGTTGTTGTTTCCCCCCTCATCTAATTAATATAGTATTATGATTAATTAAATACTATAAAATACTATACCTTTTTGGTTGCTTTAGATTTTATCCTAAAAGCGCCGTTAGTGAATTTGACGAAAACAAGTTTATATACTACCCATCAATCACGTGAATCCACTTCAGGGAGATCGGGAATATTTCTGTGGTAATCCATTTTCTTCTAATCATGATTCTGTGTATTGGTAAGGTCAATACAGGTCATCCGTGTCAAATCCGGTGACAAATTACTGGAGATGTCTTCCTTCTTCTGGCCCTGTTTCGTAACATTCAATATATATCTTAAGATGTCTTGGAGGTGAATACTTAAAAGTCTTAATATCTCAATCTAACCGTAGTTTGTTTACAAATAAATAGTTTTCCAAAAAGTCATTCTTTAGTGATATGGCCAAAATAGACACAAGTGCAAAATATTTAAAAGTAAAAGAAGCAAATCCAACTTGTATATTTCTAGAAATAATTATAAAGTCATAACATGTAATCTCTGAGATACGAACATAGACGAATCAAAAGCTCCGACGAGCGCAGCATGATACGACCGCAACATGTTGAACCCTGTGCGTTTTAGGCCCAATATGGATAGTCAATTGCTCTGGACATATGCATCCTATAGTGGACTGACAAAGTTTTTTGACACATGCAGCCTTTGGTGGACTTTCCACCCACATTTCACAAGAAATTAATTTTCTTTTACAAAGCAGACCAAAATAAATTACAAAAATTTACCCCTTTTGGTCGCTAATTATGGGCATCTGCTCCCTTTTCATTTTTTGCCCTTTTGGCCCCTAGCCCCAATAAGGGTGAGGAGAGTGTCACAAAATTAATCCTACCTTTTGTACATTCACTACTTGACAAGCATTAATTAGCAAAATGCTAAGTTGCGATTTTGGCCCGTTTTGGCCCCTAATTTCATGACGGAAAAAGGGGTGGCAATAATTATTCCTCCATTTTTGATTAACTACTTGACAAGACTTAACATGCAAAAAAAATCAAAATTGGACAAGAAATAAAAAAGTTCCTTCCTTTTAAATGAAAAAGGGGGTACCCCAAAATCAAAACCATATATGATATAATGGTAAGGCAAATCATTTTTAAATTCATAGCAATTGGCCAACTAGAACCAAAGTTATTGTGGGAACAAATTAAACGTTTGAACTTTGTCCCTTTTTGGCCCCTTATTTCTAAACGAATAAGGAGGGGGGGGCAAAAATCAATCCCATTCATCATTTCATTGTATGAAACATTATTTTGAAATTTAAAGTAATTGTGGGAACAAACAAACAAGAGGCTCCCAGGAGCCTGAATCGCTCACCTGGTCTTGATGTCAACCCTATGAAGACTTTTGTATAGCTAAATGAGCTGAATGTTTAAGCATGAAAAAGCTTTTCTCTATCTGCAATAGTTTTCATTCTAAATAATCAAAAAACACTATTATTCAACTTTTAAGGGGCTGTAACCCCTATAATGGGTTATCAGACAACTTCAACCCTATAAAGACTTTTGTAGAGCTAAATGAGCTGAACATTTAAGCAAGCAACAGCTTTTCTTTATCTGCAATAGTTTTCATTCTATAGGCCAAAAACATAAAACAACGCTATTTTTCAAACCTTTCAGGGGCTGTAACCCCTATAAGGGGTCATCTGACAACTTTGACCTTATGAAGACTTTTGTAGAGCTAAATGAGCTGAACATTTAAGCAAGCAAAATCTTATCTCTATCTGCAATAGTTTTCATTCTATAAGCCAAAAACACTATTTTTTTTTGCCTTTAAGGGGATGTAGCCCCTATTAGGGGTCATCTGACAACTTCGACCCTATGAAGACTTTTGTAGAGCTAAATGAGCTGAACATTTAAGAAAGCAACAGATTTTCTCTATCTGCAATAGTTTTCATTCTAGAGGCCAAAAACACTATTTTTTGCCTTTAAGGGGCTGTAACCCCTATGAGGGGTCATCTGACAACTTTGACCCTATGGAGACTTTTGTAGAGCTAAATGAGCTGAACATATAAGTAAGCAACAGCTTTTCTCTATCTATAATAGTTTTCATTCTATAGGCCAAAAACATGCAAAAACGCTATTTTTTCACCTTTAAGGGGCTGTAACCTCTATAAGGGATCATCTGACAACTTTGACCTTATGAAGACTTTTGTAGAGCTAAATGAGCTGAAGATTTAAGCAAGCAACAGCTTTTCTCTATTTGCAATAGTTTTCTTTCTATAGGCCAAAAACACTATTTTTGCCTTTAAGGGCTGTAACCCCTATTGGGGGTCATCTGACAACTTTGACCCTATGAAGACTTTTGTAGAGCTAAATGAGCTGAACATTTAAGCAAGCAACAGCTTTTCTCTATCTGCAATAGTTTTCATTCTATAAGCTAAAAACACTATTTTTTTGCCTTTAAGAGGCTGTAACCCCTATAAGGGGTCATCTGACAACTTGGACCCTATGGAGACTTTTGTAGAGCTAAATGAGCTGAACATTTAAGTAAGCAACAGCTTTTCTTTATCTACAATAGTTATCATTCTATAGGCCAAAAACATGCAACAAGAGGCTCCCAGGAGCCTGAATCGCTCACCTGAACTACACAGATACATATATTTTGTAGATATTATTGTGCTTAACAATATGCAATTTAAATTTCTGAAATAACTTGGTTAGTTTTCAAGTTATTGGGCTTAATAAGTGCAAAATTTAGAAAAAAATTGAAAAAAGGGCAATAACTCCCACATCAGCAGTCAGATCTTTTCCTAAATTTCAGGACAGGTACTGAATACGCTGATAACTTTCGATTTTTGCACAATTTTGATATCTGAAACCATTTTGAGTTATTAGCAAAAAAAATGAAATTTACGCCCTATGTTCTATTTTTAGCCACGGCAGCCATGTTTTTTAACAAATCAAAAATATGAACGATAGAGTTGTAGCATATAAGCTATTAAACAAGTGTGCCAAGTTAAGATGCAGTTGGTCTTATGGTGTCAGACAATTTAATCTTTGAAATTCAGGGGAAAAATAATGAAAAATGGTAAATTTTGTTGTTTTAAGGACAATAACTCCTAATAGAAATGGTCCTACAGCTTTGACCTAAATATACATGTAAGAAATGTAGATCTTGATGTGCTTGATCATATGCAACTTAAATTTTTGAAATATCTTGTATAGTTTTTAAGATATATGACTAAATAAGTGAAAAATTTTGAAAAAAATCCAGATAAAGGGCAATAACTCCTACATCAATTGTTGGATCTTCTTGAAACTTTCAGAGCAGGTAGATCTTCAGATGCTGATCACTTTTGTCTCCCATCAGAATTTTGATATCCGTAACCATTTTGAGTTAATAGCAAAAAACTGCAATTTACCCCTATGTTCTATTTTTAGCCATGGCGGCCATATTTTTTGACGAATCAAAAATCTGAACCATACACTTGTAGCATTTATCCAATTAAACAACTGTGCCAAGTTTGGTTGAAGTTGGATGTATGGTGTCAGACAAGTTAATCTTTGAAATTCAGGGAAAAAGTAATGAAATATGGTTAATTTTGACACTTTAAGAGCCATAACTCCTAAAAGAAATGGTTCCACAGCTTTGACCTAATTACATGAAATGTAGATCTTTATGTGCTTAATCATATGCAATTTGAATTTTTAAAATATCTTGTATAGTTTTTAAGATATAGGGCTAAATAAGTGCAAAGTTTTGAAAAAATCCAGAAAAAGGGCAATAACTCCTGCACCTTTTGTTGGATCTTCTTGAAAATTTCAGGGCAGGTAGATCTTGAGGTGGTGATCACTTTTACCTTATGCCAGAATTTTGATATCTGTCACCGTTTTTGAGTTATTTGCAAAAAACTGTATTTGACCCCCCTGTTCTATTTTTAGTAACAGCGGCCATGCTTTTTGACGTATCAAAAATCCGAACACAAACTTTTTGCACAATACCCTAAGGAACAACCATATCAAGTTAGGCTGCATTTGGCCAAGCAGTTTCAGAGAAGAAGATGTTTGAAAAAAGCTAACGGACGACGGACGACGGACGACGGACGACAGACGACGGACGACAGACGACAGACGACGGACGGACGACGGACGCAAAGTGATGGCAATAGCTAACATGACCCTTCGGGTCAGGTGAGCTAAAAACGCTATTTTTCACCTTTAAGGGGCTGTAACCCCTATAAGGGATCATCTGACAACTTCGACCAAATGGAGACTTTTGTAGAACTTTTGATGGTGAAGCAGTAGGGTGGCATCAGATTTCATCTCTTATACTTTTTGATTTACAAGCCAAAAACAATAGTCTGACCCCCCTGGTCTATTTTTAGTAACGGTGGCCATGTTTTTTGACGGATCAAAAATTGAAACGCAAGTTTGGTGCAGGACACCCTAAGGATAATTCATACCAAGTTTCATTAAATTCTGTTCAGTAGTTTCAGAGGAGAAGATTTTTGAAGAATTGTTAACAGACGACGACGACAGACGACGACAGACGACGACGACGGACGCCAAGTGATGGTAATAGCTCACCTGGACCTTCGGTCCATGTGAGCTAAAAAGGAGCATTTTTGGCCCTGATTTCTAACGAAATGAAGGGGACCCAAAATCAATCCAATCCATCCGTTACTGGTAAGGAACATCATTACGAAATTTCCACATATCAATTGGATAACTAGAACTATATTTATTATAGTTAACAGACAACGCAGACGACGACAGCAACATACCATTATACGTCCGCAATGTTTTTGTGGTCGTATAAAAAAATTGTGCAAAATTCCGAACCGCCAACTTCATTTATTTCAAATAAAATAAAATGTCCAACTCGTGAAAGACCAGCCGGTCTTTTCCAAGAACTTATTTAAGAACCTATAATTTTTTGGTGGACTTTCCATGCATCTTTGATTTTTTTATATATATTTTTACGAACTTTTAAGGATAATTAATATGGCACTTATGGTCCTTTTGACCCCTAATTACCCCAAAACGGATGGAGATATTGCAAATCTGATTGAAAAAAAAAGCAGGAGGAAATCTTTAAAATGATTCAAATGAAGAAAGAAATTAAAATCGGACCACAGATAAATGTCATTTTTTTGTGGCTCTGGTCTCTTCTTGACTCCAAAGTAGCAATGTAACGGTGCAAGATACATCAAAACTGTTGTTACATTTTGTTGACATAATTTATTGAGGAATACAGTGAAGAAACAAGAGTTAACATTAAAGTATGTCTCGCCTGCCGGCACCATCAAAAACAATTATTCTTTCTTACTTCCACTATATTTTGAATTTACATGGATTTTCAGTTTCTGAGATCAAAAGATGTTTATAGAACTTAAACATTGCAAATATATGCAATAAAAATAATCAAAGTCACTCAACCGGAAAATCAAGCTCAAGGTCAAAAGATGAAGATGTAGCTGTGCTAAGCTACTACTGGGGCATATGCATACCAAGTTTCATCAACCTAGGACTTATAGTTCTTGAGATATGGAGGTGTTAGCAAAACTTTTCCATTGCTATTATATGTATTGAAAATTGTCAAAGTCACTCAACCGGAAAGTCAAGGTCAAAAGATAGGGATGCAACTGTTCTAAGCTACTACTGGGTATGCATACCAAGTTTCATCAACCTAGGACCTATAGTACTTGAGATATGGAGGTGCTCGCAAAACTTTTCCATTGCTATTATATGCATTGAAAATTGTCAAAGTCACTCAACCGGAAAATCAAGGTCAAGGTCAAAAGATGGGGATGCAACTTTGCCAAGCTGCTACTGGGGCATATGCATACCAAGATTCATCAACCCAGGACCTATAGTTCTTGAGATATGGAGGTGCTCATAAAACTTTTCCAAAAAGTTAACGCCGCCGCCGCCGCCGCCGCTAAAGTAACACCTATGTCCCGCTCTGCTTCGCAGGCGAGACAAAAATGATTTAAGTCCGATAAAAAATAAACGCAATACAGCAGTTTTGTTAAAACCCTAATTTTGGCCCTTTTTCTAAAACTGTAAGGGTCAAAAACGTCCAATGAAATACCAACATTGCTTTAGTGGTTTCAAACATTATACCAAAATATTATTACAATTGGTCAACAAAATAACGATATAAAGATGCCAAGAAAGAAGCAAAGGTGTATCAATGGGAAAACAGATGTTTAAATTCGAAAAGACAAAGAAGAAATTGGCAGGCATGAAGAGCTTTTGATGCTGAAGATGGAATATTTTGCGAAAAGACGGAGAGTTTGCATCAGATTTTCTCAATCTCGTATACTTTTTGATTTACAAGCCAAAAACAGTAGTCTGACCCCCCGGTCTATTTTTAGCAATTGCGGCAATTTTTTCGACAGATTAAAAAAATCAAAACACAACTTGTGTCACTCTAAGGATCAATCATCACAAGTTTCATTAAATTCTGTTCATAAGTTCCAGAGATTTTAAATCTCTGAAACAAACTTATGAATAGAATTTAATAATTTAAAAACAAAAATATTAACGGACAGACAAGGACGACAGACGACTACGACGGACGCCAAATCATGGCAAAAGCTCACATGCACCTTTGGTATAGGTGAGCTAAAAAGTTGAAGTCGTATAAAAAGTTCAAAACGCCAAGTAAAGACAATCGCTCATATGTGGTCATGTGAGCTAAAAAGTATTTCAGTTAAAAAATTTAGGTAAATTAAAAAATATGCTAAAAGCATTTGAAAAATTAAATAAAACAAGGGGTTGCACTAAGTCGTGCTAAGCATACCCTTACTCGGCCATTCAGAATACAAGAAGTAGATGACCGACTGACCTGGAAAGGGGAGGCACGGTACAACTCATCAAGCTAAAGCTGTATACCAAATTTAAAATCAATCCCTACTGTAGAAGACGAGAAATCTGTTACGAAAATTTTCACATTTACATTGTTTTTACCCTAAAAAGTCTAAGTCGGCTTGGAAAACAGGAAGTAGATGACGGACTGACCTGGAAAGGGGAGGCACGATATAACTCATCATGTTGAAGCTGTGTATCAAATTTGAAACCAATCCATCCAGTAGAAGCCGAGAAATCTGATAGGAAAAATTTCACATTTCAATTTTTTTTACCCTAAAAAGTCTAAGTCGGCTTGGAAAACAGGAAGTAGATGATGGACTGACCTGGAAAAGGGAGGCATATTATAACTCATCATGCTGAAGCTGTGTACCAAATTTGAAACCAATCCATCCAGTATAAGCAGAGATATTGAACCGGACGGACAGACGGACGGACGGACGGACAGACGGACAAGTTGATTGCGATATAGCCCCCTCTCTTACGAGTTGGGGCATAATAAACTTTTTATTTGTACCATGTTTAAAGACATTATTAGCAGGATTATACCACTAATTTTTTTTACTGTTTAAAACATTATTTTTTAATTACAATATGTTTTATGACCAAATGCGACATGAAAAATCCGTATACATGTGTTACACCTCTGACTATTTAACCCATGTTATCATTTGCACCATATATACATTATAGTCAATGTGACCCTTGGAGATAAAAGGTGAATTTACCCCAATAGATAACCCCACTGACTTGGCCGATGGTTATGTAACGTATTTTGCTAAAGGGTGATATTTATGAACTGACAAACTACACTTACATGTAACAAGACAAGCATTCATAACTACAGAACATTTTATAGCAAATATCTCTTGGAATAATTGCCGGAATGACCGAGATTGAAATTACAGCTTGTTCTGGGTCCTATCTCAATCTTTGCAAAATTTTGACAATATTTATTGTCATTTCTAATTTTAAAAAATGTTTAACCCTCAAATGAAAAACTCAACAATTCTTGCAAAATATGATGCTTATCACATTGTTTAATCAGAAAAGAAAGGAAAATGCATAATTTTTTTCGATACTGGTTGAATTTTTTGAAAACATCCATTCTTAAATTGACAAATCTAAGACTGTTTTTTACCGTCCTCAAAAAATGCTGTAAACATGCCAGTCACAATTTCACAAATTAATGACTTGTTTTTTGGTTTTTGTCTCGCATGCGAAGGGACATAGGTGTTACTTTACCGGCGGCGTTAACTTTTTAGGTAAGGTTTAATGAGCACCTCCATATCTGAAGAACTATAGGTCCTATGTTGAAACTTGATATGCATATGCCCTAGTAGTAGTTAAGCACAGTTGCATCCCCATCTTTTGACCTTGACCTTGATTTTCTGGTTGAGTGACTTTGAAAATTTTCAATACATATACACTGTATAGGGTTTTGCGAGCACCTCTAATCTCAAGATGAAACTTGGTATGCATATGCCATAGTAGTAGCAAAGCACAGTTGTATCCCTATCTTTTGACCCTGACCTTGATTTTCGGGTTGAGTGACTTTGACAATTTTCAATACATAAAATAGCATTGGTAAGGTTTTGTGAACACATCAAATCTCAAGAACTATTGGTCCTAGGTTGATGAAACTTGATATGCAACAACAACAACAATCTTTATTCTCATCATATGCCCTAGTAATATCTTAGTACAGTTGCATCCCCATCTTTTGACCTTGACCTTGATTTTCTGTATGTGACTGATTTTTGGGGCATATATAAGCAATGTTGAAGTTCTATAAACACCTTTTTATCTCAGAGACTGAAAATCCTTATAAATTCAAAATATAGTGTAAGTAAAAAAGAATTATTGTTTCTGATGGTGCCGGCAGGGGAGACATACTTTAGTTTTAACTCTTGTTTTAAATTGACTTTGGTTTTATTTATTATTCAGTATAAAAGAATAAATAAAATCTTTAAAAAAATATTGCATTCACAATTTTACATCCTAACTTTTAAATGCTATCTTATCTTAAAAAATTACCAGTATAATTCATGTGTGTGATAATCTCTTCTACAGTTATTTGGATGATATTTCATTTAATCCTATAATTGATAACTTATATCTTATGTTCCCATTGTTTGTGTATTTAGTTTATGTAATTTGTGTTGTTCATTTAAATTGTATTGTAACTGGTGATGTTCCTTTAATTTGGAATTCATACCAATAAAATATTTGAATTTGAATATATTGGATATTAATAAGGGTCACAGTGCTTTCCCTGCTTTAGTAAACTTTCTTTTGTCTGTGTGTCAGATTAAAGTAAAGACAAGTGGCTCCCAGGAGCCTGAATCGCTCACCTGGTCTTGATGTCAACCCTATAAAGAACTTTGTATAGCTAAATAAACTGAACATTTAAGCAAGCAACAGTTTTTCTCTTTCAGCAAAAGTTGCCATTCTGAAGGCCAAAAACGTGCAAAATGTTATTTAAAGAGCCATCTGAACACTTTGACTCTAAAGAGACTTTTGTTAAGAGCTTAATGAACTGAACATTTAAGCAAGCAACAACTTTTCCTTATCTGCTATAGTTTTCATTATATAAGTCAAAAACATGAACATGTTAATTAAGGGACTGTAATCTCTATAGGGGTCATCTGACAACTTCAACCCTATGGAGACTTTTGTAGAGCTAAATGGCTGATCTTTTAAGCAAGCAACAGCTTTTCTTTATCTGCTATAGGCAAAAAATACTATTTTTCGCCTTTAAGGGGCTGTAACCGCTATAAGGGGTCATTTGAGAACTTCGACCCTATGGAGACTTTTGTAGAGCTAAATCATCTGAACATTTAAGCAAGCAACAGCTTTTCCCTATCTGCAATAGTTTTCATTTCATAGACCAAAAACACAATTTTTTGCCTTTAGTTTAAGGGGCTTTAACCACTATAAGGGGTCATCTGACAACTTTGACCCTATGAAGACTTTTGAAGAGCTAAATGAGCTGAACATTTAAGCAAGTAACAGCTTTTCTCTATCTGCAATAGTTTTCATTCTATAGTCCATAAACACTATTTTCCGCCTTTAAGGGGCTGTAACCCCTATAAGGGGTCATGTGACAACTTCGAATCTATGACAACTTTTGTAGAGCTAAATAAGCTGAACATTTTGGCAAGCAACAGCTTTTTTCTATCTGCAAAAGTTTTCATTCTATAGGCCAAAAACACTATTTTTCGCCTTTAAGGGGCTGTAACCCCAAAAAGGGGTCATCTGAGAACTTCAACCCTATGGAGACTTTTGTAGAGCTAAATGAGCTGAACATTTAAGCAAGCAACAGCTTTTCTCTATCTGCATTAGTTTTCATACCATAAACCAAAAACACTATTTTTCGCCTTAAAGGGGCTGTAACCCCTATAAGGGGTCATCTGAGAACTTCTACCCTATGACGACTTTTGTAAAGCTAAATGAGCTGAACATTTAAGAAAGCAACAGATTTTCTCTATCTGCAATAGTTTCATTCTATAGGCCAAAAACACTATTTTCCGCCTTTAAGGGGCTGTAACCCCTAGAGGGGGTCATGTGACAACTTCGAATCTATGACAACTTTTGTAGAGCTAAATAAGCTGAACATTTAGGCAAGCAACAGCTTTTCTCTATCTGCAATAGTTTTCATTCTATAGGCCAAAACACTATTTTTCGCCTTTAAGGGGCTGTAACCCCTATAAGGGGTCATCTGACAACTTCAACCCTAAGACAACTTTAGTAGAGCTAAATGAGCTGAACATTTAGGCAAGCAACAGCTTTTCTCTATCTGCAATAGTTTCTATAGGCCAAAAACACTATTTTTCGCCTTTAAAGGGCTGTAACCCCTATAAGGGGTCATCTGACAACTTCAACCCTATGGAGACTTTTGTAGAGCTAAATGAGCTGAACATTTAAGCAAGCAACAGCTTTTCTCTATCTGCAATACTTTTCATTCTATAAGCCAAAAACATGCAAAAACGCTATTTTTCGCCTTTAAAGGGCTGTAACCCCTATAAGGGGTCATCTGACAACTTCAACCCTATGGAGACTTTTGTAGAGCTAAATGAGCTGAACATTTAAGCAAGCAACAGCTTTTCTCTATCTGCAATACTTTTCATTCTATAAGCCAAAAACATGAAAAAAAGCTATTTTTCACCTTTAAGGGGCTGTAACCCCTATAAGGGATCATCTAACAACTTCGACCCTATTGAGACTTTTGTAGACTTTTTGATGCTGAAGCTGTAGAGTGCATCAGATTTCATCTATCTCTTAACTTTTTGATTTACAAGCCAAAAACAGTAGTCTGACCCCCATGGTCTATTTTTAGCCACGGCGGCCATGTTTTTTGACGGATCAAAAATCGAAACACAACTTTAGTACAGGACATCCTTAGGATCAATCATACAAAATTTCATAAAATTCTGTTCAATAGCTTCAGAGGAGAAGATTTTTGAAAAATTGTTAACAGAGGACAGAAGACAGACGACGACGGACGCCAAGTGATTGCAATAGCTCACATGGAACTTTGGTCCAGGTGAGCTAAAAAGCTGAAAACAATCTTTATAAATTTTCTTGCTTGATTAGAATTATGGAGATTTTCTTTCAATAAATAAGTTTATTTATATTTGTTATTTGTTACCTAGTCGGTTAAGAGCTTTGCAGCTCATGTTTGTCTTTGTATTGTATATATGTGCCGACTTTAAATAAAATTTACTTTACTTTACTTTACTTTAAATAAGAAAAATAAACTCTTATTACCAATGTTATATGCAAGATATTAGTTTAATAGGATTTGAGATCTAATATAAGCAGATAAGGTTTAGTCTTACAACACTAGTTAGAATCTCTAAAAGTCACACTAAGGACTATATTCATGTTCATCCGTCCGTCATCCGTAAACTTTTTAAAACTTTTTAAAACGTTAACTCCTCTGACACCATAAGTCCAATTGCAACAAAACTTGGATAAATTGCAGTTTTTTGCAATGAACTCAAAAACGGCTACAGATATCAAAATTCTGGCGACAGTCGAAGTGATCAGCACCTCAAGATCTATCTACCCTGAAATTTTTTAGAAAATCCAACAAACCATGTAGGAGTTATTGCCCTTTTTGTGGATTTTTTTGCAAATTTTGCACCTGTTAAGCACAATATCTTGAAAACTATATAAGATATTTTAGAAATTTAAATTGCATATTGTTAAGCACATCAAGATCTACAAAATATGTAAAGGGTCAACGTTGTAGGACCTTTCCTATTAGGAGTTATTGCCCTTTGAACATCAAAATTGAGCATTTTCGTAGAATTTCCTCATCACATTGAAAACGTTAACTCCTCTGACACTTTAAATCCAATTGGAACCAAAGTTGGTATAGTTGTTTATTAGCATTAGTTGTATAGAACTGATGTGGAGATTTTTGACTGGTCGTAAAACATGGATGCTGTTGCTAGAAATAGAACATAGGGTAAAATTGCAGTTTTTTGCAAATAACTCAAAAATGGTGACGGATTCTAAAATTTTGATTGTGAACATTAGTGATCAGCACCTCAAGATCTACCAGCCCTGAAATTTTGAAGAAGATCCAACAACCCATGTAGGACTTATTGCCCTTTTTAGCTCACCTGACCCGAAAGGGTCATGTGAGCTATTGTCATCACTTGGTGTCCATGGTCCGTAAACTTTTTAAAACGTTATGTCCTCTGACACCATAAGTCCAATTGAAACCAACCTTGGTATGGATGTTCATTAGCATTCGGTGCTTAGAACTGATGTGGGGATTTTTGATTCGTCGTAAAACATGGCTGCCATGGTTAAAAATAGAACATAGGGGTAAAATGCAGTTTTTTGCAAATAACTCAAAAACCGCTACAGATATCAAAATTCTGACGTTGGATAAAAGTGATCAGCACCTCAAGATCTACCTACCCTGAAATTTTAAAGAAAATCCAACAACCCATGTAGGAGTTATTGCCATTTTAAGGGATTTTTTGCAAATTTTGCACCTGTTTAGCACAATATCTTGAAAACTATACAAGATATTTGAGAAATTTAAATTGCATATTGTTAAACACATCAAGATCCACAAAATATGTAATAGGGGCAACGTTGTAGGACCTTTCCTTTTAGGAGTTATTGCCCTTAGAACGTCAAAATTGAGCATTATAACAGCATTTGAAAATGCTAACTCCTCTGACACTTCGAGTCCAATTGCAACCAAACTTGTTATAGTTGTTTATTAGAACTGATGTGGGGATTTTTGATTGGTCGTAAAACATGGCTGCTGTGGCTAAAAATACAACATAGGGGTAAATGGCAGTTTTTTTGCAAATAACTCAAAAACAGTGACAGATTTTAAAATTTTGATGGGGGAACAAAAGTGATCATCACCTTAAGATCTACCAGCTCTGAAATTTTGAAGAAAATCCAACAACCTATGTAGGAGTTATTGCCCTTTAGTGTTTTTTTTTTGCAAATTCTGCACCTGTTTAGCTCAATATCTTGAAAACTATTAAAGATATTTGAGAAATTTAAATTGCATATTATTAAGTACATCAAGATCTACAAAATATGTTTAGGGTCAACGTTGTAAGACCTTTCCTTTGAGGAGTTATTGCCCTTTGAACATCAAAATTGAGCTTTTAAAAAGCATTTCCTCATTACATTGAAAACTCCTCTGACACTTCAAGTCCAATTGGAACCAAACTTGGTATTGTTGTTTATTAGCATAAGGTGTTTAGAACTGATGTCGTGATTTTTGATTGGTTGTAAAACATGGCCACTGTGGCTAAAAATAGAACATTGGGTTAAATTGCATTTTTTTGCTAATAACTCAAAAAGGGTGACAGATTTTTTAAATTTGATTGAGAACAAAAGTGATCAGCACCTAAAGATCCATCATATTGTCAGATGATCCCCTTATTAAACTTAAGACCCTTTCAATGTCAAATAGATTTCGCCTAATAACCTTTACTTCAGGCACATATGTCAGGTGAGCGATTCAGGCTCCTGAGAGCCTCTTGTTTAAGGTTTATCATATATTTAAATATTCTATTATCTTAACATTTCAATCAACAACAAATAAAAAGCTACGCCAAGCGCAGCATGATACGACCGCAACAAGTTGAACCTTGTACATTGGAGGCCCAGTATGGATAGTCTATTGCTTTGGTCACATGCAGCCCATGGTGGACTTACAAAGCTTTTTTACACATGCAACCTATGGTGGACTTTAAAATGCATATATGACACATATAGATTTACAATAACATTTTATAGAAAAAAAAAAATTTCTATATTCATTGACATTTTCGACATGATTAAGCCCCTTTTGGTCCTTTTTTAGAAAAGGTTAGGACCACAAAATGCAATAAAAAGCTTCCTTCAGTGTATATAATCATCATATTTAAACTTCATAACAATTGGCTGGCCCACTACAGCTAAATTTCTTGTGTAAAACCATTTGCCTTGACCAACTTTTAAAAATGGCGTTTTTTTACCCTTCGACCCCTCATATCTCAAAAACAGTAAGAGATATTTCAAATCTGATTGAGAAATGCAGGCAGGGATTTTCACAAGGATTCCAATGAAAAAAGATTTTGAAAATCGGACCACAAATAAAAAAGTTGATTTTTTGGGTGTGGCCCGTCTTTGGCCCCCTGTAGCAATGTAACGGTTCAATATACATCAAAACCATTTAGACATTTTGTTGACAGAATCTAATAAGGATTTCAATAAAAAAAGAATTTTCATAATCAAATAAATAATAAACATTCTACAACAGTTTTGTCAATATACCCGTATTAGCCCCTTTTGGCCCTTTTTTCTAAAACGGTAGGGGCCACCAACCCCAAATACAATAGGAACCTTCCTCTAGTGGTTACAAACATCATATAAAAATTTCATAACAATTGGTCAATATTTACTCAAGTTATCGCACGGAAACCAAATGTCCCCAGACGACGATGACGACAATGACAACGAAGACGACAGCATCATACCATTATACGTCCGCAATTTTTTTGCGGTCGTATAAAAATAGAGATAATACTGAAGTATTTTTTGCCTGTATCATGGAAAATATAAATTCCTTATTAATTCCTCCATATTTTTATGAATTTATAAACTACTATGAAACATCAGACTTAAACTTTAGAAATACTGAAAATAAAGTTATCAAACTTGCTTAAACTAAACACCCAAGGCCAATTTCAAAAGATAGGTATGTAAATGGGCTTGGCTACAACTGGGGCATGTGCACACCACCTATGCTTCAGCCTTCTAGTTCTGGAGATATGGAGGTGCTAATATAACTTTAACTTTGATAGTAAATTAACGCCTATGTCCAGCTCTGCTTTGCAGGTGAGACAAGAAGAAAAGTAACCACAACAAAATAAGGACCAACAGAATTGAAATGTAGACCACAACATTCAGATCATCTCTATTAGAGCTACAGTGCTTGGGTGTAAATTTTTGTGTGTGCTGTCTCTTAAATTCCTTAATAAAGACCAGTGCAATATACTGTAATGCAATGATTTTTCGAAAACAAGAATGTGTAAAAGACATAATGCCCCAACTCACAACATTTTTGACAGATGGACAGACCTACGAACTGACCAGAACAATATATGCTCCCCAACTTTTGTAAATTAGGCATAGTAATTGAAGGCTATTCCAGCAATAGTTGTGTGGGAAGGAGGATAGTCAGAAGGTTCTTATATTTTTGCCCCTCCATATATCAGTCAGGGGACTGACACATTCAAGTCAGAAATCATTTGACTTAATAAAGTCAAAAAGTTTAGACTTGTAGCAGTCATTTCTTAGAAATGACACATTTAAGTCAGAAAAGTTCAGACCTGTTAAAGTCAAAAAGTTTTGATGCAACATGTTCAAAGGAGTCCTTTAATTTTAATATGATCAGTATTCTCAATAGTTTTCTGCTCTCATCTTTTTGAAATAATATTTTGTTTCCTTGGTCAAAGTTGGTATTGATGACACTTGATCCTTAGAAAGTAAGTAATATTTTTCAAATTAAATTATGGTGTCCGATTTTTTAGAGAGTAGTGATTATTTTTCTATTCAATGTGCATGAAAATACTATTCATTCCAGGTGAAAATGTTTTGGCGCTTGACCTGATTGGCAGGGCGTGTGGCATTTCATGCATGTAAATTATTTGACTTCAAGAAGTCAGAAAATGTTTTATACATATTTATCATGTTTATATTACTGACTTGTCTAAGTCGGATGAAAAAGGAAGACAACTCTTTTTTGCACTATAAATGACTTGTATAGGTCAGAAAAGAATTGACTTGCTAATGTCAGTCCCCTGACTGTATATAATTATTTACCTTTAATTCTATATAAATCATTGCAAGTATTGCCACCGCCATCATTTTAGAAAATGTGTGTCTTCTTCCAACTCCCTCGTCACATTTCCAAATACATGTACATGTAGATGCACTTTAGGATAGGGCTTGAATCATATGTAATTTATTTTCAATCCAGGGGCCAATTGAAAAACAGCGAGCAGCGACCACTGGTCACATTGAAGGCTGCTGGCTGTTTTCCATTGTGGATGTTTTAAATTTACATTTATATTGTAGGTTGTGTCGTGTACACTTATTCCACATCTCATTTTCTTCTAGTATTACCTATTTTAAATATTTCTTTAAAACCTTTGTCTATATCATAAACATAAAGATTCCACACATTGTGTCGTTTCCTTCCTATACCACTTATTAAACTAAGCTGACTCTTTAAGTTTTAATCCTTCTAATATAGAGTAAAATATCTAACTTGGTTGTACATCATGGACTTCATGCAGATATTCTGGAAATTTTTAACACAATTAGAATTCTTAAAACATTCTTAATAAAAAACATTCATTTCAATCACATTTTTTTAAAATTGATTATTTACAAACAGTTCACTATAATTTACCACAATCCAGTACACATATAACAACAAACTCTAAAATACTTTCTAAAACTTTCACCGTAACCATAACTTCAGTCTCAATGCGTCCACACCATTCAAATAATAACGAAACAGTCGTTTATCACGAACAAAACCTAAATTTTCATATAACTTCAGAGCAGCCTTATTTGTTATCTCAGTTTCCAAAACAACCTAAAAAGAGAAAGAATGGGTTGAAAAAAGTAAATAAATATAAGTACAGGATACAACATTTAAAAGCTTATATTAAATGAATAAAAGACGAAAGGCTGTTTTCATTTTAAAATATTCTGTTTACAAGAAGAAGATTAGTTACAAGTATCACATGACATAGCCTAACACCAAACAGTAACATGGAATATCAACAGACTGTGGCAAATTATTTACTTGAAAACTGTGATGGAAATTTTTGCAATTCTGCAGGATGCAAAATGACAAATAATCAAGGTGACATTAATATGTTCTATCCAACACCTTGCAGTTGACATAAACCTAAAGAGATGAAAATTGTAAATGCTCACAAGTCTTGTGTGATTATTTTAATTTAATAAAACATATTCAAGATCATATTTGCAGGGTGGTAAAGAATGAAGATTTTGTGATTTTGCCCCAAACCACATCTACCTAATGGAACAATGTACATTATCCTCTTTTAATGCAGTCAAACTGTGTGCACAAATCATTATTCAATTGACAGTCCGAAAACCGGTGGTATTTAAACAATAGAATGAGAGCTCTTCATCGGAAAAGATAGGAAAGTCCATTGGAATTATTATCCTGGTTGTCAAGTGAATTAAAAGTTCTTTTTAGCAAATTTTCAGACATGTACTGCAAGAGGTTAAGCCAAAATAAAATTATGAAAAAGGCCCTTTTCCTAGTCCGTCTTGACAACCTTCTTTTTAAAAGTACACGATTTACCTGTTGAATTCTATTACATCATAGAACATGTTTACCTTTTTGACCGGTGTCCGTAAATTGGGATCAACAGTATGTGAATTTGCATTGTATTGGAGTAAATGTCCAATTCAATCTTCAGTCATCCGTTTTAAAAAATAGGAATGCCCCCTTTTATCATGTTTATTATTAATTAAAGATAGAACTTGGTTGAGTCCCTTGAACGTTTTTCATAGTTACACATGCAATTCAAATGGATCTTTTAATGATAACAGTAAAATATAATTTTCTAACTAATATCTGTCGTAAGAAAAGGTAATAACCTATTAAGCCTTGTGTAATTTTTTAAAGGTTGAGTTGACATTTTCATTTTTTCCAACATCCAGCAAGTTTCACTGGATTTGTTAAAATATGCACTTTTGTTGACCTTATAAACAACTGTTTATGCAACAGAAAAGATTCTTTAATAATATTACATGTCCCACGTATATGATAGTAGTCGGATCCATGCGCCATAAATGAAAATTGAAGATTGTTTATATGCCGTTGCCATTGTTGTTGTCATCATTAAAAGTTTAATAAAAACACATCAGCTGTTTTCTGCAGGGGAGATAATTGAATACCACTAGATATTAGACTGTGATGTGTCATTCTCATAAGAACTGGTTATACAACATTTTCAAGATGTAAAAAAAAACACTTCATACACGAAACCTATAAAAATTTTTAGTTATGAAGAAAGATGGTAAATTTGAAATTTTGGAAACTAAAATGCCTAGAAAACTACCACAACTGATAATAGTCATGACAGTTTACTTCACCATTTTTAAATCAGAAAGATTACATGATGTTTTAGACATGATGAAATTTTCTGCATTTTGCATCCATTGCAGCAAAACAAAGTAAATAAAGGCATTTCATTTACTCTGTGGTTACCCATATTGTCAAATCTACTTTATATACATGTATATACGATGGTTATGTTTACATAATGATATCTGAATAAAAGAAGTGCAGATTTCCATAACATAGCATACATTTGGCATGTTAGGTAGTACTACAAAAATATTATTCTATATGCATGATCTGGTATGGAAATCTGCATTATTTTAACTACCAAAAAAAATTAGCTTTAGATTGAGCAGATCTGAAAGAAAACCTGGTTCCAAGATTGTTTCACAGGTAGTAGCTACCTTCTTTCTCTCTCTTATCTGATAAAATCCATGTGGACACGATGTCTCTGGACTGCACAGTGTTAGACATTTTAAATTATGATAGTTCATTTTGTAAGACTTTCATCTATTTATTGTCATGTTTTATTCATCTTTAAAAGATTTGTTTGTTATTGAAATTCTGCTTTCATTTTTAATTCATATTTTCTGGAATTTGATTTAACCGATACTTTTTGTACATACTATTAAACTTGATTAATTTTGAATTTGTAACATTCTAAGATTCATATTTATGTTCGTTTTTATTGTGTTTCAGCAATTTACAGTCAGGGGACCAACTTGTAGAAGTCAGAATAGAAATTACTTGTACCAGTAAGATTCTATTTATGGTTTCTTACTCTGTAGAGTCAGATCCAATTCTGACTTCTATGGGTCAGAATGACTCTGACTTGTTAGAGTAAGAATTGTTTCTATTAAATTTGCTCCAATATTCAATGTTTTTGAAATAACATTTCTCAAAACCAATAAATCTTATTCAAATTATTTCACAAGGTCAACAATGACATCCTGCATTTAGGATGAAAGAATCATGAGCAAATAGGAAACAGATTGACTGTAAAGTTTCAATTATCATCAAAGAATTTCATAGCTAATTATCTAAGACTGTCATTTATATCCACGGTTTTGAACACCAATGTGGTTTATACTAGATAAATAATTGTTGTTTAATGATTTAAGCATAATTAAAGACCATGGTGTTCACGACCGCCAAAGTAGAGAAATTTACTGCCAAAGGAGGGCAGTAAAATTTTGATTCTGACTTGTACAAGTAAGAATGATATAAAAACAAAAAATCTAAATTACAAACCCATGACTGTTTTGTAAGATTTATAGATAGATCTCAGTATATAGAAAAGGAATTTAACCATAGAGAATATCTCTGGATAAGAGACTTTGATAAAAAGACATTCTAGTATATTCTACTCGTAGAAGTCAGATTGAAATTTCTAAAAATAAGGAGAAGATAACTCTTGTTTTTTTAATCTGACTTGTACAAGTAAGATTGAATCTGATCATTCTGACTTGTACAAGTTGGTCCCCTGACTGATTTACATCTTTGTTTTACTACATGGTTTAATAAACGATCTTTCCCGGATATGTATATTTGCCCCATATAAACATGTTTATGGGTTTGCTATCTGCAGTACTCGCAGAATATAATGCTTGATACATGCATGCATCATGAGGGACATCTTTATACTTACTTCATCACAGTCATCTGCTATCATGGCTTTGATTGCTTTTAAAACTAAATGTGAACCTGAAATAGATTCATGTAACTATATATTCACATAAAACATGTTCGTGAAGTGGGTTAAAATACATTTTTATAAGAAAAGCCTGTTGTACAAATAATGCATTGATATTATTTTAAAAGAGATCCACTGAATTTGGTATGCAAACCAAATTGTCCAAAAAAGAAGATAAACACCACTATATAAGGTACTACTGATTAGTACAATACAGTTCCATGTATGTTACAATTCAAACATTTTTTCTTGAAAATCATATCTAAGAATATTTGGTTCTAGTTACCATTTTAAAGGATTGATTTTATGTTTTGACATCTGTGATGCATATATACTTTTCATATTTTTACATCTGTGATGCATATATACTTTTTATATTTTTACATCTGTGATGCATATATACATTTTATTGTACAACTCTTATAAAGAAAAAATTATTACATGTATATTTTTATGTTTGTGATGAATAAGTAAATTTACAACTCTTTTACACTGGCAGGTAAATATACCAATGCAATACCTATTTTTCTTCTTCTGTAATCTGAGTCTATGGCTAACATGGCAATATATCCTCTCCTCACCATCTTTTTATGCATATCTAATTTACATACAATAGCACCTACACATTTATCTTCATCCATGGCCTAAAAATGATATACATAACTATATTCTAAACATCAATTAACTGTACAGGACAAAATATATTTAAAAGTATGAAATCATGCATGTTGGAGACCATCTATACATAAATAGGTTTGTTGTAGCGTTTCATGAATGTTGTCCCTCTTTCAATTTGAACTTTACATTCTTTAAAGATCATTCACAAAGTTGGAATGTTATAATAAGCAGCAACTGCTCATTTTTAGCCGGGGTAATCGCTAGCGATTAGCCACGACTATAGCTACGATAGCCTTTCGGTAAGCTGTCAAATGGTTTTTCCGGCGGTTCACCAAAAACCTATCAATTAAAATATCAATACACGCTTGCAATATAGCTCTTTTGCAGATCTGTTCTATTCGTCGCTTTACTCTCTTTTATTATAAAACTTATCTATTTAGTTTTCAAATTTTGTACAAGCATGTAAGACGCATATCTGATGCGAAAGTATTAAATGATTAATAAAGAATACAAAAGCGGAGTGATATTTTGTTTATAGGAGTGTTCGTTGATCTCATTAGTGATGTCATATTCACTAATTTGCATCTGATTAAGTGTCAAAATGGATGGCAATACACAGTGCAATAAACAATCATCGATGGACAGGATAATTTACCCAAAGTTCAAGTCCTCATAACTTTTTTATTTGATAAGATAAAATGGTTCTGTAAACTGTTCTTTGAATAAGAATTTATTCATATTTACCCTAACTTATTTAAAAAAAAAAAGGCCTAAATATAAATTTATTTTCTGTAAAATTGTTTCTGGACCAAGTAATTTTTCAATGAAAATTGTTTATCAACCAAATTTTCTATTTTTAGAACCACTGAATATATTTTTATTTTCAAGATGCAAAACACAAACGATCTTTTTCTGAAAATTGTAGAACAAAAAAAAACCGCAATGTTTTAGAGTTTGTTGAGGCAAATAGTTTTACAAAAGAAATTAAGTTGTAGTGGGCCAGCCAATTATTATAAAGCTTAAATATGATGATTATATCCACTGGAGGAAGCCGAACAGTGTTGTATTTGAGGTTTGTGGCCAAAAGGGGCTCAAATTGGCGTATTGATAAAACGGATATAGAACTTTTACATTCATTCAATTTTGAAAATTCTTTTTTATTGAATTCCTTATTTTATCCTGTCAACTTAAAATGTCAATAGTTTTCATATACATGTATGTTGCGTCGTTACATTAGCTACAGGGGACCAAAGACAGGCCACGCCTATAAAATCAACTTTTTAAAATTTTGGTTCGATTTTCAAAATATTATCTTTCATTGAAATCCTTGTGAAAATTCCTTTTACAAAAAAGTAGCTTTTTATTTTTATTTTTTTGCTACACATGACTAACAATTTAAAATTTGTAGAATACCCCGGCTACCAGTACTTTCAGTAACCTGTGTGTTGAGTTGTCATTTTAGATTTTGTAAATTTCAATAATCTGTGATTATACCTTTTTTTTGTTTGATTGCAGTTTTGTTGTGTTGGATCTAGTGTGTTTTGATTCTATATTTGTAATTCCAACTTTTGGTATACAAAATGCAATTAAATTATTGCTTTGTTTATTAATTAAAAAAGAAACCAAGTTGTTGGATAGTTTCAGATCTAGACTAAGTCGGCCAAATAGACATAGACAGTCACATATTTTATTACCAATTATATATGGTCCCTCAAGGGGCAGGATTATTACAATAGTAAGTAAAGTAATTAAGTAAACTTTATTTAAAGTCGGAAGGAATATATACAGAATAACATTAAACAATGATTAATTATAATCAAATATGAATTACTATTTATTTTAAACCTTACCAAAAAACAAAGCTTTGGCCAATTGTGTATAAAATATCTGTAGGTGTATATGGAATATGGTTCTGACAAGTCTTTAGTAATAAGTTTCATAATATCAGGCATCTGTAATTCTGATTGATAAACAATGTAGCTAATTCCCTGTACAATATCTTCCGTCGATGACTTTTCATCTTTTTCTGTATTTTGGTTCTCAATTGATGTTTGGTTGAAAGACAGTTCACTATTATCCAGAGTCACATTTACAGTGGGTGAATCACCACCAGCAGAGCATGGACACCGATTATGAACCTCAACTGCATTCTTTTGTGAATGTATCAAATAGCCATTCTCATGTTTGTGTTTGATTTTGCCATTGGGCAACTTGTTACCATTGTTTTCATGTGTCAAACAATGAGGTTCATTATCAATTGCCAATTTTTCTAATTTCAAGATTTCATCTATTTTTGGTTTACTAGAAAAATTGCTTCCTGTATCGCTAATGACGGTGCATGGCTCACTTGACATTGTTTTAAATTTCAGATATAATTACACATTGTGAAAGGGGATGCACAATTGATCAAATGGGGGTCTACATTATCAAATTTTACTTTGAAGACACCTGTTTTCAATATTTTCTAAACAGGTGCTTCCATGTTGCTGTGGACTATACGTTTCCGGTAAATTATTGCGCAATATATTTTTCAATTAAACGGAATATGTAACACAGAGAATACTATTTTATTCAAAACGCTAAATATTGTTCAAATATATCTCTCTTTTATACGAATTTTGTATCAGCCAACTACAATAACCAAATAACATCTTGCACTATACAAGGCGTACTAAACTTTTGTAGGGGTTGTTGGTCACTTCCGGTGTATTGAAGGTGAACCATGATCACATTTAAAGTTACATAAATGCATGTAAACTGCTCTGAGAAAGCATACTTAGATCCTTCCCTTTTATATTAACTTTGAAACGAAAGTATTATATCATTTAAAAAAGTCTTTTTTTAATGTTGTAACATTTTGAAAAGTAAAACTACTGAAAAAAACCATGTGTCAAACTCAAAAACAGAAAATCTTTGAAATTGGATTTGTAATTTACTTGCCCTTTATGGCTTATCATGAACTGTTGTTTTATCGGACCATAGAAATACCCAAGAATACCCAAAAATACTCAAGAACACCCAAGAATACCCCAAAATACCCCCAAAACACCTCTATATACTTCAAATTTAACATTTATGTGTAAAAAATATAAGTACTATTGATTATATGCCTTTATTACACAAGGGAAACTATACATCGATTGACGCGGGGACACGCCCAAAAACCGGTCATCCTTTGATGTCTCGATTACCCCGCCTAGCGTGTGCCGTCTGTATCAATTACCTACTAAAGCTTTAAGGGATAATATGAGGCAGGTAAAACCTGTTACGCTCCCGAAGTTTCAATTAATTATTTTTTTTAGTTCGAAACTAAAAACAAGCTAGCTTTTCTTCTGGGTTACGTGAGCGTTTAATGACGTCTAAAATTTTCAAAGATAAAAACGTTAAAAAGCCGAAAGTTCGGGAAAACAAGCGCGTGCTAAACCGGACGTTGAAAGAAAATTCAGCTGATAGTACAACTAAAATATTGACATTTCTACCATTATCGCTACCTTCGGGAGCGTATTATTTCGTATGGCACGTAGTGCCGATTCTTTATAAATAAGCAAAGCCTTAAAAAATTAATATCACATTTTTAAAAATATATATTTTTATATGTTTTTTTTAATTCTAAATCAAAGGTAACAAATAATATAAAATAGCATTATTTTTTTGTTATTTGTCAATTTTAAAAAAAATTGTTATATGTCAAAATGGTTAGGGAACAACCAAGGGAGTTCTGATAGAGGGCTTTGGTGATTTTCTTCGTCCTGCTTTTTTATTTTCGGAAAAAGCCGAGGCTGGATTTTATTTTGCGTGCCAGGGCGCGCAAATTTTTTTAAAAGCTGCTTTAATTTTTTCAGCCTAAAACACCGTCCTGCCTTTTTATTAATTAAAAAAGACCAAACGGTCGCTCCCTTATCAAAACAACTGCTTTTGAGATGAAATGAAAATAAAAACGTAAAAATTGTTTTTGAAAGTTTTATTGCTATAAAAACAGATAAACCCTACATACATCGTGACACCATTTGAGTCACATTTCACCTAACATATATAATAATATATAATTATAATTTTATTCATTTGAAAACAATCTTTCAATAACTTGGCGTCGTAATCTTCGAACAATGTTTCGGCCTTGATTAGCACAAACTTCAGGTTTCAACTTTGAAGAATCCCTTCGCAGAATGGGAGAGGTATATTACTGTTTTATATTATCTCAATAAAGTGGTGTGAATATTCGCGGTAGGTATAAACACCACACAGGACTCCTTAGTGCACTAAGGACTCAAATTGTTCCCTTCAAGAAAATAATTGGAATTTGAACCAATAAGAAATATTTATTGATAGTTGTCTAAAACTCATAAAACGTAAATGTAACTACCAACAATTGAACTTTAAAATCTAAAGATTAGTTTCTACAAACTAATGCTTTCTTTTTTTCAAATTATAAATGAATTACTTGAATTCGAATTCGAATGTTTCATTTTTTTAAGAGGGGGATATTCGTTTGTAACGCCACTTCGACGTCCTTTTGGGGACTAATTTAAAAATATGTTTTCATTGTGCTTTAATAAAATCTTTTTCGACAGGTTTTAGAAGTTTTCGAAGGTTAGCAAAATCTTTTTTTCGAATTAAATTCTTCCATAATAAAAGATAATGAGATGTGGAATACATGTGCGCGACACAACCTACAACATTGACAACAATTTTAAAAATCCACAACGTATAACAACGTAAAATCATATATTCTATATGTCGTTCAGCTAAACTGATTTTTGCTGGCTATAATTGCATTATACAACAAGGCGAGTTTTCAATGAAAGAGTGAGGTTTGATGGTTGAACCTTGTTGAACCTTCCATTTGGTTTCAAATCTCTGGTTTCAAATGACTGTACCAATTAAGTCAGGACCATTTCGATCTTAAATTGTAATATGGATTTTGTGATGATTTCTTGTCTTTCGAGATTATCTTGTCCTTTTTCGGCTTACGACGTTAGTACACCTTTACATCTTTCAATTTCTCCGGCATGCATTTACCTTGTATTGACTTTTCTTCTTAGATTTTGGGATTAATTATACAATATCCGCAGTTTGTCATTACCTTTGTAACATTGAAATGTTGATCAATGGTGCAAACATAATAAAATGTACCGTAAATAGTTTTTATAGAATATCAGCAATAACATTGTCGAATGATGAAGGGAGATGGAAATTTAATATCATAGGCACGCCTGAGCCTCGCGCAGGATGTTAATTTTTTTTTGACTGACATAAAACTCTTGGACTTTCATAGGAACGCCCGAGCCTTGTGCAGGGTGTCCATTCAAATAAATTTAAAGTTAAATATATTTAAAAGCCCCAAAATTTAACGCCACCCCACACGCTCATGGCCTTAACGTTGTCGTGTGTGTGGGGGGGGGTCGAAATGGTCTAACATGAGCATAAACATTAAAAAAACTTTTAGTTTTAAATAAAAAAAAAATAGACATTCAGAAATAGAGATTTTCAAGCCTTTTGAAATATTTGCGCTAATATGGGTGCATCTTTTTACCACAGAACACCACAGAATACCACAGAACACAACAGAACTATGTTAAATCATTAAATAAATGAAGGACTTGTATGAAATATAAAATATTATGTAATTTATCTCTCAATATTAAGTTTTAATATTTTTTTCAATAATGCAGTCGACTATTTTATCGAATACACGCAGCACAGAACAAGTCAATTACGCATATTTGTTATACCACAAGAAGTAACAAAACATCTAAATAAATAAAAATAATGTAATGTTTTAATAAAGATTACTATCTAAAATAAATAATAAAAGTTGAATTTAAAGAAGAAAAATAATACTGACACAGATCTGAAATTAAATGTGGTCAATGGTAGTCATGGTAGTATTGCATGCGGTTTTGGTAGTGTAGCGTAAGGTGTTCTGTGGTACATGTATATTGCCAACAACTAAATGTTTTGAGCAAAAGGTGAACCCTTTTTGAATTTTGTTAGTTCTTGTTTATTTTTCTATTTACTTAATACTGTTTTACAGTGTTTTGATAGTGATCTGTGGTATTCTGCGGTGTTCTGTGGTATTCTGTGGTGTTCTGTGGTAAAAAGACGCACCGATATAGGGTGAATATATATGGCCCGTGTCAGTGATACACATATATAAAATACCGATTATGCGTTACAAAAATTTACATTACAAAAATTTACATTTTTGTTATGCAGATTAAATCTGTTAGAAAAATCTCTTTTTTTTTTTGGTTTTATAGTCCGTATAGAGCATTTACCTCGTGTAATATATTCCTAATATACAATTTTATAATTATACATAAGTAAAAAACAAGCAAGAGTTTACGTTTTCACACCTGATTAATCACACAAGATTGGATCATAGAAATACCCAAGAATACCCAAAAATGTGACATACGGCATTGAAAAACAGTGCATATTAATCTAAAACATGTTTTTGTCGATAAATAATACAATATTTAATCTTCTTTGCATATTTTCTACTTTATTTAAGATATTTTTGGGTATTTTGGGGTATTCTTGGGTATTTTTGGGTATTCTTGGGTATTTCTATGGACCCTTGTTTTATTAACCTATATTTGCTTAAGAAAGGGGCGATAAATTGTACAGATTTCAATATTTTTGTAGTACTATGACTATGAGATGAATGTTCCTTCAACGTCCAGTTTAGCACCCCTGTTAAAAGGCTGTTTTCTTTAACTTTCAGTTTCTTTTTAACACATTTTTCTTTGAAATTTTTGTATGTCATTAAGGGCACACATGACCAACAAGAAAAAACAGTTTGTTCTTATTTTCCAATATAAATTGTTTAAATATTTATTGCATCATAAACACGAAGACAGCAACAGATATTAAATTCACAGATATCCATTTTGTACAATGTTCTCCACATGGACCTATGTATCTGTTATTCTAATTTGACAGAATGATTTATGTGAGATTCTTAACACTTTTTTGTAAGAATTCTACATAATATGGAATAGGCTAATAAATTAATCTTTCTGAATTCAGCCCAAATCTTTGAAAGATTTCCTTGATCTGTTTGATTTTATCTGTATACCTTTCTGGATTTTTGAAAATTGTGACATAATTTTCTCATGGTACATCGTGCTGCCTTTCTGGGATTGATTTACAAATGCTACTCCTGGTTTAAGTCTTCAATAGATACAATAAATTGATCAGACTTCACTCAAGTGAAGTTCCACAGACTCATTAAGGTAGCACCATACAAAGGTTGTTTTAGTCCGACCATCACACTTTAAACTTGCATAACTTTCTTATTATTTTACCAATTTTAATAAATGAGACATCATTAGAAAGAGGAAATGTAACCCTTTATGATGGAAACATTATGATGATACCTACAAAAATTAACTATAATGTATAACAGATGGAATTACTGTTCAAAATTAAAAATTTCAACACAACTGACTCAAATAAAATTAGCTCTCCTAGCATTACAAATATCCATTTAACATTGATTTAATCTGAATCAACACAGCATGACCTTCAAAACCGTGTCTCATAATTTTTCTATCACATTCCATTCTCCAATAAAGCAATATTTTGTGTACAAGGCTTTATTGCATAAGGGGTCACTCTATTCAATGTGCCATAAATATTTTCTGAAGCTTTAATCTAAAATCTGAGACACGGTTTTGTTGATAATAGACCTTGGAATAACATATCCAAAAACCAGCATCATTGGGGTACTCATGTGGGAGCTAAATTCAATCAAACTTTACTTTTCTCTTGAGACTATTGGAAAAATGAAAGTGGAAAAACTCCAAAAAATATCAATTTCCTACTTTGAGCCCCATTTACTAGATCAAATTGCATGATTCTACCATGGGAGCACTGTAGGATTCTTAGATCATCATAAATCAACATTTATTTGACCTATAAACCTTAGTTTCATCCACACAAACATTAAATATAGCCCAAAATGCACAACCCCCTACACTTAATTCAGAATTTGCGGGAAATATTACATCAAATTGACCTTATCTCAGGTCAGTTGTTAACTGTAAAGGGCAAGACTCCCCCTTCACTGACCAGATGTTTCCACTGTTGATTGTCCATCTTATTCATTTAACTTATTTCACTTCAAATGACTGGCCAAAAGTCATAAAACTTTCCAGCTGTTATAGATAAGACCAACCTCCATGGTTTATTGACAGCTTAAATTACATGTGCATTTGTTTTGATTTTTGTCTCGCCTGCGACTAATGTCGCAAAAGGCGAGACTTAGGTATGGTGATTCCGACGGCGACGGCGACGGCGGCGTCGGCGGCGGCGGCGTCCACAATTGGTTAAAGTTTTTGCTTAAGTCTGTTTTGTGTGAACTAGTTATGTTACACCATTGATATTTGGTATGCAGTTGCATCAGCATCAGTACAGATCAGTTTTAAAAGGATTTCACCTGTATGCTCCTGCAGTCACGGTCTACTGACTTTGAAATTTTACACTGATTTGGCCGAGGTTAACCTTTTTTCTTAAGTCTGTTTAACATGAAGCAGTTATGTTACACCATTGATATTTGGTATGCAGTTGCATCAGCATCAGTACAGATCAGTTTTAAAAGGATTTCACCTGTATGCTCCTGCAGTCACGGTCTACTGACTTTGAAATTTTACACTGATTTGGCTGAGGTTAACCTTTTTTCTTAAGTCTGTTTAACATGAAGCAGGTATGGTTCACTATTGATATTGGGTATGCACTTGCATTAGCATTAGTACAGATCAATTTTAAAAGCATTTTATCTGTATGCTTCTGCAGTCACAGTCTACTGACTTTGAGATTTTACACTTTTTAACTTTTTACTTATGTCATGAGTGTTTTATATAAAGCAGTTATGGTTCACCATTTATATTTGGTATGCAGCTGCTTAAGCATCAGTTAAGATCAGTTTAAGGAGGATTTTAACTTCATGTTATACTGTGTCCAGTTGCGACAGGCGAGACATGTCTCTGTGTTAACAGTTTATTTAATCATCACCATAGCTCATTAATTATTCGGTGTACTGAAAATATTTTTGCACCATTAGATAAAGGACATTTTATAGTATTGAAAAAGTTATAAATTAAAATTTTGATAAAATTTTAGCACTTTTGTATGGTGCTACCTTAAATAAGATGCGTTCATTGGCTCTTTTGATCATAATTATTTTGGTAATTTGGACCAAATTAATTATACATATATACTATAAGGTATGTTGAGATGATTATTCTTACAACTGAGAATCTTAAATTAGTAATTAACTTGGTTAATAATTTCAATGATTTTGTGCATTTTAGTTATCTAGATAATGCCAGAAACTCCCAACAAAGAAGAAAGAGAGAAATGCTGGGGGGCAAGAGATAACTATTGGAATTGTCTCTCTCGGCATGAAAACAAGTTAGGAAAGGAGGGAGCTATGGAAAAATGTGCAGAAATGAGAAAACCATTTGAAGAATTCTGTTCTAAAACATGGGTAAGAGGGCTCAAGGTTTATTTTAAGACCTGAAACCTGGTGTTACTATGTCATATTCTTATAATACTTTTATGTTATGTCATATACTATTATATTATTTTGACATATTGTGAATTTTGTCCTCAAAGTTATTTCCTCAATTCTTTGAATCTGCTGAATTGAACAATAGGTAGCATGTAGCAAGTACGGGACTATTTTTGTTGTGCAAATCACCAGGAAATTTTGATTCTTAAAAAAAAATTGAGGGAGTAATGGCTCTTTGAATATTGAATTTTTAAGGAACATGGGGAAACATTTTCTTGAGATCCTCAGAGGCACAAAAATAAAACTTGCCTTAATTTATATTTGCCTCTCCTAAGCAAAAAAGTTAGAGACCCTAATTTGGATTACAAATGAATTTTGCTTCCTTCTATATGGTACAATACAGTATCAGACTGTCCCAAATTGTTTTTGGTTTTGACCGAAACTCAAATTTGGCTAATTTTTGCTATATGTTTAACTAAGTTATCTGAAAATTTTTGTCAGACCGAAAGAAATTTTTCCAGGCAGGTCTGTCGGTCTGACGGTATTTGTGAAACACTGCAGTATACATGTGTAATTTGACTAATAAAAAAAGCCACAAATCTCCATAAAACTTTAATACTACATGTATTACACCATGATGAAAACTAAATACATGTATAAATAAAGAAGCTTTTTCATTCATAACTAAATATATAGTACATGTACACTTAAGTCAATTGGAACACTTATGAAACTTTTAAATTTTTAATTGCAAGCCTGCAGTTAGAAATAAAATGTGAAAAAAACTATGTAAAAAAATACAGAATTTTACAGTGACTGTTTTATTTTTCATTTCAGGTGAAACACTTTGATAAAAGACGAGACTATTTAAAATTTCAAGATAAAATGGCAAGGGGAGAAAACCCTTATGCTGAAGAAACATCATCGAAAAGACCATCTCCAAACATGGCCAAATCTTGATAGTTATCATCCTGCTAGATGTGTGAATGTTCCAGTTATGAGTCTGATGTTTAATAGAAGAATCATTTTTAGAAGACAATGCCAAATGTACTGTTAGTGATGTGTGTGACTCTTCCTTGTCTTTCAATGTCTTCTCTCAGAGCTCTCAAGAGTTCATATTTGTTGTAAAAAAAGTTTATCACATGTACTTTTTTCTTTCTCAAATGTATACTGTTACATTGTTACCAGTATATCGTGTATATCTTGAATTTGTCGTTCATGTTAAATAATATAGAAGCAGCAAAAATTTAAAAAGTTAAAAATGTACATTTACCTGTATTAAAATCTTTTCATAATCACTGTAAAATATTTGAGTTTAAGTATGTTTTTTTATCTGCACTGAGTGAAGTTTCATTCTATAATACATAAATTACAATGGTTGTTTATTTCTTTAATCTACCTTTGTCATTCAAAGACTATGTGTATAGAGACAATGTCAATGTTGAACAAGTTAAATTGATCTTTTTTTACTAATTGTTTTAAATAAAAATATTTTAATGAATAATGTGAATTCTCTGCCATAACTAGACTGTCATCACGACCTATGAACTACCTTTAGAATTTAATGAAAATCATTAGTGGCTAATTTACATTGGAGGCTACATTAGGGTAGTTGCAATAATACCTCCCCCATTCTATTTTTGTAACACTCAAAAGTTTAACCAATGACAAACTTTAAAATATCTAAGCATGTGTGAAATTTTACTATGACTTTTATTTCATGTCACGTCTGAACACACCTGTTGCTAGTTACAATCTAAAAGTGTCCAATCACATACTTGATTTAATCAGAAAGTCACTACTATTGGATGATAATTCAAAGAAAGCGCCAGTAAAAGTTATTTTGAATAAGATTGGTTCATAGTGAGTGACTTGGTGTACATGGGGAAGGAATTATAAAACTATTTATTAAAATTAATTGTAGATGGAGTTAACATGTATGTTATGTTTTTTGTGTTCTTTTAATACTCTATATCCTTTCATAAAATAATTTCAAAAGCAAGTGATGAAATCACTACATTACATTTTGAATTTTGATTCACTATGTTTCATTACAACTAAGAAACCAGCATATTTTTGTGGGTATTAGTAAGTACTACAGGTTTGGTAAAGAATCCCAGGACTGTTTCCTAAATAACCTCACAACAGAATAAGTAAAACTTAAAACAATATATGTTGTGTGCATATCATCTGAAAATATTAATATTTTAATTGGATTTACAGATCCCTTTCAATGAATTAATACAAAAACTTTTCAAAATAATCCTATAGCAGTTTATCCTAAAAACTTTTCTGAGTTTCATTAAACTTGGTACAATGTATAAAGAAAGGTAATCCTCTGCTAAAAAGAAGGCAAAGTCTTATCCCTTGTAAGGTATTAGGATTTTTAAGCATAACATTTGACTTTCATGGTGGTCTACCATAATGGCTTGTTTTGTTACTTTGTCATGAAAAATGTGTTTTTTTTTAGAGAGTAAAGAGCAGTACCTTCGAATCTTCAAGTTAAGATGCTTTTGGTTTTAGGCCTTCCAATTATTTGGATTGAGTTTTTCTCCTTGAAATATGCATATACACATGTTCATATATGCTGTAACAGCATAATAAAAATATTGACAACCAACTTGATATTTTTCATTTTGAAACCACTGTTGGTGGACAGAATACCTGAGAGATACCACAAGCGTGTTCGTCAGACAAGTCTGACATGAATTTTTCCAATTGTTTCAAATATGTTGTAAAATTTTCTGCTTGTTTATGTTTAGGAAGTCTGCTTCATATTTAGATGAGCGTCTTGAAGTAGACTCTCAGGGAAAACTTCCAACAAAGCTCTATGACTTCAACTATCCAATCGTCAACTTTTCCTTCTTGTGTACATGTAGCAACATTTGGCCCGCTTCAGCTTATGGAGTTTACTTATTACAATTGATTTGTTATTCCAAGGCTTGTGGGACTTTCATAAATTTCCTTAGCACTCTGAGTGTCACGTCTAACCCAAAAATTGCTTATACAACTGAACAGGGTTATGTTGCAGTCTTCACAAGAAATTTTACGGAAGACATCGTGTGCTTATAGGAAAATATAGGATTTTGATCTCTCAGTTGAGTGCAGATGTTGATTTTTCATTAGGGTTTTGATTTGTTTTCCTTTCCCGGATTTACACGCTGAATTGACTGATAGGCAACAAAATGGGTGTGCTATAGCAAGCAATAACTGCTTACTTTTCTGGAGCACCTGATAGAAGATAATGAGATGTGGAATAAGTGTACGCGACACAACCTACAATATAAACAACAATTTAAAAAATCCACAATGGAAAACAGCTAGCAGCCTTCAATGTGAGTTCACTCTTGTTACGACAAGAGTTCGCATTGTCAGTTGATATTCTGTTGGTATTTAATTTCAGTGTTTTATATGTTGTCTTTTTTTTTGTCTTCTTCTCATTGGTGTTTACTTGTTTTGTCTCTGCCATTTTGGACTTTTGACTTTCCAATGGCATTTTATTACCTTTGCTGCTTTGACTTTTTTGGCTAGAGAAGGTATCTTCAAATAATATTTGGTTCTCAGCCTTTAAACTAGTTTGATTTAAATGAAAAGGTTGCTCTTTGAAATATACATATACAGCACAACAAAATAAATATTTTCTTGTACATGTTTGTTCTTTGTATTCATCACTAAATCAAAACAGATGAAGGTTTTACATGAGCTGTAGGAACAACATGTAGTTAGAACAAACTTCCAATATAATATCCAGCTTGGTCATACTTGGCTGTCACGTGTATACATACAAAATTGTCCTAGAGAGTGTTAGCATACTCTGGTATCAATTTATCAACATGTTAATTTATATTGGTTCAGCATATTACTATGTTGTTTTAACAGAACATAATTAAAAGTTTGTTTTTGCCTGCAAAAACGATGTCTCCCCTGTTTTCCCCCAAAAACTCTTACCTTCAAAAGGGCATAACTCCCACAAAAATTTGAAGATCAAAATTACCTGTTAATATGCACAACTACATATGGTGTCTTTCCTATATACCAAGTTTTATTGAATTCGGTTCAGTAGTTCAGACTAGAGGAGTTGCGCTGACAAGATGATAAATGAGGATTTTTAGCAAATTTTCTAAGTTCAAAGGGCCAAAACTCCTACAAAAATTTGAGGATCAAAATTTCCTGGTAATATACACAACTACATATGGTGTCCTTCCTATAAATGGGTACCAAGTTTCTTTGAATTTGGTTCAGTAGTTTCAGAGGAGTTGCGCTGACAAGATGATAAATGAAGATTTTCAGCAAAGGATGAGTGCAATAAGACCTTTATTTGGCCAAATAAAATGAGGTTGCTTAAAATAGTATGCTATTTATGGGAAATATTAACTTCTATGTGGCTACAAAGAAAACATATCAAATAAGACAAATTTCTCTTCTTTTGACCTTGTTGTGACACCACAATGGGCTGTGTTCTTTGAAAAAAATAGAGAAAATCTGCAATTTTGAATGTTTTCTGTTCATATTTTCCTTAAGTAAACATAGGGCACATGAAAACAACAACTTGAAACTTTCAGAAATGATGTATTACATCATTTTACACATTTGCACCAAATATGAAGTTGTTGCTTGGATGCGCCTACATTTTTCCAAAAAGAAATGTTGTTGAATACAGCAAACATCAATGAAATTTGGACAATTTTCCCAAATTGGTGCTTTTGAGTTAACTAATTGACATGACAACTAAACTGATATGGAAAAAAGCTTATTATTTTCTTTAATCCCCTATATTGGTTTAATGTTTCATCAACATAAGACATTTGTTTTCTCAGTTTTAGTTTCATGGTAAATCTTGGGCCAAAAATGGGTCTTACTGCCATTCATTCTTTCAAAGTTCAAAATGCCATAACTCCCACAAAAATTTTAGGATAAAAATTTCTTGGTAATATTCACAACTACATATGGTGTCTTTCCTATATACCAAGTTTCATTGAATTCGGTTTAGTAGTTTCAGAGGAGTTGCTCTGACAAACTTTGTGACTGACAGGACAAAAACAATATGTCTCCCCACAAAAGTGGGGGGAGGCATAATAAACTGATAACATCTTAACAAGTGGTACAAAACATGAAGTCTGCAAAAACAATAATATTAAAATGTACCAAATATCACTGAAATTTATCATAACGTGGTCAACAATCTGGCCCAAAAAAACAATTGATTGTCAATAATTTATTTAAAATACACATAAAACGTTTTATATCTTAAGAAAAACATTAAAAAAATACACTTTAGACAACAAGTTACTTTAATAGTTATTCATCTCATTCAAAATAAAATACGATCAATTCATAATACATGTAATAAGTTATTTCATTTTGAAAAATTCAATGATCATTATATCTTGACATGTTTCTTTAAAACTTGTTTTCAATGAATAAATTATAGATCAAAATTTAAACTAAGTAGCTTTCACAATCTCAAACTTTATGTATCATGCAGATTACTGGTACATGTAATAAAAACTTTCTTAAACAGTGAATCAACTACAGTCTTTTCATGGGAAAATTTCTAAATCATTCACAATTCTTTGGTATTATTTTCATGACCTTTCTATAAATACTTGTCAAGTTTTATTCGGTATGTCATGATATACAACAAATATCACTACTCTATTTGTGATTTCATTGACTTCAAATATAAACTAGAAAAACTGTGAGCCGCAGCTCACAAATAAATACCCCCCACCCCCCCAAAAAATCAGATAAAATTTAGAATAGGAGATGCATATCTACATTATGTCACAAAGATTGTGCGAGGTTTCATGAAAATCCATCAAGGGGTTTAGGAGGAGTTGCAGATAAGAGATGGGCACCCCCATGTAGTCGAACGGCTGAGTCCATGTATTGCTATGGGAAACCCCAAAATCATTCTGATTAAACTATCTAATAGTAGGTGCACATCTATATTATGTTACAAATATTGTGTAAAAGTTTCATGACAATCCATCAAGGGGTTTAGGATGAGTTGTGGATAAGAGATGGGTACCCCCATGTAGTCGAATGGCTAAGTCCATGTTTTGCTATGGGAAACCCCAAAAATCATTCTGATCAAATTTTAAAATAGTAGATGCACATCTACATTTTGTCACAACAATTGTGTGTAAGTTTCATGAAAATCCATCAAGGGGTTTAGAAGGAGTTGCGGATAAGAGATGGGTACCCCCATGTAGTCAATGGCTAACTCCATGTTTTGGTATAGGAAACCCCAAAAATCATTCTGATCAAATTTTAAAATAGTAGGTGCACATCTACATTATGTCACAAAGATTGTGTGTAAGTTTCATGAAAATCCATCAAGGGGTTTAGGAGGAGTTGCGGATAAGAGATGGGTACCCCCATGAAGTCGAATGGCTAAGTCCATGTTTTGCTATGGGAAACCCCAAAAATCATTCTGATCAAATTTTAAAATAGTAGGTGCACATCTACATTATGTCACAAAGATTGTGTGTAAGTTTCATGAAAATCCACCAAGGGGTTTAGGAGGAGTTGCGGATAAGAGATGGGTACCCTGAAGTGTAACGGAAGGACGGACGGAAGGACAGACGGACACCCCTATCACTATATACCCCCCACTTTTGAAGTGGGGGGTATAATAACAATTCACACAAAAGTTGCAAAAATTGATTTCAATTATACAATTCACAAGCCAATGAAATGTTGTAGTCCAACACTGATGAAAATGCTACTTATGCAATGTAATAAGGAGAATTCAATGCATCTTCTGATCTAATATTAACTCTGAGGTTCTCATGGTGAGGGACGACTTTGTCATCTTGAGGACCGATGACCTAGACTGTTTGTATCCTTCACTAATGGGACATCAGACTGACCTAAATCCTGGGATGGATTTCCTGTATCACAGACATGCTTATCAACCTTTTTATTTCAATTACCTTAAAAGAAAAATAAACAATATTAAGTATGTAGCTTAAATCAATTCAAATATCCTTTAATCTGTCATGTCTGTGGTACAACTAAAATACTGTCAGGATGGAACATATCAACAAACATACATGCAGTAGTAATTTTTCTTAAAAAATGATTGAAATGCATGAAATTTTAATGTGTGTACTGATTATAGATATGGGTTTTAGTTCATTGTCTTTCATTAAAAAATTAAAGTTTGTTTTTGCCTACAAAAACGATGTCTCCCCCATTTCCCCACAAAGTTGTAAGGTGAAAAGGCCGATACTCCCACAAAAATTTGAGGATCAAAATTTCCTGGTAATACGCACAACTACATATGGTGTCCTTCCTATATACCAAGCTTTGTTGAATTCAGTTCAGTAGTTTCAGAGGAGTTGCGCTGACAAGATGATAAATGAGGATTTTCAGCAAATTTCTAAGTTCAAAGGGCCATAACTCCCACAAAAATTTGAGGATTAAAATTTCCTCATTATATGCACAACTACATATGGTGTACTTCCTATATACCAAGTTTCGTTGAATTTGGTTCAGTAGTTTCAGAGGAGTTGCGCTGACAAGATGATAAATGAGGATTTTCAGCAAATTTCTAAGTTCAAAGGGCCATAACTCCCACAAAAATTTGCGGATTAAAATTTCCTCATAATATGCACAACTACATATGGTGTCCATCATATATACCAAGTTTCGTTGAATTCCGTTCAGTAGTTTCAGAGGAGTTGCGCTGGCAAGATGATAAATGAGGATTTTCAGCAAATTTCTAAGTTCAAAGGGCCATAACTCCCACAAAAATTTGAGGATTAAAATTTCCTCATAATATGCACAACACCATATGGTGTACTTCCTATATACCAAGTTTCGTTGAATTCGGTTCAGTAATTTCAGAGGAGTTGCGCTGACAAGATGATAAATGAGGATTTTCAGCAAATTTCTAAGTTCAAAGGGCCATAACTCCCACAACAATTTGAGGATCAAAATTTCCTGGTAATATGCACAACTACATATGGTGTCCTTCATATATACAAAGTTTCGTTGAATTTAGTTCAGCAGTTTCAGAGAAGTTGCGCTGACAAACTTTGTGACGGACACGACAAAAACAATACGTCTCCCCACAATAGTGGGGGGGACACAATTATAATCTATAATATTTGTTCTTATGATTCCATTTATATAATTATTCAGAAGGAGTTACTATTAGCTCATTAACTTAACACACATCACTTACCTCAGAACTCACATTCCAGCTTCCTTTTTTGGCACTGCTTCAAAGCCTGTAATAACATGTCAGAAAATTGAAAGCTGCTTGACACTATTCTGGGGAGTTGTTAACAGAATATGAGGGTTTGTTTTGATTTTTAATACTAATAATTTATATACAAAGAAATACACTGTAGAAAATTAAACCAAAATCAAAATGTTTTGTGCCAGAAGTTGCTGATATTCATGTACTTGTCAAATATAGAGAAGGCCAATTGATAACTGGACATCAATTTGAAAATTTGTCCTTATAGGTAGTCATAAGACTGGAAAGCTTGTTATTGTTGAACAGTACTCAATAATTCAGGCTACTTCTGAAAATTTTCATAGGACTGCAATTTTTTTCATCATGCCATGTCCATATTTTAAATGTTGACCAGTAAAGTCTTTGTCTGTAGCTTTAAATAGACTTTGAATTTGTGAAGCTCTCATACATGTATTGAAAAGTGCAAGCAAGAAGTCTGATAAACCAAAAGTGACAGTTTAAGTACTGTAAATATAAAATTCAATGCAGTAACAGTTCCATATTTTTCTCTAAGTTTTTGCATTCTCTCTATTAAGATTTTTGCACTCATGCAATCAAAAAAAAATATGATAGCATCCAAAATACAATTTATACATGTACATAAAATGTAGCTGCTCATTAAGATATTGAAATATTGAATAAAATCTCAATTTCAGAATTATATTGAATCCTGCAATAATGTACTAAGATTAATGGTAGATGTAGCATGTACATATCCTATAAATAATGAGTATTGACCTTACCTTTTTAATTTCTGTCCAATCTTCAATTATTTCTACATCTCTTAATAGATATACAATGTATGGACCTGAAATATATATGTGCAGTGTATCAACATTATGTGAATTTATAAAAAATATTGTGTTTTTTTTTTAATAGTTATAGATAATGAACATTTTCAAAAAATAAAAGACAAGGAAATCATGAAGATACCTCTTAAATATTCTTGCCCAAAAGGAACCCATTTCAGAGAAAAATAAACTGTGAACACAGAGATACAGTATGTATCGCCTGTCACAGCAGGATACAGTATAAAATGAAGTTAAATTAAAATGCAAATGCTTTAAGTGACTACAGTACTGGCAGTTACTCATGAAAACAATATGTATTGATGCAAATTCAAATGTTCACCAAAATAAAGAAAGAATGTGACCATGGGACATGGATGCCCCGGCTGACCTTTGCTACAGGAGCATACAGATAAAATGTCTGTGATATTGGTCTGCATTGATGCTAATGCAACTACATACCAAATATCAATGGTGTTCCATAACTGCTTCATGTTAAACGGACTTAAGAAATATGATTAACATTGGTCAAATCAGCATAAAATTGCAAAGTCAGTAGACTGGGACTGAAGGAGGGTAAAGATGAAATGCTTTTAAATCTAATCTGTACTGATGCTAATGCAACTACATGTACATACCAAATATCAGTGGTGTACCATAACTTGTTCAAATAAAACAGACTTAAGCAAAAATTCTAACAATTGTGGATGCTGCCATCAGAATCACCATACTTAAGTCTTCCCTTTCGCGACTTTCATTTCAGGTGAAACAAAAACAGATGAAAATGGGTTCCAATTTTGAGTACTTTTGAAGGCAACTGACCTGCTACTGTTATGGGCTTATTTTGAGTACATTTGAAGGAAACTGACCTGCTACTGTAATGGGTTCAAAATTTGAGTAGTTTTGAAGGAAACTGACCTGCTACTGTTATGGGTTTCTTTCTCCTGTCTGTTGTGTATTTGTCACTTTTCTTCTTGTTCTTCTTAGATATGTGAGACTCATGCCATAAATCTATAATGAAATGTGAGACTCATGCCATAAATCTATAATGAAATGTGAGACTCATGTCATTAATCTATAATGAAATGTGAGACGCATGCCATAAATCTATAATGAAATGTGAGACTCATGCCATAAATCTATAATGAAATGTGAGACTCATGCCATAAATCTATAATGAAATGTGAGACTCATGCCATAAATCTATAATGAAATGTGAGACTCATGCCATAAATCTATAATGAAATGTGAGACTCATGCCATCAATCTATAATGAAATGTGAGACTCATGCCATAAATCTGTAATGAAATGTGAGACTCATGCCATCAATCTATAATGAAATGTGAGACTCATGCCATAAATCTATAATGAAATGTGAGACTCATGCCATAAATCTATAATGAAATGTGAGACTCATGCCATAAATCTATAATGAAATGTGAGACTCATGCCATAAATCTATAATGAAATGTGAGACTCATGCCATAAATCTATAATGAAATGTGAGACTCATGCCATCAATCTATAATGAAATGTGAGACTCATGCCATAAATCTGTAATGAAATGTGAGACTCATGCCATCAATCTATAATGAAATGTGAGACTCATGCCATCAATCTATAATGAAATGTGAGACTCATGCCATCAATCTATAATGAAATGTGAGACTCATGCCATAAATCTATAATGAAATGTGAGACTCATGCCATAAATCTATAATGAAATGTGAGACTCTATAATGAAAGATAGATACAACCTAGACATTCACTGTGGCAGATCCAGAAATTTTCAAAAAGGGGGGGGGGTGCAATTATAAACAAGAGTTAACACTAAAGTTTGTCTCGCCTGCCAGCACACTCAGAAACAATTATTCTTTCTTACTTCCACTATATTTTGAATTTACATGGATTTTCAGTTTCTGAGATCAAAAGATGTTTATAGAACTTAAACATTGCAAATATATGCAGTAAAAATAATCAAAGTCACTCAACCGTAAAATCAAGGTCAAGGTCAAAAGATGGGGATGCAACTGTGCCAAGCTACTACTGGGGCATATGCATACCAAGTTTCATCAACCTAGGACCTACAGTTCTTGAGATATGGAGGTGCTCGCAAAACTTTTCCATTGCTATTATATGTATTGAAAATTGTGCTCATAAAACTTTTCCAAAAAGTTAACGCCGCCGTCACCGGTAAAGTAACACCTATGTCCCGCTCTGCTTCGCAGGCGAGACAAAAAAACCTCCTGGGACCTCTTGTTTCATACAGTTCCTAACCAAATTATTTTGTCAAATAGGGAGGGGTGCATGTGCTCGTACGCCAGTCCTAGATCCACCTTTGCATTAATATAATCTGATACATGTAATTCATACATTTATATATTTAACCTACATTATCATTTGAAAAGTTTGATAGCCATTTGGTAACTAAAGGAATTGATTTTCATTTTTTTTGTCAGAACTTTTAAAATTTAATATATGCACATGACGATTTTTGTCTATTGGACAAGCGTTATGAGTGTAAAGATCTGTCTTGTATGAAATTTACATGTATGTTGTGCTAATAGTCATGATGTTACTATAATCAAGAAAAAGTAGCACAATCATTTTATGTGTGTCGTGATATTAAGATGTTATTACCTGAGGATATATCTATATTGTGTCTGTCTTCTTCTAATCTTCTGATTTTCTCTTCCAAGTCCATTCTCACTGAGTCATAAAGCAAAGCTTTTTCACTCTGTAAAATAAAATATTTTTCTTTAACGTCATCTCAAAATAACTAAACTAATTATTATTGAATAAAAAAAACTAATTATTAAAATAAAAAAGAAAAACGCTAGAAATAAATGGTGAATATAAAATCTTATATTTTTTTCACTGTCTATTGCTGATTCTCTAAGGACTATTACTTTAAATTTTATCATAAGACAAAATAGTAAAATTTCATATAATAGAAAATAGTAACAATATTATACACATATTTTGAATGTAAGTTTTAAATGTTTGGCTATTATGTCCATTTTTTTTTGTACTGCCTGGAAGAAGAAGTAAGGGGATGCACTTTTGCTTTTGCACAATGCTTTTCACCAATATTATATTCTTGTTTTTAAGGTTTCGATTAAATTGAAAGCAATTTCCTTCTATTGAAAACCTAAAATATTTTAGTGAGCATAGTTTTGATATTATTAGAAACCACTTTTAAAAATATGTTTCCACTTACTGTTACAGACAAATAAACTTTTCACAACAACAGAGACTAATATTGTTTTAAAATTCAAAATATACCTCCATATTCTGTTTTGCTGCTAATTCTTCACTTTCAAATTTTCTATTTATGTTTTGTATCATGTACTCCTTTAAAATTCCTACAAAAGAAAGTAAATCTCAATATAATAATGTTTACACCATCTTTTTTTTTTGTGGTCGCATGATCAGTCAGAGATCCCACTTAAACAAGTAAACAGAATTTTACTTCTTTCAGTAAACAAAAATTTACTTGTTTGAGTAAAGTATTTTTCTATGAGCAAAAATTTACCTATACAAGTAAATTTGAAAAACTTTGAGCTCATTTTACTTGTTACACAATATTTTTACAATCAAACTGATAATTTTCTTGAAATGTTTTCATCATCTGCTCTATGGTCCATTAAAAATTTCTGATGCGCATGGCTGTCTTCATGGTGCCACAGCCTTTGAAAATTGCCCCCTTGGGACAATAAATGTTGATTATTTCTCAATTAACTGAAGAAAACCACAGGCGTTTGGGTCCAGGATTTAATTTTATTATAAATAACGTGTATATTAAAATTTTCATCTCGTCTATATACTATTTCCACAAGGCAAGAATGTTTGAAAGTTCTAAAAATAGAACTGACGGAAACTCCCTTTTTTCTTGTAGAAATATTTTTTATCATAAACATCTAGAACATTCTATAACTCCTTTCAGCTGTAACTCTCTTTAGGAAGAACAAGTAAATCTGTGAGCTAATGCTCACTAGTGATACCCCCGCTCCCCAAACTAAGCCATGCATACAAGTTTAAATACTCGGTAAACAGGAAGTAGTTGACCTAGGAACATAAAATCACTATACACCATATGGGATTATAGGATAAAGTTGTATACAAAATATCAGAACTCTATCTCATGTAGTTGCTTGGGAAACTGTGACAGAAATTTTGCATTTATGTCTATAATGTGTTAAAACGTAAGTATTGGGTAAACAGGAAGTAGACAACCTTGGAGCATAAAATTGGTATACACCATATGGTACTTAAGGATAAAGCTGTATACAAAATATCAGACCTCTATCTCATGTAGTTGCTTGGGAAACTGTGACGGAAATTTTGCATTTATGTCTATTATGTGTTAAAACCTAAGTATTCGGTAAACAGGAAGTAGACTATGTAGGAACATAAAATCGGTATACACCATATGGGACTATAAGATAAAGCTGTATATAAAATATCGGACCTCTATCTCATGTAGTTGCTTGGGAAACTGTGACGAAAATTTTGCATTTATGTCTATTATGTGTTAAAACCTAAGTATTCGGTAAACAGGAAGTAGACTACGTAGGAACATAAAATCGGTATACACCATATGGGACTATATGATAAAGCTGTATACAAAATATCAGAACTCTATTTCATGTAGTTGCTTAGAAAACTGTGACGGAAGTTTTGTTACGGACGGACGAACGAACGAACGGACGGACAAGGGTAAAACAGTATACCCCCCTCTTCTTCGAAGCGGGGGTATAAAAAGTAAAGCATGTCAGTATGTATAAATCTCACATCGGGTCTTTTTTCCTACGAAGCGAAACAAAAGATCACCACGGACGGAAGTGACCAAAGATTTTCAAGGGAAACAATACTCCGCCAAATAAAAGGACTTCCGAGTGATACTACAGTAAGGTAAAATCTGGGCGAGTTCGAACAAATCATTTGGCGGAAAATGTGGACTCAATTTTATTTGAAATATCTTTACTGACGAGTTGGTAGTATAATAAAACGTACATAGAAACTAGGACTCGATGGGTGTTCCATAAATTTTCAAAAAGACGTTCAAGGATAACAAATACGTGGTTATTTCATTTCAATGATAAAATAGGAAAAAGTAGAAGAATATTGTCTCCCTTTAAAATTTTAAACTACTTCCGTCCGCGGTGGTTTGTTTGGCTCGCTTCAGTGGAAAAAAGATTAGATTCAAAGTCATTGCGAATTGTTTCACGATAAATGTGTTCCTAATTGTGAGATTAAACTGAAAGGATTTAGAGAATCACCAATATTTCATGTAAAACATTTTATTCTATGAGGAAATATGGGGGTTTTCCGCGAGTAAATTTTGTTCTATTTTTAGAACTTTCAAACATTCTTGCCTTGTGGAAATAGTATATAGACGAGATGAAATTTTTTTATACACGTTATTTATAATACTTAATATCCTGGACCCAAACGCCTGTGAAGAAAACAGATAATCTCAGTCTGGTAAAGGTTGCTGATACTATTAGCCATATAAATAATCATGAATGAGAGTAAATTGCATGGCTAGATAAAGATAATTAAGAAAAGAATGCTTTTCTATCATTTTACTTGTACAAGTAAATTAGTGAAATTCAAAAAAAGGGAGACAATTTTAACTCTTAAAAGTTTACTTATTAAGTTTAAATCTGTTTACTTGTACAAGTGGGATCTCTGACTGATGATTAAATTTCAGTTTGTGCACTTTTAAATTTGGGTTGTAATGTAATTGTCCATAGACTACAATATTGGCAATCTAATTTTCACACTATCAGTGTAAAAAAAAACACCAAACTCACGAAAATTAAACTGCCACGAAAATTTACGGGTTCACAGTATAAAGTGTCTACAAACAAAGGTAATATATCATGTTTATAGTAATTTTGACAACTTGATTTTGGACAATAGTACTAGTTGACAATATTTTTTTCTTAAATTTCATGCATAATGAATAAAAGAGGCCTAATATCATGCAGTTTGGATAATTCATATAATGCAGAGAATTGTTTGTCTTACTTTTGGGAATAGAAACATGACAGCTGTGCAAAAGTAACCAGTTTATATTTATTTGACACCAGCTAGAACTGTGTTTACATCATCATATGGAATTTGTTACTATTTTGTTGAATTTTCACATGTTCCAGTTAAAATCAGTGATTACTATGGCTATAATTTTACAATGTTAATAAGTAAACTTTTGCTGTCACAAAGTTAGTGCAAATCAAAAACAAAACTAAAACCTCTAGATTTCATTGTTTGATCTTTTCCTAATACAACATCAATCTAGCTAGGAAGTGACAATTGATATTTCTGATCTTTAAAACATAAAAAACAATGATCTTTAACTCACATTAACTGTCAGCAAACTAGAATGAAGAAAAAATTAAACAAAAAGAGTTTTTAATACAGTGCAACATCTATATTACATACCAGCCACTTCAGCATTGATTCTCATATTTTCTTGAAGTTCAGCCAAAGGATTCAGATATTCCACTGCTCTACCAGCTTTCATTTCTATTAATTTCATCTCAATCTGTCCAATTCTTTCTTTGTACAATCTAATAAATATATTTAGAAGGAAGAATTCACAGAATGAAAAAAAAACATGGTTGATTTTACAATAGCTATTTACATTTCAACTCTATAGTTTTAATAAACTCTATTCTATAATAATACCTTGTTTTTTATAAATCTGTTATAAGACTCATCTGAAAAAATACAAAAGACCTGATCTTGGACAATAGAAGAAAACATGCTCAATGTGAAAAAAAGCTGAAGGCTTCTCAGAAACCAATATTGTTTGCTCACTATTGTGAACCCTAATCATCTCTCTCATTTTCACGAGGCAGTCCATTTTCTTTTTATTTTATCATCTCCCTTGATTTACATTTGTTGTACTCTATTCTATACCTGAATATGAAATTTAATGCTAACAACAATCAATCAATCAACCTTACATTTTGTAAATCTTTATATCTTCAAATAACAAATTTGTTAATATACTTTCTTTTGTAGATTTGATTAAATAATCATTGACATTCATGTACATGTATCATCATGATCATATCAATCATCAACAATACATGTATCATTTAATTAATGAATGTATTCAAGTACATGTACAACTTGTTCAATATGTGCTCGAAAAAAAAAACAACCAAAACAAATTGTATTCATGGACATGATGGAAAACATGTTTATGTCAAGATTTAAATGTAGGTAGGACAATGAGAGTGAAAAAACCCAACATACTGCTCTTTGATATCAGAGAACTGTTTTTCCAGATCTGTCATCTCATCAATACAATGGTTTCTTCTCTGGTTACATTCCTCCTCATCTAATTCTGAAAAATAGAATTTTCTTCAAACATGATGATGATAACAATGATCAATCATAAAAAATAATAGAAAACTGTTAAATAATCTTACATACACATGATACATGCAGGTGCAAACAATCAATTTTTTTAAAACAGAATGTAATTATATATATCATGTATATTGAATGCAATATTTTGTAGTTTTATATTGCGTAAAAGCGTGGACCTTTGCATACATGTAGGTAAAGGAAAAATCTATTAAATGTAGGTGAATACACACCAGTGAGGTGAACATTGTGAACACAGTCAAACAAGAAACATATGCTCTAAAAAGCTTTTAACCTACGGAAAGATAAAAATTGAAATACAGAAAGATTAACTATTGTTGGCCTAATATAGACCCTTACATGGCCGCAAGGCTTGTGTGGGAGAATAGACTGATATTCAACATGTTCAAATCAAAACTGGAATAACAGCATCTAAGGTGCCTGAAAAATAACGGTTTTTTTAGTATACATGAGAGGGAATACCGTGAGAAATAATAAATACACACGAGGATTCATTTTACAGTACACGAGTGACAGTTAATGACACATACACTCATACAGATAACAGCATCTACGGAACGGGAAGGTGTCTGACAAATGGGCTCGAACCGACCTGTTATCTAAAGTCCAGTGCCTTGACCACTCGGCCACCGCGCTACCCTTAAAATACAGTTCGGGTAAGATCAGATGCTATTGGCATCTGAAAAGGTTTACTTTCAGTTTCATGCCCAACTCAAGTCATGATCAGATTTCTCACCAGATTCGTCGTCGTCTCCAGAACCAGACTCAGATTCGTCATCTGAGCTTTTATCGCTGTCAATTGGCTCGTGGTCCATCTCTTCCTCTTCTGTTTCGTTTCTCTCACTATCAATATTTGGCATATTGTATTCTGTTTACAATTTCAAATTTATGCGTGTTTCCAGGGGATATCTTAGGGAAAGGGGAAGGAAAGAGAAATTTAACCTGGAAGAAAATGGCCGATTTTTTCGAACGAGGCTCAGTCAGATTTATTCTGATTGGCTATCCGATGTTGGCCGGATATTCAAATTAGCCATGTGCTTTAAAAGCGCGGGGAACTTTGCCGCAAAGGCAAAAAAGACTTATCAGTTATTAAAAAAAGTCACAGAAAATTTACATTAGGGAATGTATAAATTATGTGTTAAAACCGTTTTCCATTGTTTTGATTCAAATGCTGATGATGAGAGGTTACTCCTTGAAATATACTATTTATATAATGACCGTTTTTCACCCGTTGTGGTATTTGTATTTTGCAAATATATTGAATCTTTTATTAGTTTAAACATATTCTATTTGTAAAAATACACAAATTGATTTGGACACAAGTAAAACATACTTATGAAGTCATCTCCTCTCTTGAATCTTTTATACAGGTTTATTTAATGTGCTAAAAATGTAAGATGATATTTGTGAATGCTTATGTTTATGCAAAATTTATTAACAGAAAGAACTAAATCTTGATTAAGATGGGCAGGTGAGTAGAATAGACATTTAGTGTCTTTAAAGAATAACTGCACATGTAATAACTAAACTAAAGAACTCTTGGGATTAATCTCAAATGTTCAAGAGAAAAGACAAAACAAAGGAAGACACGCCTGAAAATTTTAAATGAAGATCAAAATCAGGATTTGGATACTGGCATTTGTTTAAAAAAATGAAGAACAAGACTTGTAAGCTTTGATAACAAATGCATATCTTAGAAAAGTTATAGATATAAAACTAAATTCATCTTTGCCTATCAAACACCTTTCATATATCTAATAATCCCAAATTATATAATGAAATTAAATTCATATTACTTGTATTATCATTATATTGTTACAAAAGGACATCTGCAACTAAATGAATTCCTGCCCTTTCCTGTCTCTGTATACTGCCGAGGACAAAGTGCTAAATGTAATGGGGGTAAAATATAGTTCAGTGAATTGTCTCATCATGTTGTCTTATGTCTTTTGTTCATTTAGAAAGCTTGGTAATAATAATGAAACTTACCCTTAAATGTTCACTTGCCTTTTTTATCCCAGTTGTTTTGACGAATTATGTACAGAGTCTGAGATCTAATTTTGTGTGATGGTGAATCAATAAGCTTGTAGTGTTTAGATGGACAAACAATCATAATATTTTTTATTTTCTTTCCATCATTCAATAGATGGTTCTAAATCAAGCAGTCAGTAAGTCTTGTTTTTCCCCCTTTGTCTTAAGACATTAAGTTCTCTATTGAGGGTGAGTGTGTGTGTTTGTTAGGGTTTAACACCTTTTTGGGGGCATTGGTTCTCTTTTGAATAGATCTATCACATTTCAATTGTTATGCCCCATCTACGAAAGTAGAGGGGCATATAGTGTTCGGGTCCGTCCCAAATCCCATATTTCCAAATTCCCACTTACTGATGAATGCCACATTAATCATATTGTTATGGTAGACGCATCTAGTGATGATAAGCACATTGCATGCTTCGGATGCTGGGTGTGACCTATATTTTCCGCATGAATGATCATGTACAGAAAAATGGTTAATGTGTATTCCCACTTACTGACAAGTGCCACATCAACCGTATTGGTATGGTATGTGCACCTCGTGATGCTAAGCACAATGCATGCTTCGGATGCTGGCTGTGACCTATATTTTCCGCATGAATGACCACTTATAGAAGAAGGGTTAAAGTCCATTCCTTTTTACTGACATGTGCAGTGCCACATCAACTATATTGGTATGGTAGGTGCACCTAGTGATGCTTAGGATACTGGCATTGACCTATATTTTCCGCATGAATGACCACTTGTAGGAGAATGGTTATGTTAAAGTCCATTGCTTCTGACTGACAAGTGCCTTAATAGCAACCATGTTGATAATTGTGATTGTGGAAAAAAATAAATGTTGCGAGATGGGGCAGTATGTCTTTTGGACATATTCTTGTTTACCATGTTTTATATTTGTGCTTTGTAAAAGATGATTTATATAACGGGAAAAAGATTAGAGTAAAAAGGCCATTTCTATACACCTGTTCTAAGTCAATAATATTTGTCAAAGCTTATATTTGTATTCATTTTCATGTTATTTGTTCTACAATCAGATGGTGTCTTTTCTTTAATAGTTTTAGGATTTTAACAACAACTGGACACATTGAAGGATGCTAGGATTTTTGAATCGCATGATGTCCATGATAGCAGATGCAGTGATTTCTAGCATAGTACTTTTCCCTTCTTCCCATAAAAGGGTTAAGAAAGGGTTGCCTTAACAGATATGTGAACAGAGGGACAAACAGACAGGCAGCTTCCTATTTATATCTCCTAACTTTAAGGGGATTTAGATGAAATAAGAGTTAACACTAAAGTATGTCTGGCCTGCCATCATTATCAGAAATAATAATTCTTTCTTATTTCCACTATATTTTCATTTATAAAGATAGATCAAAAGGTTTTTATAATACCCATATAAGCAATAAAATATCAAACTCACTAAACCAGAAAGTCAAGGACAAGGTCAAAAGATGGGGATGCAAATGTGCCAAGCTATTAATGGACAGGAGCATATGCATACCAAGTTTCATCCACCTAGTACCTATAGTTCTTGAGATATGGAGGTGCTCATAAAACCTTAACATTGCTATTATATGTAATGAAAAATCACTACTGTGCTAAGCTACACAAAATGTACTACTGGACCATATGCTGCCAATTTTCTAGGACTTCTATATATCTAGTTCTTGAGATAGAGAGGTGCACATAAAAGTTAATGGCACCCAATGTAAAGTTACACCTTTGTCCCTCTCTGCTTCACAAGAGTGAACACTATTGCTTCAGAAGGTAGCAGTTCCTGCTTGTTGGAAAACACCTGTCACATTAACAATTGTGAACTAGAAAAACTGTGAGCATCTGCTCACAAATAAATAACCTCGCTCCCAAATCAATAACATCTTATTCTAGAATAGCTGGTGCACATCTACATTGTGTAACAAAGAATGTGCGAAAATTTCAATCATGAATATCCCTTGGGGGCTATAACATTTAATTTTAGAATGGCAGGTGCACATCTACATTATTTAACAAAGATTGTGTGAAATTTTCATGAAAAATCAAGAAGGAGTAGCAAATACGATATAGGTATGGACAGATACACCTAACACTAGATATACACCCACTATTCAAGCATAGGATATGATTCAGATGACCAATCCAGTAAATGAGGACAAACCTTCATCTATACTCCTCAAAGATTTTGGATTAAAATCCTGTCCCTGTATATTAATTTATAAACATTATTTGCTTCCAACATGCAATAATTCTCTCATGCACACTAAGCTTCAGAAAGATTTTAGATTGACATTGGTTCTGGTTTGTGCAGGGTAAGAAATTCACTGAAAAAGTAACCAGTCCTGAATTTAAGTTCTATCTGATTTTACTATATAGCTAGTCAAATTTTCATTAATTTTAGCCAGCCCTGCCAAAAATTTACCAGTCTCGGGCTGGCGGTCAGGCTATTATTTCCAACTCTGGTTTGTGGTGTTTACAAGTAAATCCGAGTTTAATTTGATATATGTACAATAGCTTCTTTTATACAATTTCATAAAATTGTTTCAATTTTGGTCTATGTACATGTAGGTGTACATAATATTTCTTTCTATTCAATCTTTAATCATGTAATATTGATCTTTCTTGTCTCTTTCTCTCTATGAATCTGTCATGCCTGCAAATAAAAGATGGATGCATATGTGAAACAAAACTTTTAATACATAAAATACATTGACTCAAACATATACATGCACTCTGCTGGTTTTTGTCTTACAAACATTGGTAATCAATGTGCATAGAGGCCACCAGGGTCAATGAGGATGGTGAGCTTCATTACAAAATGGAAAATGATATTGAACAAGAATACATGTATGTCCGAAAGACATAAAGCTCCATCTTGTAACATTTATTTCTTACAAAACACTCTTGTTAGGGTGTTTGTGTCGTTTTTAAAGTGTGTTTTTATGTTGTCTGTTTCTTCATGCTGTTCCTGTCAACGTTCATGTCTCACCGTGTAAACTGGTTGGTTTTGATGGTCTTTGCCTTTTGAAATTTGAATGCCCCATTGTTCATGTTGGTACCTCTTATAACTTTTACATGTAAGTTAAAAGTATTTTCTTATTTCTTTGTTTTTATCTTTCATACAAATGTTTTATGTGTCTACACAAACATGTTTTTATAATATACATGTACATGTACCTGATATGGTCTTACTCTTTATATATTCAAAATCAATCTTATCTCTATTCTACTGCCATCACACACATGATTTAAATAGATTATTATCCTTCCATCCATACATTTAACTTTAATGTCAATATCCAATTCCATTTATTTGTAGATGACAAATGTCCAATGAAACAGCCTCCCTTACTTCATCATTAGTGGTATGGCTACATGTAGATATTTTCATCCTGACAGTTTACTGCAATAACCATTTTTCCTCATCTCTAAGTGATAATACATGTACAATGTACATTGCATGTGATTCTGAAATCAGAAAGTAAATATAATCCAAATTGTTAGTAGGGCCTGATTATGACTTAAATTTTTTTAAAGTGTAGTCAGCTGTGATGGTTTGGTGTTAAAATGTATATGCTACAGCTGTGATGGTTTGGTGTAAAAATGTATATGCTACAGATGTAAAGGGTCCCTACAGTAACCGTGACAGTCTACTCTAGTCTGTGTTGAGGGGGGGGCTGAAATTTGTAGACTTTTTTAAACTGGAAGAATGAAATTGTCTATTAGTATTACACAAAGTTAAGGTTCATCTGTACCTTTCCTTAAAAATAGCGAAATTTTCTACCTATTTTTTAGTATATGCAGATATGGTAATTTCCGATTCAATTTCTATCATTTTTTCATTTTAAGTTCCTTAAAAATAAAGATCTCTTTTTTTTCCTGTTCAGATTTTAAATTGAAAAAGGACAAACTATCCCTATTGTGCCTCTTGCATGAAACAGGTGAACACTTTTAGTTAAATCCCTTATTGAAAGTTGCATGAAATTTGAGGCCACGAGAAAGGGTGAAAGTGATATTAGCCTGAAATCGGGAGTTTTTAAAAGGGGAGAAAAAAGAGATCTCTTAAATAAAGGATTTTTTCGGGATGAATTCATAGAGAAAAGGTAAGCATTTTTAATATCTAGGTCCAGCTACACTTTATATTTCAATTTTATGTGCAGTTTTGGCTGTGCATATACTGAAAATAGATTAAAAATAACGCCATGTTTTAAAGAAAGGTACAGATGAACCTTAAATGATAAAGTATAATAAGCTAACTGTGAAAGGATATAAACATGTATGATGTAGATGGATGATGGATATCAGTTTACATGTATGTGCCTGTGATGAAGTGCTGTGCTTTACATGTAATTACATGTAACAATCTGACATTTAACACCATTTGTATTGCTTTTGTCTAGAATATTTATGTGGGCATACATACAACACTGCTGTTGATAAATATCAGGCATGCATCATAAATGGCGGCATTAAATTTTAATGATATGCACAGTTTGTTTACATTTTACACATGTGAATGTCATTAATTTCCGGTTTAGAAAAAAAATTATTAAAAAATGCTTATCTTAACATTTTTTGTATTCTACATATAGAAAAGTGTGTTTCAATTATGAAAATAAACTTTAATGCTATTAAAATAATCATAATAAATCAAATAAAAGTTTGAAATGGAACAAAAATCTCCGATGTTCAAAGACAAAATGTCTATGAAAAAAGACAATAGAATTTACAAAGATGAGTTTCAAATGACATGAAGAAACGTTTAAATTTCATTAAAATTGGTATTTTCAGACAGCTTGGTCTTTACTTGAAACTCCTACATACCTTTTAAGTGAAAATATGTCCATATAACAACACACGAAACTCAAATATGAGGGCACCCTAGATCTTCGAGGTTCATTTTCAAGATGGTTGGTCTTTTTCGGGGTTTTACGTTTAAAATAAAGAAAAATCTTTTGTTCCGAAAGTTTACATGCCAAGGCTGGGTGTTTCGAAAATGCGCTAACCGGAAGTAGATTCTCGACTCGAAGAAAACATTTCATGCGCATGCTTACTGGGAAATACCTTTTTCGAGAAAAGCGGGAAATATAACAAGAGGCTCCCAGCTATCGTGGAGACTGCAAACTAAATATTGTTCTTTCACCTACATTTATTCTTCATGTATAATCATATCATCTGAGGTGATAAAATTATCGTTGACCAATAAGAGACGGATCATTTAACTTGAAGGGCCTTTAATTGTTATTCGTTTTGGTCAGAAAAAAAGTGGGTTTTTTTCCGCGAAAATCGCTGAAAAATATTTATTTTTCGAAGTCGTACCGACAGAATAATTGTTTTTAATATTGAGCAGAAAACTATTTTTTTGCCCTCTGCTCTGCTGCCAAATTTTTTTTTACCAAAGTTTTCAGAATATTTTTTGGGAAAACACCAAGCCCCCTTTCAATTACATGGTCGGTCCCTAATAAAGCGGCATCGCACTTGTAAACGTCTAAAGTGGCCCAAGTAGTACCTCCATGCTTCAAACCAAAATTTGTCTTCACGGGCGGATCCAGGATTTTAGTTAAGCGGGCCGTCAAACTGATTGTTTCTTGGCTGGCGAAGCGAGGCGCGAGTTTTTTTTTTTTTTTTTTTTTTTTTTTTTTGTGCGTGTTTAACACGGTCTTACGTGGATTTGGTGCAAATATTTTTTGTTTTTCAGTTTAAGGGGCAGGGAACGCCAACTGGTACGCCTTTCCTTAGATCCGCGCCTGGTTTTGATTAGGAGTAGAGTCAGTATTCAATTTTACGTTAGTAGGTTCAGATTGAAATGCTGCTGCTGGGAGGCTGCTCTTGTTTGAGAATGCATTTGCAGCTTCATAACGAATTATCCGTGCTTTGGTACTGTGCATTTCAAGCCAAAAAACAATTGATGCAGGTGAAAAATACCCGATCACTTGCAACTCACAAATTAACATCTCACTGGTCATAATATATCAAGGTTCAGAGTCATGTCACGGCATATTTATGCAGAACGAATCCTGCGATTCTTTATCATTATTGTTTGTCATTGCCCCTTGAGGGTCCATAATTGGTCAATAAAACTTGTATTCTTGTATTCTTCCAGCGGGAGAAAATCATCCTTTTTTCTCATGACTATTTCTCATTTTTGCATTTTCATTCCTTGTTGGTATGCCATTTTTTAGACATACGATTGTTGCTATTTGAGTTCATGTTGTTGATTGCTGTTTTTTTGTTGTTGCGTTTTTTGTGTTGTCTTTTTTCTTCGTAATCTTCTCGTTCGTGCTTACTTGTTTTGCCCTTTCGGACTTTTGACATTCAAATGCCCCATTAGTACCTCTTTGTTTCTTACAAACAACCGTTAACCCTTGCAACAGCATTATTCAAACTTTCCAACTCCTTCGCAGTAGGTTATCCTTCCCTTTAAAATACATGCAAGTCCGGATTAGTGTACGGACTGTTACGGGCTGAACTTGGACGTGAAAACCCTATCGCTCAAAAGTTAGGCCACAAAAAGGTTATAATCCTATAAATCTTACCTTTCACGATCGAGAACCTGTTTCTCTCATATTTTTAAGAAAACGTCGGACATTTGCTGGGAGAAACTGAAATGCTTCATATTCAAGAATTAAGAAGCACCATGTTTAATTTTATACCACTGCAAACAGTTTAGGGGGGTATATGTGAATTATTCTGTCTGTCCTTCAATTAATCTCAAAAGCTCTTCGTGCAGAGTGGACGTGTTTATTTGGCTCTCCAATTTTTTTGTGTTAAAATGTTTTGGACTCGAAATTGTGCTTTTATTTTCTCTAAATTTGATGGATTTTAACACAGGATTATAAATGCATATTTGCATTTACTTTGGAATTATTTTTGTTTTATGGACGTCTACTCTCTCGATGATGGAAAACTTGGGACTGTTGGTTGACTTCCATACTGGTTCACATTGAATACTATGGAATGTCGGACAGACCTCTCATTTACATGATGTCTGTGGGGTCTGGTTGTTCCCCTGACATGTTCGGTGGTTTCTTTCGGAGATCGGCAATGCAGATTTTCCGCTTTCCTCCACCTTTAACACAACTGAGCATTTAACGTCATCGGTTTGGATAGAGTATTGTCCTAACCGGTTCTCGTTCTGCCTTGGCTTTCAGGGGGGACTTCTTGCCTAGAGTACTTTTTGTATTTTGTTCACTTTTGCACTCTTTGAGGATGTGTGAGTGTTGTGTGTGTTTTATTTTCACCTTTTTATTTGCATTTTGTCTGTACCTCTTAGGTAAGTGTTAGGTCCAACTCCGGCCAGGTTAGGGAACTGGGGAAGGCAATGCTCACATTAATTGCACTGGTGCAAGTCTTAAATGTTCCACTCTACGCCTATATATTACGCTATATGGTGGTGCTCCTAATAGAGGAGGGACATACCTAAGATACCTAAGATACAACCGCTAGACGGATTTTGATGAAACTTTACATGAAGGAAGTACATCATATGGAGACGTACATGAAGAAATTTAATTCCACTTAAATAACACAATGAAGGGAGTTTTTTTTTAAATTTAAATCGGGGTTTCCTATTTGTTACAGTTCAATATAAACGGAGTATCCTATTTGTTACAGTTCAATATAAAGCGGGGTATCCTATTTGTTACAGTTCAATATAAAGCGGGGTATCCTATTTGTTACAGTTCAATATAAAGCGGGGTATCCTATATTTGTTACAGTTCAATATATATATAAAGCGGGGTATCCTATATTTGTTACAGTTCAATATAAAGCGGAGTATCCTATTTGTTACAGTTCAATATAAAGCGGGGTATCCTATTTGTTACAGTTCAATATAAAGCGGGTATCCTATATTTGCTACAGTTCAATATAAAGCGGAGTATCCTATTTGTTGCAGTTCAATATAAAGCGGGGTATCCTATTTGTTACAGTTCAATATAAAGCGGGGTATCCTTTATTTGTTACAGTTCAATATAAAGCGGGGTATCCTATTTCTAACAGTTCAATATAAAGCGGGGTATCCTATTTGTTACAGTTAAATATAAAGCGGGGTATCCTATATTTGTTACAGTTCAATATAAAGCGGGGTATCCTATATTTGTTACAGTTCAATATAAAGCGGAGTATCCTATTTGTTACAGTTCATTATAGAGCTGGGTATCCTATTTGTTACAGTTTAATATAAAGCGGGGTATCCTATATTTGTTACAGTTCAATATAAAGCGGAGTATCCTATTTGTTACAGTTCAATATAAAGCGGGGTATCCTATTTGTTACAGTTCAATATAAAGCGGTGTATCCTATACTTGTTACAGTTCAATATAAAGCGGGGTATCCTATTTGTTACAGTTCAATATAAAGCGGGGTATCCTATACTTGTTACAGTTCAATATAAAGCGGGGTATCCTATTTGTTACAATTCAATATAAATAGTCCATCAGCCAGGTCCGGAAAAAATTAAATTGAGTGGATACCCCTGTAGACCGATTTTTTATTGCAGAAATCAAAAGACAAACATGTGAACCATATTTTGCAACTTGTTATACTTTGCAAAAAGATGCGGAAACTGGTATAACAGAGGCCCCTTTAGGGGTACCATAAACTGTAAAAAAATTTCAACCCTTATAAAACTTTCTATAATACTAAGTCTACTACAATATTATTAAAAAGAAAACTTTAAACATATCAAATGTTGTCTAGACAACCAACGACAGACAAAAGTTCGTTAAAAATTTCACCCAAAGAAGTCTTAAGGTAGTAGGCCTGGGTGACCCCAAAATTTTCCCAACAGTCAATTTTTCTAAAAGTTATATGCTGTTATTTACTAGTACAGATACATAAAATAAACAAGTTTCAAGAGATTTCACCGTCTAGTTTCTCCGCTAGGGCACTGTAAAGTCTTATACATATGACCATTAAAGACCTTTGCCGACCTAAATGCCCTAATTTGAATTGAGGGGCTTATTTTCAAAAATAGGTTTTAGAATAATTAATTTTTGGCGAATATGAAAAGTTATTGGGTGAGGCAATATAAATTCAACGCTTTGTTAATGATTTTTCATTTGTAATTACCAATACAATATAAATCATATTAAGTTTTTGAAAAAAATGGAACACAAAAGAACAGCTGGTGGGACAAAATAAAGCAATTTTCTTAAAAGCCTATCAGTCGTTTTTTAAGAAAAATAAACACTTTGTTAGTATCATGAAAATGCAACATTACACCAAAAATTAGACAAATTCACCGTCAATTTGTAAAGATATTTCATTTTAAAGGTATCATAGGCATACCAAAAATCAAGAGAATAGGGGTGAAATAATCTCAAATTCAAAAAGAATGAATTAAAAACTGTCTTTTAATACACATTACCATTAATTATGACTTATTTGTTCAATTTTCGAAATATTTGAAACAATGTTGGTATTTTAATAATATTAGGGACATCATTTCTTCGGGGCGAGATAACCATATGCAACTTGGACCATACCAATTCATTTCCTTCCCCATACAAAATTTTCCCCAGCAGCAGACAACAAAATTGGACATGTAAACATTTTATCTGTCAGGTTTTTGTGATTTTCTGCATCTCAATGTAATGTTCTGACTATTGACATGAGAAAGTTGCTTTAGAAACCTGGCAGAAATAAGCATGGATATTCATTGTGTTGTGCTTATGTTCAGGTAGGACTTTTTTATTATTCAATCATTGAATTTCATTCACTTAGAATTTTAAACTTAAAAAGACTTGTTTATAAAATGTTATGATTTTGTTTTATTATGGAAATGCAAGGAAACATTATATACAGAAATGCTCTGAAAACAAAGCCTGATCAGCATCAACAAAATGTTTGGAAAATAACTTGAATATAAAACATTCAAATGACCTCTGATCTGTTTGAAAGAGTTATGTCCCTTACCCCAGGTCTACTACCTTAAAGGGAGGTAATACAAGGAATGACTAAAATGAGTTTTTTTTTTCATTTTCTTTTTTTATTTCCTAAAAAAATAAGATAGCTAGGTGGAATATTTTGTGGAAAGAATCTACCTTCATCATAACAAATTAAATAAAACAATTCCATTAAAATATTTGAGGTACTGGTTGAAATGTTTCGGTATTAATGAATGTAGTCCCAGTCACGAGAAATCTATATTTTTCCAATGATTAAATACAAATGATCAAAATAATGTGTTTCATTATCTATTTTTTTTCAATTTTAGTTTATATATTTGACCTTTTTGAAACTATAGTATCAGAATATAAGAACTTATGTCTTAATTGTCGTTTTAAAGTTGCCATAATTACATGTACATGTGCATTTTGGATCATTTTGCAAGGCAGCATACTACATATATACAATTATGGCGCTGCATGTTTGACCGTTTGTTGTACTTACTTACAAAAGGGATACACAGTAACTTATCGAGGAAATATGCTAGCCAATTAATAAAGTTTCTATATGGAACTTTTTTATTCAATTTATTTGACACTTTGAACTTTTTTATTCAATTTATTTGACACTTTGTCATGTTTGTTTTGCCTTTTGAAATTACTACTTGTATATTTGTAAGTACTTTGAAGATCCACATTTAGTTTCTTCGTTGTTGGCAGTTTCTCTTGAATAATCTAGATTTTAACAAAATTCAAAGCAATAATACTTCTAAAACAACAAAACAGGAAACTCTCATTACAATCGTAACTATTTTTCTTGCTAAAAATATATTTTGAAAAATAGGCCTTTTTATTGTGAACTTTTTTATGCTGCTGAGCAATGTCGTAGAGTTTGGTCAATTTTTCCCAGAAAGAAGTTAACAAAACGAAGTTGAAATCACCAAACCGTTGAAGTTAGAGAATGTGCTAACCGATGAATGAATTGAAAGAAGCAAACAGGCACAAATGGGGCATTCGAGTGTCAAAAGTCCGAAAGGGCAACGACAAAACCGGTAAACATGAACAAGAACAGCACGAAGAAACAAAAAACACAAAATCAACCGAACGGAAATCAACAACGCAAGCTTAATTCGTAACAAGAGTGAACTCGGATGCTCCGGAAGAGTATGCAGTTCTTGCCTGCCATAGCACACCCGTCGTGTTGCTAATGTTCAATTCAGTGTGTCAAATGTGACGCTCTGTCAAGGAAATCGATGTAATTGCTGCAAACTCTAGAGTAACGAATCAACTGTAATACCAAGACTTCATAAGCCGGAGCGGACGGAATGTTGCTACACAAAGAGTGAAAGTTGACGATTAGAAAGCTGAAGTCATCACATTTTGTTGAAGTCTTCATTTAGAATCAATTTCGAGATCTAAATATGAAGCAGACTTCCTAGAATCCGTTGTGTCCCTTATCTGAGGATATATGGGATGGAGAAAGTCACCAAATCGATAGTTTCAGTGAAAGGACATTATCAATACTATTATGACGGAACTTGAGATTAAAAGAGATAGCTAGTCTAGTTCTCCACGAAAACAATATGTCCCGTCTTAAAGGTCATTCAAAATTTCTAAAAAATCAAAGAAAACTACTTGTCCTGATTTTGTGTTAATAATGCGAATACTGTAAGCTTTCTATTTGTGTGGTTTTTAACTTTACCGATTTCAGTGTTTCCAATTTTTCGTGAAATTACATAAAAAATAAAAAATGGTACACTAATGATACAAGTTTCTGTAGAACTAAAATGCGTGTGTTGAACTACTAGTATTCTTTGTGTGTCGCCAGTAACATTAGACAGAAGCGACATACATAGGCTAACTTTTTGACTGTTCGTCTTCTTGAATCGAGCGTTGCTCTGCAAAGTTATTAAGTATTCTGCCTCAATTTTTATGTAACTTAACTCTATATTTATAGACAAAAATACAAAATTCTGACATCGTTCGAGAAAAAGTAACTGAGCAAACGGATACAAAACTTTCTATGGGAATAGACACTTCAAGGTTAAGAGCATATGCAGGTACATGAAGATCCACGCGACCTTTGCAATAGAAAAAGCTTCAGCGCCTATTTCTATTTATTTTAATACAGCTGACCAGTACCAGTATTGCCTGAGGAACTTTGGTGTACTTTTGATTCTAAAGAACAGCAATTGTTCGAAAAATCCAAATTGTTAGTCTCTGTGTGTGACGGAGTCTTTGGGGAATGTTTATATTAGATGACATTGATGTTAAATCTTTAAAATGGAATGCAGTATTGTCAAAATCCACCATCAATGAAGACTTCTAGTCTTCTAGTGCTCTTTTTTGATGCGACCGACAATATACGAAAAGAGGGGGGGGGTTCCGATCAGACAATTATTTTTTCCATAAAGGTGTCTCGAGACAAATTTTTGTTTTCATTATTAACATTATTTTATATGGCAGAAATACTTCTTCAAAATATTTTTTACCTCTGTTACTAAAAGACTTTTTATCAAAATTCAGATTCATAATATATATTATTTCAGGAAAACACCAACCCCCTCATTCATTCTTTGATTTAATAACAATAGAATTGAAAAAAAAACAAACTAAATTATCAAAACGACACCGTTACATTGGTTTAAGGCGACAGCTCGATATAAATTGTCGCCTGAAATAAACAATAGATAAGTTATAAGTAAAAAGTAATGTTAATATTTCACATAAGTTAAAATAAAAAAGTCAAACGCACCTGACCTAAAGTAAAGTCTAACAGGCCAAAAACAAGAAAACGTGATAAATTGGTTATAACTTTGTTTTCAATAATGTAAAAAATCACATTTTCTGTATTATAACTTCTTTTATGTTGTTTTAAAAAAGTACAATTGAAATGACTTAAAATCATAAAAAATATTGATTCTAAAAATAGAAAATGTGACCTTCACATTCAATAATTTTAAAAATAAAACCATATCGGTCAAACCATTACAATCCGCACATGGACATTAAAAATGGATTTTTTTGTAAAACGCTGTTTTTATAAAATCCTAGAGGTCTTAATATTTTTAATCGTTGACTATTGTATCTAGGTGAATCATGTCGAGAAAATTTTACCTGTGATACGTGCGAAGTCATAGGAAGACATTAGCAAATTGTAAAAATAGGGAAATTTTGAACGTAATAATTAGCAATTTTGATTCTAAAAAATATCTTTTTTAGACATTGTTATGAAGCAAATTCTTTTTCTATGTCAATTATCCCTATGCATACTATAGATTTATAAAAAAGTAATTGAAGTTTTCAACCCCATATTCAATTTATTGAAAATAAATGAATGACTTCTTTTGAATTGCTCACCAGAGGGTCCAGAAAAATGATTTTTACGCTATTTTCCGCATATTTTTTACAAGTATAACATTAGGAAATATGAAGCTTAGATGTATTACTTAAGTTTTGTACCATAAAAAGTCGGTCTACGGGGGTATCCACTCAACTTTTAAATATGACGTCTTTTCAGAGTTGGCTGATGGACTAAAAGCGGGGTATCCTATTTGTTACAGTTCAATATATATATATAAAGCGGGGTATCCTATATTTGTTACAGTTCAATATAAAGCGGGGTATCCTATTTGTTATTATGTCGAGAAATTTCCGATTGTAAAATTCAAAATTGTTTAAAACACCAGGTTTCCTTCCTTGTACTGCACATGGTCGATATTCTCGTCGCTGGATTTGACTTTCCTGATCGAACCTTTTGGCTTTGAGTTATTTTCATTCAATACTTTTGGTTTTTGACCTTCCAATGTTTTGATTCAAATGCTTCTGATGAAAGGTTACTCCTTGAAATATGCAAATACAACATAACCAAATTACCCATTTTAACACCCGTTTTGGTATGTGTACTATAACAAAGAGCTGCGAGGACAACACGTGTTCAATGAGAACGTCAACAAATCCACGTTATCTTCCAAGATAAAAGATCAATGCTTTACATTTTCATCAGTCCCCAAGCTGTTACTTAAAGTATTCATTGATTAATTGGAATTTAGTGAGACCAATATTACACGAATAAATAAATGATATGGCGATAAAAATATATACAAAATAGAAAAGCCACGTTGCATTGAAGGTTTTAAACTTATATACCGATTAGGACCAAATATTTCAGAGTTTAAAATGGATACATCTCGATATGTACAGATTTTATTGACTTGCAACCTTTTCTTTTGGTAAGTAAATCTAATAGTTTTATGAACTTCTTGGAACTTTGAAACTCTTCTATTGGGGCAATTCGGGGCAAAACATAAAGTGCAAATAAACATTGTGTCCAATGCAACTAGGTATAGAAAGTTATTATTGGAAGCACATCCACAACCGACTCGTTATGACAAAACTCAGTATATGTTAATGTTCAGGTTTGACTAAAAAGGAATGCACAAAAACATACACCAAGGGTTTATTTGTAAAATAAGAGAAAATATTATACGACTAAAATAAATTAAAATTGATAAGTCTTTTCCATTTTGAACATTTTAAAAGAATTTAAATACAATTTCGTTCTCTGACCTACCAAATGACAAAAAGCACACAGAATGCGTTTCAATTGTAAAAAAAAAACATATCGCACTTTTGCTAATAGAATGGACATAGTTTCTACTGATGAAATAATGCTTATTGTAGGAAAATGAAAAATATTTTCGCCAGCGATGTTATGCAATTCAAAGTCCAAAATCGGGTGTCAATAAACGACGAAATTTATAATGCTGTATAATCCCTGCATATAAGTTAATTACTACAAACTCGATCAATCAGATTTTGAATGCATAAAAAATAGTGCTAAGAAATCCCAGTGTATAGGCATATCAAAGTTCAATATCTTTCTTTAAAACTAAGATGCTTGTAAAAGCTGTATATGTTAAGGTGTAACACAGACATATCAAAGTTACATGTATTAAAATTTGATAGATATTTGCTTGATCGAATGGTGGTTCCCTAGGACCTAGTAAACTTTTGTAAATCCTCTCCGGATAAAGTTCTATTTTTAGCCGGCAACCCAAACGAAACGCCAGGCATTAAACCTCAAGTAAAATTCTCTGTTAAGTTTTGAGACACAGAAGAATCTTGTGATGTCCAGTCTCCTATGGATTAAATTTAGGGTAAATTGTCCAGTGAGCTTAAAACATTTTCAATTTTGGTGGCTTAAAAAGGGATTTTATTATTGTAGTATTATAAAGTAACATATGAGCCTATTAGGATGAATAACCGAGCAAATAACTTCTCAGAAGAAGTTTGATTCAAAATATTTGGAATAAGAGCAACAAAAGATTTAAAAGAGAACTACTCATACCCAAATTCATTTCTGCTCTCAATACTACAAAAACACCAAAATCTATACAAATGAATTTAGCGAGTTTTTTTTACTATTGAAGAAAAGAGGCAGAGAGGCATCAATTAGGCATTCGAATGTCAAACGTCCGAACGGGCAAAGACAAAAACACGAACGAGAACAGCACGAAGAACGAAAGCAGCTAAAGCAATAACCAACGCGAACTCAGCTGGTCGAAGCGTTTTATAGGTTTCAGCAATGTTAATGATAACATTTGTCTTTTAGGTCCTCCAGTGATTCAGTTCTATGTGATGTCAGACAATGGTATAGAAAGGTATCAACCGAGGGGTTGTTTGATGGGGAACTTAATCCCGCCAAGGAATCTGTCCAGTTTGAAGTAGAAGACATGCTTATAACAAGCAGGACTAATCCAAATAAACGACAAGTAGAATGCATTGTTTTACAACATTTTGAAGATATTTTAAAATCGAAATCGAACGAAAATATTGGCCAACAATTGAATGAAATTGACGAAAGCGAGATTGATGAAACCGAGCTTTTAGAGGAATACGATGCTACAAAAAGAGAGGATGGCGACGGTAAAATAAACGACGAAAACACACTAGAAAACACAATAGACGAAGAAGAACTACAGAACATGGACTCTGATCATGATGAGCAAAAAACAGTTAGTGAGGTGGAAGGGAAATTGCAATATATTTTAGAAAAGGGAGATAAATCAAAGGAAGAATTAAATGAGGTATTTAAGTTGTTAAATGAAATTCAAAGTGAACTTCTTCTAAAAGAGCTTGGTCAAAATCTCGAATTAATTGCTCTTCGTTCTAAATTGATGGCTAACCAAAGGGAACAAGAGATAGTCCCAGATGAAAAACCTAATAACGAACAGACGAATTCCCATGCCAACAGCTTTTACGATCCAAATTCTGAGGTAGATGCCTTTCAAAAAGCCATCGAACGCCACATTAATATCAAAATGGAAGACATTCTTAATAGGAACAATGTTCAAGAGCACTCAAAAAATGAAAATATTAACAATGATAGCGTAAAAGAACCCATATTAACTGACAACAAAATTACACCAGGCGAAAACGAAAATGGTTCAATTTCGGACGAAAAAGAGCAATTTAAGGATTCAAACAATAAATCGGCACATCATGGTGTTCAAGATTCGACAGAAAAACAAACAGATGACAAATCAGATCAAAACGATAAAAGACCAACACAAGAAAACAATCCTGTAAACCCGAAACTATCAGCTGACGACAGCTCGGAAATGCCAGAACATATAAATCACAATTCTGAAGATATTATGGAAAATCTAAATCTTCATATTCAACATCAGACAAGGAGGACAGAAAATGAGTTTGACAAGTCTAATGGTCACAATGAAAATAACCAACAACTAGACAATGATTACCTAAATACACAAAACGAAGGAACACAGGAACATGAGATGGAAAATCAAGAAGAGTTTGTAAAAACTAAACACCAAGTTCAAAACGAAAATGTAGAACAATTAAGGGAACAAAAGACTCACGAGCATAAAGAAGTTAAAGAAAACACAGAGCCAGTTGCAGTAAACCAGGATAGAATGCAAAATAACGAACAATTCCCCGAAAATGTTAATACACCAGACCATGGTCATCTCAGAGAACACCAAAAACTGTTAGACACTAATATACTACGACCACATGATCAAATTGGGATCTCTGAAGAACAGTTTTTAGAAAATGCTCAAAATGATAATGAAAAACATTCAGACAATTTACCACAAGAGCATGGCGTCATAGCAGACGATAATCGGGGATTGGAAAGTCAAACTATGAATCTGAAAGAACCAACATACATCAACCAGGAAAAAGAAACAGAAAACTTATTACAAAATCAGGAACATTCACTAAATCATGACAGAAATGAACATTCAAATGAAGTTCTGAGGACATCAGAACAACAGAAAACAGAAGAACAGCAAGCTGTGTTGGATGAAGGAAACACTTTATCGGACGCAAGGCCGATTATACAAGAGAACACAGAAGTTGATCAGATTAGCATGGGCTCACAAAAAGCACAGTCAGAATTTATCCCTACTGAGATTCATGGACCTCGAAAGAAAAGTAAAACGGGTAAATCTAATAGCTATAACGAGAACGCAAAACAAGATCTTGACGAACATGTAGAAAATCCCAGTGACCAAACAAGAGAATATTTTGAAAATTTTAACAACCAAATAGAAAATCAAAACGAACAAATAGAAAATCTTAAAGAACAATTAGAAAACTTTGATAATACTTTAGAACATGATACGAAAGAAAATGGTTTAACTAATGAAAATGAAATGCCTGTTAGTAGCACAGCAGACACTGTTACTAATTCTTTGGACCAAACTGATATGAATCACGCCACTGAACTGGACACTGCATACGACGAAATCCATCCTCAAACTGATAAAAGATCTGATACAAGATTTCATTACTCTATTAGTTTTGGAACCTGCAGCGTTAACACATCTAAACCTGTCGATATATTTATGTCAAGATATTTCCCAGAAATGAAACAAAAAGCATGTAGAACATGTGCAACATCTGAAACAACAAACCAAGAAAAAGATATTACCGAAAACGATAATGAAAACAACAAGCCAACTAGCAACACAAACCTCTTTAAACCGAACGATGTTAATACAAACGAAAATGGAAATGGGGAAACTGTTGGACAAAACGGTTGGGAGCAAGCTGATAATATTATCAATTTACCGACAGAGGAAGAGGATGTTTTCATTAATCCAAGAAGTGATTATGAGGCCATGTCAGCACCGGTAAACCTTGTCAATAATGAACCTCAAATACCACAACAACCACGAAAAGAAAGTACAGAGAAGCACGAACGACCTGAGAAGAGGTCTGAACTAGAAAACACAAAAACAGAAGACTTTAACCTAAACGCACCTAGTGTGGAAAATGTACAAATGGCACAGGACATGAACCATTTAAAATCTAAAACCTTAGAATATTCCAACAAAATCCAAAGTCTAGAAATAATGGTAATGAAATTACAAAATCAACTGTTAATGGAGAAGCTTGACCAACAAAACCACACGGGAACTATTACAAGACTTGAAAATAGTATCTTAAGGTTGGAAAACGAATTACTTCGTTTGAACCACAGTCATTTTGACCTATTAATGGAAAACGAAAACTTTCAAAAGCAAAAGAAGAAATATCTCGAATTAGACCATGTTCCCCAAGGAGCATCGAAACAAAATTCTGATCAGATAGCCAAAAGTAAAGAGATGATAACTGAACAACAAAGTAGAATAGGACAGCTGGCAGAACTTCTGAAAAATCAATCGAAGGCAATACACCACATGAAAACAAAGTATGAATATCTAGAGGACCAAAATCGAATGCTTTTTCAAATGGTTATGAACCAATCGGCTCTTATGACACAAATCATGACACGTGTCCAAGAACTGTCCGATCAAAACATTCAACACAAACTGGATAATTACAAAATGAAAGAAAAGCTAGCAAAGGCCGAAGTTGAAAATAGCAAAGAAGCTACAGAGTTTTCTGAAGTCTCTGGAAAGTTGATGAAGAAGCTTGATGAAATTGTGTCAGACAGAAAACTAGACATGACAGTTGTAACAGATAGAGTCAACAGAGAACCAAGATATGGCGGGAACGGAGAAAACCCAAATTTAAATACAATGAGAGCAAAACTATTGGCTGACTCTACACAGAACTGGTGCGGGAAAGAGAGAATGATTTGTATCTATAAATCCATTCGTCTGTCATCATGTGTACCGTTTGTTCCTCTTTACTGGTCGGTCTGTGAACCTAGAACAACGTTTGAAATTACTAATCCAAGACTGGAACTTGGTTTAGACAGGAGGCATGAAATACAAACGGTGAAAAATATTGATGAAATCAGTAATAAAATATTAAACAATCAAAACGACGGGGAATCCACAAAATCTGCTTTTGTACAAGAAAAAGATAATAAACTGGTTCAAATTTCTTCAAATGGGGAAACAAAAGAAAGTGGGGAGAAACTGAAAAGCGACTATAAACCGGAAGACAGAGTGATAGATAAAGTAATTGACGAGAAAGATACTGAAAAACAAAGTGTGGAAAGTGCTGAAACAACTAACACGCAAAGTGGTCAATCTGTTGAAGCAATTAACACCAAAAGTAGTCAATCTGTTAAAACAATTAACACGCAAAGTAATCAACCGGTTGAAACAATTAACACGCAAAGTGGTCAATCTGTTGAAGCAATTAACACGCAAAGTAGCCAAACTGTTGAAACAACTAACACGCAAAGTGGTCAAACTGTTGAAACAACTAACACACAAGGTGATCAAACTGTTGAAACAACTAACACACAAAGTGGTGAAACTGTTGAAACAACTAACACACAAAGTGATCCAACAGTCGAAACAACGAACAAACAACCCGAAGAGGGCAAAAACAAAGTTGTAGAAGAAATCAAAAACAAAGAAGAAACAAAGAAACGTGTAAACCAGGAAAACGTTGAGAAAAAAGGAGATGCAAGAAAAGGAAAAGTCATAAATAAAAAAGTTAAAAAGGAGAAAAATTCCATCACAGAAGATTTATTTGATACGTTGATAGAAAACATTCCAGGCGGCGAGGAATTTTTTGCTTCTTTTGATGAAAGAAAATCAAAGGAAGATAAGAGTGATTCTCCTAACACACAAAAAGAAAGTGAACAAAGGAAGAAAAATGTGGCAGCTACAAATCATGGAACAGATCAAAATAAACCAGCAGAAGGGCAAGATGGAAGTGAAAAAGATAAAGTACAGACAAAAACTGATAAACAGGGAGAGAACTCTGACAGCATTGGAAAAAAAATTAAATACAAGAGAGAACAAAGGGAGCCTAAAGGTAAGTTTATTAAAGTGGACCAATTATATCAATTCATCCAAGTCAATAATGCACGGGGATAATTTAAACTTAAAACAGAAAAGGGACACACATATTTACGTCAAAAGTGCTGTTGCAAAAATGTCTGTAAGCAACGAAAAAAAGACCCAATAATTCAAACAATACAACATCATAATGTTACACCCTTTGCTATCATATTCCCGTAAGTAGATCAACATGATGCTTGTACATAACATTGCTTAAAACACCAGGTTTCTTACGGTGCTAGAGTGGACTTCTTTTCAAACGTTTTGGTTAAGAGTGTTTTTTTGTTCAATACGTTTGGCGCAATGTTTTTTTTCGTTAAATAGTGCTGATAAGAGGTTACTCTTTGAAATCTGCATATACAGTATAATCAAATAAACCTCGTATATAACGATATAAACATATTTTCAGACTGCTATGACCATTACTTAAAGGGAATGACAAGGAACGCCATTTACAAGATAAAACCATATGCCCTTGATAAGCCACTAGACGTCTACTGCGACATGAAGACGGGCGGATGGACAATGCTACAGAAACGTTCTGATGGTACAACTAAATTCTTCAAGGAATGGAGTGAATATAAAAACGGATTCGGAGGTTAGTAATTTTTCTTGGACTTGTTAATTGGGAATGGAATTGAAAATTTACACATATTATAAACATACAGCAAAGTTTCAGTAAAAAGATTTTGCTACACCAGACGAACGTTTTGTCAATTCAATTCATCAGAGGCTCTAGCGAAAAAGGTTGAAAATCAATGCCAAGCACCGTATAAATGATCAGTAAAACTAACAAATGCCAAATAGGGAACCCAAATATTAAGGCACTCCAATGTAATAAATAAAAAGTATTGAAGGTCTTGGAGAAAATAATTTATACGAATAACTATTACATCTAAAGTACTAATACTTAAACTCACACAAATTATTTGCAGGTTTATATGGCGAGCACTGGATAGGCAATGATAACATTCACTACTTAACAAACCAGGGCAATTACAAACTTCGTATAGAATTGACTGATTGGAACAAAACAGTCAAAATCGCCGACTACGATGTTTTTATAGTGGAGGATGAAGGTGAAGGCTATAGACTGACTGTAGATGGTTACCATGGAAATGCTGGTGATGGCATGGCCAAACACAACGGACACAAGTTTTCCACTAAAGATGTGGACAATGATAAAGTGGTAAAAGAATTTGGAGGGAGCTGTGCTAAAAGGTTCAGTGGGGCATGGTGGTATTATAAATGTTACATGTCAAACTTGAATGGGATTTATTATAGAAATGGACAAATACCATCTAAATTGTTTGATGGGATAACCTGGAAACCTTGGACAGGGTCTAATTACTCTTTAAGATCAGTAGAGATGAAAATAAAGCCACTATCAGCCAAAGATAAGTGATGCTTGAATAGATCGATCAAACATAACCAAATATGGTGCTGTCTCACGCAACCCATGAAGAAATGGACAAAAATTCAATAGAACAAGGTTGTTGGGTGCAACATTGACATAAACAAGAAGTAATTATATGGAACGCCGTAGCTGTCTTTACATACGGATTTTGTCTATATTCGGTGGTTTCGACATTATATTTGGTAGAAAGAAGTTTATATTGAGTGCGTATGTTTTTATATTGGGTGCATATGTCTTTATATTGAGTGCATATGTCTTTATATTGAGTGCATATGTCTTTATATTGAGTGGATAAGTCTTTATATTGAGTGCTTATGTCTATATATTAAGTGCTTATGTCTTTATATTGAGTGCTTTTGTCTTTATATTGAGTGCTTTTGTCATTATATTGAGTGCTTAGGTCTTTATATTGGGTGTTTTAGTCTTTATATTAAGTGGGTATGTCATTATGCTGAGCTCTTTTATTATATTCGGTGGTATTGACATTATATGCAATAGAAACAAGTTTATATTCAGTGATTATGTCTTTATATTGAGTGCTTATCTCTTTATATTAGGTGCTTATGTCTTTATATTAAGTGCTAATGTCTTTATGTTGAGTGCTTATGACTTTATATTGAGTGCATATTTCTTTATATTAAGTGCTTTTATCTTTATATTGATTGCTTGTGTCATTATGTGGAGTGGTTTTGACTGTATAGTCGTATCTCTTAACTGTATGTTGGGTGGGTTTTGCATTATATTCGGTGGTTTTATTGTTATATTATGTTACATCTATATTATATTGCGTGCTTCTGTCTATATGTTGAGCTGTTTTGTTTTGTGCGCTTTTTTTTCTTTTTCTTTCTTTTTTTTTGGGGGGGGGGGGTAATTGATTTATATTAGCTTGAATTATCGGACGGAAAAAAGAAGACGACAGGCGGGAATCTTGATCACGTGGTTGACTGGTGTCTCTAGTAAACAAGCCCCGCGTCGCACGGCAAAACGTTGAACACCGTGCGTTCTATGTCCAATATGGATAGTAAATAGTTCTTGACACTTGCATCCTATGCACAGGCGTTTGGGTCCAGGATTTTATTTTATCATTAATTACAACGTGTATATAAAAAAAATCATCTCGTCTCTATACTAGTATAGAGACGAAATGAAAATTTTTATATACATGTTATAATAAATAATAAAATAAAATCAATTAATAATAAAATAAAATCCTGGACCCAAACGCCTGTGATCCTAAGGTGGACTGACAAAGCATATTTGTCACATGCAACCCTATTTATATACTGACAATGAAATATTAAGATATAAAATATTCAAGGTCTTTATACCTAACATGAATTTAAAAAAACACACACACAAAATCAGACAAAAAATTAAGTTTCATTCCCTCTTTAAACCCCTAATTGCTAAAAATAAAAGGTGGGACCAAGAAGAAATTTATCCACAATTTTAAATACTCGAATAAAAAAAGTTGGATTTTGCCCCTTTTGGGCCCCTAATTTTTTAACAAAAAAGGAGAGCTAAAGAACCAAGACAATCAATCACTTAATGGTAACGAACATTATTGAAAAATTTCATGGCAATCAGTTCACCAGAACTTAAGTTATTGTGGAAAGCTAATAAAAGTTTCTTTTTAGCCCCTTTTTGGCCATTTATTTCAAACGACAAAAGAAGAGCACCAAAAATTATCACTATCTTTCTTTAATTGTAAGTAACTTTTCTGTAAAGTTTCATAGTATTTGGTCAACCAGAATAAAAGTTATTGTGAAAACAATTAAAAAAGTCGCCTTTTTACCCCTTTAGGGCCCCCGATTTCTAAACTCCTAGAAGGGGCGGTGCACATCTTTAATATATATGTAATCACTGTGTAAAATTTCAGAAAGATTTAGTGTTTGGTTTTTGATATTCAGATTACACAAGACAGGCACCCCTATAGCGCGACTGACGGACAGACGGACAAGTGAACGGACGGAGTGACCCGACTCCTAGACCTGCTTTCGCCTTTGGCGACGCAGGTAAAAAAGACCGCCAATATTTTTTTTCGTCCAATCAGTCGATGCCACTATAATTTCAAGCTAATATAAATCAATTACCAAAAAAAAATACCGCACACAACAAAACAGCTCAACGTAAAGTCAGAAGCATGCAATATAATATAGATGTTACATAATATAACAATAAAACCACCGAATATAATGCAAAACCCACCCAACATACAGTTAAGAGAACCAACTATACAGTCAAAACCACTCAACATAATGACAAAAGCAATCAATATAAAGATAAAGGCACTTTATATAAAGAAATATGCACTCAATATAAAGTCATAAGCACTCAATATAAAGACATTAGCACTTAATATAAAGACATTAGCACTTAATATAAAGAGATAAGCACCCAATATAAAGACATAATCACTGAATATAAACTTGTTTCTATTGCATATAATGTCAATACCACCGAATATAATAAAAGAGCTCAACATAATGACATATCCACTTAATATAAAGACATAAGCACTTAATATATAGACATAAGCACTCAATGTAAAGACAAAAGCACTCAATATAAAGACATAAGCACTTAATATATAGACATAAGCACTCAATATAAAGACATATCCACTCAATATAAAGACATTAGCACTTAATATTAAGACATAAACACTGCATATAATGTCAATACCACCGAATATAATAAAAGAGCTCAACATAATGACATATCCACTTAATATAAAGACTAAAACACTCAATATAAAGACCTAAGCACTCAATATAAAGACAAAAGCACTCAATATAAAGACATAAGCACCTAATATATAGACATAAGCACTCAATATAAAGACATATCCACTCAATATAAAGACATATGCACTCAATATAAAGACATATGCACTCAATATAAAGACATTAGCACCCAATATAAAAACATACGCACTCAATATAAACTTCTTTCTACCAAATATAATGTCGAAACCACCGAATATAGACAAAATCCGTATGTAAAGACAGCTACGGCGTTCCATATAATTACATGACAATGTATTATGAATGAACAGAAAAAGAACTTGGCTACATGATAACTGCAGCATTTGGACGTTAATGGGTGATTGTGCTATTTTGTTTAATTGATAAAACATTCCATTTGTTTTTCATAAGAAGCTTCTTAGATGTGAAGAATATTTATGTTATACATAAACAATCAGAGATTATAATTTCTAGTATATTTATTAGTCATTCTGTATAAATCTTCATTAATTTTTAACAGTTTACAACTTTCTTAAGTGCAACATTGTCTACTTAACAAACTAATTTTAAGTTACAATTATGTACTATATTTTTTTTCTATTTTGTATAACACTTTTTGAATTCTTAAATAAGTCAGAATAGAATAATTCCCCAAATAATAACACTTTTACAAAATCTTATTTATAATTGGTGCTTGCTTCTTGTCCTGTCTATTTTTTCTTATTACATGTTTCTTACTCACATTCTTGGTTTTTGCTTCACGTTCTTAGACAATCTTATAAAGTTCAAGTGGTGATCAATAAGCTTCTTAATCAAAAATGTTACCCAACTTGGCTAAGAAAATGTATTATATCAGATTGTCTCAGGTCAGGTGCTTTTTTTTCTAGGATCTGACTTTCAATTGCTCAACTAACATTAACTTCCTGAATTTCATAGTCACAGTCATATACATTGTATAAAGTTATCAAAAGTCAAAAGTTTTATTGGACTGTGTCAACAAGAAAACTCTGAATTTTATAAATTGTGTGTCAGGTGCTTTGAATTTTATTACTATAATTCATTTCCATACATAGTAATATGTACTTACATTGAATCTATAGATACATGTATGTACTTACATTGAATCTATAGATATGTGCTTACTTGAATCTATAGATATGTACTTATATTGTATCTATTGATATGTACTTACATTGAAACTACTGATATGTACTTACATTGAATCTATTGATGTTTACTTACATTGAATCTATTGATGTGTACTTACATTGAATCTACTGATATGTACTTATGATATGACATGAATCTATTGATGGGTATTTACATTGAATCTATCTATGTGTATTTACATTGAATCTATTGATGTGTACTTACATTTTGTACATTGAATCTATTGATGTGTACTTACATTGAATCTATAGATGTGTATTTACATTGAATCTTTTGATGTGTATTTACAATGAATCTATTGAAAGGTAGTTATGTGGAATCTACTGATGTGAACTAACATTGAATCTATTGATATGTACTTTCATTGAATCTATTGATGTGTATGAATATTGAATCTACTGATGTGGACTTACATTGAATCTATTGATATGCACTTACATAAAATCTATAATAATATGTACTTACATAAAGTCTATACTTATATGTACTCGCATTGAATCTATTGATGTGTACTTACATTGAATCAATTGATGTGCACTTACATTCAATCTATTGATGTGTACTTTAAATCTATTGATATGTACTTAGTACATTGAATCTACTGATGTGTACTAACATTGAATCTTTTGATATTTAATCTACTGATATACACTTACATTAAATCTATTGATATGTACTTACATTGAATCTATAGAGATGTACTTACATTGAATCTATTAATATGTACTGACATTGAATCTATTAATATGTACTGACATTGAATCTATTAATACATGTATGTACTTACATTGAATCTATTGATATGTACTTACATTGAATCTATTGATATGTCCTGACATTGAATCTATTAATACATGTATGTACTTACATTGAATCTATTGATATGTACTTACATTGAATCTATTGATATGTACTTACATTGAATCTATTGATATGTACTTACATTAAATCTATTGATATGTACTTACATTGAATCCATTGATATGTACTTACATTGAATCTATTGATATGTACTTACATTGAATCTATTGATATGTACTTACATTAAATCTATTGATATGTACTTACATTGAATCTATTGATATGTATTGATATGAACTAACATTTGATCTATTGACAATCGTTTTACCTAATCATTTTGTTGTATTACTAAGATGTACTTTTGTGTAATATCATATTTTTCATTCTCTATACCTGTTCAATTTTTCTAGCTTTAGTGTAAGAGATATGCACTTGCAAATCATGGTATTAAGTGTTCAAACAATTGATCTCTCATGTTAGAAAAACTTTTAAAAGTAAATAAAAAAACAGTTTTTTAATCATGGAAATAATAATCATATTTTGCTAGATTTTTTTTTACAAGTCCAATTATTAAGACATGATATTGGAAACAATAAAAGTAAATTTAATTTAAAAAAGTGGAGCAAGACAGAGAATATAAAATATTCTCGTCACAGGTTCATATCTCATTACTTTCTTCTTAAAAGTATCTGTTTTTTCAGATTTAGAATCTTAAATAACTGTTATAACATTAAATAAACTTCATTCACAAATATCATCATTTTATCATCTAAATGCAGGAAATCTGCTTAGTTAATTCTGTGAAAAGGGCAATGCCAAAACTTACATTAAAAGTTTATTTTGCCTTGACAAACTGTATAAATTGTTTTCATGCTTATATTTTTTGAATATTTCTTTTTGAATAAAAAAACCTTAAATATATGTCTTTGTTTGTAGAACAATATATTAGAGTAGAAAGAAAGTAATATTGTCAGCGTGACTGTATTTGTCTGTGATGGTGCTTCAGTTTTCCTACCTCCAAGGAAATCCCATCTAAACATGGTAGTCAAATTACTTGAAGCATTGCAAAACATAAAACATGTCAAAGGGAAATTGAACATAAAGGAATTTAATTGCTTTCAACAATAGGGTGATAATTGGTCGTATAATTTTGCCAAAGATGTGAGTAGTATATAGATCTGGAACTTATGTTTGCATTTTGTCTACCAGAACATGAGTATAATTGTCAATCACTTCAATCATATAATCTTATTAAGGTCATTGCCTTTTGTTCAAAATGGTTTATTTTATATCTAGATTTTAGTATGAGATTCTTCATATACATGTATAATTCAGAAATGGAGCTTTGCAGTTCTCAGATATAATAAATTCTTATTGTTTTGTATAATTATTTCATGACTAATTCTATTTTTTTTAAGTTCTGCATTTTTCCATTTTTTTTTAATACAGCCCATTTTAGGTTAATATCATTTAACCCTTTCATATGGCCTCAAATATCATGCAACATTCAATTATATAAAACTAAAAGTGTTCACCAACATGTCATTTAAGATGCTCAATAGAAATATTTTGTCCTAATTCAAAATTCAATCTGAATGAGCAATAATGTACTGAAAAGCTATGCTTCCTTTGAACTGAAAAGATGTGTCAGTATTATAAGGTTTGTCCATATCTAGGTCTTACTACACTTTATTTGTCCTCATAAGCTGTTGTAAAAATATACTGTATGTTCAATGTATACCAGGACTATGATTTCTTTAAAAAAGTTCAATCCTTTTTGAAGACACTTAAATTGTCTTATAACCTAAGCCTTATTAAAACACAGAATATTCACCACAATGAAACCTGTCCAATCTGAACCCTGAGTAAATAAAAACCTGTCTTCACTGAACACTTCTGTTAAAACTGAACCCTAAAAATTAGAAAACCTGTCTAAACTGAACCCTAAAAATTAGAAAATCTGTCTAAACTGAACCCTAAAAAACAGAAAACCTGTCTTAACCAAACCCTGAATCAACAGAAAACCTTTCTTAACTGAACCCTGAATCAACAGAAAACCTGTCTAAACTGAACCCTGAATAAACTGAAAACCTGTCTGAACTGAAAGACTCGAACACCAGCTGAGAGGTGATTTAGCAGCCAATAAGACCACTCCTCCACCCAGACCCATGAATAAACAGAAAACCTATATAAACTGAACCTGAGTAAATGAGAACCTGTCTAAACTGAACCCTGAGTAAATGAGAACCTGTGTAAACCAAACATTGAGTAAACAAAACCTGTCTTTTCTGAACCCTGAGTTAATGAGACCCTGTCTCAACTGAACCCTGAGTAAATTAGAACATGTCTAAACTGAACCCTGTGTAAATGAGAACTTGTCTTTACTGAACCTGAGTAAATGAAACTCTGTCTATGCTGAACCCTGAGTAAACAAAAACCTCTGTAAACTGAAACCTGAGTAAATAAGAGCCCCTGAGTAAATAAGAGCCTGTCTAAACCCAACTGACTAGTTAGGTTCTATTGAATCGGGTGCATATTCTGTAATATTGTAACTTAACATAACAGAATATGAAGTTTTGTTTAGAGTAAACCTGAGTAAATAAGAGCGTGTCTAAACCCAACTGACTAGTTAGGTTCTTTTAAATCAGGTGCATATTCTGTAATATCATGAATATTGTAACTTAACTGAACAAAATCTGAAGTTTCGTTTAGACAGGTTTTATTGTAATATACACATTGGATCTGACAAACAATACAATGCAACTAAATGTTTAAATAAATCATGAATAAGAATTAACAAATAAACAAGATTATCTGAAAAAAACGAACTTTAGAACTGACAATAGATGCTGTTTTTCCAGATATTTTACCTTTTGCCAAATATGAGTTTATTTTTGACCACTTTAGGGACATGTCTTATAGTCAACGATACTCTTGTTGTCCTATCTAATGTATCACCCACACTAACACCTTCACATTGATCTAAATTAGCCACTTTATCAGTTATACAATCACTAGTTCGTTCAGCTATCCCATGTAGATAGGTTTTGTACATATCTTCACACACTAATATCAAACTTCTCGGCTGTAGTAAGATGGATGTAAAGTATCTATCCTCTAAAGATGTGTTGCTCTACAATAAATTATGACAAAATATTCATGATATTGGTACAACTGTTTCAGAACTTTCAATATCTTTATATCTATATTCAAAACCACTTACATGGGTTATCTTATACAAACATTTTTCCTTTATCAAAAGAAGCATGGTTTTATTGAAATTTAAACAAGAACATAAAACAAAAATCTGTCAGTTTAAATTAGTAAACTAGTAAGTAGGTGAGCAATAGACCTGAAATCATATCCCATGCTGATGATGCATGCCAGATATGAAGAGGCTGCAAAAAGCAAAAAGCAAAAAACTGTTACAAAAATTATTTTGCTGTCTGCTTTCTGCCCTTGGATAGACTGATAGGTAGTGAATAATCTATGGATCATCCCCCAAATAACACTTCTAAATAGTCAAGCTGTCAAAGATAGACAAAACTTTGGCCTAAAGACTTACTTCCATCATTTTGTACAAATACTCACTTCAGATTCTTCAGATATGGGTTTATAGAAATCTAGTAACGTATGAGATCCCAGACTTATTGTAGATACTACAGGATAAAATAATGGTCCATCTTCATGGGGCTGAAACAAACAATAGAACATGTATAGTATAAAATAATGGTCCATCTTCATGGGGCTGAAACAAACAATAGAACATGTATAGTATAAAATAATGGTCCATCTTCATGGGGCTGAAACAACGATAGAACATGTATAATATTAATATAACGGTCCATCTTCATGGGGCTGAAACAACGATAGAACATGTAAAATATAATATAATGGTCCATCTTCATGGGGCTGAAACAACGATAGAACATGTATAATATGATATAATGGTCCATCTTCATGGGGCTGAAACAACGATAGAACATGTATAGTATAAAATAATGGTCCATCTTCATGTAATTTAAAAAGAATTAACTGGTTAATAGTTGTAACACATAGCCTTATTTGCCTGATTTTTAAAAATTACACGAAGATAGTACGTCAGATGGAAATGTGCATGGAGAATTTTCTTCTCTCTGTCAGATATCATTCAGGGGAGATATTTGAACTTACAATTTTATAGATATAGTGTTCAATAGGAGACCTCCTCCTGAACACTTAATGGATTTTTATGAAACTTTACATGAAGGAAGTAAATGATATGAAGATGTGCATGAAGAATTTGTTTCTTCACTGTTGGATATCAGTCAGGGGAGATAATTATATCTTAACATTTCATATATACTGATAGTGTTCAATGGGAGACCTTGTAAATGTAACTCCTCCTAACCACCAAATAAATTGAGCAAAACTTTACATGAAGAAAGTACATCATATGGAGATGTGCATAAAATTTGTTTATTATGCTTGAATATCAATAAGGGGAGACAATTTTACTGAGACCTTTTGAATAGTAAACAATATGAGGCCATATAAGCACAACTTCTCCTTAACTGCTTAATGGAATTATTGGGCTTGATTATCATTCAGGAGAGATATATGGCCTTAAGGTTTTTTGGGGGGAATCAGAGTTTAATCTGATTCCTGGGGCATTCTTTTGTGACCTTGTTTTTCTCTCTCGATTATTCTACTCACCATAATGCCCTGGCCAGATTCATACTCATTGACTAATACATGATTGGGTAACTGCTCACCAAATATACCAAGTCTACCTATCTTCTCTATATAGGTTCTCAGCCACTGAAAATAGACATAAAAAAAAACTAAAATATAATATGTACCTTTTACCTAATTGTCTTAAGATCTTCAAAACAATGTTTGAACTGCAAAGTTGCACAATTTTACATTTATATTATCCTTATGATACCCATTCTGGGTATAATTCTTGAGCTCTCAGAAATTATTTTTTTCTTTTAACTTTTGGACAGGGCTGGCTAGAATTCATGAAAATTTGACTGGCTATATAGAAAAAAACAGGTAGAATTTCATCTTAAGGCTGGTAACTTTTTCAGCGAATTTCCTATCCTGCTTTGTGTAATATTTGTGTATTATAATTTCTTGACTTGATATTTTTTCTGTATGCTTATTAGAGTTGTTGCAAGTATATATTTGGGGGCTTTTGGATTATTTTTCCAATAAAACAAATTACAATACATTACCTGAGGTATTTGCTCTGTAACCATTCCCTTTGGATGAGGCAATCCACCTAATATAGAAATAAAAAAAACAAGTATTTGGTAAATATGAAGTAAATGAGTTACACAATTAAGTACTTCATGTACATGTATAATATAAAGATACATGCAAGATATTAAGAGATGTACTGAAATTTTTGTGACATGAAGGATGTAAGAAGCCAATACTGCAAAACTAAAACCATGTAGATGATATATATTACAATGTACTTCAATTACATGTTTGAGGGAACATGATAGACATCTTTCTCAATCATCATAATTAAATTTCTTTCCATGACTGTAAAAGTATTTTATTTAATAATTTATATTATTTTCAAATCATTTAATTATGGGAAGAACATAAAAAAACATTGACATTAGCATAAACACTCTCATACCTCATTATTAGGCTCATATAATGCACTACCCTGACAACAAACAAATGATAATGATTGATTGCTTGGCTTGTTTGGTCAAAGATCTAAAAACCTTACTTAGAATAATTTACATTCACAATATTACAACTGAATATATCTTCGTCATCCAATTCAATAGAGGGACAGGAGAGACATACGTAACATAGATATGTTATTATTATATTTTCGTAAATTCTAATAATTTGATTTGCCCTTTCCTTCATGACCTTACCTTTACCAAATTCACTAAATGTAAACAAAACTACTGTTTCCTTTTGATGAATAAATATTATGACAAGACCTCGAGGGGGGGGGGGGGGCACGTCTATACTTAATGGATAGGGAGGTACCGCTAAGATTTTGAAACCCCATCCTATTCATATATTTTGAATTTGAAAATAAGATACCTTATGATATATTTTTACTAGAAAAAGCACCCTTATCCCACAATTGATGCTGAGAACTTAAACTGAAGATGAAAATGTATATCATTGATTTATTTATAGCTATTCAAAGATGTTTAATAAATTAACATACACTTTTACACATGTATGAATTCATCTGTATTAGAAAAGCGAATTGAGAATTGCCTGGTCGGGCTTGTCATGTAAGTAGTAAGTAAATACTATTGACCTTATCTAATATTTGTCTTCCAGACCTTATCACATATTTTCAATTCAAAAAATGGTACCTATTCCAGCGGCATGTACTAGTACCTCCTATATAGGAAGTGTCCCCACCCCCAACTAATCCCCTGGGATTACAATTCAGGATATTTCCCTCTATTGTCTCCCCACCCTCAACTAATGCCCTGGGATTATAATTCAGAATGTTTCCCTATATTGTCTCCCCACCCCCAACTAATGCCCTGGGATTACAATTCAGGATATTTCCCTCTATTGTCTCCCCACCCCCAACTAATCCCCTGGGATTACAATTCAGGATATTTCCCTCTATTGTCTCCCCACCCCCAACTAATCCTGTGGGATTACAATTCAGGATGGTTCCCTCTATTGTCTCCCCACCCCCAACTAATCCCCTGGGATTACAATTCAGGATGGTTCCCTCTATTGTCTCCCCAACCCCAACTAATCCCCTGGGATTACAATTCAGGATGTTTCCCTCTATTGTCTCCCCACCCCCAACTAATCCCCTGGGATTACAATTCAGGATGTTTCCCTCTATTGTCTCCCCACCCCCAACTAATCCCCTGGGATTACAATTCAGGATGTTTCCCTCTATTGTCTCCCCAACCCCAACTAATCCCCTGGGATTACAATTCAGGATGTTTCCCTCTATTGTCTCCCCACCCCAACTAATCCCCTGGGATTACAATTCAGGATGTTTCCCTCTATTGTCTCCCCACCCCCAACTAATCCCCTGGGATTACAATTCAGGATGTTTCCCTCTATTGTCTCCCCAACCCCAACTAATCCCCTGGGATTACAATTCAGGATGTTTCCCTCTATTGTCTCCCCACCCCCAACTAATCCCCTGGGATTACAATTCAGGATGTTTCCCTCTATTGTCTCCCCACCCCCAACTAATCCCCTGGGATTACAATTCAGGATATTTCCCTCTATTGTCTCCCCACCCCCCAACTAATGCCCTGGGATTACAATTCAGGATGTTTCCCTCTATTGTCTCCCCACCCCCAGCTAATCCCCTGGGATTACAATTCAGGATATTTCCCTCTATTGTCTCCCCACCCCCAACTAATGCCCTGGGATTACAATTCAGGATGTTTCCCTCTATTGTCTCCCCACCCCCAACTAATCCCCTGGGATTACAATTCAGGATGTTTCCCTCTATTGTCTCCCCACCCCCAACTAATCCCCTGGGATTACAATTCAGGATATTTCCCTCTATTGTCTCCCCACCCCCAACTAATCCCCTGGGATTACAATTCAGGATATTTCCCTCTATTGTCTCCCCATCCCCAACTAATGCCCTGGGATTACAATTCAGGATGTTTCCCTCTATTGTCTCCCCACCCCCAACTAATGCCCTGGGATTACAATTCAGGATGTTTCCCTCTATTGTCTCCCCACCCCAACTAATCCCCTGGGATTACAATTCAGGATGTTTCCCTCTATTGTCTCCCCACCCCCAACTAATGCCCTGGGATTACAATTCAGGATGTTTCCCTCTATTGTCTCCCCACCCCCAACTAATCCCCTGGGATTACAATTCAGGATGTTTCCCTCTATTGTCTCCCCATCCCCAACTAATGCCCTGGGATTACAATTCAGGATATTTCCCTCTATTGTCTCCCCACCCCCAACTAATGCCCTGGGATTACAATTCAGGATGTTTCCCTCTATTGTCTCCCCACCCCCAACTAATCCCCTGGGATTACAATTCAGGATGTTTCCCTCTATTGTCTCCCCACCCCCCAACTAATGCCCTGGGATTACAATTCAGGATGTTTCCCTCTATTGTCTCCCCACCCCCAACTAATCCCCTGGGATTACAATTCAGGATATTTCCCTCTATTGTCTCCCCACCCCCCAACTAATGCACTTGGATTACAATTCAGGATGTTTCCCTCTATTGTCTCCCCACCCCCAACTAATCCCCTGGGATTACAATTCAGGATGTTTCCCTCTATTGTCTCCCCACCCCCAACTAATGCCCTGGGATTACAATTCAGGATATTTCCCTCTATTGTCTCCCCACCCCAACTAATCCCCTGGGATTACAATTCAGGATATTTCCCTCTATTGTCTCCCCACCCCCAACTAATCCCCTGGGATTACAATTCAGGATGTTTCCCTCTATTGTCTCCCCACCCCAAACTAATCCCCTGGGATTACAATTCAGGATGTTTCCCTCTATTGTCTCCCCACCCCCCAACTAATCCCCTGGGATTACAATTCAGGATATTTCCCTCTATTGTCTCCCCACCCCCAACTAATGCCCTGGGATTACAATTCAGGATATTTCCCTCTATTGTCTCCCCACCCCCAACGAATGCCCTGGGATTAAAATTCAGGATGTTTCCCTCTATTGTCTCCCCACCCCCAGCTAATCCCCTGGGATTACAATTCAGGATATTTCCCTCTATTGTCTCCCCACCCCCAACTAATCCCCTGGGATTACAATTCAGGATGTTTCCCTCTATTGTCTCCCCACCCCCAACTAATCCCCTGGGATTACAATTCAGGATGTTTCCCTCTATTGTCTCCCCACCCCCAACTAATCCCCTGGGATTACAATTCAGGATATTTCCCTCTATTGTCTCCCCACCCCCAACTAATCCCCTGGGATTACAATTCAGGATGTTTCCCTCTATTGTCTCCCCACCCCCAACTAATGCCCTGGGATTACAATTCAGGATATTTCCCTCTATTGTCTCCCCACCCCCAACTAATCCCCTGGGATTACAATTCAGGATGTTTCCCTCTATTGTCTCCCCACCCCCAACTAATGCCCTGGGATTACAATTCAGGATATTTCCCTCTATTGTCTCCCCACCCCCAACTAATGCCCTGGGATTAAAATTCAGGATGTTTCCCTCTATTGTCTCCCCACCCCCAGCTAATCCCCTGGGATTACAATTCAGGATATTTCCCTCTATTGTCTCCCCACCCCCAACTAATGCCCTGGGATTACAATTCAGGATGTTTCCCTCTATTGTCTCCCCACCCCCAACTAATCCCCTGGGATTACAATTCAGGATGTTTCCCTCTATTGTCTCCCCACCCCCAACTAATCCCCTGGGATTACAATTCAGGATATTTCCCTCTATTGTCTCCCCACCCCCAACTAATCCCCTGGGATTACAATTCAGGATGTTTCCCTCTATTGTCTCCCCACCCTACAAATAATCCCCTGGGATTACAATTCAGGATGTTTCCCTCTATTGTCTCCCCACCCCAACTAATCCCCTGGGATTACAATTCAGGATATTTCCCTCTATTTTCTCCCCACCCCCAACTAATCCCCTGGGATTACAATTCAGGATATTTCCCTCTATTGTCTCCCCATCCCCAACTAATGCCCTGGGATTACAATTCAGGATATTTCCCTCTATTGTCTCCCCACCCCCCAACTAATGCCCTGGGATTACAATTCAGGATGTTTCCCTCTATTGTCTCCCCACCCCCAACTAATCCCCTGGGATTACAATTCAGGATATTTCCCTCTATTGTCTCCCCACCCCCCAACTAATGCCCTGGGATTACAATTCAGGATGTTTCCCTCTATTGTCTCCCCACCCCAACTAATCCCCTGGGATTACAATTCAGGATGTTTCCCTCTATTGTCTCCCCACCCCCAACTAATCCCCTGGGATTACAATTCAGGATGTTTCCCTCTATTGTCTCCCCACCCCCAACTAATCCCCTGGGATTACAATTCAGGATGTTTCCCTCTATTGTCTCCCCACCCCCAACTAATCCCCTGGGATTACAATTCAGGATGTTTCCCTCTATTGTCTCCCCACCCCCCAACTAATCCCCTGGGATTACAATTCAGGATATTTCCCTCTATTGTCTCCCCACCCCAACTAATCCCCTGGGATTACAATTCAGGATGTTTCCCTCTATTGTCTCCCCACCCCCAACTAATCCCCTGGGATTACAATTCAGGATGTTTCCCTCTATTGTCTCCCCACCCCCAACTAATCCCCTGGGATTACAATTCAGGATGTTTCCCTCTATTGTCTCCCCACCCCAACTAATCCCCTGGGATTACAATTCAGGATGTTTCCCTCTATTGTCTCCCCACCCCCAACTAATCCCCTGGGATTACAATTCAGGATGTTTCCCTCCATTGTCTACCTATCCCCAACTAATGCCCTGGGATTACAATTCAGGATGTTTCCCTCTATTGTCTCCCCACCCCCAACTAATCCCCTGGGATTACAATTCAGGATGTTTCCCTCTATTGTCTCCCCACCCCCAGCTAATCCCCTGGGATTACAATTCAGGATATTTCCCTCTATTGTCTCCCCACCCCCAACTAATGCCCTGGGATTACAATTCAGGATGTTTCCCTCTATTGTCTCCCCACCCCCAACTAATCCCCTGGGATTACAATTCAGGATGTTTCCCTCTATTGTCTCCCCACCCCCAACTAATCCCCTGGGATTACAATTCAGGATATTTCCCTCTATTGTCTCCCCACCCCCAACTAATCCCCTGGGATTACAATTCAGGATATTTCCCTCTATTGTCTCCCCACCCCCCAAATAATCCCCTGGGATTACAATTCAGGATGTTTCCCTCTATTGTCTCCCCACCCCAACTAATCCCCTGGGATTACAATTCAGGATATTTCCCTCTATTGTCTCCCCACCCCCAACTAATCCCCTGGGATTACAATTCAGGATATTTCCCTCTATTGTCTCCCCATCCCCAACTAATGCCCTGGGATTACAATTCAGGATGTTTCCCTCTATTGTCTCCCCACCCCCCAACTAATGCCCTGGGATTACAATTCAGGATGTTTCCCTCTATTGTCTCCCCACCCCCAACTAATCCCCTGGGATTACAATTCAGGATGTTTCCCTCTATTGTCTCCCCACCCCCCAACTAATGCCCTGGGATTACAATTCAGGATGTTTCCCTCTATTGTCTCCCCACCCCCAACTAATGCCCTGGGATTACAATTCAGGATATTTCCCTCTATTGTCTCCCCACCCCCAACTAATGCCCTGGGATTACAATTCAGGATGTTTCCCTCTATTGTCTCCCCACCCCCAACTAATCCCCTGGGATTACAATTCAGGATATTTCCCTCTATTGTCTCCCCACCCCCCAACTAATGCCCTGGGATTACAATTCAGGATGTTTCCCTCTATTGTCTCCCCACCCCCAACTAATCCCCTGGGATTACAATTCAGGATGTTTCCCTCTAGTGTCTCCCCACCCCCAACTAATCCCCTGGGATTACAATTCAGGATGTTTCCCTCTATTGTCTCCCCACCCCCAACTAATCCCCTGGGATTACAATTCAGGATGTTTCCTTCTATTGTCTCCCCACCCCCAACTAATCCCCTGGGATTACAATTCAGGATGTTTCCCTCTATTGTCTCCCCACCCCCAACTAATGCCCTGGGATTACAATTCAGGATGTTTCCCTCTATTGTCTCCCCACCCCCAGCTAATCCCCTGGGATTACAATTCAGGATATTTCCCTCTATTGTCTCCCCACCCCCAACTAATGCCCTGGGATTACAATTCAGGATGTTTCCCTCTATTGTCTCCCCACCCCCAACTAATCCCCTGGGATTACAATTCAGGATGTTTCCCTCTATTGTCTCCCCACCCCCAACTAATCCCCTGGGATTACAATTCAGGATATTTCCCTCTATTGTCTCCCCACCCCCAACTAATCCCCTGGGATTACAATTCAGGATATTTCCCTCTATTGTCTCCCCACCCCCCAAATAATCCCCTGGGATTACAATTCAGGATGTTTCCCTCTATTGTCTCCCCACCCCAACTAATCCCCTGGGATTACAATTCAGGATATTTCCCTCTATTGTCTCCCCACCCCCAACTAATCCCCTGGGATTACAATTCAGGATATTTCCCTCTATTGTCTCCCCATCCCCAACTAATGCCCTGGGATTACAATTCAGGATATTTCCCTCTATTGTCTCCCCACCCCCCAACTAATGCCCTGGGATTACAATTCAGGATGTTTCCCTCTATTGTCTCCCCACCCCCAACTAATCCCCTGGGATTACAATTCAGGATATTTCCCTCTATTGTCTCCCCACCCCCCAACTAATGCCCTGGGATTACAATTCAGGATGTTTCCCTCTATTGTCTCCCCACCCCAACTAATCCCCTGGGATTACAATTCAGGATGTTTCCCTCTATTGTCTCCCCACCCCCAACTAATCCCCTGGGATTACAATTCAGGATGTTTCCCTCTATTGTCTCCCCACCCCCAACTAATCCCCTGGGATTACAATTCAGGATGTTTCCCTCTATTGTCTCCCCACCCCCCAACTAATGCCCTGGGATTACAATTCAGGATATTTCCCTCTATTGTCTCCCCACCCCAACTAATCCCCTGGGATTACAATTCAGGATGTTTCCCTCTATTGTCTCCCCACCCCCAACTAATGCCCTGGGATTACAATTCAGGATGTTTCCCTCTATTGTCTCCCCACCCCCAACTAATCCCCTGGGATTACAATTCAGGATGTTTCCCTCTATTGTCTCCCCACCCCAACTAATCCCCTGGGATTACAATTCAGGATGTTTCCCTCTATTGTCTACCTATCCCCAACTAATGCCCTGGGATTACAATTCAGGATGTTTCCCTCTATTGTCTCCCCACCCCCAACTAATGCCCTGGGATTACAATTCAGGATGTTTCCCTCTATTGTCTACCTATCCCCAACTAATGCCCTGGGATTACAATTCAGGATGTTTCCCTCTATTGTCTCCCCACCCCCAACTAATGCCCTGGGATTACAATTCAGGATATTTCCCTCTATTGTCTCCCCATCCCCAACTAATGCCCTGGGATTACAATTCAGGATGTTTCCCTCTATTGTCTCCCCACCCCCAACTAATGCCCTGGGATTACAATTCAGGATGTTTCCCTCTATTGTCTCCCCACCCCCAACTAATCCCCTTGGATTACAATTCAGGATGTTTCCCTCTATTGTCTCCCCACCCCCCAACTAATCCCCTGGGATTACAATTCAGGATGTTTCCCTCTATTGTCTCCCCACCCCCAACTAATCCCCTGGGATTACAATTCAGGATATTTCCCTCTATTGTCTCCCCACCCCCAACTAATGCCCTGGGATTACAATTCAGGATGTTTCCCTCTATTGTCTCCCCACCCCCAACTAATCCCCTGGGATTACAATTCAGGATATTTCCCTCTATTGTCTCCCCACCCCCAACTAATCCCCTGGGATTACAATTCAGGATGTTTCCCTCTATTGTCGGCAACACTTTTCTAATTGTTAACTCGGTTCTGATTACTTAAAACTTAATAACATGTTTGTTCCCCAACAAATAATAATCTTTAGAATTTACCCCAGTTCTGTAGCCTTCTGTTTGATAACTGTGTCCATTTGGGTTTTGGTGCTGCATAGACACAATTTATAAGTTTTTCTTCTTCTTCTTTGTTGATAAATTCAGGAAAATAATAAATAGTTGGAGGAATCTGAAAAAGAAGATGTATTATTTAATCATGGTAATATTGCATGCTTTCATAAATCTCATTATATGTAATGCTTGAGCCTTTAATTTCCTAAATTCCTAGTCCCCTCCCTCTCCCCATAAAAAGATGGATACTTTCTGAAAAAAATTATCATCAAAATGTTGATGCAATTGCATTTTTTTAATGTTATGATTCATCAGAAATACAAAGTACAAACATTTGATAATGCCCTTCTTATTCTACAATTAAGTTTTTATGAAAAATTTATTGGTAAATATAGATACATATTTTCCATATCTTTGTCTATATTATAAAGTCCCATATAATTCCAATATTTTCATTTAAGGTTGAGATATCAGCAAAAAGCATAATGTGAGCAAAGGAATTATATGAGACCTAACATGCCTAATGTGGAAAATACAGAAAATATGGTTTTAATAATTGTGTAAAGATTATTTTTTAAAAAACTCATTTAAATTTGACAATTTTGAACAAATTAATGGGAAAAATGAAAATATATTTTTTTAATATGAGAAAATCCTAGAAATGCTAGATGGAGCTTGGTAGTAAAATGTACGGTGATTTATATCAATCTTTCCACTGTCATGACTGTCACTTCAAACCATTATATTTGTAGCTTTTAGTTCTTAAATATGTAAGAAATGACCATCTATTGTAAATGTGTTTCACTAATAAATTATGTCTTATGTCTTATATATTTTAGGTCGACCCAGCACCTTGTAAGAAAAAGTAGTAATTTTTCAATAGCTTTGATTCTTCAGCTTATTGTGGTCCTTATGGTTTTTTTATTTTTATTTGGCAGACAATCTTTAATGGAGCAGTGAGACACGAAACGTTTTTGGTATCAAGAAGCTTTGGTGCCTGGTCACTTCGGTACTGGCTTGGACATTTCGGTACTTGGTACTGGACAGTTGGTTCTATAGGTATTGGTCACTTCAGTACCAATCATGCAATAAATTGTAAATAGCAGCATTGGATAGTAATTTTTACTTAATATGTATTAAATTTACGTTTTTAATTGGTATTTTAGGTTCATAAATGGTAAAATTGAAAAATGTGGATGTAAACAAAAAATGTATGACCATGTATGATGGAGGTGAAATTATATATTTGTATATATTTTGTATACCAGTCATGCACGTTAGGTGAAACTAGTTTTCAAACTAAATTTGATCATGTAAATGTTTTTTATTGATCAGTTGTTAATAGAAAAAAATAATAATTCTGGTAACTAATGAATAGATTTTAATTGGTGGATGACCACTTCTTTATTGTTCATAGTCATGAAGATCTCTTTTTGTCATCGTAAAATTAGTTCCTTTTGGGCAATAGTTTCCCTTTTTGGTATTTTTTCTACAGAATTTTGATAAGTTTTAAATTTCAGAAATGTGTTTTTAGCAGATAACATTTTAGATTTCATCAAACATGTCAAATGATTGTAATTAGACTAAATGGTCGAATGGCTTTGCTAATTGTGACCTCTATCATATGGCTTCTGATTGAGAAATAAAATTATAATTGATTAATGGTCTAATTAATTGCATAATTCGATTAAAGGACTAATATTATAAGAAATTGATTGATTGTGTCTGAATTTATTTCAGAAGCAAGACATCTTTATTATAGATAACCAAATCTTTTTTTTTATATTGAATGAAAACACAAGAATTGTTTAATAGAACCCATCAATCCCATAACAGCACTATAACAATACAAGATTATTATCATTTATGCCCTAAATATTTTATGCTATATCTAAAACTTAAAAGTAATTAAGCCGACAACCAGCTCCCACTTAGTAACAAAACTTATGTAGTTCATTTTATGACTAAAAATATCATTTATTTATAAAAATAATGAAATGAAAAGTATCGAATAAGGAAGCAAATAGTGCAGAGTACCGAAATGTCTTATATAATATAATCCGTAACGAAGTGACTAGGATTCACATTTTTAACAGGTTAGGTACAAGTGCAAAACGAGCTAGGTAGATCAATTGAGCTATGTAAGCTCGATCGAGCTTAAAATATTTATCTCCCTTTGCTGTTTTTGACTAAACATTGCATAACTTTTTTCAATCATCCCTGTGCATCATGAAATTGTAGATTCTCTTTTCAAAGATACTGTTTGTCAACATGCAACCATAATTTTTCATTTCTACCGTGGAAATTATTTTTGTAAAATTATAATTTGAATTTTTGCATATAAGTTCAACGCAATTTGGTTTTTGAAAAGTCGACGGTAAAACATTGATATTTTGATGTTTCTTTGTCCTGGTATGTTAACTTAAAGTTAATAGAAAGTTTCATCTTGCACTGACCCAAATTAAATTGGATAAAGATCTTTTTGTCAAAAACAGCAAAGGGAGATAATAATTTAAAGCTCGATCGAGCTTACCTAGCTCGTTTGATCTACCTAGCTCGTTTTGCACTTGTACCTAACCTGTTTAAATCATTTTTTATGTACATTTTTTGCACAAAAATCATAATTTTTGTCAATTAAAGGGAGAAGTACTAATGGTATTCCCTTCTTTTGATCTGCACCTGATGGAATTTTGCTAAAAACCTTAGAATGACCAAGGAATTTAATATTATTCTATATAGGCACAGAGAAAATCATTAAATTCATACATGTACATGTATCATCATGATCATGGCCTTTTTTACTAGTGCAAAACTCATAATCAACTATTTGCTTTTCATGTCTAAAAATGTTACACTTAAATACAACGACAAATTCATTGTACTTATTAACCTAGTTTAGTATTAAATTGATTGTGAACATTAAACAGTCAGCATACATTTTGAACACAACTTTTTGTTTCCATTCCAGCTCTGGTTAAAATATTAGTTTTGTTCATATCTATTGGAAATTTTGATTGGACCAAATTCGTCGATCGGCCAATCAAAGCAGATTTTACAAATAAAAATTTGAGGTCTTTTGTTGCAAAATGTGAAAAAAAAAAGAAAATGTGGAAAAAAAAGTATACCCCTTAGTTTAAGCGGTTGCAAATAGACTTTTTATATTCAAAGGTAAAATATGAATGACCAAATATTCATTATTACGGTCTAGAGTTTGTCACAACAAATGTTTATGATTCAACTTCATTCCTGACAAAATCCATTTTTGAGTTGCCACCACCCAAGGTTTATTACTGTAATATATAGTCTTTAATTTCATTTTATTTAAGAATGTATGTTCATGTATTAATGTGTTAATATGATAATAGGTGCAACCTAAAATGGGAAAAAAAAAGAAAATGTGGAAAAAAAAGTATACCCCCTGAGACAATAATTAAAGAGATATGTCTCCACGATAAATCCAAAATAACAGTGTCTCCGCGCTAATTTGTAAATTCAGATTCGGTTTGTTGAAATAGGCACTTGCATTACAAGCGAGTAAACTTTTTCATAATAAATCGTACATATGAAATATATACATCGTTGGAAAGAGTAGATTTTGCTGCTTTGTTAAGACTACTTTTCTTTTCATTCTTATCACGCATTTTTCCAAAGGAACAGTTTAAAGTCAATCGTACATTTTTATCCAAATTCAAACTAAGAAATAGACCTCTTGGAAATCTTATAAATTTCATATCAAATCTTACCTTATAGTATCTTATTTAGTACTGTTAAATAGCAAAATGATTTGAGAATATTCAGGTGAAATTTGAAGGTAATTTGATAAATTCAGATCAACTAATTAACAGTTTGAAATTGATCAATTTCCTGTTTTAACAGGACGCCCGCTGGTCGATAACTCTCGATAAGCAGTCAGGGAGATCATCAAAATAAGTTATAATTTTTATAACTGATTTAGGTTATCTGAATTTAAAAAGATAACCATTTTCAGTTACTTTTGTTAAATTGATCACTTTAAAACCTACAAATTTTCATATTTAGTGTATTTTCCCCCACTAGGCTTAATTTTTTCTGCATGAATTGAACTTTAAACTGTGTAGTTCAGCTATGAGTTTGAAATTGCAAGCATATCTTATTGGTACGCAAGCCTCTCAAAGATGATGCCCATGGGAAATTAAAATGTCATTATCACAGCACCAGTGCTTAAATAAAGATTTCCAATAAATAAACCTTGTAAAGTCATTGATAATCTATCAATTAAGATCAAAACTTTAGATTTAAGATAAGAATTAAAAGACAATTTTACACTTTTGTAAAATCAGTCATTTTAAGCAAGAAAATAGAAAAATAACTGAAACTGGTTACATTATTAAAAAAATCAAGGGAAGTAACTCAAATTTGACTAAAAAAGTATAAATAAGTAACCTAGAATGGTTATAAAAAAATCATAACTGTTTTTGATGATCTCCCTGACTGATAAGGAAATTTGTTTATTGTGACAAATATTAGTCTTTTCGCGTGATGTTTGATTTTTTATTTATCACCATCCTTCAGATTTTATTAAATTACAAACAAAATAATAAATAAAACGCTTCGAAAATAATATCAAACAATGTAGGAGAAATTCAGCTATCTAAAGATTCTTTTATATTTAAAAATACTGTAGAAACACCAGAGTTTAATCGAGATGATCCGAGATCTTCACAAGCACGACACTGTTATTTTCATCCATTTCATATGTTTAATAGGATGATTCGATTCTCTTCGATATGGTTTTCTCAGATACCCCTTAGTTTAAGCGGTTGCAAATAGACTTTTTATATTCAAAGGTAAAATATGAATGACCAAATATTCATTATTACGGTCTAGAGTTTGTCACAACAAATGTTTATGATTCAACTTCATTCCTGACAAAATCCATTTTTGAGTTGCCACCACCCAAGGTTTATTACTGTAATATATAGTCTTTAATTTCATTTTATTTAAGAATGTATGTTCATGTATTAATGTGTTAATATGATAATAGGTGCAACCTAAAATGGGAAAAAAAAAGAAAATGTGGAAAAAAAAGTATACCCCCTGAGACAATAATTAAAGAGATATGTCTCCACGATAAATCCAAAATAACAGTGTCTCCGCGCTAATTTGTAAATTCAGATTCGGTTTGTTGAAATAGGCACTTGCATTACAAGCGAGTAAACTTTTTCATAATAAATCGTACATATGAAATATATACATCGTTGGAAAGAGTAGATTTTGCTGCTTTGTTAAGACTACTTTTCTTTTCATTCTTATCACGCATTTTTCCAAAGGAACAGTTTAAAGTCAATCGTACATTTTTATCCAAATTCAAACTAAAAAATAGACCTCTTGGAAATCTTATAAATTTCATATCAAATCTTACCTTATAGTATCTTATTTAGTACTGTTAAATAGCAAAATGATTTGAGAATATTCAGGTGAAATTTGAAGGTAATTTGATAAATTCAGATCAACTAATTAACAGTTTGAAATTGATCAATTTCCTGTTTTAACAGGACGCCCGCTGGTCGATAACTCTCGATAAGGAAATTTGTTTATTGTGACAAATATTAGTCTTTTCGCGTGATGTTTGATTTTTTATTTATCACCATCCTTCAGATTTTATTAAATTACAAACAAAATAATAAATAAAACGCTTCGAAAATAATATCAAACAATGTAGGAGAAATTCAGCTATCTAAAGATTCTTTTATATTTAAAAATACTGTAGAAACACCAGAGTTTAATCGAGATGATCCGAGATCTTCACAAGCACGACACTGTTATTTTCATCCATTTCATATGTTTAATAGGATGATTCGATTCTCTTCGATATGGTTTTCTCAGATACCCCTTAGTTTAAGCGGTTGCAAATAGACTTTTTATATTCAAAGGTAAAATATGAATGACCAAATATTCATTATTACGGTCTAGAGTTTGTCACAACAAATGTTTATGATTCAACTTCATTCCTGACAAAATCCATTTTTGAGTTGCCACCACCCAAGGTTTATTACTGTAATATATAGTCTTTAATTTCATTTTATTTAAGAATGTATGTTCATGTATTAATGTGTTAATATGATAATAGGTGCAACCTAAAATGGGACGCAGTTTTAGAATATTGTTGTCAAAAAAGTCATTTATCAATAACTAATAATTACAAATATCGAATTATTTGTGCAAATTACCAATATTTGTAGTATTCTAAAATAGTGTCAAAATATAATAGGATGACGTTGACGGGACGAAATAACCTTCTTTTGGTGTTACGTAATCCATGACGTCATTTCCCGGTCAGAGTATTTTGCGCTCCAGCAGAAGTAAACAAAGCAACCTTTTTTCTGCCAGGTTTGGGGTGATTTTCTGTATACCAATATATCTTTTTAGAAGTATTGTGTGGAGAAGATCGATATAAAAACCTGGCAGAAAATGACGACTTGTTTCAATCAGGATTTTGAAAAAAAAACACCTGGAACATGCACATGCACAGGATTGATAATGATTAGAAAATCTCCATGATCAGCTAAGCCTTAGGTAAGACCTTCTTTTTTACTATTCAGTGTTGTAAAGCCTTATATTTAATTTTTATTGTCTTTAAAAACGCCATAGGTTGGTTGAATTACTGGTAAATATAATCACGATTGTTCCTATAAAGCACCTGTTTACAATGACCACTCTCGCGAGAGCTTGGCAAGATCATTTCATCTCTTTGACAACGAGAGTTTCCTTGAAAAATATATTTAGAGAGTTAGTTTTGACTTTCCATCCGTATACTCCTGTCTATTTAAAAAAGAAATTTAACTGTGGTTATTAAATCTGTCAATTTTAAAATTTATTCCAAAAAAAGCATCGAATTTCTGGCCCCATAGAAATTCGTGCCTAGTGCGCTTGCGCGCACTTGGCACATCCGGTTTGGAAAAAAAACCAAACCATTAGTTTTGGGAAGTTTCTACATATGTGGGACTGCGTCCCATATAACCGTTTATTGTAAATGTGTTTTGACAATAAATAATTCTAATTCTAATTCCAAGGCCGTAAATTACATAGAGGCAGAGGAGGCAGCTGACTACCTCCTCAGTTTTCCAAAAAAATAAAAAACAAAAAAAAAAAAACCAAAAAAAAAACACTATAAAAAATGAAAATGGAAGATGGTTTCATGTCTCTACTTCATGTTTGAACCAGTCTTTCAATAAAATCGGGTTGATTGGTCTATTCTAATATTAATAAATAAAACTGAAAAAGCTTTCATTCCTAGATATAAGGTCTCATATAATAGCAGAAAGCTGTAGATGATTGTTGGTGAAAATGTTGGTTAAACGTTAAGGAGGTTTTACCGTGAAACCTTTCATAAGTGATAAGATTTTGGGCTCTGTCTTTTTTCCCCTAGATAATAATTCTGGTCAAATTGGTAATTTCTCTCCCAGTCTACCAGCATGACCTCCCTCTCAAGTTAATAAATGAATGACCATATAGTTTAAGTGTTAAAGTGGCGACTGGTAGATAAAAAAAAATTTCTATATCTTCATACAATATCGTAGTTTCGGATACTGTAAAAAAAACTGTCAGATTGTCACTGCCGCACTCCTTTGTCAGTCTATTTCTTCAACTGACTGTTGGTTGTAGATTCAGTTTCTGTTTTATTCTGATGTCATGACGTGTCTGCGAATTTTTGCTATGTTGTATTAAGATGGTCGATTTAAAATCACAACAGTCTTCTTTCATGTTTGTCAGTCTATTCATTTCAGATGTTTAAAAGGGCAATGAAAAACTGTCCATAGTCCAATATGTAAACAAGCTCTAGATGACTGACCTTAGCACCACCGGATAGTGGGTCTTGTTTTGAACAGCTAAGTTTCTAGTTTCCTTCTCATTTGTATATTTAAAATAATGCAAGCTCGATGTTAATGATTTTGCAATTAAAACTTATGAAAAGTGTATAAAGTGGATAGCATTCAGCGCCTTTTCGTTTATCTTTTTTATAACTACTATCTAATATTGCAAGAAAACTGGATTTGTTTTATTGAAAAGTCTATAGCTTCTGGGGGCCTAGGCGGCCCCCAGACCCCCTCCTTCTGGTATTGCCTCCTCTTTCATCGGAGGCAATTTACGGCCTTGAATTCTAATGAAATGTTTGGTGTCTGGAGATATCGGCCCATCACGTAATCGGTCCATAACGAAATTGGCCCATAAATAAATAGTTGTAATATATTTTGGATTAAGTTAAAAATACCTACAATAGAGAAAATGAATAGATAGTGTTGCATTCTTCCACAGGCGTTTGGGTCCAGGATTTTATTTTATTATAAATAACGTGTATGTAAAAATTTTCATTTCGTCTATATACTGGAAATAGTATATAGACGAGATGAAATTTTTTATATACACGTTATTTATAATAAAATAAAATCCTGGACCCAAAAGCCTGTGCATTCTTCACTAAGGATGATGTCATGATTAGAGGCATATTGAATCTATGACGGTTGTGAACTTGGGGTTTTTAAAAATTACACAGGCGTTTGGGTCCAGGATTTTATTGTATTATAAATAACGTGTATATAAAAATTTTCATCTCGTCTATAGTAATATTGGTTGATGAGAATAAAGTTATATATACATTAAGAAGACTTTAAGAAAAGAGTTTCTATACCATTTCATTCTTGTGATGATCGTATTAGTTAAAAGGCTGAGAAAATTAAAACTAAATTGGTTTATTTATCTCAGCTCTAATCATATGTAATCCAATTAGGTTACTCTTTTATTATCCAAGCTAAGGACGTGTGTGAGAGTTGTAAAAACAAGATTTATGATCTAATTAAAATGAAAAGCAATAATTGAATAAACAATATTGTTTTTAATTTTCTTTAATGAGTGTTTTTGTTTTTCTATTGAACAATCATTAAATTCTATACTCCATAACATTGGGATTATCCGCTTATTACTTTTAGTGCAAACAAATAATTTGATCCGATTTGTTGTTTTAAGGATCAAGCTGAACTTATTACCAAAAAAAAAGAGAAGGCATTTTGAGAAAAATTAAAAGAACGCAAGAAAATATGTTTGATCTTACACCCGACCGATTTGGTAATGATATGACCATGTGAATAAAATGTACTTAATATCTGGTAGTTTATTTTCTATTTCACTAAAGTTTTACTATTTTGTTTCAATCAATGACCTCCTTCTACTTAATGTTGTCCAAAACAGTGGTGATAATTTTTCAAAAAATGACAAGAATAAAAAAAAAATCTTGAATATAAAACAAAACTTAAAAAAAAACTTAACATCCCAAGCAAAGAGATTTTGTTGAAAGAAGAGAAAAGCAACAATTAAATAAATTAAAAAAAATAATAAAAAAAATAATAAAGTTTATATGTGTATGTAATAAGGACAATTACATGATTTATACAAAAAGTTTGTCAAAAATTACTCGCTTTTACTGTTTTAAGTTGACGTCAAGAAAAAAAAGGCATTCTTTTCCTGTTTATTCAACCAAAAATTTGATCCTGTAACAAAACAATATAAAAACTCCAAATTTATAAATCTACATGAATATTAATAGCGAGCACAGCTCGCAAGCGGGGAGCTCTACGGTATTTGTTCCCCCGATAAATTTTCCTAATGCTGATATTGATTTTTCATGGTCCGGAAAGGCTCTCAAATTTTACAGGAACGGAGTGAATTTGAAAATAATTACCCATTTTGCTAGTCGCACATTCCAAAAATTATCTATGTAATAATGTATAAAGAAAAAATATTCTGATGACGATGAGTTGCTACAATTTTTTATAGTAACCAAATTTAATCGATTTTTCTTGCTTTTCTATTTAACGTTCAATCGCCCCAAGCATTTCGTCCCAAATTGAACGTTCTAGAAAATGAACCAAAACAAAAATAACTACTTATTTGACTGCATCGATTCGAAATAAAATCTTTTTCATTCGTTCATTAAACAATGTTAACAATAGCACTAAACATGTTAACATTACATTTATTTTACAGAATCATGCTGTGCTCGCAGTTAGGCAATGCCTTTTTCATATTATAATATGGACAGATAATAGCAATGGGCCGATAATGTGTATGCCGATTTCGTAATGTGCCGAAATCTGGTATGGGCTGATAAGTCAGGGATTCGAAATGTTTGAAGGTGATCAAGTTCAGCCACAGGGACTTGCTCCCATCTGATCTATCAATACTTTTTTAGAGTCCATGTGTCATATGAAAAAAAAAACACAGGTGAAATTCTACCTTCACTACCCTTTTTGTTTCAATACAATTTTTTCTCAATGTGGCAGGTGACACTCTCGAAGATACAAAAAATGTACAATCTATCATTGAATATTTCACAAGCTATAAAAATGTAAATATGTCTATATTGCTGACTGACTGATGGGTTTTTATAGTCGTGATTATAGAGGAATGCCCCTCTGCAGCGACTATTAGACACTATATGTGCTAAGGATTGTCTAGCCCATGGCACACAACGGCCAGTGTTAGCTGCTCCAGAGTATCCTTTGTTGTCGCTAGAGCAGGGCCCGTCTTCAAACACAAGGAGGTACTGGTCAGAATTCTGGAAGACTTGTCTATATTGCAATGAATTGAAACAATTTACATGTATATTCGAAAATAAAACTAACGAAGTTAGCTTTTCTTGTACAATGTAGGTCACTATGCTCTTATTTACATATATGAAGTTATTATGAATGATAAAATGTAAAAAAGACACTGTAAATTCAGGAAAACCAGTGGGCTAAACCAGACGTTGAAGGAAAATATATAGCTTGTACATGTTGTAGTTTTACAAAATATTGACATTTCTACCATTTATGCTCCCTAGAGCATATTCAATCATTCATCTCACACCTTTGGCTATATATTATTATTTGTTTCATGGATGATTTTCCTTTCCATGACACCCAAATCGATCATGTCTATCTTCATTCATTGCATCTCTGTCTCAAAATCAGGCTTTCTTTGAGTAATTTTGTAAAATTGGACAATCACATGGACATAAAAAAGAATATACTATATATTTGAAATTTTTGAATATTCGGATTTCTTCATATCTGACTGGTTGTCAGAAGTACTTTTGTATATATCAAAGTCCTGCTTATGATAGAAGCTAATGAGATGTGAAATAAGTGTACATGACTGGCTTTCATTCGGTTTTATGTATTTTCAACACTGTTTCAAATTGTGGATTTCCTATGTTTGAGTTCTAGTGCTACTAATGAGGAATAATATTCCGAAATGGCCATACAACTCATAAAAATTAGAGTTGGTGTTTACATATGTGTAATAGTCTCATATGCATTTACTCCATATTTACCAATGTTGTGTAAAACATACATGTAAATAAAAAAACATCATAAAATTCATTCAGGATTTCCTTGAGTTTGGAGACTTTTTCTTGATCTAATGCTTTTCATGTCCATGCAATTGTCCAATTTTTCAAAATTATCAGAAAAGTAGGCTATCAAAAGAAGAATAAACAATCAATGTCATGAAAAAATTGATACTCTTGTGTATATTTGGACTTGCTCCCAATGGAATTTTTATAGAAAGTCACAGATTTTTCACAAGCCAGGAAGGTCACTTAAAACTCTATCCAAAATTTTTGGATAGAGTTTTAAGTGACCTTCCTGGCTTGGTAGAGTTGTATTGTAAGCTATACTAGAAGAAAAAATATTTATGTTTAAATGTATTCTTTTTTTTTTGTATAGATGGTTAGAATAGGACCAGAGTCTTCCAAAAGACTTCCCAGACACCTGAGAAATGAAGACATTCCTACCCATACCTTTACTCCTCCTACTTATCAGGTTAGTCATAGAGAAGTACTTTAGTGCAGCTCCGGTTCCATTTGTTGTTGGTTGTTATTAGAAAGAAATCGATATAATACCAAAGTCCAGCTTATGATAGGAGCTAATGAGATGTGAAATAAGTGTACATGACACAACCTACAATATAAGCAACAATTTCAAAAATCTGCAATAGAAAACAGCTAGCAGCCTTTAATGTGACCAGTGGTTGCTGCTTGCCGTTTTGCAATTGGTCCTAGATTAAAAGTTCAATCCACATGATTCAAACCAATCATAAAATCTCAAAGAAAGACCCCCTTCTTAACATAAAGTCAACGAGTACAAACGTCGATCAGCTTTCAGTCTGCACTGTTAGCCACTAGTCTGATTCCCCTGACTAGTAAAAATTTGTTTGGACTAGTGAAAAATAGCCAAGATTTTATATAGACATTTAAGGAAAAATCTTTAAGACTTGTTGTCGGACTAGTTGTTGAAAAAGTTTTTGGTGCAGACTGAGCTTTTATAAAACACTGTTATACTCTAGACTTGAGACAACAAATGAAATCAATGACACAAACATCCAGCAGCACAAACTCTGACTAAAACAAGACTTAACCTGGACGCTTCCATCCCCTGTGTTTATGTTTATATTGCCAAGCATTTATGAAATACATGTTACAAGGCATCTTGAATTCTAGGGCGATTTGGAATTCCATATCCTAGGACAAAGTGGAATTCCAAATTGCACTGGATTTTTTTCCAAGGTGATTTGGAATTCATCTTTCTCTTAGGAGAAGTCCAATATCCCATATCATACCAACACAATTCCGTAGCATCCTTCAATCTTATAAATGAAAAAAAATGAAATTTAGAAATAAATGATGATTTTCTGATATTTGAAATTGAATGGTTGTTTTAATAAATTGATATGAAATTACATGTAAACTATCAAACTTAAGAGATTGAATGGAAGTTAACAATATCCCATATTCAAACATGCAATAAATACAAATTTTCAGGATATTTTCAAAAAAAAATCCTGTTGATATTAAATTGTTCACCAAATTAATTTGCATCTCATGTCTAAATATGGGACATAAATAAGTTAGAGAATACACACATTATACATTAAGATTCTCTCTTTTATTTAGGGCTGTTCCAGAATTAATCGTGTGGGGGTGGGAGGGGTGGGAGGAATTTCTATTACATATATGGTGGGTGTTTTAGAAATATTTTGTGAAGAAACAATGATACAAATTAATTATTTTTTGATGGGTGGTGGGGTAAAGAAAAATGTGCCTCCCGACCCCCCACACATTTAATTCTGGATCAGCCCTTACTGTATTTGTACTATTAACAGAGTTATTTCTCTACTTGAAGGTTGAACTGTTGGATGCAGCTTTACACAGGAACACTATTGTATGTCTGGGTGCCAGCTCTGGTAAAATGTTCCTGTCTGTTATGGTCCTAAGGGAACTATCATATCAGCTGCGACAGCCGTTAGACCAAGGGGGCAAACGAAGTGTCTGTCTCACAGATAATGGTAAGGTTATTGTCATGATTGGAGTTTAAAAATGATTTATTTTCAATGTTATTTTATAACCTTCATGATTAATTTAATGTAATTTAAGAGGTGTTTTAGAATTGGTGCTAATAATAATAAAAATAAGGAATTCTAAAGGACTATGCAAATATGAAAAAAAATCAAAGACAAATTTTGTAGATACCCAAATGATAACATATAAACAGTCTGGCAATAAGGTTTTTACACTTAAAGAATCATTTTGCGGAGGAATTTCAATTATGTCATCCTTGGACCAAGGGGTTCTTCTCTCATTTACTCATTCATCAACCCTGGGTCAATACACATGAAATACCTTGTTTTTGATAGTTTTGTATCGAGCCTTTTGATTGGTCACATTACAAATTTTCTAATGCAATTTAACATGTTTCTATATTTGATTTTATGAAGTTCAAGATTAGATCAAGAACACGCAAACATACAAAATCCTATAAAATGACCTAGGTGTGAAAAATGAGTAAGCAAGAGAAGAAACCCTAGGTTTCCCAGGTTGCAAACATGTAGGAGTGTGCACATTATCAAAACACATGAAATAAAACAATGGCGTAGATGATCATGACAGCCATGATAAAATGAATATCTTAGGATGAGAAAAAAATATTCTGCTGTCAGCTATACAAGTATATAAATAAAAATAATATAGAAGTAAAAATCAAAATATATCATTTCAGATGCCTTTGTTGATCAGCAGGTTCAGATTATACAGCACCATACAGATCTCAACGTCAGTCAATATCTTAACAACGCTGCTACCATGACAACATCACAACTTCAGGATCTCATCATATCCAATCATATTCTGTTTATGTCTTCACAAGTACTTTATTACCTCCTACAAGAAAAGCTCCTAAATCCGTGTCATATTAATGTTTTAATCTTTGAGGATTGCCATTTAGTTAATAGGGACCCCATTTATACCCAGATTTTGCATGAGTTGAATAATGGAGTGAATGGGACAAAGCCAAGAATTATAGGTTTGACAGCTTCAGTTACTGCCACAAGATGTCAAAACCCTGCAGAATTGGAATCTATGATTTCATCTTTAGAATCAAAATTAGATGCTGTTGCGGAAACATCAACATTAATTATGTCACAAAGATATGGTATCTGGCCAAAGGAACAAATTTTTACTTGTGAAAAGTATGAAGACACAACTGGTTTAGTGGAACTTTTAGAGGATATACTTTTAGATGCTTTAGAATTTTTAGAAGACTTTAAAATGAAGGAGCCGGAGGAGGGTACTGAGGAAAAGAAACATGACCCATCACAGATTGCCAAAACTGTAGTTTGTGAATGTCTAAATATTTTATATAAATTAGGACCTTGGTGTGCATCCAGTATTGCTCAAATGTTTCTGACACAGCTAGAAAAAATGGAGAAACAAGAAAATGATGCTCTAGCTAAACGATTTTTGAGATTTAGTGCTACACAGTTACGAATGCTGAATACAGTTTTTGAAAACAATTTTACACCCGACTATGATGTAGACGAGTTACTTTTATATGCTTCCCCTAAAGTTAGAAAGCTTGTTGATCATCTAAGGCATTACAAACCTGATTATGATTTTATGATAATCAGCAGCGACGACATGGACGGCATGATTGGAAGTAACGATGAATCAGACATGTCTGACGACTCAGAGTTTGACGATGACACAGACAACGAAGCTGAAAATAAGAAATCAAATGTTATACACGTAGCTATAAGAAAGGACACACCTGAAGATACATCAAAGAAAATATCAGATCCTTTTTCAACAGAAAGTGAGAAATACCTCTGTGGCATTGTCTTTGTTGACCACAGATTTGTTGCTATAGCTCTGAACAAAATGATCGAGGAAGTCTGCTCCTGGGATGAAAGTCTCTGCTTTGTAAAATGTCATCAAATTACAGGACAGAAGAAGAAAAACCTGAAGAAAGATGTCAACAAAAAACAAGAGGACATTTTAAGGAAGTTTCGTCTACAAGACCTGAATCTGCTGATTTCTACAAGCCTTTTAGAAGATGGTATTGATGTCCCGAGATGTAACATGATTATTAAATTTGATCCCCCGAAAGACTACAGATCCTACAGCAGGTCAAAGGTAAAAATAGGATGGTCAAAGAAACCATAAAAGAAGGCGTGGCTGGTGTGCCATTATTCAAAAGATATAATGATTAAAATCAATTTGGTGTTAAGCATTATCTCATCACCAGTAAGGTTTTATCTGTCATAATGCATTTTATACGATAAATCTTTACTAGCAGAATGACTAACAAAAAATTTAAAAAGAACATCTTTTAAAATTATTTTTATATGTAGTGTTGTGATGTTACACATGTTTCCTAACTTCATTATATTTCTGGTATTTTTTATTTTATCAGGGATTAGCTAGAGCTAAAGATGCTGAGTATTTGGTTTTAATTGATGATTTTAAGTTTGATACATTTAAAGAAGATTTACAAATGTTCAAAGGTGTAGAAAAGGTTTGTATTTAATTTGATGACTCTATATTTATACATGATAGCTTTGCTATTCTTGCAAGGGTTTAAAAAGAAAAAAAAAGGTTCAAAATAGGAGTTTGAAACTAACAATAGACTGTAAAGACAACACAGCACAAAACACTGATTATACATAATCATATAATTTTGATTTTAACCTCACACTGTTCCATGTATAGCCTTGAATATATAATACAGGATGAAGCTTTTATGACCAGAGGGGTCTGTTTAACATCATCAAGAACTAATTCTTGTAAAAATTTTACTTTGAATATCAAACCTTATTTTTTTTAAATGGGGAAACATAAAAACAAAAGAATTTATGATTTTGTTTTCTTTTTGTTGTTGAATAAATCATGCTTACATTGCCATACTATTTTGATAAGAATTAATATTTGATTTATTATAGGTTTTGATTGGTTGGAGGCAGAACAAAGAAAATGACCCTGACCTTGAAGAGTTTGAGGATGACCTTGACTGTATTGACCTAGTCCCACCCTATTACCCTAATCCAGAGTTACCTAATTGTAATGTTAACCTTTGCAATGCCATTGCTCTAGTCAATAGGTAAGCACCAGTCACTCCTTAGTCATTACAGGTAATCAGATTTCCTCCACTATTAACTGAACGCCTGAATGTCCCATGTTTGTTGAAAAGTCATCAGTCAATGTGTTGAGTTTAGCTTTTCATTTCCATAGTTTGTCATAACAAAAGCAGGAAAAGAATTAGTTAACTGAATTTTAAAGATATGAAAACCACAGTCCTAATTGGTACATACTTAAAATTAAAATAAATGGTGGGTTGAACCAGGATTTACAATTACAGTGTCAAACCTCTCTCGTCTATTGCAATCATTTTATGCCCCATCTTGGAAAGTTGGGGGGGCATATAGTGTTTAAGTCCATTGATCCATCTGTCATGTTTGTTGCGAAATGGGGCATTATGTCTTTTGGACATATCCTTGTTAACTTTATAATACAATAATATTGTTACCTGTGAATTGAAGACTATAAAATTCATACATTCAATCCACAGAGTACTTCAAGTTTGAACAAGCAAGTATTCTTGTTAAATGTATTGTTTGGTAAAATGTTTTGTTAATTACAGATATTGTGCCAAGCTTCCAAGTGATGCATTTACCCATCTAACTCCAAAATGCCAACTTATAAGTAAAGAAGTGAACAACTCAACTATGTACCAAGCCAAACTAAGGCTTCCAATAAACTCACCAATCAAAAATCAGATGATAGTAAGTAACAATGTACCAAGCCAAACTGAGGCTTCCAATAAACTCACCAATCAAAAATCAGATGACAGTAAGTAACAATGTACCAAGCCAAACTGAGGCTTCCAATAAACTCACCAATCAAAAATCAGATGACAGTAAGTAACAATGTACCAAGCCAAACTGAGGCTTCCAATAAACTCACCAATCAAAAATCAGATGATAGTAAGTAAAAAGCTTTAAGCTAAAATGAGGCTTCCAATAAACTCACCAATCTTAGTTCACATAACAATTATAATACATGTATATCAAGCCAAACCGAGGCTTCCAGTAAACTGACTTAAAACAAAGAAAAAAACGAAATAAGCAAAATATTCAATTAAAGTATGTACATGAAATAGTTGCATGTCTTGCAAAAGTTCTTATGTTCAAAATTAGTAATTGCCAAAGTACCAATATACCAATGAATGTTATTATTTTTTTATGTTGACCCATAAAGGTAAAAGTTGGGAATCTTGAAAATTTATCCTTTACAGCATATAAAAAAGACTAGAAAACAACTGACATTGCTTAGCCCAAAGAGGTGTGCATTTTGTGAATCAGCAACTTTGATTATTTTTCAGAGTGATTTTATGCCCACCAAGACACTAGCTAAGAGAGCTGTGGCTTTAAAGATGTGTGAATACTTACATAAAGAAGGTATGATTCAAAGTTTACTATTATACAGACTCTTGCTTATTTAAATCAAACATGGCTTATTATTTAACACATTCAACAGTGGTAGAAAGTCTTCAGTTAACTTCACTTTCCCTCATGGTTTATAGGATTTTTAAGAACATGACCAATTTGTTCCTTAAAGTTTGTAGAATTAACACACGTTTATCTTTTTATTGTTAAAATATTTGTGAATTGTACGGTAGGCTCTAGGTGAAGGAATAGCTAGTATAAAGGTTCAGTAGTAAAAATGTACAACATCTGCATCACCATCATTTGATCTCAACATTGAATTTCCAATTTAGAGAAGACCAAGTTTTTATCACCTAAATGTTTCAAGAGCAATAGGCCCCAGGTGAACTAAGGTTAATTAATTAAAGTGTACTGCATCTGTATTGTCATCATGTAATTATGTCTTAATCTGATTCTTTCTTTATATATAGAGCTTTTTTTTCAGGAGAGCTTGATGACCAGCTAGCTCCCATTGGTAAGGAACTATTTTCTATGGAGGAGGATGACAGTAATGATTGGGATGATGAGGACTTGTTAGGAGAAGCCAGGCCAGGGACTACAAAGAGAAAACAGTACTATATTAAGAAGGTCTGAATCATGTTAACGGGGTAATATCAAAAGCTTCCAAACTACATTATTACATTATTGCAGCATTTCTATCATTTATTAGTTCATATTGATCAAAATCAGAAACTCTGGATTTATCATAAGAAGGATTGCTTCCTAAATCTTGGAAGCTGCATTCTGAATGGTCAATTTAAAAGGTCATGAGAACAGAAAGTAGAATGGGATGTCTTTAGATCTAACAGGCAGATACAGTAGGAAACAATTGATAGATTTGATTTTAATCAGATTGTTTTTAGTTCTTAATGTCTAGTTTCTTATTTTTATGTCGCCTGCAATGTGTTGCAGAAGCGACATATAGGGGTTACTTTGGCACCATCCGTCATCCTGCGGTGTCACAAAAATTTCCGTCGCAGTTTTCCAGGCAACTACATGCCACAGCTTCTTGATATTTGGTATGTAGCTTCATCACATAGTACTATTAGGTGTAAAGCGATTTTATTCCGGAAAAATAACTTCTTCCTGTTTGACGAATACTTAACGTTTTTATATATAATGGACATAGATGCCAAATTTCCGTCGCAGTTTTCCAGGCAACTACATGCCACAGTCTCTTGATATTTGTTATGTAGCTTCATCTCATGGTACTATAAGGGCTGTTCCAGCAAAACATACATGGGATGGGGGGAAGGCAATTTAAATTTGCCACTACGGGTGGGCATTAGAAACTTATGTAAGATCAATGAAAATAAGGTTAAGTTTATTAATTTGCTTCTATGGCTGGTCCCCCTGTGAAAAAAATGCCTTCCCCTGGTGCCATGTATGTTTTTCTGGAACAGCCCTAAGGTGTAAAGCGACTTTATGCCTGAAAAATAACTACTTCCTGTTTGACGAATACTTAACATTTTATATAAAATGGACATAGATGCCAAATTTTCGTAGCAGTTTTCCAGGCAACTACATGCCACAGCCTCTTGATATTTGGTATGTAGCTTCATCCCATAGTACTATAAGGTGTAAAGCGACTTTATGCCTGAAAAATAACTACTTCCTGTTTCACGAATACTTAACATTTTATATATAATTGACATAGATGCCAAATTTTCGTCACAGTTTTCCAGGCACCTACATGCCACAGCCTTTAGATATTCGGTATGTAGCTTCATTGCATAGTACTATAAGGTGTAAGGTGATTTTATGCCAGAAAATTAACTACTTTCTGTTTGGCAAACAAACATAGATACGCAGGCGACATATGCCTTCCGGGGAAGGCTCCATCTAGTTTTCATTTTTCATGTTTAAAATTGTAATTATTTTATAGATAATGTGTACACTTCATTTTATATATTTAAGCTTCATATATGTTAATAACAATTTTTATATCTCATTGCAGACTGCCAGTATTCTTCTAAACAGTTTCCCAGGACCAACCAAAAACAACTTGTACTTACTGAAGATGAAACTAACAAAGCCGATTTCTGATGATCAGAACACACGAGGACGTAAACTTAATGACCCAGAGGAGACTTCAAGATCATTCGGTCTTCTGACAATCGTCAATATACCACAGGTATGAAACTGTTGCTAAGTAAATGTATACCCTACTATGAAAATGACATGTATACACTTTACTTTGAGTCAGGTACAGAAATTAGGAAAATCAAGCTAGTAGCCAAGACCAAACTCTTTCCAGCGAATTCTTTGTCCTGAAACAGGAATTTTTTAAACTAATAGTAATGCTTTTAAATCTAGGGGCATGGGTGAGAAAGCTGATAAATTCAATCATTGTGTGTAAGTTTCATGAAAATTTATTCAAATTATACTTTAAAACAAATGATTCCGATTTAAATTAGTACATTTAGAATGTTTTATAATAGATTCCAGAATTCCCAGTGTACACTCGTTCTGGTGAGGTCACTGTCAGTTTGGAGTTAATCCAGTCAGATATGCCTTATACTCAGCAGGACCTTGACAAGCTGTCAGAGTTCCATCGATTTGTGTTCAATAATGTCCTACGTCTTGAGAAGGATCCGATGGTCTTTGCCCCCAGCACTGCTGAACTGGGTTATCTCCTCATTCCACTTGTCAACGGTATTTATATATAAATTTGTGAATTGACAGCAGACTTTGCTTTGATTTTTTTATACTGCTTTCATTTGGAATCAGTTGTTTTTGTGAAAGTTTTTTTTTAATCTGACTGCTAAAAGTACCGGGCCTGGGTGGTCGAGTGGTCTAAGGCACTGGTTTAAATACCTCACTATTGATCACTAGCCGATCACCTCTCAGCTGGTGTTTGAGTCCCGTTTGTATTTAACAAAAAAAGGGACTTCCCCAACGGTATGTGATTAGCTTTGTCAGTAACCTGCCCAGGGTCAGTGGTTTCCTCCTGGTACTCCGGTTTCCTCCACCATTAAAACTGACCGCCCTACATGGCCCAGGTGCATCGATAGAAGGCTTTAACACCAACACACACACACACACACACACACACTAAAAGTACCAAAGAAAAATAAGGGAAAATTGAATAATTTATAGTAATGGTAATTAGATAACAAACATGTTAAACAGACTGAGGGTGTTGGAATTCAGAACATTCAACTATGCAATTAATGGTACATGTAAATTTTCGTATGAAAAAAAAAACCCAAAACTTTGATTGCATGAATAATTGTTGATACATGTTCGTTATCTTAAGTAATATTGTCCCAATTTTTGTATGATATGAGCTTTTGATTGCAATGTCCATTTTTTAGCTCACCTGGACCGAAGGTCCATGTGAGCTATTACCATCACTTGGCGTCCGTCGTCGTCGTCGTCGTCTGTCGTCGTCGTCGTCGTCTGTTAACAATTTTTCAAAAATCTTCTCCTCTGAAACTACCAAACAGAATTTAATTAAACTTGGTATGAATGATCCTTAGGGTGTCCTGCACCAAACTTGTGTTTTGATTTTTGATCCGTTAAAAAACATGGCCGCCGTTACTAAAAATAGACTAGGGGGGTCAGACTACTGTTTTTGGCTTATAAATCAAAAAGTATAAGAGATAGAGGAAATCTGAGGCCACGCTACTGATTCAGCATCAAAAGCTCTACAAAAGTCTCCATTTGGTCAAAGTTGTCAGATGATCCCTTATAGGGGTTACGGCCCCTTGAAGGTGAAAAATAGCATTTTTTCATGTTTTTGGCCTACAGAATGAAAACTATTGCAGATAGAGATTAGCTGTTGCTTGCTTAAATGTTCAGCTCATTTAACTCTACAAAATTCTCCATAGGGTTGAAGTTGTCAGATGACCCCTTACAGGGGTTACGGCCCCTTAAAGGTGAAAAATAGCCATTTTTCATGTTTTTGGCCTACAGAATGAAAACTATTGCAGATAGAGATTAGCTGTTGCTTGCTTAAATGTTTAGCTCATTTAGCTCTACAAAAGTCTCCATAGGGTCGAAGTTGTCAGATAACCCCTTATAGGGGTTACGGCCCCTGAAAAATAGCGTTTTTTCATGTTTTTGTCCTACAGAATGAAAACTATTGCAGATAGAGATTAGCTGTTGCTTGCTTAGATGTTCAGCTCATTTAGCTCTACAAAATTTTCCATAGGGTCGAAGTTGTCAGATGATCCCTTTTAGGGGTTACGGCCCCTGAAAAATAGCGATTTTTCATGTTTTTGGCCTACAGAATGAAAACTATTGCAGATAGAGATTAGCTGTTGCTTGCTTAAATGTTCAGCGCATTTAGCTTTACAAAATTCTCCATAGGGTCGAAGTTGTCAGATGACCCCTTATAGGGGTTACGGCCCCTGAAAAATAGCGTTTTTTCATGTTTTTGTCCTACAGAATGAAAACTATTGCAGATAGAGATTAGCTGTTGCTTGCTTAGATGTTCAGCTCATTTAGCTCTACAAAATTTTCCATAGGGTCGAAGTTGTCAGATGATCCCTTTTAGGGGTTACGGCCCCTGAAAAATAGCGATTTTTCATGTTTTTGGCCTACAGAATGAAAACTATTGCAGATAGAGATTAGCTGTTGCTTGCTTAAATGTTCAGCGCATTTAGCTTTACAAAATTCTCCATAGGGTCGAAGTTGTCAGATAACCCCTTATAGGGGTTACGGCCCCTGAAAAATAGCGTTTTTTCATGTTTTTGTCCTACAGAATGAAAACTATTGCAGATAGAGATTAGCTGTTGCTTGCTTAGATGTTCAGCTCATTTAGCTCTACAAAATTTTCCATAGGGTCGAAGTTGTCAGATGATCCCTTTTAGGGGTTACGGCCCCTGAAAAATAGCGATTTTTCATGTTTTTGGCCTACAGAATGAAAACTATTGCAGATAGAGATTAGCTGTTGCTTGCTTAAATGTTCAGCTCATTTAGCTCTACAAAATTGTCCATAGGGTTGAAGTTGTCAGATGACCCCTTATAGGGGTTACGGCCCCTGAAAAATAGCGATTTCTCATGTTTTTAGCCTACAGAATGAAAACTATTGCAGATAGAGATTAGCTGTTGCTTGCTTAAATGTTCAGCTCATTTAGCTCTACAAAATTCTCCATAGGGTAGAAGTTGTCAGGTGACCCCTTACAGGGGTTACAGCCTTTGAAAAAAGCGATTTTTCATGTTTTTGGCCTACAGAATGAAAACTATTGCAGATAGAGATTAGCTGTTGCTTGCTTAAATGTTCAGCTCATTTAACTCTACAAAAGTCTCCATAGGGTCGAAGTTGTCAGTAACTCCTTATAGGGGTTATGGCCCCTTATAGGTGAAAAATGGTGTTTTTGGCCTATAGAATGAAAACTATTGCAGGTAGAGAAAAGCTGTTGCTTGCTTAAATGTTCAGCTCATTTAGCTCTACAAAAGTATAGGGTCAACATCAAGACCAGGTGAGCGATTCAGGCTCCTGGGAGCCTCTTGTTCATGTATAAAAACACCTGTGCAATATGAAAGTTTATTACACATAAATTTCTAGTAACCATCTTTTGATACAGTCAACAGCATTTTTTTCCAATACAACATGCAATGAATATTGTATAATAAGTTTATTAGTCATAAAAATATCTACTTGCAATAACTTGATTGCTGCTGGCTGTTTTTATTGCATGTTTTAAATTGCTGCTTGTTTATGCAGGCTGAGTCGTAACACTTATTCAACATCTCTTTATGTTCTATTTCAATTCTAGCCTCTACCGATACAGAGATTGACTGGAAATTCATAGAAAAAGTAGAACAATACAAGCTACATCAGAGGAGAAATATCTATGACACTGAACGAGAAATGTTCCAATTCAACCAAGATGATTATGAAGATGCAGTGGTCATGCCAGGCTATAGAAATATCGACCAACCACAGCATTTCTATGTTGCTGAAATCCGTAAGGATTTAAATCCAGCGTCTCCTTTCCCTTCTCCAGAGTTATACAAAACTTTTGCTGAATATTATACAACAAAGTATGGTCTATCTATTACAAACTATGAACAACCTCTCTTAGATGTTGACCACACATCAGCCCGTCTTAATTTGCTTACCCCTAGGTATCTTAATCAAAAGGGCGTGGCATTGCCCACTAGTAGTGCCGAAACCAAAAAGGCTAGGAGAGAAAACCTTCAACAAAAACAAATCCTAATCCCAGAGCTTTGCGAAGTTCATGTGTTCCCTGCCTCTTTCTGGAGAAAAGCAGTGTGTATTCCTACAGTTCTTTACCGTATGAATAGTTTGCTTGTGTCTGAAGAATTGAGAATTATAATTACAGAAGGAGCTGATATTGGACAGTCTAATATTCCTGAAGGCTATGTCTATGAAGCTTTAAGTTTCTCATTTCTCAAAGAGAATGATAACTCTGTATTTGCATCTACTGATTGTGTGAATGAAAATGAACAACCTGGTTCAATACAGATTAATGGTGGTTCAGGTGACCAGTCAGAAATGACTTTTACAAACTCAAGTTTTTGCTGTGAATCTCACAATAAAGATAAATTGGAAACATTCCAAGATGTTGATAGGGTCTCTACAAAGGAAAAACCTATTGAACTCTGTGAAACATGTAATAATAAATCTAATGTTTACCTATCAAACAGAGAACATTCAGAATCCATAGGGGTTTGTGAAAAAGACAGTCTAGAAAGAGGTGATCTAGAACCTCAGCCTTCCCCAAATGAGCTTTCAAAAACTGACATGAATGTTCAAAACATTCCATCTTCTACTGTAGCTGCAACTGCTCCATTAGATGGGGCACCACAGCAACTGCCAGGTGAGGAGAATGAAACTCAAAATGAAGCTGCACATATCTGTAATGAATTTGATAAATTGGTGCTTTCTAAGTCAGAGAATGAAAATAATCTGAACAAAGAGATTGAGGAACAAAGAAATCAATCAAGTACGACTAAAGTAGAAAATGAGAGTAATCTTGTCAAAGAAGGGCTTGATGAAAATAATGATCTAACTGGATCAGAACAAGAAGAAAACCTGCAGGATGTGTTTTCTGCTGTAGGTCATTTTGGAGGTGGGGACCAGAAACAAACCAAGGAGGAAGAGTATGAGGTCACAGAGGAGGAGCTTAATAGCTTGATGTCCTTTGATGTAGATGTAAACACTGGTCCATTTATAGGCCCTTCACCATGTATGGTGTTACAGGCCCTGACAATGTCTAATGCAAATGACTTTTTCAGTTTGGAAAGGTTAGAAACAATAGGAGACTCATTTCTCAAATATGCGATAACAGTTTATCTGTATTGTACATATCCAGGGGTCCATGAAGGGAAATTAAGTTATTTGAGAAGTAAACAAGTCAGCAACTGTAATCTTTATAGACTTGGTAAAAAGAAGGGTTTAGCCGAGTGTATGATATCTACAAAGTTTGAACCTTATGAGAACTGGCTACCTCCTGGCTTTTTGATAAATGAGGAAAAACGTAAAGGACCAGTACCCAAAGTTTTACTGGCTTCAAAAATAGAAAAAGTGACCTCTAATGCATCAATCAGTACCTTCTGTGATCCTCATTCTAATACTATGACAAATGGATGGGATAATCCTATACAGTTTTCTAAACAAGAAACAGAATTCAATGAAGAGTTGAAAGAAATACAGGCCAACGTAGAGGAAGAAGACCGATCCGAGTCATCTGACATGTTGATTCCTTATTGTTTACAGACACTACATAGCTTGCCTGACAAGAGCATAGCTGACTGTGTCGAGTCCTTGATTGGGTGCTATTTGACATGTTGTGGAAAGAAGATTGCATTACGATTCATGTCATGGCTTGGTCTGAAAGTTCTACCACAAACCAAAAAGAAAGAAAAGGTAAAATTCTGAATAAAGTAAAACGCCATTCTTTTGTTGTAAAACACAATTACAAAAATGTCATTCAGAGCCAACTGTTTCATGTATGTAATTGATATCTTCAACTAGAAAAAAAAATGTAATTGATATATTCAATTAAAAAAACTGGGACATGCATTTGGAAAGAAATGTGATATATAAAAATCTGTATTTTATTTGAACTATAACTCATAGTTCTTGTTATGATTCATGCATCAAGTTGTTAAGTTAAACATGAGTTGTCTGAATCTTTTATGTGTTAAAAAGTTGAATTCAGTAATATCAAGTGCACTGACTTACTGTAACACTTGCTATAAAGTCAGATCTAATGACAAATCTATAATAAAGTACTCTAATTCTTTGCAATGATCGGTGGAGATGACTTAAAAAATACTTGTATGAACAAAAAAGTACCAAATTTGCACTGAATTTTGGAAGTCTGAAAAGGCAATTTTAAAATTGGTTGATACAAGAGAAAAACAACCTGGTGAAATAGACCACATAAAAAGCCACACAAAACCATACTGCAATGAAATTGGGTGCTTCAGAAGGGTCAGCAGTTCATTCATGTTGCAACTTATCAGTAACACACCTAACAATTAGTTCATGTTTAATGTGGTAATAGATGATCATACAAAAAGTACTTTTCTTTATTAGTAAGAACAATTTATTACTTTACAGACACCGGCAGTTGGCCATCTGCCCTCGCCCAGTTCTCCATTGTTCCTTGGTGAGCCAGGCTCCAGGGATCTCTTAGACCATTTACTGATAGGATTTGACAAGCTAGAAGACAAGATTCACTACCATTTCAAAGACAGATCATATCTACTACAGGCCTTTACTCATGCATCATATCACTATAACACAGTCACTGACTGTTACCAAAGGTAAATGTACAGTCACTCATGCTTCATATCACTGTAACAGTCACTGACTGTTACCAAAGGTAAATATACAGTCACCCATGCCTCATATCATTATAACACAGTCACTGACTGTTACCAAAGGTAAATATACAGTCACCCATGCCTCATATCACTATAACACAGTCACTGACTGTTACCAAAGGTAAATATACAGTCACTCATGCTTCATATCACTATAACACAGTCAGTGACTGTTACCAAAGGTAAATATACAGTCACTCATGCTTCGTATCACTATAACACAGTCACTGACTGTTACCAAAGGTAAATGTACAATACAGTCCTGTAATTTAATAAAGCTTTCATTCTCTTGGACAACAAAGTGTAGCGAAAAGGATTTTGAACAGTAACCAATGGAACATTGTAAGTTTTCAAACCTCATATGTGTGATTGTACATTGTTTTCAAGTTTTCTCAACCCTGTTATATACATGTGTAATTTATAACTTTTCTGCTTGATTGTCTTGATGAACCTATTTAAAAACTATGTCAATAGAGGTTCCTTTTTTTTTGTCAAAAATTTTTTTGATACTCTATTTCAGGTTGGAATTTTTAGGAGACGCTATCCTTGATTATGTGATAACACGTCACTTGTATGAGGACTCCTGTAAATATTCTCCCGGTGTATTAACTGACCTTAGATCAGCACTAGTCAATAACAACATTTTTGCTGCTTTAGCTGTGAAATGGGACTTCCACAAATTCTTCAAAGCCATATCCCCTCCTCTGTTTAACGTGATTGAGAAGTTTGTAACGAGACAGAAGGAACGTGAGGATGAAATAGATCTGGATGATGATGAGGTTAGTATAATTCTTGTTATACTGGCATCTATATTAAAAACAACGAAAGAATATGGAATATGTGCCAGAAAGACACAATCTTCATATTAATATTATTTTTATAAATGATAAAAAACAAACATTCAATGCGTGTGAAGCGCTTTTCTGGACTAACCTTCATCAGACACACTAGAGGGTCTATGTAAGTTTAATAGAACCACAAAATTTGGGTTCCAAATGGGAAAGGGGCCTTGGCGGTCGAATGGTCTAATGTGCAGGTTTAAATACCACACTATTGATCTCTAACTGATCACCTCTCTGTTGGTGCTCGAGTCCCAATTTTAATTTACAAAAATGGGACTTCCTTACCTGTATGTGATTAGGTTTGTCTGTTACCTGTCAAAGATCGGTGGTTTCCTCAGGGTACTCAGGTTTCCTCCACCATTAAAACTGACAGCACTGTATGACCCAGGTGAGTCAAAAAGGGCGTTAAACTCTAAAACACACACCAAACAGAAAAATTTCCCATTAATTTGCATAGTTGAAAGCCACAATTTCATGAACCTGTTTCCATGAAAATTTTGTTTTGATTACAACATAAAAGAAGTTTTGAGAGGATTAGATTGTGCAAATTTAAAAATACCGTATAGTGGGTTATTTTCGCCGGTCGACGGAAACCGCAAAAATTAATCCCGCGCAATTATTTATCTAATCAAATCATATACAAACATATTTATAATCCCCAAAAATAAAACCCACAAAATGTTTTCATCGACTTTTTGACACAAAAACCGCGAAAATCTATACGGTAGGTGACTGAGAGCTTTCAATACAATCTTTCAGACTTGGTAAAAATTCATTATATTGCATCTAGTTCTAATCCAAATAAAGAAGAGGAAAAGTTATGGAGATGTTTTATAACACAAACATATATGAAGTGCATAATTTAATTTATTTTAATGCTTAGAAATTACATGTATAATAATTTCAGACATAGATCTCAATCGTTACAGGTATTGAATGACAATAAGGTTTGAGTAGAACTAGAATAATCTCTGTTTTATTTTTATCGTTACAGGAAGAGAATGATGAAGAGGTCCGAGTAGAATTAGAAGTACCGAAAGCTTTAGGGGACATCTTTGAATCTCTGGCAGGTGCTATATACTTAGATAGTGGGATGTCTCTGGATGCTGTATGGAGAGTCTATTACAGAATAATGAAGCAACAAATAGGTAGGACCAAGATTTCAATCATTCGAATTAAAACTGGTTTTTAGTGTTTGAACTTTTTCCTTAGTGGACTTCCCTTAATTAATAGGGATCCACCAGAAGCATGGAATCCATGTACATGTACAATAGAACATTGCACACACAGAGGGAGCTCTTTGCTTTTATCTTTTGGTCCTTATTCGACAAGATCTCCCAGCTGATTGGTAATAATTTTTATAAAAACTAACTTAGGGGCCTACAGCAAGAGCTCACACCTCACTGCAAGTTGACGATGACTTCTAGCAATGGTTTGAGTGGAATTGTTAGAATTTGATACATGTATCAATTAACACACAAAAATTATTGTAGAACATGCTTGTTACAAATGTATTTGATCAAATATACGTATATATTTTATTTCAGAGAAATACCTTAAGAGTATACCAAAGTCTCCTGTTAGAGAATTATTAGAGATGGAACCAGAGACTGCTAAGTTTGAGTAAGTATCTTACTTCTAGGTTTTGAATGATTCATAATAAACATTTCACAGAATGGAATAAAATTGATGAACATTCAAATTTTGTTGAAGTAAAAATTTTGGACAAAATTGAACATTTTCGATTATTTATCTAATAAACAGCAGTTGTTTGTTCACATCCAATTTTGATATCTATGTACAAGAATTACCTTTTTGTATCCATGTAAAATTGAATTTGCTCATGGACCTCATCGTTCCTCATTAGATATACAAAGTGCCTGCCACCACCCCCTTATATATTTTTACTGGAATTGCCATAATATAATAGATAATTGTCATTCTTCTTCACAGAAAACCAGAGAGGACATTAGAAGGGAAGATCAGAGTCTCTGTCAATGTGGTCAGTAAAGGCGTCTTCACTGGTGTGGGTAGGAATTACAGAATCGCTAAAAGTGCTGCTGCCAAAAAAGCCTTGCGTGGAATCAAGACTATGCATGCTCAGGGACTTGTGCAATAATGTGTAAAATTAGTCTGTGCCATTATTTATTGAAGTGCTAATATCATTTTCATTATAAATTCTGTAATGATTAGTACATGTTTATGTGGTTTAAACTTTGAATCTTTTCACTTACATGTATTTAAACTTTTTTAGGAAGAAATGCATATCTTTTTTTTTATAGTGAAATTTACATGGCAATCAATCATTTACTAATTTCTAGTTCAGTATACTAGGAAAAGAAGTTTTTTCCTAGAGACATTATGAAAACTTTTTTATTCCTTTTCTTTTATACTATACATGTACAATAAGGCTGGATTTATAATAAAAAAAACTTAAATAAGAAACTATTTGCATGATGCTTAAACTTTTATTAGTTCCCTTTATACTTAATGACATTTTTAAGCTCAAAGATTCTATATCAATTAAATTAAATGAGATTTGTTTAAAATACAGTCAACCCTCGCTACAACGACTTTCGATTTAACGGAAAATTCGACATCGACAAAACTTTAATGGGAACAAACATGCCCGCATGTAATTTATACTCGAAATAACGGAATAATCGGTATCCGACTCCGACAGTGAATGTCGGTAACAAAAGGACATAATCAAGCACAAATCGATCCTTTATAACGACAAATTATCAAGATTTACCTGTAATTAATTGTCCTTGTGTAGAGTATTGATTTTATAACGGTCCACTGCACAGGTGAACACCTGTTGCTATTGTGTAATTAACCTCGCATGCCATTTCCGTTATACAACAAGTTGACACAAATATGGCTTCAATTAAAGTTGTGAAAGGCATTTTTAATTTTAATCTTTTAATGTTTGATATTTATCAAAACATGAGGACATTTACATGGTGTTTGACTATGCATGTGCGGAAACATATTTATTTTGTAAATACTCTTTCATTGTGCAAATTGTTTGATTAATTTGATACAAATAAAAACAATAATTGTTACCAATTTCACTTTAAAGTAACATTTCTCAGTCTTTCTTGATATTTATTATGTTTATTTGTGTTCCCCATTTATCAATCCACATACGGGCATTGTACTTTCACTATCACTTTTTACACGAAACGTGTTTTGTTTACAAGGAAAACAAAAGAATGTTTTATCTATGAAGAGACTCTTCTGAAATAAAAAAACCTGATCTGGATATCAAGTTTGATGTCAGAAAACCTTATTCACAAACAAGCACTGCCTTTGTAGATTAAAAGATGGATTTGAAAGGAGGATAAAGGAAAAAGGGGGGTCATTGTTATGTTTATTTATGTACGTTTTCAGCCCAATCAGACAAAAATGACCCAAATCAGCTTTTAAACTTTCCACACCATTGATTGAGACTGACACTAGACGAAGCCAGAATTGTTGAGCTAGTCACCGAGATCATAACAACACAACAAATAATCTTTAACAAGGTCAAAGATATCTCATGTACAAATAAAATAGAAAACAATCAAAAACATACTAATGTATAAAAAATCTTTATTACAAAACATAACAAAATCATGTTTATTAAGAATGTTTCACTCCTGTCTCCTTGCTGTCAATTTGTCCTGAAAAAAAGACTAGAAAGGAAGATAATAATAATACAAAAATAAAAATTCATTATAACAGCAAATTCAGTTTAACGTCATTTCTGACTGGAGACTAACACGGTCGTTGTAAAGAGGGTTGACTGTATATCATTAGCGGTCAAATTATCACTCTGTTTACAACATGTTCTTGAATTTGGTGTGTGTTCATTCTGCCAGTACATATTGTTTAACCATAATTTTAAAAATTCAGCAGAAATGAGCAGGCCTATAAACCCTGAACAATTATTCCATGTTTTAATAGGATTATCATTATTCTTTGAATAGTCGCAAAATGAATAAAACATTTTTAGTCCCTCTAAAGAGACCAAAAAATTAAGTTTTTAAAATGGTTATAACATTTTGTGGCTCAATTATGCATAATACAGATATAATAAACTGGTCCTAGATATTCCATTATTATCGTCATTAAAATTAGGTAATTTTGTGTTCACACTTTTTGAACTGGCATCATTTATCATTTAAAGTATGACCACTTTACAGGTTTGATATTTTTGATGAAATTGTTTATGAATATTTTATGTGATAATGTGAAAAAAGTTAGATGTTTATATTGTTGTGAAAGGCTTTTTAATTGTTAGAAAAAAAATTGCTTTTCCCAACTTGATGCAAATACATATATTTACTCTATATTCTTTCTATTCCAATCTTCAAGCGTGTCAGAATGATTTTTAGGTTTTTTCTTTGCCATGGAAAATTCCTTTACATTCCCAAATTGCCTGTGCTAAATGAGAGAATGTTTGTTAAAGACATTAATGATAAGTTTTTTTGTGTGTATTTCAGTGAAGTTGATACATTGTAATGCTTTATGATTTCTCAAATTTTATAATAAATATGTATTTCTTGTACCTTGAAATTAGTTTATTAAGTCCAACTTTAATAATAAAAAAAGTAGTTCCACTACTAGTCTAGGTTCGATCCATACATTGAGTTACATAAACTTTTCTGTTGGGTTGTACTATTTGTTCATTAGCCTATGCTGAGCTTTGCTGTTACTATACCAACTATGTCTGTCCTTTCAAACTTTTCTATCAGATTTCTCAGCAAAAGTGAGTGATTTCAGATTTGGTAAACTGCTTAATTAAGCATGGCAAGTTGTACCACACCTACCTTCTCCAAGTCAGAGGGTAATTAACTTTCTGTTTTTTGAATTTTTCTGTTTGTTAAACATAGCTTAGTCCAACCCATTGTTTTGTTTTGAGATTCCTTGTCTGCAGCTTCCCTCTGAGGTTAATCTGATTTGTTATAAAATCTGTTTATACGACCGCAAAAAAATTGCGGACGTATAATGGTATGATGCTGTCGTCTGCATCTGCGTTGTCTGTTAACTTTAGTGTTCCCACAATAACTTTAGTTCTAGTTATCCTATTGCTATGAATTTTGACAAAGAGGTTCCTTACCTTAAAAGGATGGATGGGATTGATTTTGGGGGTCACCTCTTTTTTTGTTTAGAAATTAGGGGCCAAAAATGCTTTTTTTTTGTTTGTTCCCACAATAACTTTTGTTCTGGTTTACTAAATGCTGTTAAATTTTACAATAATATTTCATACCATAAATGGATGGATGGGATCAATTTTCGGGGTCCCCTCTTAAGTCGTTTGTCATTTGCCATTTGTTACATATCAGAATGCCAACATTTACAAGCAAGGTCAGCAATGTGTCTTTGTAAGTAATAACAAACAATATAAATTGAACATATTTATTTTCTGATCATTTATAGATATATTTTTATTTATATATATTGATGATTTTCACATTCAACCACAGACATTCACTAATAAATACTCTAATTATGTATATGTATCTATCAAATCACTTAGAAACAAACAAATAATCTAAAAACATCTATTGAAAGCCATTCATAATATAAACATTCACATTTTGAACCCTTTCCGACATTTCTGACAACGCTGTATGATTCATACAAAGTACAAGTTTTAATAAAACATTTTGTGTTTTCAACACCTTTCTTTCAATAACAGATGAGTATCTACCGGTATACAAAAAAATTATGTCTTAAAAAATGGATTTTGTGAAAACAAACAGATAGAAGATTACATAATTAACAAAACTTTATTAATCAATGATGAAAGTTTTAAGATTTCTAAAACAAACTGCTACCTAAAAGTTCAATAGTGTTCTGAATAGTAAAGGGAATACTTTAAATGCTATTAAATGGACGGAACACTTCCTACAAGGAAGAGAATAAACCTTACAATTATGGTTCTCAAGATTAATAGGTACTAAACTGAAGGAATTTGCTATCAAATCATTTATTATTATGGCCTTAAATAAATATAGATGAAACAAAAGTGACAAAATATAATGAAACTATTCCTGAGATACTAATTATCCAAACAAAACAAAACCAAGAGATAAATCACAGGTTAAAGGTCATTCCACTTACTGCTAATGCATGATGGGAAACTTAACTATTAATAATGCATCATGTGTTATGTGAAGCATTGAAAGATTATTGCTTTATATAGTAGATACTGATTTATTTCACATGAGACAAAAATTCATGAGGAAATAAGAATATGACAAAAACAAGTGGACCTTCAACAGAATAACACATCATTATTAACCAAGAAAACATGGAGAGGTCCATAAACAATTATGGCAGTGTGTTGAAATCAATATGACATGACATAAAATGCACTGATCATTTCAGATAGCAATGATGTGATATTTCAAAATGATGAAATGGAGAAGTGAAATTGAATGGTGAATAATAATGTCAAGAAATGTTTGTTTTTGTCATAAAATACTGAATTATATCTGACCTTGGTAATAACTTAGATGTGTAGACATGGAACATTATATGAATGACAGTGATAAGAAAATATGCATAAACTATGAAATCTGCCAGAATGAAAAATAAAAATATACAACAGTCTTTATCCATTAAACATTCAATCACATAAAAACAATGAACCATAAATGACATTAACACATTAAAAGTGTGAAACAATAAACAAACAAACATGTGAACACATTAGTACACAGATCTCTAACTAGGTTAACAGCAGTGCAGATAAAATTGTGTATTTACACACTTGTATATGTGATGTGTAAGGCAGTGAGTTACACTTATTCACAGCTAGAAATAACTACCAACAAACAACACAAATCTCAACACAGCCACTGCCATCTATTTATGTAATAAATGGACTTTGCTTCTGAACAAAAAAGAGAAAATGTTCTTTTTGTTATTTTAAATCTTTTAAAGAAAATTTAGATATCAAATTATTAAAAAACAGAATCTTCCTTCTGAAAAATATAACCAATGAACATGGTCATAAATCTAGGAAAAAAATATCAAAATTATAAAAAAAATCTTAAAAAAACAAAGATGACAGAAAAAAGACTCATATTATTGCTTATTCTGACAGATTCAATCACCAGAAAAAAAACAGTCTGTTGTGACTTGAGAAGGTACATCATTCTTTAAACAATCTTTTTAAAATATGGTTTTTATCATTTGCAAAATTACAATATAGATTTACACAACAACACAAACACACAGCCACATTGGTGCAACCTTTATACCCCAATAAACCCTGTGGAACAGAGTATAGTGTAAAGCTATATACATCCATACTTAAGGTTATCACAAATAACAAACAAATAAAACACATGTAAGCACTTCAATGGTTTATCAGCAGTTCTGATATAGATACAATGCCCCCTGTCAAGGTTATTGGTATCTAAATTAACCCCCCACCCCCAGACCCTTTTCCTTAAGGTAGTACCGATCCTTTAGATGATAAATGGTGAATGTCTGAACAAGGACAAGATAAGGTTAATTGGACTGACTAAGGTCATTTAAATATTCTAAAACATAATATAAAAAGATGTTTTTTAAGGCATGTATGGAATATATAAGAATGCTTTTATCTAACTTCCAATATTGTAAAGAACTTCATTTTCAGTTAAGCTTTTCTAAGGATTTACAAAACACATTTAAAATAAACTGTATCAACTGTTTGACCTAGTCCCCCAACGATTTAACTGAACCTCTAAAAGAATGTCACGTTCAGTTAAATTTTCTTAATTATGATGTTTTATGATTTACAAATTACATTTACAATTACCATTTTAGAAGCATTCGACCTAGTTATAGAAATACTGAACACACAGGACTTTAACAATCTAATGGTCCACAAGACGATCAAAAGTCTTTACTTTTCATGTAGAAAAATTTAACATCTTTCTCACCATAACAAGATTTATAAGAAATATACAAATAAAAAATAATCTGCCTTTAAGATCATGCATAAAAAAAGTTTAAGAAAATCACAGGAGTAAAAGTGGTTTTACAAACAAATATACAGGTAACATGCTTTGTATAGTAAACAGTATATGTACTTTATAAAATTTCCTTGACAAAGTGTTAAAAAAAGTTAGAAATTTTACCTTGAGATAAAAGAACATGTTTGTACAAAAAAAAACCACATTCATAGCTTTATATAAGATACCAACAAATAGAAAGTGTACATGTTCAGCTAATTATGGCACATTGTTTCTTGCAAAGTTTTTTTTTACGAATTCTATAACCTTTATTTTCAAATCTGTATTTTAGTGTTAAGTGCATAGGGGAGGTGTAAACAAGCTAACAACAAGCATCTGTATGACAAAATTCAAATGTTTACCTTCTCTTCATAGAAGGAAGATAAAATCCTATAAGTCAATTGTTTTATTGCATAAACATGTTGCTTCCTATTTATATATTTTGCTTAAATTAAACTACTAACTATTTAGGAATAGCTGTAAGGAACTGGAGGTTACCCCCCCCCCCATTATGATTTATATTGCTCTGTTATCACCCATTACTTAATAATAACAAGGAAACTAGTAAACACAAGAGGAAGCATCAGTATACCATCATATCTTATTTTTTATGACTAGTTTTCCACTTGAACGAATTGAGGTTAAAACTTGTGGGAAAAAATAACTTTTTTAGCTAGGATATACATTCAAGTAATATATTTTGTTTTGCTTTTTATTCTTGATATTCTATATATCAATAAATACAGCCATGAAAAAATGGTAATAAACTACCAAGGAAAACTGGCTTGTTTAAGGAAAAAAATCGAAACCAAAACTCTTTAACACATTATTAAATGCTAAGGTAATGTCAAACATGGTGGAGGCTTAAAGATATTTCTATTGTACAAAACATTGTTGAAAGAAATTTAGAAATCAATGGCTTCCCAGTGATATATTTTGGCACAAGACTTATCATTTTCTTTGGAAGATTTTAAATAATTTTAACTACATATATTTAACTTGTTTTATGAATCTATTTATTTTTCACTTTATATCTTTTCCTCACATAAAATATATTTGTTCATTAAAAAAAAAGGTAATCATAGTATAACAGTATAACAAAGATGTTTTAAAATTGATATGGAAAGATAAAACATTTCTATGAGATAAGAATTAGTTAGGTTCCTTCCTGGCCATTAAACCATCAGATACTGTAGCTTCTCTGTATCTTAGAATGCCATACACTGTTCTCTTGCAAAATAACTCGCTCTGAATATTCTCGTGAAAGAAATATGAAATAATTCACTAGTTGACTCGTAAAGTATGAGTTTCCATAGGGGCAGCTGAGTCATATAACGTGTCCGTATCTTGTGTGGGTTCTCCCTGTAACTGACATTGATTGTTTAGAGTCCCTGCTCCACAATCACAGAAGAATCGATCATGGCGTATGAATTCCACATCATGTCCTGCATGACAAGTTTTTATACAGTTCACACAAATGGCATTCCTTTCTGTAGTATTACAGGTCCGACACCTAATAAAGAGATACATACAGACTTTAAAATTAATCAAATTAAATAAGTTTATAGGACAACTGCAGTGATACAACTTGTGAATCTTTTTTCTAAGTAAAACATTCAGAAAGCAGCAGCAAAGACATTTTCTAAAGAAATATAGATAAAGCCATAGAAGCTATAATGAAGGTGTACACAAGCAATAGCACCCATTCAGTTCAATATTCTCCATCTAGAAACACTGTAAACTGCTTTAAAAAGGATACCCAGCTTTGTATAGAACCCTAAACTCAAGTCAAATTATCTCCCCTGAATGAAATTCAAGAGGAATGAAATTTCTTCAGACAGATGTCCATATGATGTATTTCCTTTCTGTCAAGTCAAACTATAACAATCAGATCCTGTGCACTTCCTTCTAAACTCAGTTTAGAAGGAGGTGCACAGGATAAGTGGACAGACCATAATCTTAATATTTCATTTCAATTGTAATTATTTATTTTACTAATTACTTAGAGACAGCTTGATAAGTATGACCAAGTACTCAACCTAAGATTGAATAACACCCTCTTGTCTTTTATTTGCCATTGTTTATTTTTAAAATCCTTGTCATTCTAATACCCCACATGTCTCTTTCAAAATTGAGAAAACACAAAAGACTTTATCTGTTCTACATTATATAAGCATGGTCTTACCTGTAAAAATCGTGCATAGGAAAACTAGTGTAACTGGATATTTTGTATAAGCATGGTCTTACCTGTAAAAATCGTGCATTGGAAAATTCAACATTTTTAAAGTAAAATGAATTTTTATAATATAAATACTTACCATAATAAATTCAGCTAATTGACCCCTATTGCGTCACTGAGTCGGGAAAACACTCAAATATTAAAAATAGAATGACCTATATGGTTGCTGACCCGGAAGGAGGCTTCCCTTAATTCGTCCATTTAATCCCACATAACAAAACATCTGAGGAGATGAGGGATGAAGGGGAGGACAAGGGAGGGACCTCTAATTTATTATGGTAAGTATTTATATTATAAAAATTCATTTTACTTTAAAAATGTTGAATTTTATAGCTATAAATACGTTACCATAATAAATTCAGCTAGAATCTAACGTAAGGCTGAATCCCCAGCATCCGAAGACACTGGTGGAAAATTGACTCTCTGGGCAGAAACTATAGGACCTAGAGAAAACAAACTCTCAGCCATCGAAGACATAGAGCGCAGATAATGAGAAATGAAAGAATTTTCAGATCTCCAGAAACCCGCGGATAAGACTTCATCAAGTGAAGCAGAGCTGAAAAGAGCCCAAGATGTTGAGATGGATCTAACATCGTGAGCTTTAACATTATATAAAGCTCTTACATCTTCTTTAGACAAATGATAACACAAGGATATGGTTTTACATATCCAAGTGGAAATAGTCTTCACTGATAAATCAGAAACACCCTTCTTAATGGGAATGAATAATCTAGAGTTAGAAGCTGATCTAGAAGATGAGGTTCTACTAAGATAAATATCCAGAATTCTGATAGGACACAATAAATTTCCATCAGAATTACGAGGAAGAGCAGGAATAACAACAGGAGATGATCCTTTATCTGGTAGCTGATTCTTAGCAAGAAAGGAAGGATCAGTTAAAAGTGTCACTGAAGATTTATCTCTAGAAAAGCGAAGACAAGATGGTGAAGCTGAAAAAGCATGAACTTCGCTTCTTCTCCTACCTGAAGCTAAAGCTAACAAAAAACAGCATTTGTAAGCAACAAATTTAATGGGTACCTCATTAGCTGGTTCAAAAGGAGACAACTTTAGAGAATGAAGAACAAGAGATAAATCCCATTGAGGAACTAGAATCCTCTGTCTGGGACGCTCTAAACTGAAATTTCTGATCAACAAGGAGAGAAATTCATTAGAACTAAAATCTTGACCACCAGAAAGAAGTATAGTACGAGAAATCGCAGATCTATAGCCTTTAATGGTAGAAGGAGCCAGACCTTTGTTTTCAAAAAGAAAGACAAAGAAATCTGCTAGTTGTTGAACAGAAGTCTGGAACGGATCAATTTCCCTTTCAGAACACCAAGATTCGAAGATAGACCATTTGGCATCATAGACAACATTGGTTGATTCTCGGACTGATCTAGAGAGATGTTTGGCTGCTCCCTCAGAAAACCCTCTCTTAGTGAGATTACTCCTGACAGAAACCAGGCGTGTAGATGTAGGTTTTCTGGATGAGGATGAACTACTCTTCCTTTCAACTGAGACAAGAGATCTACCCTCAAAGGAAGAACTAGAGGTTGAGCACCTGACAGACGAAGAAGGTCTGGAAACCAACTTTGCTTGGGCCATGCCGGAGCAATAAGAATGATCTTGCAGTTGGTTGACTCTATTTTCCGAAGAACAGGAGCTAGAAACCTGAAAGGAGGAAAGGCGTAAGCAAACATGTCCTCCCAAGAAAGGCTCATGGCATCTACTGCATAAGACTTGGGATCGGGAACTGGAGACACAAAAGTCTGAATCTTGAAATTCAGACTGGTGGCAAAAAGGTCTATCAGAGGAGTTCCCCAAATCTGAGTTATGCTCTTGAATACAACTGGGTTTAGCTCCCACTCTGTATTCACTGGAGTAAGAGACCTGGAGAGAGTGTCTGCTAACAGATTCTGACGACTGGGAATATGTCTCACAGCTAGAAGAATCTGAAACTGATGGCAAAGAAGTAAAATCTTCCTGGATATCTGATAAAGAGGGAGAGAGTGTGTCCCGCCCTGATTTTTCAGATAAGCGACTACTGTCGTGTTGTCGCAGGCCAACAGAATAGACCGATTTGACAAGTTCTCGAGAAAATGATTGAGAGCGAGTAGAACTGCTCTCATCTCTAGAAGGTTGATGTGTTCGGACTGTAGAAAAGGGGGCCAAACCCCTGACACTGACAGATCTCCTGGAGACAGGTATGCTCCCCAACCTTGGTTGGAGGCATCTGTAAAGAGAGTGACTACAGGAATAAGAGGGGACAGAGACAGGCCCCTTAGAACATTCTCCCTCACTAACCACCATTGAAGGTGAGGGTGAAGAGATGGTAGAAGTGGAATAAGAGCTTCCCAGTCTTGAGATGATGGGATCCAAAAACTGTGAAGGTAAAACTGAATGGGACGTATGTGTAGACGACCCAGAGGGACCACATCTGCTAGAGAATTCAGAAACCCTAGAAGTTGAAGAAACTGTCGAGCAGATACAGACTGAAGGGAAAGAAACAACAGAATTTGTTTCTTGAGATTGGCAAATTTCTCCTCCGTAGGAAGAACTAAACCTTGGTCTGTAAGGTAATGTTCCCCGAGAAAATTGAAGTCCCGAGAAGGAGTTAGTTCTGATTTCTTCCATGAAATAAGGAAACCTAGGGAGAGGAAAAGTTTGAGAACCATCTCTGTATGGCCTAACAGAACTGAACGGGAAAGATTCTTGACTAGAGAATCGTCTAGGTAAGAATGAATAAGTACAGACTGGGAATGAAGGTGAGCAATAGCTACCTGCATGACCTTGGTGAAAATCAGAGGGGCTGTGGACAGACCGAAAGGAAGAGCTTTGAATTGGTAGACTTTGTTGTTCCAAACAAAACGGAGATATTTCCTGAAAGAAGGGGAAATAGGAATGTGAAAGTAAGCATCTTGGAGGTCCATGGAAGTAGTCCACATGCCCGGAAGGATAGAAGTCCTGATAGACCTGTTCGTTTCCATTTTGAAATGAGGGATAACGAGATGGTTGTTCAGAATAGATAGGTCTATAACTGGTCTCATACCGCCGGTCTTCTTCGGTACGAGAAAAAGACGGGAATAAAACCCCAGAGAAATCACAGGCTGAAGTACCTCCTCTATCGCAGATTTCTGTAAAAGTTTGTCGACTTCTTGAGAAAGGAGAAGACGCTTGGCTGGATCGGAAACCTGAGAAAGGAATACTGGAGTATCCGATAGAGGAGGAAGAGTATGAAACTGAAGAGTCAGTCCCCCTCGAATTATTGACAGAACTAAACGATCTGAAGTGATCTTTTCCCACTGACTGAGGAAAGTTGTTAACCTCCCCCCAACCGGAATATGTGGAGATGGAATTGGAAACTGTTCTACCCCCACTAGTTCTGTCGATAACGTACGAGGGGGCAAAGACCTAGGTAGAAGGATGAGGCTTCCTACCACCCTGAAAACCACCAGAAGGCTGAGACCTACTAGGTTTGGCAGAAGTAGAACCAGAATTGTTAGGCTTCTTTCTAAAGAAAACCTTCCTTTTCTTAGAAGCAGGAGGTTGACTGTAATTAGCAGGCTGAGAGGCAGAAGGAGTGGAAACTGTCCTCTTATTACCATTACCGCTAACTTGTACATTTACCTTGACAGGTGGAGGTTGTTTGTTGACTTCCTCCTGAAGCTTAGGCAAAGGTAAACCAAAAAGTTTATCTGTAAATTCAGACCTAAGCATAGAGTCCTTAATACTGTCTGAAACAGCAGACTTATCAAGGGTTTCAGCCCTTTTAGAAAGGGTAAAGTTAGCAAGAGAACCCAGTAACAAAGACTGAGTGGAACCGATAGCCTTGTCAACCTGAAGAAGAGATTTAACCTTGGGTAAAGAAGAAAAATCCTCCTGATTAAGTAAAGAACCAGTAGCTGCGAGAAAAACCTCTGCAGAGTTTAGAACTTGCGAAGAACAACGCAAAAGGTTCTCAGTCTTAGAGTAAAGTTGCTGATTCATGCGTACGCCATCAATAGCTTTACAGCCTAGAAGAGTAGAATAAGCTTTCTCACAAGGAGGAAAAGTCCTACCCAAAGTAGAATTATGCACTTGATGATCCTTGTTCCTAAAGTGGCCTGGAAAATTAGAAGTACCAAAACCAGTCACTTTATTACTAGCACCTTTATCTGCAGCAAAAGACTTAATACCATCATTGATGGTATGAAGTGCAGAAGCTATGTGACTAGACTCTGGAAAGGAATCATGAGACGTACTAGGCTCCTTAGAAAGACCACAAGAAACTTCATAGCCAGAAGCAAACTGCTTAGGTCTAGGAGGAGAAGCAAAAGGAATCTTAGCAACATTCCGCAACAAAGAATAGGTCTCTTCTCTCAAGTCAGCAAAAGATGACTTATCCTCAGATGGGTCACCATCAGAGGAGTGAGGAAGGGCCTGACTAGTAGGTACAGGGGTAGCTGATGTTGGGTCAGATACATGTACCGAAGACACAAGAGAAGTAACTGCACTAGGTGCAGGTACTAAACCCCTGCCAGCAGTGGACTGAACCACAGAGCCAGAGGAGCTGAGATTTTCATCCTCAGTGAGAAAACCTCTCTCATCATCAGCAGGAGTAACTGAAAGAGCATCCTCCTCAGCCTGACTTACCTGCTCCTCATCAGAATCCTGATCCGAAACCCTAGAGCTCGGATGTTCCGATCTAGACTCCTCCAAACGAGTAAGGCGAGCTGAAAGACAATCAAAATCACTCTTGACAGATTGCTTAAAATCAGAGAAGAGACTTCTGATCAGCTCTGATTGTTCCTGAGAATTGCCTTGTGAGGAAACATTAGAAACAGATGGCCTACTAGTACTATTACTAGAAACAGAGGTATGGGGACCAGAAGAAATCGTAGGACGACAAAATAAACTGGGATCCCCATAAGGCCAGTAACCTGGAGCTTGACCACCATAAAAACCAGGATAGGGGACTGGTGGCTGAGGCCAAGCAGGACGAGCTGGAAAGGAACCCGTACCAGGTAAAACGTAACCACAATAAGAGGCTGGAGGTCTAGAACTACCCTGAGAAATGTTCATAGCAGAACCTGGGGCAGAATAAGCAGACCCAGAAGAATCCACAGGCCTAGAAATGGTATGAGTAACTACACCAAGAGTAGGAACACCCACGTGTGCCACTGCAGAACCTAAAGATAGGGTCTGAGTGCCACTCCTGGAAACTGAAACCGAAGTTGCAGTTTGAAACCCAGGAGGTGGGGAGACCTCACTAACTGAGACACTGGCAAATGGCAGTTCAGAACTAGCCACCACACTATCCAAAAATACATCTGGGCCAGCAACCACATTATAAGGGCTACCAGGAAAATAATCCATACTGAGTAACCACTAAATATATTTAACCAAAAAGTAAATATATATCAAAATAAACAGGTCAAAAAATAAACAAGTTTGAACTGTATAAAATAAATAACAGTGCAAAATAAATAGCACAAAATTGCTATAAATAAACAAAATACAAATAAATTTGAATTGAGTGTATGCAAAATTTGGTTTACCACACTTTTTGTAAACTTTAAGTCTTGAAAATTCGCTGTGAAAAATACACGTGCCGCTCGTCGACGCAGTCGGGAACAAAATGGACGAATTAAGGGAAGCCTCCTTCCGGGTCAGCAACCATATAGGTCATTCTATTTTTAATATTTGAGTGTTTTCCCGACTCAGTGACGCAATAGGGGTCAATTAGCTGAATTTATTATGGTAACGTATTTATAGCTATAAAACTAGTGTAACTTGATATTTTGTATAAGCATGGTCTTACCTGTAAAAATCGTGCATTGGAAAAC